>OX387978.1:4459186-5709186 GCA_947578425.1 Eugnorisma glareosa | reverse complement strand
TATGCGATATACAAAGCGCGCTCGACAAATTAATCTTGTTCTCTATGCTGCAAATCTGAATCCTTTTATCTTATATAAGACTTCTATCTTGCTTCGATTTCAAAGCAAGCAATTTATATTCTAAATTGGAGACAATTTTCAAAAAACTTTTTATTTTCCTTGAGTACGTTATTTTATTTATTTATTAACGATGGAAGACTTGCATTTAAACAATTCACTTCTAACAAAAGTAGAGTGTAGGATTTTTAAAATTTTGGCTTGAGTGAACCTAATGATTTGGATGCTTTAGCAACTTTGCAATCGACATGAAATTCAAGCGTATCATATAATTGTCTGGATATATTAGTATTACAATTTCTTGGTTGGAATTTGATCTCGATTACAACCTGGGTTGAGAACGATGTTATGGTGGGTTACACTGTAGCTATGATTGAGCGCTTTCAAGAATATGTTAGTACCCAGATGCTATTCCTACAACGTTGCTTGCGCCGTCTATTGAAACAACATAAAAGAGACGACATACGTGAGTCCATAATACCGACCACACAAGTGAACAATTGTACCGAATTTTCATTGTGTGCACTACAATCATTGTAAACAAACTACTAAATAGTTCCGACAAGACTAATGTTGACACTATAACGAATAACCTTTCATTAATGTTTATAGCTGACATAAGAAGTATTTACGTCGCATTCTGGATAATTAGAATTAATCTAATATCCAATAATTAGCTGAGAGTTAATTAACCTTTATGAACTCTCAGCTAATTATTCACCTTGTACATATGTACACAAGGTGAATATTGGTGGCGTTCTAACTGTGTCATTAGTAATTTTTAAATTACGATGTTATTAATTTTGATTGTGGATTCTTTCTCAAATCTCGTGACCCGAATAGATACGATTTTTTTTTTATTATGGTTTAAACCCATGTTAAGAAGTTGGAATATTCATAAAGACCACATATTCACTTAGCATAATCATAATCAGCCTATAATTTTCCCACTGCTGGGACACACGTCCTACTCTCTATGATATGCCAATAGGCTATAATCCACCACGCGGGCCCTGTGCGGGAGGACATGCCGGTTTCCTCACGATGTTTTCCTTCACCGTTTTTTGAGCAGTGAAATAAATTACGCAAAGTAATGCTTGATTCGTACTCATGATCTATCGGTTCGTAACCATGATCTAACATGGGGCCGTTACAACTGGTCCACCACTGCCGTCATTTTCACATGTTTTCATTGAAGCTTGCGAGACCGTCAAAAATAATAGTAGCAAAAATGCTGACGCAGCGAATTTTCTCTCAGTTCATTCATTTATTCAACGTTTGTGAAGAGCCAGACAGATATCCTCATAGATTGGAGCAATTTGAAACTTGTGTGATAAATCTTTTGTAAGGATATTGCACGCTCAGCGTACAATATCCACACAAATTGGTCTTTGACATGGAACCGAGGTGAAACCGGATTCTTTTCGTAAAAGGCGTTCTGATCAAAGTATTTTTGCGCAGATAGGTTGTGAGTTTGAGTCTGCTACGTGGCTTCGAAATATTCTTCGCTAAATAACGACGAAAAAACGAAGCAACTATAAACTTCACACCTTACGTGAAACCTCGAAAGAATGTAATGACAAAAACAAAAAAAAAATATGACCAATAATCTTGTGATTTTTTTAAAAAGCCTTTTCCAAGTGTGATCATTTGGAGTAGGAACATTCGGAGTAAGCCACAGAAATCTCTTCTAGCTTAAACAAAAGCAGCCATGTGAAGCATTTTGTTGTCGAGCTCCGTTGATTCTGCGTATGTTTTGTTAAGAACAGTATTTTTGTTAGCATTAAAAGATTGAAAGCAAGTTCACTTCGATTAAACACTTCTTTGGCTGGTTTAATGGACTGGCTTTCTCAAAAACCGTTATAAGAACTTAAAGTAGTAAATCCAATAATCGCTGTTCGAGACTTATGAGATCGAGGTATAATCAATAAATTATCTCGCTTTTATTAGATATAACGCAAAACACTAAGGATTGTACCACTTTTTGCGTACTTCTATGGCTCTCCGATCATTCCGTGCTTTTGTGTAAATAAAATTCACTTGGACAGGTAAAAATGTATCATCATGTACCGAAAAAGGTGAGAGTTTGGAGAAAAGCTCATATTTGAACTTTTTAAAAAAAAAAACGCAGTGTGCTAGGAAAAGTAAATAAATATTAATAAAATTAAACAAAAAAGTAGTTTGGATCAAACAGAAGTCCCAAAATCAGCAAGGCGCGTTTAAAAAAAAATCTGATCGGATCGGATCGGAAAAAGTAATGATCTGGTAGCAACGGAGACAAAATAGTTATGTGTGTTTGGTTAAAGGTGGAAAATATTTTACAATTTTTTATTCCTTATGAGTGAAGTCTGTCTCGGAGACCGGTGTCCGTTGTTCTTTCCGTCAAGAAATAGTAACACCAAAGAGGCTTACCTCTCACACAAACAGTACCAATCTTCTCAAATTAACACTCAAGAGAACTATTAGAAACTACTCACTTGACAAAACCACTTTTGGGACCGTCAAGGGATTCATTTGAAATTGGACACCATTCACTTCGAAGTTTCTAGAAACGTGATCTCAAAGTTTTGCGGATGATACTCATTCTTGAATAGTTTGCATCCATTGGAATGTCTATAGGAACCTCAGGGACCTGTTGCTGATATATTTAAATGAATGTGAAAGCCCACAAAGTAGGTCCCCTCCGATCACTATGTTCGGCAAGCCGATCCCTTGGGAGAAGCGAGCCAAGTACTTAGGAGTCATTCTCGACAACCACCTGTCCTTTGCAGCGCATATAAGAGCAGCCTGCGATCGGGCTGCCTTTGCCATGGCTAGGCTCCACTTTATGATCACGGCAAAGAGCAAATTGTCACTCAAGTGCAAGTTGCGACTCTATACCGCCGTCATCCGTCCCATTATGACATACGCTTGTGTCACTTTTGCCCATGCCCCCACCCGCGTCATCTGCATTGGATGCAGACCCTTCAGAACCGTTTTCTCCGAAAGATCACCGGTGCCCCCTTTTATCTCCGTAATGACAGTCTCCACGTAGACCTTAGGATCCCACCCTAGCTCAGTTTATGAAACGTCTTTCCAAGCGTTTCTTCGATTCCGCTATCAAGCATAGGAACCCCCTGATCGCATCGGCCGCCCGGTACGAACCCTCGCGCCAGCCTGTCCCTTTGCTGCCCTCCCCAGCGACGCCCTAAGCCGAGGCCCGTACCCCACAGGGGGTGCCCTTAGCGAGTGGTCGCTTAGTTTTTAAGTATAGTTTTAAGCCCCTGGCTGGAGGCCTTCGATTATTTTTTAAGGCATCCACAGGGATTTGCCCAGTTAAGCAGTAGCCAACCTCAGAGGCTGAACAGCGAGATGCCATCTCCAAAAAAAAAAACCACAATGTAGAGCAATATTTTTCTTTAACTACAGGGTGTAAGGGGAATCGGCGCAACCTGTTACCACGAATTCAGAACATTACTACAGCAAAATGTCTTCGCTGTGGGATAAAAAATGATTAGCCGTTAATTAGAAAAATTGAATGTTTTATACAAAAGTGCAATACTTACAAAACTAATAAGTGTGGAACAGCTATTTTTTTTTTTTTGTTAGCCTGCTCTGTCCCACTCCTGGGCAAGGGCCTCCCCCCCATTCCTTCCACTATTCTCGATGTTACGCATCTTCTCGCCCATTAACGAGATAGCTATCTAAGGGACGAAATACACGGAAACGGCGTAAGGTGAAGGCGCGGCGCAGGGATGGTGCTGCTTCAAACCGTTTTCATACAAAATGTACGTTAGCGACGCGCGTGTCGTGAATTACACTCAAGCGGTGCGGCAGGCATAGGCACGCAGTTTTATAATATACGCTCATCACCTTACACCGTTTGTGTACCTATAATTCGCGCACGAAGCGTCCCGCCATCTTCTCGAACAGCAAATATTTTTTTATTAATTATGTCTTTTACACCGCATTATTCTTCCTTGTTTCAACTTGGAATATTCAAAGCAATTTGTTAAATTCTTCCCTGATATAAAAGGGAGATAATAATGATAAACAGTAATTTAAACCTTGGGTTACAACTTATTTAAGGAAACGTGACGGTACATTGGATTCGGGGCCATTATTGGACAACAGTATTTTACAATACTGGTAAGACTTTAGATTAAGCCTTTGCTATGGCCAATAAATAGAAAATTATGGGTTTATTTCGGTAGATGGACCGAAAGGTATTGGATATACATAATAGATAATATACAGCGTTATCTTTTTTGTCCCGTCCATTAAAAATCTTCTAACAATAGGTTTTATATGGAGCATTCCATATCCTCGCACTTCTTATGCGACATACAGTTTTTTGTAAAATTGCGAGAAGCAAAATTTGACGTCACTTGACTTGACAGCCGGAGCACAGATGCATTTGTTAAAAATATTTAAAAGTTGAACTTAGCAGCTAGCCAGAAGTACCACGAAACGGAGTGTCTGCGTTGGCAGGAAATACAGAATATGTAGAAGTAATGAATAAATGAAATGATAATAAATATAATGATAACAAAAATAGGTGCACATATAAAAATAACCTTACATATTTACGCTATTTTGTATGCTTTCATTCCCAGTTTTAATGAAAATTTTTACTGAATTTTCTATCAAAAATTATAATCTTGAAAGCAATCAAGTCAGCTCAGCACAGCGTGATACGTCACACTGATTGCTGAAACGTCAAGTAAATAATTTCGCGTCGGAAACAAGGCCAGGCGGGTTTATTGCTCATTACCATTTAATTTTTATGTACCGACGTGACACCGTTAGGAATGTAGGGAGACTCAGAATTAAGCTTGCGCCGAGTTTGATTGCGTTCTTAATTTGTTCTTACATTTTCTAGGTGGTGTGGCTTGCTTTGATGAAAATATTCTTGTGTTCAGCGCCTTCCCAGGACGTAGTTTTCATAAATTCCACAGGTCAAAGGGTAGGTAAAGGTCAAAAAGGATTTTTATTTAATAAATATATTGACACATGTTTTTATAGTAGTATATGTTTCTAAAAAAAACAATATAATAATAATACCTGGGCTGGCTGGCTGGGCTCTTCTCAACAGAGAAGGCACGAGCATTGATTACCACGCTTGCTTAATACGGGTTGGCGATTTCAGGGTTTCCTCATGACGTTTTCCTTCACCGATGTCTGTGATGTCCAAGATTATATAAAATATAGAAAAATAGGGATCCGTCCATGCTGATTCCTTTCCATGATCTATCTTACGAAATCCATTGTCACCCCAGTCGCTCCAGATAAATTCTCATCTACTTAACAATTTGTTCTACTTATTGACTGCCAGACTGATAATGAAGTCGGAAATGTTAAATATTAAATATTCGGAAAATTTTACAGCCCTGAACACAGTGTGTTTAAAAGGATCCAATACCCTGTTACATATACGTGGCAACACGGAGCTTGGAAGTTAGAGGTATTATACCCGGTTACCTCGTAAAGTACGTTAAGTGGAAATAGGTAGGTATTCTCCATACAAATGTATTCCCAATGCCTCCAGGGCAATCATTCTTTTTTTCATAAAAACGATGTCTGCTGTAGACACGTCCCTGTCATTTCCTTTTATTTCAGCAACTAATAAGTTAAGAAAATATGACCCTCCAAAAATGACAAAAATGCCCCATTATTACGGCCGTGATTAGAGGACTACCAGACAAATTCGAAAAGTTTTTAACATGAAATAAATTGATACCTAGACACTCTTTCTTAATAATTGAATCGGCTCAGTTTTCGAGGAGAATATGAAACGTCGATCTTGTCAAAATTTGTGTGATATAATCGGTCTGAACTGCAGCTGTCCCTATCGCACTCTACGGGGGCAGACTTGACGCAGCGCGAAGGCAATAGTTTCTTCAAATACCTACCTCAAAGGCCCTGTTGCCTCTTAAGAGCGGCCAACCCGTCATACTTTTCATACAAACGCTCGTACGTGATTATGCAGTTGTTACACATCTATCTTTGATTGTTTTGAACTAGTAGGTATTTTGTGCACTATGGCTAGGTTTCTATGGTAGCAAAAAATAAAAAATTGTAGAAACAAATTCAGTATAAGCCCCCAAAAATTGCTGTTTAGCACAAATTTTAACTGAACTTTGGCCGTTCATAATGTACTCATAAACTGTAAAAGTAAAGAAAACATCTCAATAGAAACCTTGCACATGTAATGGAGATTATTAATGACAACAATTTATTTCACACACTTGTAAGACTTATTCAAAAACACGTATTTCCTGGAACAAGTTTAAGAAATTTTCGAACACTATTTTTCGTTCAATGTCATCGCGTTAGGCGCTGTGAGGTGCATGGGAGACGAGATGTGCGGAGTCGGGGCGGGGTAAAACGGGGGAATCGAAAGAAAATCGCCACTGTGGCTCTGGATGAAACAACAAGATTTTCGACCATGCTCGCGTTGACGATACACGGACCGGGAAGGGCCCTCTTAAGGCGTTAGTCCTGCTCTTGATCGTGCTCCGGTCATGTCAAAAGTCATAGTCAAAATTATTTATTTGCGGTAAATGTGGTACAAAAGGTGGTAAAAATAACATAAAGTCCAATGACATATTTCTGATTTTGGTACACAAGGTGTGCCTTGTGAAGCCTTAAAATATTGTGCACTTTGATTTAATCAAAATTGTACTCAATGCTAACATAGACCGAATTATATTAATATGATGTACGGAACGATATTAAATATTAAAGTTTGTTTGGAAAACTGTTTGATCTTATGATGAGAACTGACTTTTGTCTCTCCTTCATGGAGAAAGTAACCAACTAATACTCACATTACGCGGCCTGACAATGAAAAAAAAAAAAACAAAAACAATTTTTGTATAGGCAACACACGTAACTTATAAAATGGCAACACCACGCGTGAACATGTCGGCTAATGTAATTTATTACTTAGATTTATTGTGTGATCGCCCTGACAGATGAGGCATAGTCAAAATATGTTTACATTTTATGCGCCTCGCTACAGATTGGAAGAATTTATTGAGTTTGGGTAAATGAATGACGCCTATTTTTAGTTGGTGCAGTGTTTACCAAATTTTTACAAATTTATCGATGTACAGACGCCAGCACTTCAAGCTACTACAATCTGTCAAAATTAACTTCAAATTTATCGCTAAGGCATTAGGTTGATTGGGAAAATTTGATAGTTTCGGGTAGCTTAATGTGCTGGCGCCTGTACGCTCAAAAACACTGATTTAAGCTAACAGTAGTAAGATACGATTTATATTTAAAAACAACGTGGTAGTAAGGGCAGGGTTTTTTTTATTAATTTACATAACCTTATAATGGATGTTGAATTAGGCTCATAATTTACCATGGTAAACAACTTCAGAAGCCATTAATGCTTGTCTAAGGTAACCCAATTAAAAGTAAAATGATATTATTTTATTTTTCGCTTTTACCAGAGTTTAATCTACATAAAAACAACTTTTCTCGCAACCCTAGCAAATTACCTTTATAGGGTTGTTCGTAAAAGGTTTCAGGGCTAAAAATGAGCAAATATTTAAGTCCGCAAAAAGGTTTGAACGGAATTCCATTCAGAGAGTATTCTTTTGCCTGCAATGTACGACTCGCACTTGACTTTTATACCGTTTACATAGTTTCAACGTACTTTTGCATTAGAATCTCGAAATTTGAGTTTAAAGCAAATACTTTTACGAATGTTAAACAAAATTGTTTTAAAACCAAGAGGGAAAGCAGTTAGTTCAGTCTTAAATAAACTGAATCGGATGAAAATTTGCTGAAGATAATTTTCTCTCCTTTACTTCACTTCTTGAATTGATCTTGCCTATAGATAGTCGTATTAAAAAAATGTTTTACTTAGAGCAAACAAATTACAACATAAATAACTAATCGTTTTAAAATACTTTGTTTACGGAGTAACAACATTAGCACAAAACTATTACGCGTGCACTTTAAAATTCGTATTTTTAAGGTTTCGTACCTCAACCGAAAAAAGGAACCCTTATAGGATCACTTTCTCCGTCTGTCTATCTATCTGTCAAGACCCTTTTTCTCAGGAATGCGTAGAGGTATAAGTTGAAATTTATACCAAATACCCGGGTCTAAGTTCTCTTTCAGCTGTGAAAATCTAACTTGTAAGTCGATGCGAAACGGTTATAAATTTAACCGTTTATGTCGCATTCTTTCGCAAATTTTTCGATGTCACAAGGGAAATCCTATAGAGTACTTCCCGATGACCTAGAATCATGATCATTTTTAAAACCTGCCTGCATGCTGTTTAAATTTTGTATGGAACCCTCGGTGCACGAGTCCATCAACTCGCACCTTTTCGTCGTTTTTTTCTTCTCATTTCCACCCATTTAATGTTTAAAATAATATTATTTTTAATCAATCTTGACTCTCCAGTCTTTGGGAGCTTCTGATAAGGTCTTCTATTATTTTCATTACTTAATTTTTTTTTACAAAATTCTGGATCACTTGGGAAGCACCCGTTTTTAGATACAAACCCCAAATCCACAATAATTACAACCAAAAAATTCGGGTGATGTTAAAAATTACATTGTTAATACCCATAACGACCAGTAAACACTAATTACTGCTCCTGAGGCAACTCGGTTAAGTTTCAGGATAATTAACCTTAATTTACACCGGTTGTTTGAAAAGCCACGTCGGCTTATTTAAAGTTGCTTTTGGCAACTTTGTTAACTTAATTCTTGAAAGGTTCAGCAGATTGAAAGCTGTATTCATGGTTATTTTTGTAATAAAAGCCCGCGTTAAAGCAACTTTTCACCGACTAAAATTTGTTTGGCAGCAAATCTTTACAACTCTGTTCAAGTCTTTTTGCAAACTATCGCCTTTACACGTCATTGTAAAAGGAATTTTCGCAAATTATTGTCTATCTGTAAATGTGTCCGATGTCCCGTACATACTTTTTAGGTATATACGCCAATACAATGCAACGCTTTACATGTGATTGCATGATCTTTAATTTTTAACAGCTAAGTGATCTGCTTTCCTCCATAAAGCTCTAATAAAATGGAATAAAAATCCGAGTAAACTAGCATTGGGAAATACATTTTTGATAGCAATCATAGCGCTTACTTCATAATCCGTAGTAAATGTATAAGGTGAAAATTCTAGATTGGCTTTTAAAAAGTTCAAATAGCACTGTATACGTATATTGTTTTAATTAGGAAGTAAAGCTAAACATACTGGGATAATGTTATTTTTTGTATGCAATAAAGTTGAAAAAAAGGTGGAGTCGCAAACTAAAATGTATCGTCGCAAAATACATGTTTTGCTTGCCTAAAAGTTTATATGGCTTCAGGTGTCGCAAACAACAGTATTCGACCTTTTTTTTTCTACGAAATCTGCCAACAGAAACGTCTTCAAGTCACCAGTTACAACTATACTCTTTAATTTCAAGAAACGTGTCTTAGTAGTCTACAACTGTTTATTCCTGTGTTTATATAAAGTTCTTTCTTATATTGTCGTATTTCGGTATTTTAGTTATTAAATCAAGCCCAGAATTGTTGTAATCCTGTAATACTTCTGCTTAAATTGAAGATATTGGTGTCATATAATTTTTTGCTTTATCTATGCATTCGTGGATTCGTAATTTAATTTCATTCCCTATTTCATTTTGCTGGCACTTATGGTCTTCCTCCTTGATAATTATTGTATTATTTGTAACTAGAGTAACACTGCAGATTTTCCTATTAACACAACGTCAAACCTTATGCCCATTTAAATTTATACGTCTTATAGTATATCTATATCTATTTTTCATTGGTATATTGTTCCCATGTTCTCCACGTTTTATTTCGCACCTTTTTTGATTTTTGATTATTTTTAATCCCAATGGGTCGATTTAACTACGATACTTTTCCCCATTGTATTCTGGCCCACGTATGCGGCCAACTTTTCCACTACTATTCCTACTCCGTGTAATTTGGACCGTGGACTAGCGGCCAGTTGCCGCCTAACCCGTAACGAAACCCAAAATCCTAACTTCCTTACTTAATACTATAAATGCGAAAGTATCTTTGTGTGTTTCTTTGTGACCTTTTCACGCCTAATCCACTGAACCGATCATCCTGTTTTGCAAATACGTTGTCAGGTGTTCAGAAACGGCCATAGGGAAGGTATACCTTTCATCCTGAAAATAATTAAATTCCCGAGGGAAACAACAATAACGTTCTTAAGATAATACAGGGTGTAACAAGACCCTTATCGAAGCCGTCAACCAAGCGTTGTGTACATCAAACTAAGTAACTTTACGCAAAAATTATTGCTGGGAAACGACTTTTCTTTTTAGGGGGAAAAATCACCTTTTACGGCATTGAATGACTTTTTCATGAAAGACACAGAATAGGGTTAAATGAACTTAGAAAGTTGTATTGATAATTTTAATGATTATAATTCTGTAACTACATACGTGTTACTGGCGCGACTCATATTTTCATCATCATACAACCTGACACTGACCTGCAAATTGCAAAAAACGTAAGAAAATTTGGATTTCACGGGACCCTGACGCTTCCACCATAAACACTTCCGTCGTGTGTTTGACGGCTTAAGTTAATACGTCAGAGTATCGTCAGACCTAACAGTAGCTACAAACTCAATTAGATGTGCAATATTAACTTTTTGCTTACACGGTTCGTCCCCACTGCTCAACCAGAACTCGTGCTTCAAGTTCAATACTCGGGCTTCGAGCTTTAAGTTGTAATAGAAGATGCCGTACCTTGATTACTCAATCGTGAATTTACGTATACATTATGTGTGTGGATATCTATCTCACTTAAAAAAAGGTAAAATTAAAGATGCAAAAAAAAATAACACACTTCCAAAACAACGCTAAATCAAATCATTTATTTAACAGATCATAAATTCTAATTTGTTAGTAATACTTACACATCTTAAAAAATAGTGTCAGTACATATATTTGGTATATTTTCTAAAATAGTAAAAAATAACTTTACTTTCGGAAATCTGTGGCAATAAAGTCAATGAAACGAACAAGTCACTGACTTCCCAAAGTAACGTTATTTTTCACTATAAGAGCAGTGTTACCGTCGTAAGGTCAACGCACACTTATAAGTGTGCGTTGACCTTACGACGGTAAAAAAATAAGTCGTTCTCCACCCCTTTTGCATAAATAATGAGAAGCCTCTTTACAATTTTATTTTATATGTGACAGCTGACAGGGCAGAATGGAAGAAAAAACGTGAACTCAAATAAAATAGTAAGATGATGAAGTGACGAGGTCGAAATAATATCATTTTTAAAGGTCTTATTTCTGTAGAATATTAACTCATTTTTTTTTAAATGAAATAATGTCTACATTTGAATAAACCTATAATGTATATTCATCAAGTTAGGTTGATCACAGAATTCAAAAGCATCTCGATTCCTTTCAATCTTCTTCGATCATACAAAATCAATGTCTTTTGATCCATGATTTACGATTTAACAATTCAAAGACCAATTCAGTTCACGTCATCCAAAAAAAAAACAAAAGAATCCAATTTTAGAATCTGAAGCGAATCGCGATTATTTGGGTGTTGATTTTTTAATTCAAGCAGGGAATCGCTTATTGATGTCGCAATGCTTTATTCAACTGAAGCACTTATGAAGTTTAGTATCACAAACTTACTAAACGTGGTATACCTACACCATTTAAAAATTTGAAAAGTCTTGATATAAAGCCGGACTTATACAATAATTCAACCGTCAAATCTTGCTTTTTCAATACCGTATTAACAGTTTCGTGCGTCCCATTAGTGGGATTCATAGGCTGCTTATGCTGCGAAAATTTCTCGTCAGTACAGGGTACAAGTCCAGAGAAACTACGAGCAGAATTTAATCTTGCTAGTTTGAGTGCATCCGTTAGGAATAGTTGCTTGCCAAGATGTCTGTATTGCAGTCCAGTGCTGTACAAGTTGTTCCTTATTATTTTGCTAAGTGAAATAGTAAAGTGTCGCAGTATACCGGGTGGGGATTTAAGATTCGACGAACACCATTATTATGGCCATCATACTTATAATCTGTCTTCAGTCTACCCTCTTCATCATGGCGTTTAATCCATATAATTATTGCATTTATTGATATACATATAATGTATGCCATGGTATTGCTCACTGAGCACTATTATCTGAACTCTTTACATCAAATGACACATTGCAGCGTTCTCACATAAAACCAACAATACGAGCATGTTATAATATGTAAAGATAATAATATGTTAAGATATGAAAAGATAGTATAGTATGTTTCTTCCTGAAAGAAAGAAAATACATATATAAGGTCCAATTAAAATAGATGGACAAATTTTAACACAGCGTTCAGTACGTCTGACCAAAGATATCCAAGCAAGAAAAACACTGATTAAAGTTATTTTATTTTGACCTAATGGATGTGTTTATTCTAGAGTGCCGCCGGCAATTTATTATGTTAGGTCAAAATAATATCACTTTGATCAGAGTTTTTTTTTGCTTGGATATCATTGGTTAGACGTACTGAACGCTGTGTTAAAATTTGTCCATCTATTTTAATGGGACCTTATATTCTGCGAGATACACACAACCGATACACGAAAACCCGAAATTTGTGCCTCAAGACTGCGAAAAATAGGTTCAGTTCAGCAAAAAAAAAAAGCCAGGTAACTAGTGCCTTATGCATTTATGTACGTATTATAACTTTGTTTACAAGCCCCAGAACAAATAAAAACACACTAACCACACATTAGCTAATTTGTGCGGCACAACACCCGAAACGCCACGAACATGAAAACTCCATTTTTATTATTTCCGTCACTAAGAGCAATTTTTATGCCAGTTACGGAGTTATGCCCATAATAAACACCATTATTAAACTACGGGATGCCTCTGGGATATAAAACTATGTTTACCTATATTTTTTCATATTGCGTTCATAAAAGTAATACAATGTATCTTGTTCGGAGTTTTTGTGAAAGATTTCAGGCTTAAGTTGGTTTTGTTGAAACAAAAGTTGGTGACGTTTGGAACTTGTTTGTTTGAGCTCGGTCTTATTCGATTTTTGACGCGTAGGTAGAAGAAAAAAAAGAAAGACAGGGACAGGACTTGCAAACAAAATGACAGATAAAAAAAATAAAGAATAAACATGCACATAACAAATATTTATAAATACAAAAGGACGAAACAAACAAAAAGTTGTCAGCTTGTACGTCGTGACAGCGACAAGCAGGTTACCACTCAGCATGATGCTGTGCTATGTGGGGTTCACGGCGCTGGTTTTCAGTGGTCACCCGTGGAAAAAATATGATAGATTTACTTTTTTACTTTTCTCGGTTACCGTGATTAGTGCCTAACCTGGTGTGAGAGTTTTTAGGCTACCCATGGGCCTCTGACTTGGCTTTACATGCCGTCAAGAAATATCTCTCAGGTATGCTGGTTTCCTCACGATGTTTCCCTTCACCGGAGCAAGTGATAATTATACAATACGCACATCAATCCGAAAAATCAGAGGTGCGTGCCTTGGGTTCGAACTCGAGACCAGACTCGAGACTTGTTAGTCCGACGATCACACCACTAGGCTATCACTATGAAAGTTGATAAATAGTGTCACTGCGTATTGCAACTAAGAACAGAAAGTATCGAAAAGGTAGCCATGTTTAAGGTTATTTAGTTTAATGGTCTGTCCATTAAACTCAGCTGTCAACTTTGATACCTACTCTACTCAATTGCATGACTTCTTAAACTTAAATTCAGTTCAGTAATGTGTCTGACAGCTTATTTTTACAAATTATCTAAGTTATTGCGTCTGAAGGAAATCACCAACGAGAACTAGATGAGGACGTCAATCCAGAAATCCTCCACAGATTAGGATTGATGTTCTAGGATCAGATAGGTCCATTAAAACGGCACAGATGTTGGTTGAGTTGAGTGAGCAGGCGCGTTGCTCTGCATTAATTGGCATCTCCGTCACCGACGAAGCTGTTACGCCGTATGACACGTCCTTCGATGCGACCGCGTCGTGATGCTAGGTGACAGGTTGCTACTAGATTGATGATAGGCAGAAATCGAACCGTTGATAGCAAAAACTGATTCACGTTCTTTCTGACCGTATCAAAAATCGATTTCAATTTTCTCTGATTGTGCAGTTCATTTTTTTTTTTTTGTTAGCATTTGTTTTTTCTATGTGCAGAATTCAGTAACGGACGGTGAGTAGTTGTTTCCAATCCGGACAGTAACTAGAACTGGGAACTAAAAACCCGCTTTTAAACAAGAAGCCGCTTTTAACTTTGAAAGGGTCAAAAGTGGACGTAGTTGGTGTTGTAGACGATGGTATTATTGCAGCGTTTTAGGTCGGGTCATTTTGCAGGCTGTCATTATCACTACATAGTATAAAACAAAGTCGCTTCCCGCTGTCTGTCCCTATGTATCTATCTTTAAAACTACGAAACTGATTTTGACGAGGTTTTTTTTAATAGATAGAGTGATTCAAGAGGAAGGTTTATATGTATTACATTGCACCTGTGCGAAGCTGGGGCGGGACGCTAGTTCCCAATATGCACATTTAGACCCCGCTTACTTGTAACAAACTGTCACATTTCTCCAGAATGTTTTGCGATATTGAAAGTTGTCATGCACCTGAATTCCCATCGCTGCGCTGCAGCCACTGACCTGAGCTTTTATTTCAATTAAAAACAGGCTTCACGCCCCTGAAGTTTGGAATTGTGAGCTTATAGCATTTTTCCGTTACCATAGCAACCGTTGAGAGACAGGCGGACAGGCGTTTCGTCCTCAGCGTTACGGCCAAAGCCTAATTTTGACATTACCTGTCTCACTTTTTAATTCAGAATTTTTTACAGAATAATTTCTTTTAAAACGGTTGATGAAATAATAATATTGCTAAGTAGTCGATTGGTGTCCCAATCAGATTTTAAATCACCTTAGCGACCTCTAATGCAATATAACTCAGCAGAACGTTTAAACACAACGATAGCAAAACACAAAACCATCATGAGCTCAATTAATACTAGACTAAACATTCAAACTACTAACTTTAAACATTTCAAATTCTAAATAGGAATAGCGCTACTCCTACACATCAATAAGTATACACAAACAGGGATACTAATTTAAATGTGTGTGAAAATAAAGCTGAAATTTGCATACTGAGATTGTTACTGTTAGCCTTTATCACCCCACTGCTGGGCAAAAGCCTCACCCCAAGATGTCCGATTCGTTCGTTTTGTCCCCATCAATAGGGCAGGGTAATGGGGACAACAAAACGACGGTTTTTATTTTTCCCGTTGTCCCCATTAATTGGGATATGGCAATGGGGACAATGGGAATACGCTATCGCATTTTTGTCTTTTGACTATATCGTAATTAGGGAAAATGGTTGACTTAAACATGGGATAATTCCTAATCAATCAAGATTTCTTTGAAAAAAAAAACCTACAGAGCAGTTTTTGTTGATGCCTTTCTCATATGGAGAAAGGCATCAACAAAAACTGCTCTGTAGGTTTTTTTTTTTCTTTCTCATATGGATCCCTTTCTCATATCCTCTCTTCGGATGGACTGCCACAGTTGTACGTATATTTTTTAATTGTATTTTTTTTTTATACCAGGCTGCTCCATATTATGTTTGACTGCAAAATCATATATTATTCCTTTAGTAGGTACTAAATTAGCTCCTTTCCCCAATTCTCGTCCTACTTCCTGCTATATCACAAACTTTGGCCATACATACTCAACAACCTTTTAAGGAAGATTTATTTTCAACATTAGGTCACCGACCTTTCCCCACATTTAGTAGTGTGTCATGGTCCCGGGAAACGTCGACTCATCTTTCGGCTTTGATGTTCCACCCGATTCATGTTTCAATCGAAATGAAAAATATTTTTGTGCCTACCTGTGTATTTGGTGGAGAATTATCATAGATTGCTTTTTGCAGTGTCCGAACGAAACAAGATTTTCAGTCAAAACCGAAACCGACCCTTCGGCCCTGGTCCCAGTTTCGGCAGAAACCGAAACTTATTAAAACAAATAAAAAATATTTATACAGGACATGTTAATTTCAACACATAAAGTTCACACGTGTTAAACAAAATTAAAAAATATAAATATTAAAGTGTGTAATAAAAATAGTTATTTTATTATGTTGTATTAACAATTTAAAGGCTATCACGAGCAATGAACTCAGCTGAAGTTAGCCAAATGACGCACAACAATTCGAATCGACTCGGCCAATAATTAGCCGAAACCAAAAGTGGCCGAACCTGAGCGATACCGATCCTTTGGTCGGTCACTATTTTTGTACCCTAAATTAGGTACTGAGTCTTGTGAAATCTCCCCGAGGTCGTCTTGATCGGACTTGCTAGTATAGAACTCCGACATTATATTGATAAAGACCACGTTTATATTCAAATCTATCCTTTCAGGAAAAACAGGCGTGAGGTTATATTTTAACTAGCGATCAGCCCCGGCTTCGCACGGGTACAATGTTATACATATAAACCTTCCTCTAAATCACTCTATCTATTAAAAAAAACCGCATTAAAATCTATTGCACAGTTTTAAAGATCTAAGCATACAAAGGGTCAGACAGCGGGAAGTGACTTTATTTTAAACTATGAAGTGATGATAAAACCTTAAGAATTATTTTAATTAAAATCTTTCTTATTTACTACATTTGTGATGAAAACCCGAATATAGAATTCAGATATTTTTTTTAATAAGGAGAAATTAATTCAATTAATTAATTTTAATTGAAAGAATTATTAAATGATAACTTTCCATATGATTATAAGTAATAAATCAAAAATAATTTTATCTTGAATATGATAGATTGACTAGAACGAATATATAATAAAAATACATCGCTTTCAGCCGTGGCTAGTCTATTTCCTGATCTTCTATATATTAATGTTGAACTTCAATATACGTATAAAATTCGTGAAGGTCAGTTGGCAAAGCCATCCAGGCAAAACCAAAAAAAAAAAAATGTTCTATGATATTTCTTTTTCTTCTTTTCTTAATTTAATCAACAATAAAAGTTGCATTATCTGTCCTGATTTCCTCTCGGTGGTTCTGTGATGGATCATCATTGACTACCTCGTTGGTCCAGTGAGCACAAGCGCGACTACTGACCAAGGGGTCCTGGGTTCTATTACAGGCGCAGGCGCAGTGTTGCAGGGTTAGGCATGTTATGTATCGATCATCATTTCCGATCTTAGTAGTGGCAGCATAATAGGCTTATTATGCATAACTTAAAAACTTTATCATACTGCACAACCAAACTCAGATATTTTGTAGGATGGGGCCGTCTCCAACTCTACAAAGGGGCTCAAAGTGAATATATCAATAAAAAGCCTATAACGTAAACTCAGTTGCTAATTTATTTAAAGATTCTACTCATAAAGTTTTCCTCCTGCGAATAACTAAAAGTAAATTCGCCTCTTTAGAAGCGAAATAATTTCCTGCACACGTGTTCGTGACAGCGATGTAATCGTTAGGTGGGTTAGTTTCCGCGGGAGACACCCTGGGCGTCGGGGGCCACGTGGTGGCTCCCGGCCACCGTAGGCGAGAGCCTGTGGACGGTGAATGGGCTAACTCGCCGTCCGTCCGTCTTATGACGAGAGGCCGTGTCGACGGCGCGTTCGTGTTCCACGCGCGCCTCAAAGAGATGTAAGCAAACAGGAAGGGGTCCGAAAGGACCGATGCCTGCCAGGGTTGCGGGACTGTTCGAAAGAGATACCGCGGCCTTGGAACACAAAGGGCAAAAGAAGGAACATGGATGGGTTTTAGTCAGTAAAAGTCTGACACTCCCTCCTGCTCAGCCCAGAGCGGGAGGATTTGATGATTTCCAATCCGAAAACAAAAAATAAAAAAAGTTGGGTTAGTTTGGAACGTTGTAAATGCTGTGGCCAAGTCTGCCAGTTCAATGATTGCTCATTATGACAACTTTAGTCAGTTTGTTGACTACCTAATTGGTCTAGTGGTCGCAAGCGGGACTGTTGAGCCTGAGGTCCTGGGTTCGATTCTCAAGTCGAGCAAAGTTTTATAGGGTTTTTCCATTAGGAATTTCTCAGTAGTGGTCACGGACAGTTGTAACTGATACTTCGTAAATAACTTCAAAATAAAAATTTGTCGGTTCTTTAATAGACAACATACCAGTAGTAGTACCATCAGTATATTTCATATCAAATTAATCCATACAATTACAAATTATTAAAACACAGTGAAAAATACAGACATATACATAGCTTTCTATAAATGATAAAATACATATTTATAGGTGTGTAGCTTTTTTATTTCAACTTTTTTTAAATACATACATACATAGCTTTATTTTTTTCACGATTGACTATTTGTCTAATGGCATCTCGGGATAGCAAAATAGTTGGAATGTCAGTTCTAGTAGATGCCAAATGATGTTGCACTATTTGACAAATCTTACTTGTATGAGAAGCACTCATTTTATATTTCAACTCATTATATCAGCTCATCACATCATAACAACATTTTTGTTAAAAACCTCAGCACGCACTGGAATACTTTCCTTTTTACCTTCACGACCCCCTTACTATTTAATCCATCCATCAGCACAATGTTTTGAGTGCGTTACATTGAGGTGAAAAATCACGTTTTACAGTAGCTAAAACGTGATTTTTCACCCCAAAAAAGAAAGTCGTTTCCCAGCAATAATTTTGCGTAAAGTCACTTAGTTTGATGTACATAATGCTTGGTTGACGGCTTCATTAAGGGTCTTATTACACCCTGTATAGTTGAAATAGACAATATCTAAAAAACCATTAATAATCGTTCGTTAGTGTGATTAATTTTAGTTTAATCAAAATTAAGTAAGTAAAACAGTATTTGAGTTGACCAATATGCGTTATGAACATATGTGAATCAACCCTAATTATCTCGAAAATAGTAAGAATAAACTAAGATATTATAATACGTCATCGATATTATAACTACTGAATTAATATTAAATTAATGTTAAAATAATAATAGGGGATTATGAAGCGCTTATACGAATATTTGCTCCTCGCCATCCCAATGACTTTAGCGGTACGCCATCGGAAAACCATAATGGCGGCTTTCAATAAGCAAAATACCAAAATTGACAAAATCAACAATTAGGGTGGGTGTCCATAATCGAAAATTCAGGCATAACTTTATTAGCAAGGCCTCTGGTTTTGGCACTTTCCTTGGCATTCAACGCGGCCATGATTTATGTCAAGTAAAATATCAGACAGATATACCTTTAGATTAATTATAATAAACCAGTTTTGTTCAACATTTTGAAAAAAATATCTAGGCAGGTAAACATTTTCGTGCAATCGCTACATATGTAATTACTTCTAAACTTTATGACTTTAGTACTTTGAACATATTCTGTAAACGTTGTCAAAAAACTATTTTGGGAACAAATAATAAAGTTTCATATGTTTGTGGTCGAGAATTCGGCGTAAATCATTGTTGAACCATATGCTTGATCAAGTACTTAAGACTTGTGACACCCGGGAACTGGGTACAGTTAAGAGGGAACAGGGCCTGCGGGGAATTTAAAAATAGGTATTTGAAGAAACTATTGCCGTCACGATGCGTCAAACCTGCCCCTGTAGAGTACTAAAGGGAAAGCTGCAGCTCGGACCGATTATATAAAAAAATGACGAGATCGACATTTCGTATTCCTTTTTCTCCTTGGAAACGTAAGTCGATTCAATTATTTTTGACATTAAAATTTTACTATAGAGTATCTATAGGTTCCTATAAATTTCATCTTCAATGTTAAAAATTTATCGGATTTTTCTGGTAGTCCTATAATAATAGCCGCAAAAATGGGTCTTTTTTGTAATTTTTGGAGGGTCATATTTTTTTCACATAATGCTGGAAATAATGACAAATGACAGCGACGTGTCTACAGTAGACCTTGATTTTATGAAAAAATGATTGGTCTAGACTCTAGAGGCATTATTAAGTAAGAAAAAAGAATAATACATTAGTATGGAGAATCGCAGCCCCTGTTCCCTCTTAAGTACTTTAACAATAATCTGCTCAGTCTGGGTGTAGGAACTGTACTACGCTAAATTAGTTACTTAAGGCAAGGCAAGGCAAGGCAAGGCTTTACGTTAATTGTTTAAATTGGACAAAGCGAAGCTCCTAAATAATTAGTAAAAGCTTATGATTTAAGCGATAAAATCTGTCTCCCACAGTTTAAATACAATATTATTGTGTTTCGCATTGAGGAAAGAAACAATTAACAATTGACATTGAATTGCAAAAATCAGCCTTTGTTATGAACAAACAGATTGATTATCAAATTGTTCCCATTGTACCTGTTCTAATTCATATTCTACAGGAGCCTTCATCGGTTCATTGTGTCTCGTTGTTAGGATCTCGAGAATCTCCCTCGATAGAGAAGGTCGAATGCTTTTATTGAACATTTGTGTGACAAGATTAAAAATGGAGAGTGTTTTTATGGTTCCGTAGCCGAATGGCCAAAAGCGGAACCCTTATAGATTCGTCATGTCTGTCTGTCCCTGTATGTCACAGCCACTTTATTCCGAAACTATTAAGACTACACAATTGAAACTTGGTAGGTAGATGTATTCTGCGAACCACTTTACAAACAAAATACAAGATTAATGGGGGCTATGTATGGGGATACATGGTATTGAAACTAAAAAAAAATACATCAAACCTATACGTGCGGGGTCTCTATAAATAGGTATTTAATTAAAATTACATTGAGGTTTCTAAAACAATTTTGTTTAAAAGGCAATCGTTTGAAAGATATACAATTCCAAAGTGGTAAAATGTGTGCACTACCTCAACCAGTTACTGGGTAATACGATACCGTATGTAAAGACTGGTTGTCCGAAATCCGGGCTTCTGACTAATCGTGACGTCTGTCAATCTACAAATGACAGCCGGGATCAACGGCTTTACGAAGCTCGGAGGGAACTTGGTAGGTAATGGATGGTACGCATCCACGTACCGACATTTGCAAAAGGTTAACCTTGAAGATCGCCCAGTGCGGTGGTTATTATTACCTAACCAAAGCAATATTTGGACCACTTCTAATCTTTAGCAAAATTCAAATTCAAATTTGTTCTGTTACGAGATACAACCAAATAAATTATTTTGTTATTTTAAGGACCGAGATCAGCTTTTCGTTTTCATATTTAAAATATTGTTATTTAGGTACAACTAGAGAACTTGCGAGTGCTTACTATGTAGTTAGTTTCCACATCAATATAAGTTTCGCAATACCAGAACATACTAGATCGAACATACTAACTCTATGGATTGAACTTTCCTAGACTTCTGATCAAATAACACATCGGTACTAGACGGTTTACATGGTACTAATATTATGAAAGGGATGCCACATACATACATGTCCGCATAAAGTGGGACAGAACTTGATTTAAACTTATTCTAAACATTCATTAGTGTTTGCCTACTTATAACGGGTGTAAAAACACTCTTGGCGATGCCGATTGGCACTTGTGGGCTTGTTGGACCATACCTGAGAATCTTTTAGGCATGGAGAATATACTACAATGGACAATACAATGTTTTAAGGGCGCATCATTAAGCGCTATCGTAAACCGTAACTTTTCACACGAATAAAAATCGTTTCCAAGAAATATTTTTTATGCAGTGTTACTTAGTTTGATGTACAGAATGTTTGATTGACAGCTTTTACATCCTGTATGCTTTTGACATACCAACTATTTATGAAGGTCTGCCCCAGACAGAACTTTTGCAGTACCAATAGATGCAACTAGGACTGTATTATATAAATTCATTAACTATCTAATGTTAAAGTAGAAAAAAAAATTGAGTTACATAATCGTAAGCATAATATTACAGCTAAATATAAATCACTTTTCTGTCCTGTACGATAATTCAGATTCACTGACGGTTAAGAAAGCATACATTGTTAGAAAATGCCACTATGACATAATAATATTCCCGGAGGGCACGAAATTTCAGAGCACAGTAGTAAAGATTAAACTGGAAATCCAATACCTTACCATTTCTAGAGTGAAAGGATGCTCGAAATAAAAAAATATAAGGCAATAAAGAGAAAGAATATAAAAATCGCCGTGAAAACATCCCAGAAAAAGCACGTTTTTATTGCACGTGAAAGTGGACCCACCTTTACGTGTTTACGACTTCTTATTTATTTTTGGCTGTGTGAATTTTTTTCTCAGAGGATGTAGGAGGATGGGAAACTAACCTAGTTTAAAACCTATGCATTGAAAGAGAAAGGAGTTTTTTTTCCACATAGTTGCACACCGTATACGTTACTAGAAGGTACATATTTATATTTTTTTTTCACTAGCCTACGTCGTGCAAAGGCCTCCCCTTTCTCCTTTTAAACTTTTCTATCCTGTGCGATCTCTGGCAATGTTAACCCCGCAAACATGATCAGATGGTCACGCCATCTTCACTGCGATCGACCTCAACAGCGCTGTCCTACCTCAGGCGTCCCGTGTGTGTTGATCTTTGCCCATCTCTTCAATATTTTCACCATAGTTCAAACTATCAAACAAGCAATAACTCATAGCATTATTAAACAGCCGATAAAGTAGCCACTGCTTTGATTCAAGCCTCCTCTCGTTGATATGGCGTAGGTTCTAATCCACCACGCGAATCTAATCCGGGGTATAATTTTAAAACCCCTGCGTCAGGTACTTGTCAATACCATGGCCGTTGGGGTATCTTTTTTGACAGGCATCTGAGTCCACATTTTTTCAGTAGCTAGGTATTAGGGAAAATAAATTACATGTCGGACTTTCTCGGATTTTGCATCCCTTGGGAAATGTTGAATGATACGCTCCTACCTCGGAATGGACGTAAAAATGTTAAGACAGTTCTTTTTTTTTATCGCATGTATTTATTGCTCTGTTGGTTTCGCTTTAGTATGTATTTTATAACTCTCTTGAGAATTCGTAGACAAAATATGGTAAAAAGTGGTGGTTTGGAACTGACATTAGGCAAATTCAAGTTATAGCCCAGAGCTGTCAAGCTACTCAGCTGTTTCTTGTAGAGGACGAATTCGTGATGAGGAACGCTTTGATAGGTTCTCGGATTGTCAGGATTTATTCCATTTGGCTCGTACATCATGTGGGCAGATGGGTTTTGTTTTTAGCAAACTTAAAAATTACTTGAAATTACAACTTAACACAACAATGAGGCGGGTACAGTTCCAGGACGTCTCAACTCCGCTGCAATCGGACACTGAATATCGTCCTCGCCACGAGCTGTAAACATCAGGGTTCTGTAGAAGCACGCAGTGGTATGGGTAGACTGATAAGTAGGTTGCGTGATGTCACCACTGGCGTGCTTGCGATTCATTCCAAATCCGTACTAATGATCGGATCCGACATGTATATTTTGAAACAAGTTTTATATATGAAAATGGAGATAAAATAACAAAAGATAAAACTGAATAAACTGTCTCCCCAACCTTTAAACAATTAAGGTCTTTTTCTTCGAGCCCAAACATATATCGGCGAAAAAATCAAAACAACTCTCTTCAGAAGTATGGATTATAAATATATATTCTCGGAACGTGATGGAGACTTATTTTCGATTGTGATCAATCTTTTTAAGATGCGAGAGCGATGGCTTGTTCCCAAATAAGATATTACTTAATGCGCGTACACGTTCATACTTTCACGCCACAAGAATAATAAGATCATTCATCAAAATTAAGAGACGATCATGGATTTATAATATTGAAAACGGGTATGTAAAGAGGAAAAGAGGAAATGGATTTTATTTAAAAACCAGGGTGAATTTAGGGGCGCCTCAAAGAGATGTCAGCATCCAAGAAGGGGCAACTACAAGGGCCGATGCCTACCGGGACTATTCGAAAGAGATACCGCGGCCATGGAACACAAAGGGCAAAGGAAGGAACATGGATGGGTTTTAGTCAGTAAAAGTCTGACACTCCCTCCTGCTCAGCCCAGAGCGGGAGGGGTTATTTGATGATTTCCAATCGGTAAAAAAAAGGGTGAATTTTTGTATTTACTCTTCGTCTGATGTACCTAATTTTGCTTTAAATTCCATGTTTTTTTGGATATTTGCCAGTAGTTTTATGCCCACTGTTTTTCATAAAAATCTGCGCTTTGGAATGGGCAACTACAGACCTCCCACAGTTATTGCTTGTGGCTGGCGTGTAGCACCATCTTTTTAACATAACATAACATCACGTATGTAATCCCCGAAGGTGTAGGCAGAGGTGTACCTAACAGTACACCCACATTTCGCCAGTTATGTTTAAGCCCCATGTAATAGGGGGCGAGCCTATTGCCACCAACCGGGCACAAATCCAGACTCTGTGGCTATTGCTGAGAAATTCCTGATGGAAAAACTCTTTAACACTTTCCCCGACCTGGGAATCGAATTAAATTTTCATAATTTAGAATAGGCATCTTTTGACACTTATTGCCAAATCCGGAATAAATACCTGTAGGCCGCGATTTTTTCTGGTACGGCATTCGGCTAATCAGTTTTTCTAAAGTGGGAACCACTTTACCAAGCGTCTTGGGTAGGTCCATTAGGCCATTCCCTTTTGGTAGAGTGCCTTCAGCAATAGTTACGGGAACATCCAATTCTTTCTCTACTTTGAGAATTTCTGACAATTTGATCTATCAAAGTATCAATTAAGTACGGTCAAGGACAGTTTATGAACTTATTTTCGTAAAGTAGTTGGTTTCAAGGACCAATTTACTTTAGCTATAATTCTACTTTTGTCGTAGGAAGGGTAATATTTGGCACCGTAGAGATATACGGTGTGGAAAGACACCAACGCGAAATCGGTTACCATGTATTCAGTTCGTCATTCTGAGCAACAAACAACAACACACAACAACAGACACACAACAGCAGACTTTTTTAAAAATAATCGATGAAAAAATTCTATATGGGGGGCTGAGAATGATGTATTGAATGGGTCTACCCTTTAAAGCAGAACGGTTTATGTCATAAAATTATTTTGCATAACAACGGATAGCATAAACTTCATTTCGCAGAAAATCGTTTGGAGACACTCATTTATCATACATTCAAAACTCATAATTTTGTAAGTCAGAATCATCTTTAGACATAAATTTCATATCCATAAGAATGAAAAAGTACAACCATCACATCGCAGAAAGTTCGCAGCCAGAATCGTCTTTTGGTATACATTTCATATCGATAGTCAATAAAAGGCAGAACTATAATATCTCAGAAAGTTTACAGTTAGAATCATCTTTTGATATACATTTCATATCCGTAATAATTGAAAGACTCATCTAACATTACAGAATATTCATATTTGGGTTAATTTTGTATTTATTAATTATAAAAAGCATGCATACAAGCATACACCCTACATGCAAACAAGCATACACCATGCATGCAAATAAGCATACACCATGCATATAAGCAAGCAAGCATGCAGCATGCAAGCAAGCATGCAGAATGCAAGCGAGCCAAATAAATTTCGGAGCATCAAGATTCTGCCAGATAGAGGGAACCCGTATTGAATACGTGGTATCAGTTTTTGCGTTGATGCCCCTTCCACCCCGTATGTATGTAGTTCTCTTTTGGTTATAAACAGCAAGGTACATCAAAGAGAAACTCCTAATCACTTACTTGCATGATCACTCATGTAGATTCGGGACCGTGGTAATAAAATTCTTAGATCTTGAATATTGGGTTTATTTTGAAATACGCTTTACACCAGGGATTCCCAAAGTGGTCGATATCGACCCCTTGGGGTCGATATCGGTTTCCTAGGGGTCGACATAAACGAAAACTGATTATGGGGGTCGACGAGGTCTAAAAATCGACCCCTATTAAATTAACACAAGTTCTTATTTAAAACTTTCAAGATAGGTAGGTAGGTACTGTATTGTTTATGTTGTGTTACGTGTACTAAGAATAATTAATATTTATGTAGGAAATAGCATTGTTGTAGTAATATAAAGCCTCAAGTTCGTACAAGATGAAAAACTCGGCAAGTCAGTGTGGACAAGTTTGTGCAAGATAATGAGTTCGAGCGTACGTCTTTCAGGCGCGTTTTGACTTGCTCTCTATTTGACGCTTGCGCGATTTAACACGAACGAATTCATGATCAAGTTGCAAGTCCAAACATGTTCCTGATATTTTACTATTTAACGAGGTTGCACTTAGGTTGAAAGTTCATTTGCGTTTTGAAATTCGTTGGAGCTTGAACGATAATAACTCATATAAGTACTCATTTATTTCAAGAGATTACAAAGTTATTACATAGCTAAATTAAGTGAAGTAAAGTGACTGAAAAAGAATTTACAAAATGCTGAGCTCCCTACGCGAGTTAATAGCGTAACCACACAATATCTGCAGTTTATGAAAAATTAACAGGGTAAGTACCAAACAGTTTTTATCCAGCACAGCGCATCAGCATTGCCCCACTGCACACTGTGTGATAGTGATCAGTTGAGCTATCTGTAGATTGTTTGCAACAGTTTGCAGTTGCCTCAGTTGTATCAATTGTAAAAATTTACCAGTAAATTTAACAGTTTATTAGGTATTGTTTTTAATTTAGGTACTTAGTTTCTTATTTTTTTATTTGCAGGATTACTGAGAGTTTTATGATGGCGGACACGAAAAAAAAATGCAGACAATACAGTTTGGACTACTTGAAGTTCGGATTTATTGCATCTCCATCAAATCAACACTTGCCGATGTGTCTCATATGTGAAAAAGTATTCAGTAACGATGCCATGAAGCCTTCAAAAATGGATGACCACTTATCGAGAGTACATGCTGACAAAAAAAGTAAGCCCTTGACATTTTTTCAAGCACTTAAAGAAAAACTAGACAAAAGGCCATCCATAAGATCGATGTTTGCGTCATCATCTATTAAAGACGATGATGGTTTACGAGCGTCCTATAATATATCTTTACTAATAGCGAAGTCGGGGAAACCCCACACAATTGGAGAGCAGCTTATCTTACCAGCCATTGCGGAGGTCCTTAACAATGTATTGCACAAACCCGCACATGATATTTTAAAGAGAATACCTTTGAGCAATAACACCGTTCAGAGACGCATAGACGAGATGGGACGCGATGTGGAAAACATTTTATGCAAGTTCTTACAGACCAACAGATTCTCTCTCCAGTTGGACGAGTCTACATTACCCGGCAATGAAGCTCTGTTGTTAGGATATGTTCGATATATCAAAGATGAAAATATGTGCCAAGAACTGCTTTTTGCTACATATTTAGAGACTGATACCAGAGGAGAATCAATTTTTCAGGCCGTGGAACATTTTTTTACTGACAAAGCTATTCCATGGAAGAACATTGTTTCTGTTGCGACTGATGGTGTACCGTCTATGGTTGGTCGTCATCGTGGTTTTATAGCTCACTTAAAGCGACAACTGCCTGATGTACTGGTCATTCACTGCGTGATTCACAGGCAGCATTTAGTAGCAAAAAAGCTGAGTCCTAGATTGCATAAGTCTTTACAATATGTAATAAATGCTATCAACAAGATTCGAAGCAATTCTTTGAACTCTCGGTTATTTGCTCAGCTATGTGAGGAAAACGACGAAGTCTTTACTCGATTACTTCTTCACACTGAAGTTCGCTGGCTATCAAGAGGCTCTTGCTTAGAAAGATTTTCAGCCGTTTTTGAATCTGTGTTGGAGTTTTTACAAGAAAAAGATCCGAATTTGAAAGAAAATCTGAACAATTGTAAAACAGATATTTATTACTTGACTGATATCTTTGGAATGTTCAACAAAGTTAATTTGCAGCTGCAGGGTGACGATCTTAACTTGATTAAAACAAAATCAATAATATCGGCCTTCGTGGGTAAACTAATCCTTTATAAACAAAATTTAGGCAGAAAAGAATATTCGCAGTTTCTGCATTTGTCAAAATTACCAGAAACGCTTCAAGATGATGACATTTTATTATATGTCACTCACTTGGACGCATTACACAAGGATTTTACGGAGAGGTTTGAGGATCTTTTAAATTTACAAATTCCTCAATGGATAATAAATCCGTACAATACCACAGCCATAGAAGAAGCCAATGTGATAATGCAAGAAGAGTTGATTACCATCAGCACAGACGAAGAGCTTAAGCAGAAGTTCAACCAAGGCTATCAGAAGTTCTGGTTGCAACGCAACATTGAAACACAGTATCCTACATTGTGAAACATTGCTGAAAAATACCTTATCGCTTTTCCATCATCATACCTAGTTGAAAAAAGCTTCAGTGTGGTAACAAACATTTTGACGAAACAAAGAAACCGTTTGAAAATCAACGAACGTGGAGATTTAAGGCTGCAACTCACCAATATTGAACCGGATGTAGCTAGATTGGTAGATAGTCACCAGGTTCATCCATCACACTGAATGTTTTATTTTCTCTTTGCGAATTAATACTTTTTTAAATATAATTTCCTACCTACTTAAAATTCTTCAAGTACCTAATTTGTAATAATCGTTATAAATTAAACTTGATATTTACTGAATTGTATGTCTTTTTATTTTGTTAAATTTTGATACGAAAATGAAGTCAATTTTACTCACTTAACCAAGTGCAAAGTTTTCCAATTGGTACCTTAGTACCTAGGTATTTTGTGTCAATAGGAAAAAACTAAAGATAGGCCCCCTTATTCATAATAGTCTGTTAACTTAAAGCATTGCTAATTCTCACTCTGTCTTCTTCTATTGACCTAAGTCAGAATGAAAAATAACACACTGTAGCAGCTGTTTTAAGTTAGCGGACCATTATGAATAAGGGGGTTGATCTTAAAAGTAGGTAATTTGGCCATGGGGGTCTGAGGTAACAGTTCATTTTGGAAAAGGGGTCACTTGTCCAAAATAGTTTGGGGATCCCTGCTTTACACCTAATAAAACTTAAAAAATGCTTCTTAAATAAAATTCCGTCTTATATCAACTTCTACTCTTTTACCCGTCGTCCATTCTTCTGTCATTTTTTCATTTGTTCTTTTCTCTTCCCTTTCATACTATGTTCCTCTCACTCACACCGCAACATTCCATTCCACACACTTTCGTTCCTTTTAAAATCATATCCCACACTCATATACATGAATACTAAATGGTTCTCATTTAATCCGAGCCGGCTTTTTATATGTGCGGTAATGATTATTACCACAAAACGAAGCTTATGTCAGCTTTCAAATGCATTTTTTGGTAATATACCGTTAAAAATATCCATTCTTTTATCCTTTTGCATAATTTAAAAACATGTTTCCGTTTCCTTCAGAAAAAAGCGTTTTACGTGCAGATACAATTTGAAAAATAACACTGGTGCTACTAATAATATACAATTTTTTCGTCTACATTATTCACCGAAGTTCAGGTCCATGTAGTCCAAAAAACTTATTTCGAATATTATGATATAATCCTTATATGAGATACGATTTTACTCTTCTCCGAGTTTCAATGTGGGATCGGCAAAACAAGCACTTTCTGAAATAAGACTCCTTTGTCTTATACAGAAACTCCTTTGAATGTTACACAAAGAGGTAACTTTGATGAGTCTCTTGAAAACATGGCGGCCTACCTTTTCATTACACACTAGCTGTTGCCCGCGATCTTGTTTGCGTGAAATTATTTTAAAAGATATTACTTCCATTTTTTAATCGAATTTTGTCACCAATTTCAAGGGTTTTAATTTTTTCACGGAACCCTAATTCTTGTTCTAAAATAAAAGTAGCCTATGTTAGACCTTATTACATCAGCTATCTGCCAGTCCAGTCCTGCCAAAATAGGTTTCGGAGATTAGCCGGAACAAACAGAAAGACAGACAAAAATTTAAAAAAAAATGTGTTTTTGTTATATGTACCGTATATACTTTCATATGCATTCAGAAAAAAGCTGTTATTTTGAAATTACAGACATTTCAATTTTATTTATTTGTATAGAATTGACAGTCATTAAAAAAATACTTTTTTTTTGTTTTTTTTTTTCAGATCATTTCCTTTGGGAAAGCTATTAAAGGTGGAACCGCCAGGGTATCCCGCTCAATTTGCCGGCCAGTGTCAGGTTTTATGTTGAACAAAATATGATTCGCAGTCGTAAAACGCATGCGTTGACATATTGTAGTCATTAAAATCATCAATACAACCCCTATAAGTTCATATAATCCCATTTAATGCTTATTTTATGAAAAAGTAATTCAATGGGATTAAATTAACTTCTTCTTTATCGTGTGGTTAGTGTCTAAACCGGGTGTCAGAGTTTTTATGCCGCCCATGGGCCTCTGACTTGGCTTTCCATGCCGTCCCACCGGAGCAAGTAATAATTTTTCAATACGCACATGAATCCGAAAAATCGGAGGGGCTTGTCTTGGGTTCGAACTCGAGACCTATAACTTGACAGTCCGACGGTCACACCACAAGGCTATCACTGCTTATTAAATGAACTTGGAGGATTGTATTGATGATTTTAATAATTATAACTCATATTTGTTGTTTCAAACCATATTTTAATCAATATACAACCTGATACTGACCTGCAAATTGGAAAAAAGGTTAAAAAAAAACCGCGGGCTGCTCTGGTGCCTCTATCTTATATGGCAGATTATTTAATATATCATCTCCTTGAAGGGTACAGGTAACCACCAGGTCACCACGCCGCGCTGTACTGAATGGAAAACTCTCTCTCTATTCAAAATTAGAAATAACTAGCTGTTGCCCGTGGCTTCGCTCGCATTTTTGTCAGAAATTATCCCACGGGCACGTTGTAAATATAGTAGCACTCGGGGATAATGTATCTTCCTATTAGTGAAAGATTATCGTATTATGATATAGTATTTTGAAAATCGGTTCAGTAGCTCCAGAGATTACCCCTACATACAAACTTACAAACAAATTTTACCTCTTTATAATATTATAAGTACAGAAGTATAGATACCGCTCTGCTTTGTGAGGCGTGATTTATTTAAATGTTTGATGTTACCCGCAGGTGCTAAGTCCCCTGAGTAATTATTATAAGTGCTGTTTCAGGTGCGCGGTTGATTAATAGGCGCTTGTACAGCACAATGTGGTGCCACAGACAAAGGGTTTCACCCCGTTTTAGCAGAAGTAGTTTCAAACTTTTATATAGAATAAACGTATGACACGTAGGTATTTTTGTTTAATCCACAATGGTCTTACGAGTACCATACTATACTACAGGTAAAACATCGAAATCGTAAAAAAATAATCAGCTGTCCCATACATTTGAGTCGTGTAGGTATTGAAATTTTGTATAGAACAGCTGATTATTTTTTTACGATTTTGATGGTGGTCCCATAGAGAAAGTGGTTCAGTTTGATGGTGCGTACCACAGTATTCCATATGATTATACCCTTTCTGTTACACGTTGTATATATATATTTTTAAATATTGCCCCACACTACCGGAACAACTACCTATAGATCATACAAATATTTGTTCCGTGCGGGGATCGAACCCGCGACACGCAGCGCAGCAGCCAATCGCTCAGCCACTGCGCCAACCGTGCCGTCAAAGCAATATTGTGTTATATGTCTCGCTCTGGTTAATTTACGGTGGTACGTTGCCATGGATAATTTCCGACTTCCACGCGAGCGATGCTGTTGGCAAGAGTTAGTTATAAATTACCGGACTTGCTTTGACGAATACGAGCTTTGAAGCACCCAAAGGACAAAGCCGCACATCCATACCTGACATGCATTCATGTTTTACACAGAAACTCAATTCAGTGTTGATCGGATAATACTAATACGAATTCGTATTCTGATGATACGTAAAACAAAATTTGCACCTGCATTTGGAGGGTTAATGGAATTTTACAGGAAGTTGGTAAATAGTGGGAAAGCTGTGGAAGATACACACAACACATAATATTTACTGGGTTGTTAAATATATTCGATGAAAATGATTTCTTTACGCGACATAATAGGTCAGACAAAAATTATGCGACTAAAACAGTTAGGTGTTGCGTTGTCTGACAATGAATCAAAGATGCGAAGAAATTTTCATTAAGTAGATAATTGCAAAAAGCTTCATTCTTACAGCTTCCCAAAGCCAACGAAATTCTTAACCAGGTAACTTTTTTGTATATCTACCTCTATCTATAATTGAAAAAAGGATAAAATTATACTTCGCTACATAATTTTTATGTGTCGGGTGAACATTGTAGGTCTTACGTTGCCGGGGCGCGTTGTAATTTAATTTAGGCCATAATAGATTTAGTGTCGGGGCCGTGGCATTCAGTTGCTGACGGGAATTTCATGTCCAGTAAATTTCCATATGATGTAATATAAGTTTAAATTGTAGAAAGGAGGTGAATGTTGCATATAATCAGCCTATATTGTCAGCCTGTACTGCTGGAACACACGGCCACCTCTCTATGAGAGGGAATGGGCCATAATCCACCACGCATCCTCAGAGCGGGTTGGTAGATGTCACATGTCTTTTTGGTTCTATAGGACATGCCATGACATGTTTCCTCACGATGTTTCCTTCACCGTTTTGAGAGCAGTGGTGATAAAATAAATTACACAAAGTAATGCGCCTGCCTGGGTTCGAACCCACGACTTACTGTTCGTAAGTCGGGACCGCCACCACCGGCCACCGCTGCTTTCTTTTGATGACTGTACTGGTGAATGCTGAGATGACGAATAAAAGAGAAGTAGGTATGGAAGAAGAAGACATGCTGCGCCGATCCTAAATAAATTGAGAGAATTATTTCTGAGACTTAAATTGTAAGTATAATATACGGAATTCTGTGCAATGTCTTTCCTAAGTCTCGCGAAGACGTAATCCAAGTCTTTTGATAGTTGCTTTAAGGACCTTTCTGATTTGCGGCAGTGTCTTTCTATGGGCTTTTTCATAGTATAAATTGAGTAATTAATTTGTTAACCCGCTTTTACTCTGTTATGAAAACCAGTTTGCACAGTACATTTACCTTGGATAACATTTCCTATCAAATGCAAGAAATTAAACTGTTTGGCATTGGCATGACAACAGCCTCGTTCCGGAAAAAGACATTTTTTATTCCGTAAACCAAGATTTTATGCACAGTTACTAAAACTAACCATTATGATCCAATTTTTGCCCCATAAATTGTAAACGAAAATTATGAACAGACAAATTAATAACTTCTGTAAATAATGAAAATGTTAATACAGGCAGCCTCATAAATCTTTCAGCACTTCAATTTCTAAATAAACGGTTTTGAAGAATTTTAAATATTAACTCGCATTATTCATTATATTTTGGCTTACTTTTAAACAGTATTGTCTATTATAACATTCCTAAGGACTCATAAATAGAAATTCTGCATTTTTTTTTTCACTTAATTTAAATGTGTGGCAAATATTGTTTGTGTAGTGGCCGTGTGGTCGGTTTAAAATAGATTCGGTCCTATAAAAAATGTTTCACCATTTTTATCTTTATCAAATCAAATCAAATCAAATCAAATCAAAGCATTTATTTCAAGTAGGCCAGTTACAGGCACTTTTGAATTGTCGAAACAAAGATAACAAATGTAGCTACAGTCCCAGTCACAAGGCATAAAAACTGTGAAAGTACTGTAGTTGCCCATTCCCTATCGTAGATCTCTATGGAGAAGAACGGGCAAGAAACTCCATGGACACTCTTTTAAATCAGCAAATTGTTACAAAATCTTGGTTACATCATTCATGTTGAGATGGTACACTATGTGAGAACGATGTAGCAAGATGTGCACATTAAAAGTGTCCACAGTAAAAACAAAAAAGACAATTAAAAAATTAAAAATAATTAATTCAAATAAGCCGTGGCAACTAAGAGATGACCAGTCACACTGACAGCGCCCGTTCACGAACATGACGCATAGATCAGCACCATTCAACTCAACCATTTTGAAGGGAACTAAATGATCCGACACACGCGCCACCATCAGCGAGACATTTGAGTGAGCATGACATACTCTCAACCGCCAGGGCACATTCAGGTCAAGAAAGGACGTAGGTTTCCAGTGAACGATAGCTTTTTAACACATAGTTCTCACACAATATGGGCTTTATATAATACTAAAGAGATTGATTCTATACAATGCAAAGATAGTTGTACAATCTTCAGCAGCTCCAACAATACTATTTAGTGTTATCAATTTGTGCGTCCCTGTCCTTGTGGAGCAGGACCGGCATTGAGCCAAGCATTTTTATCAACGATATAATCGTTCAACTTGTAATATGCTTGCTTGCAAAGTGTGCGTTTAATGCATGTTTTAAATTTCGTCTCATTGAGTTCAAGAATACTTTGTGGAATTTTATTATAGCATCTCAAACAGTACCCCATGAAAGATGAGTCTACTTTAGCGAGTCTGAAGCCTGGCTGAACTAATTGGTTCCTATTTCTAGTACTGTAACTGTGTCTGTCACCTCTTTTGCTAAAAAGATGCAGATTTTTTCTTACGTACATTATGTTTTCATAGATGTATTGACAATGTACCGTCATGATGTTAATGTCCTTAAACAGTTCCCTTAGAGAGTCGCACCTACGAAGATTATATATGGCTCTGATGGCTCTTTTTTGCAGAATAAATATAGACTGAATGTCTGCAGCCCGTCCCCATAACAAAATGCCATAAGACATTATACTATGAAAATAACTAAAATAGACCAGTCTAGCGGTATCTACATCAGTAAATTGACGGATTTTTCTAATGGCATATGCTGCTGAACTTAGCCGCCCCGCAAGATATGTTAAATGAGAACTCCATTGTAGCCTTGAATCAAGCGTAATCCCCAGGAAAACCGTTTTATCTACAAATTCTAGTTTCTCTTTATTCAATATTATATCACAATCACTACTTTTAACATTCGGTAAAGCAAATCTTATGCATTTAGTCTTTTTTTCGTTTAATACTAAATTGTTTGCTGTGAACCAATTATGGACCTGAATTAGCGCATTATTCACGTCATCTAGATTTTGGACCCGTCTATTTATCTTAAAAATTAGGGAAGTGTCATCAGCAAATAACACCATATTTTGAGGCTGGTTTTTCAATAAATAGGGTAGATCATTTATATATACTAGAAAGAGAAAAGGACCCAATATTGAGCCTTGTGGAACCCCCATTTTTACTTTTAAACCCTGTGAATTGACACCATTTATTTGAACATGTTGTTGTCTATCACTCAAATAAGATTTTACCAAACTAAGTGCAAGTTTACCTAGTCCGTAGTGCTCAAGTTTCAAGAGTAATGTCTCGTGATTTACGCAATCAAATGCTTTGGAGAGATCACAAAAAATTCCTATGGCGTCTTGGGACTCTTCCCACGCAGTAAATATGTGCTTTAATAAGGTTACACCAGCGTCAGTCGTACAACGTCCCCTGGTGAAACCATACTGCTGATCGTGTAGGATTTTGTTGGTGTTAAAATGATTGAGCATTTGATTCAGCATCACTTTTTCAAAAACTTTGCTAAAAACTGGCAACACGGATACAGGCCTATAATTATTAGTATCTTTACTGTCCCCGGATTTGAAAAGAGGTATGACTTTACTGTATTTCATTAAATCTGGGAAAACACCTTGGTCTACACACAAATTAAAAATTAACGCCAAGTATGGTGCTATAGTCTCAACTATGGATGTACAAACTTTGATAGACATTCCCCAAAGATCTTCGGTCAGTTTGATTTTTATTTGCCGGAAAGCTTTAATAACTATCATAGGGTTTATGTGTTTAAATTTAAATTCAGCCGGGCATCCAGACACGTTTGCCTTTAATAAACCAATTGAGACTTCAGCTGAGGAATTTAGAGCCTCCGTAGTTTTTAACGGTATATCGGTAAAGAAATTTACAAATTCTTGAGCTACTTCCTGATTAGAGGTTTTAGGACCACATGCTGTATCTAATGTATAGCTAGTGTTACGTATTTTCTTCCTGTTGGTCTCATCATTTATGACTTTCCAAACTGTCTTTATTTTATTTTCAGCAGTTTTGATCTTGTTGCTAATGTGCAGGGCTTTAGCAACCTTGCATATATTTCTAAACATTTTTGAATACTTAGCAACATACTTGTTGAAAGTTTCAGTGTTTATATAAGGCTTAAGGCCATAAAGCTCAAACAGTCTTTCCCTACTTTTCCTGATACCTCTAGTTGCCCAATCACTAAATATAAATTTAGGGCAAATACTTTTTGTCTTCTTTTCAAATGTTTTGTTGAATTCAGTGTGAACTATTGAAAAGAAATTATCATACAATTGATTTATATTATTTTCGTCTATATGATCACTTTAATAATATGCTCTTTTGAATAAAAATATGTTTTCGCGACTGAAACTTTTGTTCTGTTCCATTCATTTACACGAAAACCACAGATTTCATTTTAGATAACACAGTCATGTTTTCTTTTAAATATTATGCCCATTTATTATACTATCTGTATCAGTGACACTTTACGTTTGAAAAGAAAAATAAGACTCGAGATAGCGAAAATAAGATGAGAATCTAATGAAATGAGAATCTTCATTAGGTAGAGTGGACAGTCTCTTGAAAGCTAGTATCTCAAATCTCAAAGCTTGTGAAGAAGGAGAAAAAATATCTCCAGGCAAACCAGAGGAAGTGTGTTAATAAAGTGTAGGTTTTGCAAACTTCCGACTTTAAGAGCTTACAAGGAGCAATATAGCTAAAAGCCGAGATTTGCAAGTTACATTGGCTTACCTAAAATTCCGTGTGTATCTTGAAGTATCTTCCATTTTCATAAATATTTATCAGATAATACCAGCAACGGTTGACTCGAAGGACCAAATATCGTTTGTCGATTTTAGGGTGAACAAGGATTCACTTTTTCCGTTTTTCATTTTTGAATTGTCGATTTTCTTCGGTGAGGGATGTGGCATGATCGGGCGAACAAATCGAATTGGAATATGTGTACGAGTAGTTTCGGTCGGCTTAGCTCTAGTTGCACCGAGGCAATCCGAACACGATTAAGCGATATTAACCGACCGAACTATAGATATAAAGAAATCTGAATGGTATATTTTGTTCGGTTTTATTGTTCAACTAGCTATTGACCGTGACCTTCGTCCGCGTGAAATTATTTTATTAAATTTTTAAACCGGATTTTGTTAACAATTTCTAGGGTTTTAATTTTTTTTTGTACGTAACCTTAATTCTTTTTCTAAATAGCTTAAGTTACCCCTTATAACATCAGCTATCTGCCAGATAAAGATGTTTGATTGTTTATTGGTTTTAATGTTCAATAAATACTGCCAATCCGTATAAATGTGTAACACTAGCATCCTTCACGGATGAAGATCCGACAATCCCCCTGAGATTTCCGATTGTCCTATTGATTTTGTTGATTTTTATTCGTTCATTTTCTTACTTCCGTTTCGTCATTCTTTTACTGATGTACTTAAAACCAATTTCAGTTTCTTATTAAATTCAAGTAGAAACTACTCACCCAGTGCGAAATCACAGGACGGTCCAAAGAAAACATTAGCGCAGTCGTTGTATGCATCTATCGCTGATATCACGGCGTAGGCAGCATCACAATCTGTGACGTCATACTTCATCCATTCTACCTTCAGCCAGGGTGGGAAAGCGTCCTTGATGACTGGATCTTCCATGGCAAGGTCGAGAGCGGGGCCCACCTGAGGAAGATATTTGAATCGTTTAGAGAGCAAGCTAAAGGACAAAATACATTGAATATCCTGGTCTGTCTTGGTATGGACATGTAATGAGGTGGGATGAACTGGGACTGGGACCACTACTGTTTCTCATCTACATAAACGATTTACCTAATGCTATTCAGCAACCTATGGTTTTATTTGCAGATGACAGTACGGTTCTTTTCACAAATAATAAAAACAAAAATCATGAACAAGAAATAAATGATTCCTTATCTAAATTAATAAATTGGCTTCAAATAAATAATTTACAAATTAATATCACAAAAACACATTACATGAACTTTAAAAATAAAAACGCGACATCTATTCCTTTAAGTATTGCATACAATAATGAAACAGTAGCTGAAGTAGCAAATACAAAATTTTTAGGAATCCATATAGATTCGAATATGTCATGGAAAACACATGTAAATAGTGTATGTCCCAAATTGAATCAATTTTCTTACGCTCTATACATGCTTAAAAAAGTATCCAACCAGACCGCGCTTCTTACTGCTTACCATGCGTATGTGGGATCCACTCTGTCGTATGGGTTACTATATTGGGGAAACTCGACTGATAAAGAAATTGCGTTCAAAGCCCAAAAAAAGTGTATTAGATCTATATGTGGGTTACGCCAAACGGATTCATGTAAACCACATTTCGTAAATCTCAAGATTTTAACACTCCCTGCTCTATTTATCTACCTGGCCTCAATTTTAGTTAAATCAAACATTACAAGCTATGATACGTTAAAAAGCAGAAGACTTAAACATACCTTAAGAGATAAAACGTCCCACACTAGAGCGTACAGTAATAGTGTTTTCTGTATGAGCACAAAGATTTATAACAAGCTACCTATGGACATTAAGATTATAAATTCAATTATTATTTTTAAAAGAATGCTGAAAATTTTCTTAATTAAAAAGGCCTATTACTCAATAGCAGAATTTCTTGAGGAAAAATAATTTTGTTCAATAAAGTACCTATCACTAAAGTGAATATAATTCAGTAAAATATTTTTAAAAGGATTATGATAATTAATATTAAATGATTACAATACTGTGACATAATTGAATTAATGAATAATGATAATTTTTAAATCAGGTAAGTCATGACATGTGTATTTTTATTTAGGTATGACTTTAATCATTTATAATTAATATGATGTAAATGATAAAATTATATAATGTAATTAAAACGATGTCCTATGTAAAATTTAATATTAATAACTTTTTTCTTTTTAATTAATGAATGTAAACAATGCATGTTCAACTGTTACTGTTACAATTATAAGCATATGCATGATGAAATTGCAATGCCCTAACAGGGCCACTATGTTCTAAGAACTGATATCCTCTGTTAAGAACTTTATTTATGTACACATAATTAGCAATAAAGAATTTGAATTTGAAACGTATGTGATTAAAAGAGTGATGATTATAAATGTTGATGACTGGAAATGGAGAGGAAGATCAAAAAAAGATGGATGGACTGTGTCAGAAGTAAAGAGGATGCAAAAGGAGTAAATGATAGTAAAGGTTGACTGGGGAGACAGAAAGAAAAAGCGCGTTACGCCAAGCCTAAGCAGGAAAATTATGGTGTGGTGTGGGGTTTGAATGGCTTATGCCCGACTCGTCACTGTTCCGATTAAGGTGATTCCTTCAATGTCATATCTCATCAGACACCTCCTTTCTTGCCATATCATCCTTCACACAGTCCATCCACCGTTTCTTTGGTCTTCTTCTACTCTCATACCCATCCACATTCATACTCAAAACTTTCCTCACGACATTTTCCTCATTCCTTCGCATGTTTCCTTTAGTGTTACCCTCGAAATTAAAAAATACACATGACATACAAGTCTCATACAATAATTTTAAGCTTTCCAGTAATAAGTATTCTATCTTTTCTCAAACTGCGCAAAATTTTCGAGGTCGAACTCCTAAGATATCTTTTTCATCTAGCCATCCCACGAGCTTCATATATTCTGAAGGTTGCCTCATGAACATTTAATGAGATGAAGGAACTAAATAGATGCAAACGACACTAATCGAATGAATTCTATGAATGTTTGTCTTCAATCAATCTTTGAAACTTACTAAGCCTCAAATGTTTTATTTCGAAACTAGAGTTTTTCTTTTACAACTACTTTTACTCATAGAACATAGTCTGTCCATGCACTGACTTAATTGTCTGAGGTGCCAAATTTATTTATTTTAGGTAATTTCTTTCAACCAAAAGCCTTTTTCATTTCGAGCAATTTCAAAATAGTCCATGTCATGATGGCTCTTAAAGAAAATGCACTGTCATTGTAAGTTAAGTGGATAGGAAGCTTTTAAGTTATATTTTTTCTATAAAAATAAGAATTAACGCAACTTAATTGATTAATTATTAGGAAATATCATGTTAAAAGGTCTATGATGGATCAGAAGTTTAAACTTCAAAGATGAAACATTTATATTTTCTTTCACATGTATAATTTTCGTGGGGGCGAACGTGGATTAAATGATTAACTAAACACGTAAATGGTAATATTGTCTTAACAGTAAGTTCGTCAAGCAATGATTTTCCAAAGATAAAGATTCCACACACTAAATATTATAAATCAACAACCCATTCCCACTTTCTGTAAGGTTATACGTCGAATCGCACAGAATGGGGGTAACCATTAATTTTCAAAGATTTATGGCCACCTTACACCGAAACCTGTGACTTGTTACGGATTCAGTGGCCCCCGCTACAGAATAAGGCTGCGTTTCGACCAGAGATGAGCGAGGATGCGTAGCGCGGGATGGGTGTGCGACTAACCAATAACATAGCTAGAATATCTCAAGCTGTAAAAAAAAGAAGCAATGTTATTGGTTAGTTTCACACACATCCTCGCTCATCTTTGGCGGAAACGCAGCCTTACGGTCTGCTGAACATCGTGAAGCTTTAACCTGACAAATGTCTTATGAACCGAAGATAGTATATAAGAAAAATGTACCTTCTCGAAACGTCAATAAATACAGGGTGTAAAAGGACCTATCAGAAAGCCGTCAACCAAGCTTTCATTTCGTACATGAAACTAAGAAACATTGCGCAAAAAATGTTGCTGAGAAACGCCAATTGTTTTTGGTGTGAGAAATCACGGTTTACAGTAGCGCTCGATGTTTTGCACTCATAACATTCTGCTGATGAATGCATTGACTAGAGGTGCAAAGTTATAAAATTTAAATTTTGTTTTATGAAACGTGTGAAAAAGTTCGCTTTTTGACTTCCATTTCTCCGTAACAAGAAAGTTCCCGGGTATGGTTCAGTACAAAAAAAATATTCTAATGTCAGGGAGAATAATGTGTCTTTCGGCTTAAATAAGTGTCTTTTGGACCCTTTATAATTGTCAAACCGTGGACCTAACGAGGATATAACGAGAAGAGGGCGAATTGTGGGCAATCGCTTAACCGGTTAAGGTTAAAATGTCACATATATTTGACTGTAGATATCTTTAACCCGATATAGTGCTTCATTATCTTTCGGCGTTTGAATGATATTGTCAGGGCATTTGTGAAATTTTCTATGGAAATTGTATTGATAAAAATAAACAAGCCAAGTGCGAGTCGGATGCGCACACCCCTGTTTTTATATTTATTCGTAACTAGCTTCTGCCCGCGACTTCGTACGCGGATCCTGTTGCTTATGCCAGCGACAACGGGGTCGTCAAGAAAATCGAAGATCTGAAACGTCTGATGTAGAATACTGAGGCCCGGGGACGGGAAAACAACGGGATGAGCGAGACGATTGGTGACGTTCCAGTTCTTTCATTTTTGTAAGTCCACAAGAAATGACCATCAGACTAAACAACTTTTGCAAAGACGTTATTCCTTAATATGTTATAGTGTCGCTGGGCTTTGGAGTTCCACAACAGGTGTTCCAGATCTTCAAATTTATTCTCACAGCAGAAAATGCTCTTCACGTGGAATAATTTTTGCTACGACACCATTTTTATATCTCTTATACTTTAGCTGTTCTGTTGCGGTTCTGCATCAGGTGTTCCAATTTCCAAAATAAATTATAGCCTATATGTTGCACAGATTTAATACCTATACAACAAAAAAAAACATTTAAATTCGTCGAGTAGTTCCGAAGATTAGCGTGTACAAACAAACAGACAATCAGACACACAGACAAACAGACAGATTTTTTTTTTTGGATTCGTGCTCTATTACTGTTTCCAAACCCCCTCAATTTTTTTTTTTTATATATAGAATGTAAAGACACAGTTTTTTTACTGTTTTATTAAATGTATAAGATAAGATAAGATATATAGATATATAGATTTCATAATAGATTTCACGTCACTTTTGTGTAACAGTTCATAGAAGCCACTTGCTCTCCAAATTTCCACGGTTTGGTGCCTACAGCCTCGGAGTAAAATGGAAGTGACAAACGGACGGACAGACAGACGGACAGGACGAATCTTTAAGGGTTCCATTTTTTGCCATTTGGCAACGGACCCCTACAAACAAGTTGACGGCGTTGGTTCCGATTAAGCCCAACGCCCACGCAACGATAGAATCATATAGCTACCTAAATTTTGATATTATAAATAATTTAATCACTTTTTCCGACTGTATTACTGAACTTCGAAGTTTACGAATCTTAAAGATGTAAGTTCTGTTTCATACTAAACACAAGAATAACGTCATTTCGTCTATGAAATGTCCTATCAAGAATTGCTCACCTTCAATTTTAGTATACTGATCGGGAACAATTAAGTCATGTAAGCTTTTTGGTAGACAAGGCTCATTTTGTATTCTTTCCCGGTGAATGATCAAACCCATGGCTTCGTTGGAAGGGAGGCCGATGTGGTAGGTAGGTTACCGTATTTTTTATTCAAAGTATACAGAAATCCATCTTGCAGCAACTGGTCTTTAGTTTTTGCGCGATTTCACAAACTCGCAACGAACTTGCATTTTCACAGAATACAGAATACTAAACACATAAATTAAGATTGTAATTGTCAAACCCGATGGCATATGTAAGGTCAATTTGAAAATTGTTTGAAGGGCTGTCACTTCCTTCGCCCCCCCTCCCCTCGGGCTAGAGCCCTTGGGCCCCCACGTTTAATTAAGTAATCAAACATAAAATGAAATACTCTCTCAAAATCTCGATGATGAACATTCTCAATTACGTAATTCATCATGGCGGACGTTCTGACTCACGTTGTACTTTCAAACTTTACGTATACGTTACATCGGTATTAGGGTTCCGTATCCAAGGGGTAAAAACGTGTCCATCTGTCTGTTTGTCTGTGTGTATGTTTATTGCTCAGTTACTCTTTAGCCGTTTAATGAAATTGAACCAACTTGCACACGCAGCAGATAAACTAAAATAGAAGCCGGGTGTCAAGAGGAAATGCGGTAGGTATTTGAAAAAAATATTGTTGTCTCTCTACGAGCGTGATTTCGACATTGGTGCGTTAAAGACAACTACAGATCCGACTATAAAAGTCATAATTCGAGGTTTGAAAATAAGTCTGTTTGTTAGTTTTTCACGCCTAAACCACTGAACCAATTCTCTTGAAATTTTGCATATACGTTGTCAGGTGTACATAACTGGAAACGGACATAGGGTACCTTTCACCCCGACAAAAATAACTGTTTCCGAGGAAAGCAACAATAACGTTCTTAAGATAATAGATGGCGCCACGTGTCTTTCGAATCATGATTGAATCGTGATCGCGTAGTGTGTTATGAGTTTAATTGTCAAATTCTCAAGTAACACGAGCGTAGCCGTGGGCAAAAGCTAGACTAGGTCCGGGTGCATGTAATAATTTTCCTACGATAAGAGAGACCCCGGAGCAAGATGCGAGCGATAACTCTTATAGTCTAGCCGTCGTGTCGGTTAACTTCTTCCGCCTTGGTGACCTACCTTGGTGGCCTAAATGACCTGGATTAGAACACAGGACTTATATCCCGGCAATACGATCCAGTTGAATAATTAACTCCACGCGGATAAAGTCGCGGGCAACACCTAGTATTTTATATTTTCTCCACAATTAAGCTCTCTCTTTCAGTCTGGCTGTCGTGTCAGTTAACTATTTACGCGTTGCTGGCTTAAATGAACTGGATTAGAACACAGGACCTTTTATCCCGTTCAATAATGATCTCCACGCGGATAAAGTTGCGGAAACACCTAGTATTTTATATTTTCACCACAATTAAGCTCTTATAGTTCCCTTAGGTTCTTGTCACGTTTCGTCAGAGAGAAAGAAATACAATGCTAGCAAAGTCTCGACATGACGGTGTCACTCGGGTTCCGTACGTGACGATTCACAGAAATTCCCCTCGGCTTTGCAGAATTGACATATTTCTATTTTTGTTTCTCCAAACTCAGCATCGAGAACCTTGAGTTTGATACTGTTATAACTATTTTAGCTGTCGCAGGATTATTATCAAAGAGCACTTGAATAAAGATATTTGCCGGTCTCTATTGGTCCTTGAAAAGAAAAAGTATCGTAGGTATTTTTTCGGTACCAATATTGATGTACCTTAGCTCCCAAAGACTTATTTTTACGGGTGTGTAAGAAAAATAATAAGATTCCAAATAACAAGAAATTGGTAAATATAATACTTGTTTTATGTAACGTTATTGTATTGCAACATCGCCCTAAATAGATAGTGAGGCGCCATGACATTATCGATAAACATTTATCGACTCCAACTAATCGAATTGATGAAAAGATTTCATGTTTAACGTGTATCTAATAATAGAATATGAAATATTGTTATCAATTTTATCGAATTTACTCCGATCTTATCTAAAAACGTATAGTGCGTACTTCTATTTCCATTAGCTATAAATAGACATCGAAGATAACGTAATATTCGTTTAAGGGTTATGAGGTGAAACAAGTTACCACTATTTATGTTCGTCCTTAAAAGTTAATTCAGTCAATTGTTTACCGAACGCGCCTAAGACGACTCTTTGACCAAAATGGTTTTAATTATATTTAATCTATCTACAATTATTATTTCTTAAAAATTCTCGAAACATTCGCCATATGGACTTTTTTTCATACCGATCGATAGCTACCGATCCCTTATACTATACTCCAAATTGGGTTGACCCAATTTGGGTTTTTATAAGGAGTCGGTAGTGCCCTTGAATGTAGGAAAACGATGAAGATGATGATCATACATATTATTATGCAAGTGCTAAAAATGAACTTTTACTTTTATAATACTTACAGCTGACAAGCAGGCATCATATGTTGTATTCTTCGGCAGCAGCAACGCCGCCCGTAACTTGCAGACTCCATTATCATCACACAATTTGTCACAATCTCGCGGCCTAGGCTTTTCACCACGACAGTTCTGGCAAATTCCTACATTAACCAAACCTAGCAATATAAACACACACCACTGCATTTTGTTTTAGCGAAAAACTCTAAAACGTAACACTACCATATTTGATTAAAAACAAAATTGGAAATAATTTGTCGTCACTTTTGTGATTGGAACACTTTTAGATTTAAAATTAACGGTTGCATACTGCCAACTTTGAACGCGGTTGTTTTTATCGATAACACGGCCACTTCACATGATTGCTAACATCACTACTTTTTTCACAACTAGCACCGGTATCTGAAACAAAAGAAGTAATCGTTAGGAAAAGTTTGACCGGATAAAGTAAAATAAGAGCAAAGAAAACTGTTATCAAGAAGATTTATAAAAAAAAATATACGCGAGTAGAAACTTATTTATGTTGGCCTTCTCAACTTAGTCTTTTTTGGATTCAGTGGTTCGTATACATACAACTTAATGTTTACAGTCGGAGCTAATCAGGCTGTAACATTAACAATAGGGTAATGTTTCGTTTTGAATAAACACAGCTTTTATTGGGTTATTCTAATAGAGGGTGTAACAAGACCCTTCACGAAGCCGAAAGGCACTTGTTCTCCCCATCATTGCGATCATTTTTTTGTTCCAGACCTTAACTAGGAACCTTCTAGTTACGAAGATATTGGGGGTCAAAGTTCCTACTTTTTCACAAGTTTTTTTTTAAATACGTGTTTTTAATGTTAGATTTTTACTTTAAACAGCTCCACGACCCCCATTCTATTCAATCCATCCATCAGCACAATGTTTTGAGTGCGTTACATTGAGTCCTACCGTGAGAAGTGATTTTTCACCCTAAAAAAAAAGTCGTTGCCATATATTTTTTGCGTAAAGTTACTTGGTTTGATGTACATAATGCTTGGTTGACGGCTTCGTGAAGGGTCTTGTTACACCCTGTATAGTTCTGTACAAACTTTAAGGCGTCTCGGAAGTTAGCTGCGAGTGACGGTCTACGCATTACACAGTCAAGATGAAGCGTCCGCTGGTACCTTAAATTATGGGCCACCACACCATCAGCCATAAAGTTTAAACAGTTATACCTGCGCAGACCGCCACTCACAGCTAACTTCCGAACCGCCATAAAGTTTAAACAGACTTAATTTTTTTCTAAACAAAAATCTAAGTCATTTGGGAAATACGAGCAGCAGTATTTACATAAGTAGTATTAACATATTGACAGGCTAATGCCTATCACATGCATCAGCATCATTTCAGCCGAAAGACGTCCACTGCTGGACATAGGCCTCCCCCAAGTGTCGCCACATTGACCGCTCCCGTGCGAATCGCATCCAACGGTTCCTTGCAACCTTCACCAGGTCATCGGTCCACCTTGTGGGAGGCCCTCCAACGCAACGTCTTCCGGTTCGCATTCGCCACTCCAGAACATTTCGGCCCCATCGGCCATCTGTTCTGCGAACAATGTGCCCTGAGTGCCCACTGCCACTTCACTTGCTATCACATGCATTTCGATCAAATCCGGTCTGGAAATTAAATGAAACGACAGTCGTTAAGAACGGTAGCTATTCAGACTCGTATTTATAATTATGAAGTCTTCCAAGACCGCCACAAAACGAATTTCCAAACAAAATAATAACATCAATTGAAATAAATTAGTAAAACGGAATAAGTTGAAATCTCCGATTTAAAATTTGTCTTTGTCTATTCACCCCTTAAACTCGATCTATCGTTGTTAATTGTCCTTAAATCAAATTGAACTCAGTTTCGTTTCGTAATTTCTTACTTTTGTTACTTTTTCCTTTATTTTTCACTTTTTGATTCGTGCTTCGGCACGAATCGGCTCATATTGTTCGAAACCGATTTTTTGGTTAACTCAGATTTATTTAACCAATATTCTAAGTCCGTTTCAAGGTATTTCCTCGAATAACACGCGACTAAAGGCCACTTGACAACGGCCTCAAACACATCCTCCAAATTCATTCAAAATCATTATCAGCAAAAGAATCTGGAGGTTCAGAAGCTTTCAGTTTTAAACCCAATTTACTTAAGCAATAAAAAGTCGAGACGAGTATCACACCACATCTTTTTATTAATTTAAGCTTAAGTATGTTCATACTATTTTTCCCTATGCGTTAGTGCCAGTATTTAATTTACATCGTTATTTTGTATGCTTAGTTGTTATTTACTTATAGCACTACAGACTAATGAAAGTAATGAGAGCTTGCTACTGTTCTTTATAAATTAAATTTAACATTCTGATAAACATAATTATATTTGTTAAGCTCAATGAAAATGAGGAAACTTATCATATAAATTCTACAAGTCCGTGTAAAGGCACATTCGTACGAAATAAGAAGGTATTTCAGGTATTCTTACAAACACAATAGATCACAACAGAAAACTGGCTACAATACAAACAAATAATTTATCAATAAATTCTTGAAGCAATAATCAAAGTATTGAAAAAGAAAAAGATAAAATAATATAAAGCTAAACAATAAGTCCCTTTTTCCAATGAAGTTATTCCGAGAACTAAAATGTGACCCTTTTTCCTTCATATCAATCTCGAAATTCATTTATCTTTTCTCTCAAAGATAAATGTCCTAGGAAAGGCTTTGGAGGAGGAACACCGCCAAAAAAAAAAACGTAAAAAAATTCTATCATTTTTATGGTGTCTAAAGACAGGTGTTTACGGAGAAGCTTATGGCTGAATAATAACAGTCACTCAGGTCAATCATCAGATTAAGCCGCGCTTGCCTAGGTTGGTCTGTGGATGGGTGACCACCCATTGGTATGGACCGAGTTTCCTCGGAACGCACGTTAAGCCGTTGGTTCCGGCTGCCACTTCTAGCTAGATCTTTGACAGTCGTTAAAGGTAGTCAGCGGCCAGAGTCTGATAACCAGTCTTACCAAGGGGTATCGTATTACCCAGCACTAACAGGGTTGTGTCGGTCAGATAGGCAGTCGCTCTATGTATTATACTGGTATTCAGCAGCATCTGGTGCGACTAGAAGCCGATCCCATCATTGTTGGGAAAAGGCTGGGCAGATGATGAAAGACAGATGATTACGGCAAACCCATCTTTTAAAAAGCATTGGTGACTCCGACGTGGTCATGAATTCAGACCCAGATAGGTTTTTTCTAAAGTTATTTTACTTTGGTTACTTTGTGTTATTTACTTCATCACCACTGATCTCGAAACGGTGAAGGAAATCGTAGTTAGGAAACCAGCATGTCCTAGATACCTAGTACTAACAATTCGAAGACTTGAGACATCCACCAACGTGCACCGGGTAACGTGGTGGAATATACCCCAATCCCTAGCACAGAGTGGAGGCCTTTGTTTCAGTAGAGGGATCGTGGAAGGCGGATTATGCTATGCTATGTTTTTTTAACCACCAGCGAACGAAAACAGTCCGTTTCTCTAAGATTATGATCGAAATTTTGCGAGTGACAAAAAAAACAACAGTGAAGCAGCTTGCAATCAATTTGTTTATTTCTCTAAACAGAGCTTTAGAAATGTAATTATTTTATGTACAACTACGAATCGAAAATTTTAGTAACGAAAATTTTCTCAATCAACCTTGAACCTAATGCCTAAGCGATAAAGTCGAAAATCTATTAAAGAAATTTGACAGATTGTAGTAGCTTGATGTGCTGGCGTCTATACCTATACTATGTAAAGATCACGGCCTTGTAAATATTATTGAACGTAACCACTGTCATCATGTGGCATTTGTTTAATTCTATAGATTCTGACTTTTGTTTGGCAATCAAAGTGAGGAGGCGTGGAATAGAAGTCTTTCGTGATTTATGCCTTCAATCAACGCCAAAGCATGCGTTTGTATATAATGATACAGATACAAAGCAGTGTATTGATGTTACAATTATAAAAGTATTAGGATTATCTCAGTAGCAGCTACGGAGTCTAGATTTGTGTCCAGTTGATTGCAATTGGCTTGGCATGGGACTTAAACATAATGGCAAAATTTAGATAGGGGATTTGGTATAGGCGTAATTAAATGTAAAAGTTTAAATACATAAAGTTTTCGTTTGTTAGCTTTTTTCTGCATAAATCAAATGTATCATTTTATTAAGGGAAGACACTGGCTCCTGCAACACAGTTTCAATTATCTCAGGAGTAAGAGAATCCAATAAACCGTGTACAATGTTTTTATGTAAATAAATATATTTTGATTTGATATTGTTTAATTTATTAAACTACGCCTAACTCGGCACTATTTTGAACAAGAAACACCACGAGCAAATTTTTATAAAAGCTGTGTTTAACTTGTATTATAGTAGTATAGTTTTATTATAGTAATAGTGTATATATATATATATATATATTTCATACTAGCTTTTGCGCGTAGCTTCGCTCGCGTTAATTAAGAATTTGACAGTCAAACTCTTAACACACTACTAAAGTTTCTATAATAATATGATTCAATCATGATTCGAAAGACACGTAGCGCCATCTATTATCATAAGAAAGGTCCCCCTATGTCCATTTCTGTACACTTGACAACGAACATGCAAAATTTCAGGATGATCGGTTCAGTAGTTTAGGCGTGAAAAGGTAACAAACAAATTAACTTCCGCATTTATAATATTAGTTAGGACTAATTAGGATTAAGAGGGAAACAGGCGGTAGCTTAATACTCTGCGATTGTATTACGCAATGCCTAACCCTGTTGTAACAATAATAATGTTAATCCTGTCGAAGCTGCGGGGAATTCCGTAGCGGTAAATTTGGCACCTCCCGCGCAAACTTGCACTACCGTGTTGACTTTTCGCATACCACTTGAGCATAGGTTAGTAAACATCGATTGCCTAGCAGTAGGCCTTGTATTTAACTCGAGAAATGTCTTATGAGCCAACGATAGTACATAAGGATAACCATCACGCCTGTAATCCCCTAAGGGTTAGGCACAGATGTACCCATCAGACGACAAAATAAAGGTTGTAAAAACACCCATAACGAAGCCGAAAGACACGAGATCTTCGCAGTAACTTTTTTCATTGGACGAACGATAACCAGCGACAGGTCATACCTGGAAACCTTCTAGGATATTGAAGGTCAAAACCCCACCTTATTTACAACACCTGCGTGACCAGATCAGCACAATGTTTTGAATTGAACCTAAGCTGTGATTTTTAACCCCAACAAGAAAGTCGCTTTCCAGCAATCATTTTTTGCAGTGTTACTAGTCTGATGTAAATACAAAATGCTTGGTTGACGACTTTGTGAAGGGCCCTTTTACACCCTTCATCAAACTAGAACTTCCCTGTAGGGGGCGGATTGTAGGCAACTGTTTGGCGGATTAAAGCGCAGGCCACATCGCCAGCTGGGGGGCGGGCGAGCGACGGGAACGACGCCCTTTTCATACTTTATTCGTATCTTTCGATAGCATTAGCTTCGAATAATACTCGTAAATGAAATATAAAAACATATATTTTACTTTTTTTTTATTTGCCTTCATTCTGTTATTTCTTCTGAAATAGGTTGACGAATTGATTGATTTTTGTTAACCCGTCATACTTTTCATACAAATGCTCGTACGTGATAATGCAGTTGTTACACATCTATCTTAGATTTTTTTGAACTAATAGGTATTTTGTGCACTTTATCTAGGTTTCTATGGTAGCAAAAAATAAAAAATTGTAGAAACAAATTCTGTATAAGCCCCCAAAATTGCTATTTAGCTCAGATTTTAACTGAACTTTGACCGTTCATAATGTACTCATAAACTGTAAAAGTAAATAAAACATCTCGATAGAAACCTTGCACATGTAATGGAGATTCTTAATGACAAATATTTATTTCACACACTTGTAAGACTTATTCAAAAACACGTATTTCCTGGAACAAGTTTAAGAAATTTTCGAACACTATTTTTCGTTCAATGTCATCGCGTTAGGCGGTATGAGGTGCGCGGGAGACGAGATGTGCGGGTCGGGGCAGGGTAAGAAGGGGGAATTGAAAGAAAATCGCCGCTGTGGCTCTGGATGTAATAACAAGCTTTTCGAACATGCTCGCGTTGACGATAGACGGACCGGGAAGGGCCCTCTTAAGCACCTTTTTAGTACCTATCAACTATTCTGAACGAGCTACTGAACAATTGTGGTATTTTCCATACAATGAGCTGGAAGTTATTGACTAAAGTCAATCATCGCCTAATTATTAGCGCCTACTTATAAGAAAGTTCCTAATTTCTTAGACGTTTCTATTGTATCACTTTATTAGGCACATAATATAAAGACATAAATATGTACCTACATAAATGAACGATGTATTTCAGTTCATTGGCGCCTTGTGGTTGTAAGAATCTATTACATGGAAAATTAACTAGCATCAGCACAGCCGAAAAGAACTTGTTGACAGTACTGGACATACCCTATCTAAAACACACATTCCTAACATAGTAACCAACGGAACCCCCATTCAGGAATTTAGACATATGAAATACCCTACCTGAATTTTATTTGCAATTTTTAGTTCACTTTATACCTCTCCTCTATTTTATCTTTTTATAGCAGCGGTGGCCCAGTGGTGGCAGCTCCGACTTACGATCATGTCTTGTTAGTCATGGTTTCGAACCCAGGCAGTGCATTACTTTTTTTAATTTATTTCATCACCACTGCTCTTAAAACGGAGGAAGAAAACATCGTGAGGTAACCGGCATGTCCTAGAACCAAAAATTCGAAGAAATGTGACATCTACCACCCGCACTGGATGATGGATTATTATAGCACATTCCCTCTCATAGAGAGGAGGCCTGTGTCTCAGCCGTGGGAATATTATAGGCTGATTATGATATGATTATGATGATACCTCTTTGCAAATGTTAAATTACAAAAATAATTACTTATTTTTGTAATTTAACATTTGCAAAGAGGGACTCTGTCCGCATAACTCTACAAAATGTACTGAACAGCTGTTTTTTTTTTCGCGATTTCGTTGTTGGTCCCATAGTGAAAGTTGTTCTTATTGATGAGTACAATGACCCCTTCGGAGGTTTTGCGTTTATTCTGTTAGACGTTGTATATGGTGTAAGTCTTACACCATATACAACGTGTCTCTTAATCAAAATCAATCAAAATCAAAGCATTTATTTCAAGTAGGCCAGTTATAGGCACTTTTGAATTGTCGAAACAAAGATAACAATTAAATGTAGCTACAGTCCCAGTCACAAGGCATAAAAACTGTGAAAGTACTGTAGTTTCCCATTCCCTATCGTAAATCTCTATGGAGAAGAACGGGCAAGAAACTCCATGGACACTCTTTTAAGTCAGCAAATTGTTACAAAATCTTGGTTACATCATTTATGTTGAGATGGTACACTATGTGAGAACGATGTAGCAAGATGTGCACATTAAAAGTGTCCACAGTAAAAACAAAAAAGACAATTCAAAAAATAAAAATAATTAATTCAAATAAGCCGTGGCAACTAAGAGATGACCAGTCACACTGACAGCGCCCCTTCACGAACATGACGCATAGATCAGCACCATTCAACTCAACCATTTTGAAGGGAACTAAATGATCCGACACACGCGCCACCATCAGCGAGACATTTGAGTGAGCATGACATACTCTCAACCGCCAGGGCACATTCAGGTCAAGAAAGGACGTAGGTTTCCAGTGAACGATAGCTTTTTAGCACATAGTTCTCACACAATATGGGCTTTATATAATACTAAAGAGATTAAATCTTTACAATGCAAAGATAGTTGTACAATCTTCAGCAGCTCCAACAATACTATTTAGTGTTATCAATTTGTGCGTCCCTGTCCTTGTGGAGCAGGACCGGCATTGAGCCAAGCATTTTTATCAACGATATAATCGTTCAACTTGTAATATGCTTGCTTGCAAAGTGTGCGTTTAATGCATGTTTTAAATTTCGTCTCATTGAGTTCAAGAATACTTTGTGGAATTTTATTATAGCATCTCAAACAGTACCCCATGAAAGATGAGTCTACTTTAGCGAGTCTGAAGCCTGGCTGAACTAATTGGTTCCTATTTCTAGTACTGTAATTGTGTCTGTCACCTCTTTTACTAAAAAGATTCAGATTTTTTCTTGCGTACATTATGTTTTCATAGATGTATTGACAATGTACCATCATGATGTTAATGTCCTTAAACAGTTCCCTTAGAGAGTCGCACCTACGAAGATTATATATGGCTCTGATGGCTCTTTTTTGCAGAATAAATATAGACTGAATGTCTGCAGCCCGTCCCCATAACAAAATGCCATAAGACATTATACTATGAAAATAACTAAAATAAACCAGTCTAGCGGTATCTACATCAGTAAATTGACGGATTTTTCTAATGGCATATGCTGCTGAACTTAGCCGCCCCGCAAGAGATGTTAAATGAGAACTCCATTGTAGCCTTGAATCAAGCGTAATCCCCAGGAAAACCGTTTTATCTACGAATTCTAGTTTCTCTTTATTCAATATTATATCACAATCACTACTTTTAACATTCGGTAAAGCAAATCTTATGCATTTAGTCTTTTTTTCGTTTAATACTAAATTGTTTGCTGTGAACCAATTATGGACCTGAAGTAGCGCATTATTCACATCATCTAGATTTTGGACCCGTCTATTTATCTTAAAAATTAGGGAAGTGTCATCAGCAAATAACACCATATTTTGAGGTTGGTTTTTCAATAAATAGGGTAGATCATTTATATATACTAGAAAGAGAAAAGGACCCAATATTGAGCCTTGTGGAACCCCCATTTTTACTTTTAAACCCTGTGAATTGACACCATTTATTTGAACATGTTGTTGTCTATCACTCAAATAAGATTTTACCAAACTAAGTGCAAGTTTACCTAGTCCGTAGTGCTCAAGTTTCAAGAATAATGTCTCGTGATTTACGCAATCAAATGCTTTGGAGAGATCACAAAAAAAACCTATGGCGTCTTGGGACTCTTCCCACGCAGTAAATATGTGCTTTAATAAGGTTACACCAGCGTCAGTCGTACAACGTCCCCTGGTGAAACCATACTGCTGATCGTGTAGGATTTTGTTGGTGTTAAAATGATTGAGCATTTGATTCAGCATCACTTTTTCAAAAACCTTGCTAAAAACTGGCAACACGGATACAGGCCTATAATTATTAGTATCTTTACTGTCCCCGGATTTGAAAAGAGGTATGACTTTACTGTATTTCATTAAATCTGGGAAAACTCCTTGGTCTACACACAAATTATAAATTAACGCCAAGTATGGTGCTATAGTCTCAACTATGGATGTACAAACTTTGATAGACATTCCCCAAAGATCTTCGGTCAGTTTGATTTTTATTTGCCGGAAAGCTTTAATAATATATATATAACATAGGGTTTATGTGTTTAAATTTAAATTCAGCCGGGCATCCAGACACGTTTGCCTTTAATAAACCAATTGAGATTACACTGTAAGACGTCGATTGCTGCTGAATTTGTAGTTGTAATTTACTTCCGGTGATGTCAAATCTTTTTTCAGTGACGGTGAATCTAAGTCCTCTACTCTTCCGTCCATGTTTTCGTTAGAGTTATTGTCTCGAATGAGTCTTTCTAATATTTTTCATTTCTAGTAGTATACTAACTTTTTTCTTTGGAAAAGTAAATGTATCATCAGCTCGATTTGTATCTACTTGTTATTTCTTTGGATCTCTTTAATATGCTTGTATATTAATATTCCTGTTACTACAGAGCGGCGTTCTTTAATCCTCGACTGCTTGCTGCAATGCTTCAGATAATTCAGTACCTACTTAGCACCGTGTCATGAGAGCAATTTCTCTAAAACAAATTGATTGTTGTTTCAGCAGATAACAGGGTCGAATCTCTTCTGCATAGGGCCTCCACAGCCAATCTCAGCGCCCAACGACTCGCACGCATACGCACTACACATTTAAAGTACCAACTCATGCAACAGCACGATTATTTTGCCAAAAAATGCTATCACCGGATCCGGTCACCAGATCCTAGAGAACCGGGTCCGGGTCTCAAGAGAACTATGCAAGGATAAGGGCAGGAGAATGATGATGATGATTACTCAATAAAATTCTAATGTTACGTTCCAAAACGGTCAACGAAGAAACACTTGAAACATATCTATGTAATGTGGGATCTTCAGGAAAATGCCAGATATTTCGAAACGACAGTTTATTAAAACTTTTACACCTTTACATCTTAAGAGCGGCCAACCCGTCATACTTTTCATACAAACGCTCGTACGTGATTATGCAGTTGTTACACATCTATCTTTGATTTTCTTGAACTAATAGGTATTTTGTGCACTATATCTAGGTTTCTATGGTAGCAAAAAATAAAAAAATGTAGAAACAAATTCAGTATAAGCCTCCAAAAATTGCTGTTTTGCACAAATTTTAACTGAACTTTGGCCGTTCATAATGTACTCATAAACTGTAAAAAGTAAAAAAAAACATCTCGATAGAGACCTTGCATATGTAATGGAAATTCTTAATGACAAATATTTATTTCACACACTTTTAAGACAAATACGTGTTTTTGAATAACAAAAACACGTATTTTCTGGAACAAGTAAGAAATTTTCGAACACTATTTTTCGTGAGGTGCGCGGGAGACGAGATGTGCGGGGTCAGGGCGGGGTAAGACCGGGGAATTGAAAGAAAATCGCCGCTGAGGCTCTGGATGAAACAACAAGCTTTTCGACCATGCTCGCGTTGACGATAGACGGGCCGGGAAGGGCCCTCTTAACAACGTCTTTCTTATTCTGTGTCTGATCACCATTTTCCTTTTTACCTTCACCTTTCACTCGTTCAATCACTGGTTTAGAAACATGTTTTTTACAGTTTAGAAATGCTTAGCTATACAGCCTATTAAAGTTTTATTATTAGTCATTTGTGTCCCACTGAAAGGCAAAGGCCTTTCCCTCTTTAAATGTATCCCTATTCAGTGCTGTTATTCGACAATCCTTGTGAAAAGAGTTGAGTTGGTCCCGCCAAGACCTGGTTCTGCCGCATTGCCGTTAAAGTAAAGTATACAATGTTTAAATTGATCCTACATCTATTTAATCACGATTCAACTTATTTTATAACATTTCTTACTACAAACCAAATCATTCATTACAACAGTACAACTAGATATTACAAATAAACACAATACTTTTATCGGCACCGATTAGTAGGAGAAAAACTGTGATAAAATGTTTATTTCTGTCTTTGATTTAGCGATAACATAACCAACGAACAGCAATAACGTATCAGTCATCAGCCATATGTGACACGTTGATAAGAAACAAGGATTTCCACGATATTTCCCTGAAGTTAAGAAATCGCGTTGGGCAAGATTATGCGCTGGTATAAAGAATTACTTGTTGTATTTTTTTTTGTATTGTAGGCACGTACGTCATAATTCAATTCTATGACGTTAAATACAAAATAGTGATAGCCTAGTGGTGCGACCGTTGCACTGCCAAGTCATAGATCTCGAGTTCGAACCCAAGGCACGCACCTATGGGTTTTTCGGATTCATGTGCGTATTGTATAATTATCGCTGGCTTCGGTGAAGGACAACATCGTGAGGAAACCAGCATACCTGAGAGATATTTCTGGACGGCATGTAAAGCCAAGTTAGAGGCCCATGGGCGGCATTAAAGCTAAGACACCCGGTTAGGCACTAACCACATGATAAAAACAGAAAGAATACAAAATTAACAACACAGTCTTGGTAGTTAGTTGGTTAGTATTGATATTTTGACAGTTTACAATATGATGCATCCATGTGGTCTAAGCAAATAATGGGTGCATTAGAAAAGATAATAATAGTGAACAACGGGTCGGTTTTGTGGTCAAAAATTTTTTACAGACCATAATAATAACTTTAATTCGAGTTGAAACACATATTTCGACACACCAATAAACAAATCATAAAACAGAGGAATGTTACAAATATACAAAAAAGAATATTATAATTATCAATACTTACATAAAACAAAAAATACAATTCATCAGATCCCAAAGCTAGCTTAAATGTATCAATTATACAATTGGGTTTCTACAGTTTATAAATAGCTTTCTGAAGTTTAAATGGATGTTTTAACTAAGATAATAACCAACCGACTTCTAAGTCACTGACTAATACCATCCATTAAAATAATCTCACTCAAACAAAATGGCTTAGTTTAACACCAAGAACTTTTCCAAATAAAACTAAAGTGGATGTCTAGTTCAGCGAAAGTTTAAATTAGAGCTAATTTTTCTAGAGAAAATACTACTTACGAGTAGATGTTAGAACAAAACGGTTCGGTTGTAAAAAAGAATTTAAAAACACTACAGACAATTCTATTGGCTTACTAGAAGTACGTTTTCAAAGTTACATGATTGTGTAAAGCGCAGGCCACACCGCCAGCTAGCGAGCGAGGCATCGTTAACCTCTTTTCATACTTTGCTTCACACCGCGATCTACCGAAAGTGCTAAACATAAGTATGAAAAGAAGCTCAACCGGCTCGCTCGCTCGCTAGCTGTATGTTACACGCTAAGACAGCCTATCGTAACTAAGCCCATGTCTGCAAGAGCCATACTGGCCAACATAATGTAATCTATGCTGGCCATTGCTCGTTCTAGATCTATTTTCATCATTATCTGCCCAGCCTTTTCCCAACTATGTTGGGGTCAACTTCAAATCTAACCGGGTGCAGCTGAATACCAGTATTTTATATGAAGTCACTACCGCCTTCTGACCTCCACAACCCAGTTAGTACTGTGTCATACGATACCCCTTGGCAAGACTGGTTGTCAGACTTTCGGGCCACTGTAACAATTGTCAATAATCTACAAATGACAGCCGGGACCAACGGCTTTACGTGCTTTCCGAGGCACGGAGGAAGCTCGGTGTGTAATGAGTGGTCACCCATCCACGGCACCCACCTAAGCAAGCGCGGCTTAAGACCTTAAGATCGACCCAAGCAGCTGTTATTATTCGTCAAAAACAGAAAATGTATAATTTTCTACCAAGGCGTCACTAAAAAATGGCATCACAATTTTCTATAACATGTCTTCTAACTGTTTTAAATGTAAAGGTACTGTAGTGTGCCATTTTTTTTTTTTTTTCGGATCGGAAATCATCAAATAACCCCTCCCGCTCTGAGCTGAGCAGGAGGGAGTGCCAGACTTTTACTGACTAAACCCCATCCATGTTCCTTCCTTTGCCCTTTGTGTTCCAGGGCCGCGGTATCTCTTTCGAACAGTCTCGCAACCCAGGCAGGCATCGGTCCTTTCGGACCCCTTCCTGTTCGCTGACTCTCTTTGAGGCGCGCGTGGAACACGAACGCGCCGTCGACACGGCCTGTCGTCATAAGACGGACGGACGGCAAGCTAGCCCATAGGTCACCGTCCACAGGCCCGCGCCTACGGTGGCCGGGGGCCACCACGTGGCCCCCGACGCCCGGTGCGTCTCCCGCGGCGGCTGGGACGTGAGGTTCTCTCCCTCTCACGTTCCGCCACCTCCTTCGCTAGCATGACTGCTTCGCAGAAGGAGGTGACGGCGTCCCATTCCGTCTCGCTCCGGACCATGGATGTATTTTTGCTGGCAACCTACTTTATATAAATAAAAGCCTTGCAGAGCCTTCAGCTATACAGGGTGGAATTTTTCAACGCCACCTGGAGGGAAGTACTCCAAATACTGGAGATAGAAAATTTTACTCATTGGAAACATTCCTTTATTTTTTTAAATAAATAAATCTGCATTCAAGATTTTCGAAAATTCGCTTGTTACTGTCGGTAATCGAACCGGCTAAATTCCAAAAAAAAAAAACAACCTGTACTTTTATAGCATCAATCTATAGGGTCAATCTTAAGGATCAAATCTCTCTAACAAACATTATAAATTAATTTAATTTATCATTATAATTTAAATTGTGGACCACACTTTTACATATCCAAGCCAGAACTGACATCACCATAAAAAACAAATATCTATTCTTTTTCTAAATTCATTTTAATTACAAATACTTTGAGTGCCAGAATATGGCCAGGCTTATAAAACAGCTAGCCTGCATAATTTAGGGTTAGTTGGAAGGTATACAACCTTACTGTACCAATAAATTACACATTAGGGAAATACCTAAAATCAAAATAACGTACGTGAAAGTAAGTAGGCAAATGTTTAAGCCTCAAAGTTTAAGGATTGTTGTTCAATTTAGTAATACCTAAGTAGTTATTAGTCCTGGGGTAGACCACCCTCAGTACCGTTTTATTTTAGTTGTTTTCAGGTTGAACCTTCAAAAGGCTACCGATCTTTGGGATAAGACCGGAGGAGTGCGGGATTTTTACCATCCCGGTACTAAGCATCCGCTCATGGAAGAAGGCACCGATTCGTCTTAAAAGACCTGTCCAGAGCTCCCGTTGTGCAACGCCTGTTAGGGCACGTCCCTGTACCTACTTATCTCTCCTGTCTAGGTGTGTCGTGGCAGTGGTAGCAGTTTTAGCTCGGGTAAGCAAGAGTTGTGGTGAGGTAGCAACGCATTTGCGATGTCTCGGCTGAAATCAATTGTTACATCACTTGTTATATATGAATATGTTGGGACCCTACGTATGATTCTGGTATCCGTTTCCTTTACATTTACTTTGTCTGAGTTGAACATGGCTGCATAAGCTCCCGGACTGTCTATAATTCTCTAGGTAAAGTAAATGTAATGTGTGCTCGGGTGATAATAATTCTAACAATCATTGGAAGACTTTAAATTAAAGTAACAATACAATATTCATAAGCTACAGTCACCACACAACCACCAGGAAATGAAATTACATATTTATTCTATATAGGATAATCTAAATCATTTTTAAACGTCATATTGTGAATACGAACTAGATGAAGTCCAATCTGACTACCCCGAGAAGAAATGGAGAAACAATCTCAAGGGTACAAGTCACTTTTAAGGGACACGCAATTGAAAAAAAAAATACAATTTCGTGTTACGAGTACAAAACTGGCGTCTAAGTGTATTTAGAATTAAAATATGAATTCCAGAATTGAATAGAGAATTGAATCGAGTGAAAAATTGTTTCTATGATCGTATTGTTTACAAACCATTTAAGTTAAGCCATACAATTTCAGTTAGAGAGAAAACCTGTCTGTTTAACGTCCCGGAAGTAAGTACAAGAAAATTTTAATCGTTCTTAAGTCCATTAAGTTGTTTAGGAGCCGGTAAATAATTAACAGCTATTTTGTTCTTCATCGAGTTAGAAGGAAAATTTTTCATTGAAGAGTTTATGAGAATTTTTGTTAATGAAAAATAGCGATACGACCAACTACGATGGGGTCAGCTTCCAGTCTAACCGGATTTATTTTTTTTTTTTTTTTTTTTTTAGGAGGGACCACTCGCAGCGCAACAACTCTACTGAGGTTGAAGCTGCTTAACCGGACTATCCTGTGGTGGCCGAAAATTACTTTACGGCCCCCAGCCAGGGCTTACAAACTAAGGATATTACACATTAAATGAACAGACACTAAGGGCACCCCCTGCGGGGTTCGGGCCTAGGCTTAGTGCGTCATTGAGAGGGGGGCAACTAGAGGTTGGCTGGGTCGGATTATTTAATGGGGAATTTAACGTTACATGCTCAGCGGCGCGGGCTGGCTCGTCGAGCAAGGGTCGGTCGGTGATGTTACGGGGGGGTCGCGGTGGGCCTCGGCGGCGGGGCCGGAATCGCGGTCGGTATTTGTTTTTGTATTTACGTAATGTACTAGTTTCCCTACAGCTCTCTTGGAGGAGGGTGATGGGGTCATCGGGTTGGAGGAGGGTGAGGCGGGGTCTCCTAATCCTACTTATGTTGGAGGGGGCGTATCGGGCGGCCGATGCGATCAGCGGGTTGGGGTGTTTTTCGGAAGAGTCTAGGAAACGCTTTGTAAGACGTTTCATGCACTGTTTGATGGTCGGAATTCTGAGGTCGACATGGAGTCGTTCGTTCCTAACGAACCACGGGGCATCCGCGGCTCGCCGGAGAAATCTATTTTGTAAGGTCTGCATCCTATGGAGGTGATGGGGCTTGGCATGCGCAAACACGGGGCAAGCGTATGTCATTATGGGCCGAATGCACGCGGTGTAAATACGCAATTTGCACCTAAGTGACAATTTGCTGCGAGCATTCAGCACGGAGTGGAGTCTACCAAGAGCAAAAGCGGCACGCGAGCGCACCGTCTTTATGTGCTCACCGAAAGATAGGCGTCGGTCCAGAATGACCCCCAAATATTTAGCTTGCTTCTCCCAAGGGATCGGCTTGCCAAACATAGAGATCGGTCTGGTAACCGGATTTAACTGAATACCAGTATTTTATAGAGCTACTGCCTACCTCTTACCGGTACAACCAATTGCTGGGCAATACGTATCCTTATTTCCCAGTAATTCGGTTGTTGGTAAAAATAATTTAAGTAGAACGATGAATTTTCGATCAACGATCAATTTAATTTCAATTTCAGCCAAATTTCTTCAAAGCTTTGCTGTAAAAACAAATTAAAAACACGTTACACAAACGCATTTCACTTCGCCGAAAAAAATATATTTATTTATTTCAAGAGTGATACATAGGCCGACTTAATGCCACAACCACAAGGCATTCTCTACCAGTCATCCTTTGGGTCAAATAGAACAGCATTATGATACAGTACAAAAATTCAATAAGAAAAATACTATTTTGTTAACATAAATTGATATACTTACATAAATAGATACAAATACTAATAGACTTAAATACTAATATAATATTACATTACTAATTTAATATTGCTCAGAAACAAACAATGACGGTGATCGAAACTGTAATGACGGGGTGCATTCATAGCATTTTCCCTGTTATCTTAAGAGAGTTTTTTTTGGAGTTGCCCTTTTTGGAAAACTTACCTTTTTTTCCAAATTATTGGGATAACAAACTTGTTTGAAAAGTTATTTTTTTTGTTACACAATCAAATTCCAGTAATTTAAATGATATTTAAAATTCTCTCTACCCTGCGACTACAATACGACAATAAATTCCTATGAACTAGTAGTACCAATGGTTTCATTTATTTTCGCCACCACCTTGAATATGAAAGGATGTTTGTGCTTCTCATCGAACTTTACGGAACCCTTACTTTGCACATCCAACACGCTCAATGGCCTTGGCAGTTTTTCTTTTTAAGGATTTCTTCGCAATTTCCGCAACTCAATACCGTTAAGCGCTGTTTTCGGTGAAACTTTGAGAATTCTGAATTTTTTTTAGTACCAAGTGATTTTCGGATATTGCGAGAAAGTTGAAACTTTCCAAACTTCATTGTAAAGAATATTATTCGTACCGACCGGTGACTAAATATACCGTCAGAAAAATTCATTGTCAGAAAAATTTACAATAAACCAATTATACAACAGTACTACATATGCGCCATTTGTAATTTGGAGTACATAGATTAAGTACATATACAATTGTGTAGATGGACTATTTCATTTGGTAATCGTGCATTTGGATTAACAATTAATTTCCCTGACTTTACACAGAAAGAAGCAAATTAAATTGGTCTGTGTTTTACACATTTCCAACTTTATTTTTGCAATCAACGCTGTTCTGGAATACCTTGATAAAGTGCTCGTGATATTTTGAGGTTAATCTTTTGATTAGTCAGTAAATATAGGTATGTGTGTTATACGTATGTACCTACCTACTTAAAGATTTCTTGATCGATTTAACGATAACACGCGCTGATAAAAAACGTGAGTATACTCGTATTTGTAATTGTTTTGATTTGATTCAGTGATTAATTTCAGTAGTAACAACTTATTATGTATTATTACTGCTCATGATTTATGTACATATAACAAAAACATCACGCCTGTATCCTCAACGGATTAGGCAGAGGTGGCCCCGGGAAAATGAGAAAATCCTGACGGTAAAACCAAATACCTAGTTAAATCTTTCTTTAATAATATTGAGCTATTTATACAGCGTGTAACAATAAGGGTTTAGTCATATGGAAGCCGGTGGTACGGACCATCAAACTGAACAACTTTCTCTATGGGACCACCATCGTAATCACGAAAAAATAATCAACTGCCCCATACAAAATTTCAGTACCTACCGACCCAAATGTATGAGACAGCTGATTATTTTTTTACGATTACGATGGTGGTCCCATAGAGAAAGTTGTTCAGTTTGAAGGTCCGTACCGGTCTTTCATATGACTATACCCTTTCTGTTCTGCGTTCTGTTTCTGTACACGCTGTACATAGCTTATAAACCTACATAGTAGCCATATCACATCACAAAACAACTGTTTGAATGCACAGGTACTCACTTTTCGTTTCAATTTCTGTTTTATAACTGTAGCACTCAACGACAGCTTCGCCATCAGCCGATATCAGACCGCTTTTGGACATCTTCTCAATGAGTTTGACCCTCGATAATCCCATGTAACAACCAGCTACTGCCAAAGATATTGCAAAGAGCAGCGATTTATCCCGAAGGTGTCCCCCACAATGGTTTATCAGACCAAAAACGTTTACCCCAACGGTTATCGAGCTAAGTTTTCCGGCCCGTTGCCTCTTAATACCGCTGAAATGAGTTCGATAAATGAAAATCGGGATGTATTTAAAGCCTTCGTGATATTAATGTCAAAACCAATAAAATAACATAACAGCACGCCTGTAATCCCCGCAGGATTAGGCAGAGGTGTACTTTAAAGTTATGTTTAAGTTCCATATACGGGCGAGCCTATTGCCATCAACCGGACATAAATCCAAACAAAGTAACTGAGAAATTCCTGACGGAAAAACTCAACAAAACTTCGTCCGATATTGTAATCGAAGTAACCTTCAACCAAACTCGATGCTCAGTATACCCATGCGCGACTACTACACCAATGAGTCTTATTTCTACCATTTTTATGTTCACTTCTATCACGCGAGACCATTATTATAACTAAAATTAACATTATGAGTATACATACAAACGCATGTCTTCCGCTCTGAGGGATTTAAACGTGGCATTGATGCATTACGTCGAGATTCTCTCTCTTCTCTTCAATCAATCAAGATGCTGCTAATAAGGGATCAGTTAAGATAAGGCTTCAATCTGGGTGTGAAAAACTCAGAAAATCAGAGCAAAAACAAATTATGTCTGCGTGGACCTTCCCCTTTGACACCCAGTCGTATTTAAAGTATTTGAGATGATGCTAAAGCTGCTTATTCTAATTTCCAGGATCTACCATACAATAATGTTATAAAAAAAAATATTATAAGAAATTCGCACCATAAAATAGCCACATAAAATAATCAATAATTCCCACGAATTTCGAACTTCTACCTTTTTTTTGGCTTCCGGATAATGAAACTTGTTGCCCGTTTTTTTTTTTTTCGGATGTGATGTCATCAAATAACCCCTCCCGCTCTGGGCTGAGCAAGAGGGAGTGTCAGACTTTTACTGACTAAAACCCATCCATGTTCCTTCCTTTGCCCTTTGTGTTCCAGGGCCGCGGTATCTCTTTCGAACAGTCCCGCAACCCTGGCAGGCATCGGTCCTTTCGGACCCCTTCCTGTTTGCTGACTCTCTTTGAAGCGCGCGTGGAACACGAACGCGCCGTCAACACGGCCTGTCGTCATTAGACGGACGGACGGCGAGCTAGCCCATAACTCACCGTCCACAGGAAACTTGTTGCCCTGCCATTGCAAAATCGTCACATCACTATTAGGGAGATTCTTTTGTAGGGTTACGTCAATAATGAAAAAAAAACGACCCGTAATCGTGGGTCTGTTTATCAGTTTGTCACAGCCAATTTGCTCCGAATCTCCTGGTCTGAATCAGTTGTTAGGCTATATACAAATGTAGGTTTACAATTACACAACAGGTGCATAAATGTATTTTAGCTGCAAAATTGTAAGTTTACTATTACATATATACAAGAGCTGTCAACTCCGTACTGAAAGAACTCCCCGAAAAGTTCTTATGACATGCGTGATTTTGAGGTTAATTTTCTTTGTTTTCGACTTTTGCACATACATTACAACATTTTATTTTTCACACCGAGATATAATCTTTTACTTGTGTAAGCTCTAATTATTGCTGCTGCACCTGATAATGCAGAATCATTATTTCGAAATTATTTCTTGGACTAACACCCGTCAGCTATGACATCAATCATGGGAGTCACTGTCTACATACCCAATTTCTTTTGCGTGTGCTGCCTCCTCTTTGGCTGGCGCATTTCTTCAACATCATCTTGTGAAACTATTCATACACTGTTTTGCTCCTTTGAGTGTTAAAGATTTTTGTCATATCAGGTATATTGCTCGATTTCAATTGCCCTTTTATCCTTAAAACTCCTGTGTTGTGGTAATTTTACTGTTGTTCTTTTCATTCCCTGGGTTACAATATATGTCGAAGTGCAGTGTGCCTCTTGGCAAAGGGCTCCTCTAACGATTGCCATTGCTTTCTGTCCTTTGCAAGTCTTCTCCACTTTGGACCTGCTGTGAGCAAGTTCATCCTTCCATCTTTTGCGTTATCGAACTGTATTTTTTTAACCGCTCCTAGGGTATCACTCTTTCAAGGCTTTGTTCTATTTGTCTTAGGGGCTCTGTAACATATTACTCGCCCATCTCTATTTCATTATTTGGTCTATCATAATGAGCATGTCTGTCACTCCTGTCCTAGTTCTTATAGGTATATTACCCTGCTTAAATTTTCTAACCCACAGCCAGTACGGATAATTCTTGGAAATACACCGTGATTTACACCACAAGTGTAAGCAGGATCTTCAGTACAGAGCTGTCGGCTCTATACTTCAAGGACTCCCCGAAAAGTTCTTGTGACATGCTTGATGTTCAGGTTTAGTTTCTTTGTTTTAGCTTGTACGCATGCAACACTACATTTATTTTTCACACCGAGATATAAAAAATTTACCTGTGTAAGTTCCAATTATTGCTGCTGCACCTGATGATGCAGAATAATTATGACTAAACGATCTCTTGGACCAACACTCGTCAGTTAAGACATCAATCATGGGAGTGCCTTCACAGTATACATTCCCAATTTATTTTGCATGTGCTGCCTCCTCATTGGCTTGCACATCTCTTCAGCAGCCGTCTTGTGAAACCATTTGTACACCGTTTTGCTCGTTTAAGCTTTTTGTCATGCCAGGTATATTGCTATTCCCTGATAATTCATTTTAATTTTCTACCCCACAGCCAACACATATAATTTCTGAAAATACACCGTGATTTACATCACACATGTAAGCGGGACCTTTACTACTACACTAAACTCAGAATTACAAATTTCACACTTCAAGTGTAAACTCGATATAAAACCTTTTCGTTATTGACCAATAAATTTCAAAATAAATCTGTATGTTCAGCTCCTAAGTCCAATCCAATCTTCTGGGGTTTAAAGTTGGGAATTTTTTATTCTAACACGCTGAAAACTTGGTAATACGTCGATTGTTTTTTATCCGGTAAGAGGCAATACAAAAGAGGAATCACATTTGTTTCATTTTCTGTACTAGACATGTCTGCATGAATGGAGTACAGCTGTGCTATGAAATTACCCCAAATAAAATTAATGCTATTTAAAAGAAATACCTACTGCATGGCAATTATATAACCATTTGCCAAATAATATTCAAGATTTGCCATTGCATGCAATGCAATGATTTTGCAATGCAAAATTAAAAAAAAAAAAAAAAACTAATATATTTTTTTTTTTTTTTTGCATTGGTTTTTTGCATTGTTCAAAAGAGTATTTATTGCCCAGAATGTTATTAGAAAAAAACTATTACAGTGTTCAAGAATACTTAAAGGATACATCGTTAGTGACCAATGTAGTAAAATAAAAACAGTCGTCAGTCCACCCCATGACAAACTACATAGTCATTATTAATTATAATTATTAATACAATACAATCTCAATCTTTATTAATATATCTTTCACATTTTATTATGTATGATATTTGATAATTATTAATAGGTTAATACTAAATAAAAGTTTGTTTCTGCATATAAATATTTGTTCGCCATAATATGGCACGATATGCTGGAACCAATATTATAACATCTACCTATTTGTACCATATTCTAACAAATAAACATTTTTTATTTTGATTTGATTTGAATGACGTTGGAATACACTTGTATCATGTACCATCGCAAACTACTTCTTTAACACCGGCAGTTAACTCTATTGCATAAGGGGTCACACTGTTTTTTTTCGTCTTTATCCTTACCAAATAAAAGAAAATTCTTTGAAAGCTTTTCCGGTATGATAGCTTCTCTTACGGACATGAAAGCTGCTGTTAGAACCTCCAATTCTTTGCGGCGAGCTTTGCATCAAACATTATTTATCGAATTAAAGGTTGGTACGTCATCGACAAACTCTGAATTCGGTTCCTTCAGATGGCTCATACTCTCTTCATAAATCGCCTGTATTCCACATTGCCGTAATCCTCTCGAACACGGGACTTGCATTTGTCAATGGATTTATGTACCAGATTTTATATAATTTCGGAGGCATCTGAACTTATCGTAACACTACCTCTGCAAGATTACCGCTCCACGCCACCACGAAGAGCCGTTTTTATTTTCTGGTGCAAGGTGGTAGCGATGTTCATTTCTCAGCAGGACTCTTCGCCCTCTTTCACTATCCATTTAAAGAATAAAACAATGAATTTGCATAATTTTCCATTATACAAGGTTAATATGGTCAAATAGATCTCAATACATATTGAAATCAGCAGACGTGTGTGCAATTTCCTACCGACTGATGTACTTCGACTGACGAATAATTGAATAAAACTGTCAAATTATGGAAACTGTCGAGTTAACGAAACTGTCGAATTCAATAAACGGACGAGTGGGGGCAACCGACCAGTGTTACGCGGACTCGTTTCTTTTGCCATCCTGTATCCCTCTCCAAAAAATATTATTTTTAGGTACCTACAGTACACACCTCTCCCCACTTTCAATACACACTCTCAGCTTACCCCTTTGACGGAATACAGGCGTGAGGTGATGACATAAATAGACAATAATATTCAAATAAATCCTACATTTAACGCTGAAGATATACGAGCGGTAAAGTATTCATTTGTTTGTTTATTTAGCCAATATGTAACGTTAATGGGCTTTTAAACCGCGAATCACAACATTGTAATAATGATTTATTCCATTTTGTCCCAATTTTGTAGTTTCATTTTATTTTACGCACGGAAATTTTTCGATCTCACAAATTGTAGATGCTCTATTCTTGTACATAGGTATATTATTTCATTGAACAATGCGAAATTATTGAAACGATTTTCATGAAAATGCAGCAGATAATACTGGTCCCATGCCCGTAGCCGATTTTGTGCCCATATTTTTTGCCTTCGGAAATATTAAAATAGGTACAAACAATATGCATACATGAAAGTAGACGCAGCAATGGAAAATGAGAATCTTTTATCTAGTTTTTTTTGATGACCTCTTTTTTTCTTATTTTACCCTTTTTTAGGGTTCCGTACTTCATTCGGCAAAACGGAACCTTTATAGGAGCACTTTGTTGTCCGTCTGTCTGTCTGTCAAGACCCTTTTTCTCAGAAATGTGTTGCGGTATCAAGCTGAAATTAATACCAAATACTCAAATCTGCTACCCCTTGGAGCAATGAAAACATCAAACTTATAAGTCAACGCGATCAAAAGATATTTTGATTGTTTATGTCGCATTATGCGATTTCACAAGGGAAAACTTATAGGCACTTACTTCCCTTTGACCTAGAATCATGAAATTTGACAAAAAGCAAGGCCTTGCATCAAAAATAAAGGAAAAAATACAAAATTTGAAAATTAAAGGGTGTGCCCATACATACATTGTTGACGCCAATTAAGTTTTGTTTTTTAGATAATGGTACGGAACCCTTCGTGCGCGAGTCCGAATCGCACTTGGCCGGTTCTTTTTTAATAGACCTGAGTCATCGCGACCAGTGTGACAATTGCTACGGAATATTGACACTAAGGGCTCTTGAACGCAGTTTAGATAAGTTGATCGGGTTCACATTCATTGGTGAAATTCGCTCTTGTTTCCACCTCATGGAAAATAAAATATTTTTAACGGAACATCACCCTTCCAGCAGGTGGATAAAGACAAGCCGAAATAATAATGAAAAAAGTACAATAATAAAAATGTTTTTAATTCTTCATTATTTGTTATCAATAATAGTCCAAGATCCCAGGGCCGCCAGACCTCACTTATTTTCTCATAAACAAAATGTGTGGCATCAAGTAGTATTAGTATGTACTATGAATGTATGCATACCTGCTAACGTGTGCCGTCTGCCGATTTTTAGATATTAGTTGCCAAAGTTGCGTAAAAATAATACAATTTTTCTTAAAGCCCGAGTGCTATAATGCTAGGTATGCATACGTTCACAGTACCTACATACTAACACTACTTGATGCCACAGATTTTGTTCATGTGAAAATATGTGAGGTCTGGCGGCCCTGGGATCTTGCTCTATAAGTATTTATTTCATTTCAAAGTAAACCCACCTTCATTCACAGCGCTTACATTTATCATTTTTAATTGGAAATTAAATGTGTTTACATTATCTTTAAAAATAAAAACATTGTTACAATGGCGTTGATTACACTTTTATTGAATACGTCATTTAACCACGATCATATCATTTTCAGTTAAAATAATTCTAGTCGTTTCGCTTACAATATATAATTAAATATCACATAACACAACATCACGACTCTATTCCCGGAAGGGTTAGGCAGTGGTGTACCTAATAGTTTACCCACATTTCGTCAGTTGTGTAGGTCCCATGTAATAATAGGGGGCGAATCGAACCCAGGACCTCATGCTTGGCAGTCAAGCTAAATTTCTCAATTCATATATAGAGTCTAATCTGCCCTATAGATGCGTCCTATGATAAGGACCTTTTTTTTTTCGGATAGGAGTTCATCAAATGACCCCACCCACTCTGGCGGAAGGGATTGTTAGAATTGTACAGACGAAAACCCATCCATTATCCTTCTTTTGCTCTTTGTGTTCAAGGGCCGCGGTATCTCTTTCGAACAGTCCCGCAACCCTGGCAGGCATCGTCCTTTCGGACCCCTTCCCATTTGCTGACCGCCGTCGACACGGCCTGTCGACATAAGACGGACGAACGGCGAGCTAGCCCATTACTCACCGTCCACAGGCCGCATAATTAGCATCTTAAGATAAAAACCGCAGGCAACTGCAACATTAACACCGCCCAACAGCTTTAACGATTGCAGCGACACGACTGGTGCATAGTCTTCGGTTGCCTTCGTGATTATACATAGTTAGTATTTTTTTATAAGTTTCACGTGATAGCAATAGCATGAATTCCGACTGTTCCTTGGACAGGCACCAAAAGATGAAGAATTATTTAACTAAATATCTTCTTCCTAGAATCCTATTTTCAGAAATTTTCCGAAAAATTTCTGAAAATAGGATTCTTGGAATCAGAATAATCAAATCTATCGATTTTATACGGTTTTCGGTCGTAGAACGATGAGTAATTTTTTTGGGAGTGGATGGGCTCTTGTAATAAAATAAAAAAAAGAAAGCTCAGTGACGTTGTTGAAGTTGGTTATTGATTCTTTAGCAAAAAATCACATTAGCAGACAGGAATTTAAAAAAATATCTAAGACTCGATCAGCCATAGCGTTACTGAAATCCAAGGCCATCCCTAATTGAATTCGCAAGCACTTTTTAGTTCTATTTCTGATTGAATAGCAGCAAATCGCCAATATTTAATAAACCTAAACCTATTTTCAACATAATTCCTTGAATCGTACGAACGTCAAATACAGAATGATCAAAGCAAACTTTGGCGTACGTGCCGACATTAGGAGTGGGTACTGACGGATATTGAGGATATCGGTTGTAGGCAAATATTATTGTAATCGTATTGTGTAATATTGCTTTGAGTAAAGGAAACGGTACGGCTTGCATATGCCTATATACTGGGTGGAACAGACACCGATGCGAAAACGATTACTACATATTCAGTAGAAAGGAACATCATTCTCAGCGCCGCATAGACATTTTTCATCGGTAATCGGTAATTAAAACTCTATTCAATTACAATTACTTAACACCTACAAAAGAACTTTATGCTAAAACTAAAGTATTTAACCTACAAAAATTATACACATACCACACATGCATACTAATTTTAAAAAAAATCTAACGAACAAAATACACTCACAAATCACTTTCAAACGTAAAACATACCACTACTACGCTAGGAATAGGAATAGTATAGAACTACCTTCAGTAAGAACTTTATACGGAAGAAGAACTATTCAGTTTGAGGGAGTGCAGATTTATAATAAATTACCAAAGGACATAACGTCCCCGTAGCGCGAAAAGTCATTAAGTCTGAAAATGTCCAAAACGAGTTATCAATGCCATTAGAATCACGTTTTTTTTTCTGAATATCTGTCAAACCGTCATTTATGTAGCTGCTCCCGTTTGAGTTACGTAATGTGAAAAGTAAGTAAATCTACCCTTTGGACCCCAGAGCGCAATGGAAGAATTAACTAATTTAGTTAATTATTTTATATTTATCTAAATTGTACAAAACTCGAAACTAAAACGACTTGATGACTTTTTCTTTTGAATTATTAATGCATGCAAACGCCTTTAGATATCGCAATCATCACTAAAATGATTTAGTGAGATTTAACATCAATAGTTTGCTAAAACACATGAATGCGCAAACTCACTAACTCTAAATAGTGATTTCTTAATCTTTATTTTTAAATTATTTGTACAATACTCCAAAAGCGAAAAGTCATCATCTCATTTTAATGATTTGTTTTGTATTAAAAGTGGCACATGTGGTCTTTTGAGAATAATCATTAAAGTGTTTTAATTATTATTTATACAACTTCGACGTGCATTTTAAGAATAAAGTAAATTTCGCTCGCGAGTTAGTGAGTTTGTCGCAGCGAGAGCGATGTGCGCGGCGCGTGGTGACTTTCATTCATTCGCGGCATCGACGTCAAACTACAGTACTTTCACAAGTTATTATGCCTTGTGTCTGTGACTGTAGCTTCGCCTTTGTTTTTCTGACTTTCAAAATTGCCTGCGAAGGTCTAAGTGAAATAAACGCTTTGAGTTTTGAGTTTTGAAACGAGACGTACACGCGCTTTGTTGTGGATAAAATTTGTGATAAACTGTGTAACAATGAGCCGTGCTAAATTTATACTTGATTTATTGAATCAAAACGAAAAAACTGTTATAGAGGTAAGTGTTTGACTATAATTATATCTGTTTAGTTTTTAGGGATGTTAACCTTTCAAAGTGATAAAATTTACGTCATGAAAACAAAGATAAATAATTTTGTTGTTTATAGGAATCTGCTCAGTTGATGACTTCACGAGATATACAGGGAAAGTAATTATTATGATTCTTAATATTTGGGTGTTACATTGCTCTTCGTTTGTCGCTTGCCTTGTTCCGGTTTATTCATAATGCTTGACTTAAATGCAATAAGTACCTACACTCAATGACATGAGAAGTTATAAATTAACAATAATATTATATTATTTTCTCTCGTAATACAGACTGTTGTTACTTTTTATCATGTCACTACATGTACTTATTGTTTTTAAAGAGAACTTTGTGGGATGTGTTGTTATGAATAATCTAACATTATTGTGGTCTTATACATATAAAAAAAACGATCTGCTTGAGTTACACTGCTTGGGTTACAAATTACTTAATAGCTTACTGGTTTTGTTCTATAATTATTTAATTACTTCATTATGATAAAAGCTTTCAGCTATTACTAATATTTTTTTGTTTATAATTTGTAAAAAGTTAGTATTCGGATCCCGGTTGTCGAAGTATACAAAATATTAAAATATTTAAAAGTTACATGATATATCTATAGATGACTAGACTAGCTTATGGCCGCGGCTTCGCCTGTCTGAAGTTTGGCAATAGTTCCACGGGAACATACTACTGGATAAAAAGTATCCCGTGTTCATGCAGGTTATAAACTATCTGTGTGCCAAATTTCATTCAAATCCGTTTAGTAGTTTTTGCGTGTAAGATAAAAACAAACTGCATGAAGTGCTGTGGACGCATTGTGGACGTTGGAATCGTATACAAAATTATACAATTTGCTCGAGCTAGATTGCTTCCTTTTAGTATCTATTTTTGTTTAGCCTCACGTTCTGCTTATTGTTTATTTCAGGAAACTGAGCAGCTGGATGAGAGAAAATTTGATATGTTCGAAAATAGCTTATATGAATCTGCTCCACCATCCACGTCAGTATTAAGTCCTAAAAGAGATCAACCAACTATTATTCTACCGCGTTCCGCTCCATTGTTGGCTGAAACCTACCACGATGTTGTTCCCTTTCAGGATATAACAAGTGAAAAATACCTGTCAGATAACAAACACCAAAGCTACACCGAAGCCCAAAAGTCTGGTGCGAGTCCATATTCGGGGATAAGTGGCATTGAAGAGTTGAGTTCTTCTCCCATTCCAGTTTTCTCTGATTCAAGTGTTTCGTGGTTCCCAGATAGTGAAAAGGATAATTCAAGATTCAAAAAGAAAAAGCGAGTATATATTGCAAAATCTTCTAGTGAGAGCGATAGTAAAGAGAGTAACTGTACTGCGTTTCATAAAAATACAGCAAATAATCAAGAGTCTTTTCAAGAAATTAACAATAAAAATTCTGTTGAACAAGATCCAATTGTAGTAATCCCTGATTATACAGATAATGTCACTGTTGCTGCAGATAGTCAAATACCCACTGAACAGCTAGCTTTAGCTTCTATCAATGACGTAGCACTTACACGTTGGAAGAAATGTGATCCCAGCAAGTGGAAAACGAACATGGCGAAGTTAAATAAACAAAACGGTTTGCCTTATTTAGGTAGAAAAGACCAAGACGTCACAGAGGAGGGAGATGAACAAGAGTGCGAGTGAAGTCTGATTTCCTTTTCATAAGCAACAACTATTATCATATTATTTTTTAGTTTGTGTCATGCGATTGTAGCACTTTCTTTTGTTTTTATTTTATAATTGTAGTATTTTGTTATTCCTTTCATATAAAACTTTGATATAACTTTAATAAAACTTTAATTGAATTTATAACAATAGTTTCATTACTTATTTATGTCATATTTAAAACTAAACTAACCACACAAGCTTCGTGTATTTAGATAGTTAGTATTAACTATACACATTTGACACACCTAACAGTTAGTTCCACTTTACTTAACTCTAGTTATTTTTCTTTTTAACACTTCCAATCTGATAGCAAAATCACTAACTCCGGTCGAAAATTCACTAATTCGCAACTAAGCCAATGATTTGATAGAAAACAATTAATTTTCTTCCTTTTCTCAATTATTAGAAGTTTTTCACATATTATAGCACTTATAACATAAACTTTACTTTATTATTTTTAAAATAAAGCTGAAACTACAAAGATATTTATTGACAAGCCGAAGTTATGATTTTTTATATTTTCTAAAACTTTAACGCTCAATATCTCAAAACTAGGTTTTTCGAGTTAATGACTTTTCGCACTACGGGGACGATAAGGGATTCTTCATCTATTAATATATTTAAAAATAGGTTAAAGTTGTATTTGGCCAACCAACAATAATATACCACTACCTACATTTTATACTCGATTGTTCGAACGACAAATAATTTACTATTTAAGTTTTTTTATGCTAAGTTTCTCATATTTAAGTGAACTATGTATGTTCTTTTTGAAAAATAAATTTCTTTAAACCGAACCTACACGGTTAAAATGTATGGAACAGTTGATAAAGATGTACTGAATACGGGCTAACCGTTTTCGCATCGATGTCCCTTCACACCGTATGTAAAAAATGGCAATAGGCTCTCCCCTATTACCTGAGATTTAAGGTGGAAGCGCAAGGGTAGCCCGCGAAATTTAAATTTTCTCAAGTTTATTGCAATTAGCAGGTCAGTGTCAAGTAGTATGTTGATGAAAATAAGAATCGCGCCAGTAACACGTACGAGAATTATAATCATTAAAATCATCAATACAGCTCTCCAAGTTCATATAATCACATTCAATAGCTATTTCATGAAAAAGATACTTTTTGAGGCTGATTATGCTTATGCTAAGTGCAACAGAGCCTCAAACATCGCAGCTCAAAGAAAAATCAAAAACCCATTATTATAACAGCATTCAAAAAAAAGTGTTAATTTAACAAAACCACGATTGATTTTAAGTAGTTCTGCAAGCACAATTTAGATTTATAATTTCAGTTATCAGGAAAACACCGATATAGTTTCGAAGTGGCGCAGATGGCTTTTACTGGTTCACTGAGCTACAATAGAATTTACAGTCATGTACACAATTCAATTCCAAATTGTAATTATACATTATCTTCTTGGAACTTGGAGTTTTGTGTGAATATTAAGTACAATGAATTCGCGAACCAAGCCCTTAAGCCCTTAGTCGAGCTTGAATTGCGATCACATATTAATGCAAGGACAAAGAGTCCGTAGTATTATATTATCTGTGACTTGTCTAAGTACTGCAGATGTAATAAGTAAAATTTGAATGCATGGGATTCAAGTGTTACTTAAGAGCGGCCAACCCGTCATACTTTTCATACAAACGCTCGTACGTGATTATCATCATTATTATTATTACTCATCTATCTTTGATTTTTTTGAACTACTAGGTATTTTGTGCACTATATCTAGGTTTCTATGGTAGCAAAAAATAAAAATATGTAGAAACAAATTCAGTATAAGCCTCCAAAAATTGGAGTTTTGCAAAAATTTTAACTGAACTTTGGCTGTTCATAATGTACTCATAAACTGTAAAAGTAAAGAAAACATCCCGATAGAAACCTTGCATATGTAATGGAGATTCTTAATGACAAATATTTATGTCACACACTTGTAAGACTTATTCAAAAACACGTATTTCCTGGAACAAGTTTAAGAAATTTTTGAACACTATTTTTCGTTCAATGTCATCGCGTTAGGCGGTATGAGGTGCGCGGGAGACGAGATGTGCGGGGTCGGGGCGGGGTAAGACGGGGGAATTGAAAGAAAATGTCCGCTGTGGCTCTGGATGAAACAACAAGCTTTTCGACCATGCTCGCGTTGACGATAGTCGCACTGGGAAGGGCCCTCTTAATTGTGATTGATGGAAAAATGTCTTCATTGTTTGATGATATGATTATGCTGCTTTATTAAATCCAAACACCCTCTGAAAAGAGAAATGTAGTGTTTTAGTTCAAAATTATTTCATTTTAGTTAGAAAAAGGTTTTTTGTGCTGTGTATGTTTCCAAGTTTAATTTATGTAGGTACGTAAATTCTTGAACTTATAGTTTTTTTTTCGAAAGTTATTCATAGGTAGGTAGGTACTAAGTTTTTCAATTTGTCAATATTGCTATTTTGGTGTAGGTATTACGGTGCACTAAAATGGAAAGAGGAATGTGCTGTTCTGGTGGAAAAGTGTTTCAATCTTCCAACGCTAGATAAGGCATCGCTCAAAGCATTTTTTCTGTACGACTCCAATAAATCACAACGTTTTTTAAATAAAATCAGAAAATATTAATTTATGCTTCCAGCAATTCAAGGACAAATTTACTCTTTACTTCCTATAGATAAGATCTTACAGATTTATTTCATGGCAGATGAAAGTAATGAAGCAAATCGCATGTGTCAAAATATTGAAAGAGTGGGAAGAGATACTGTGGTAAATATGCAAATAATGTTGCATGAACATAATCGTCTTAGCAACACAAAACTGCTTTGGGAGAAAATGCCGCAAGAAGATAATAAATTAGTCATGCATCCAGACCGCATACCGAGTGAACATGAAAGACTGTTTAACGCACCATTGTTATATGAAGTCGCAGCTCTGGTTACAGGCGAACAGTTCGCGTCCTGTGATATTGTTCTACAAACTCATGACGTCAGATAGATTAGTTGAGTGTCCCCGACACACATTTATTTTATGACGCACTTCAATATCCACTAATGTTTAGTAAGACGCATGAAGGGTATTAGTGGGTACACCGGCAGATGAAACCAAAACATGCCACAATATGAGTACTGAGTTTAGAGCCCTCCTGATCAGAAGGTCTAAGTAGCTAAACGTCCAACAGCGCGAAACGTCTAATGAGCAGTAAGTCTAATTAGCAAAATGTCCATGTAGCAAAACGTCCAACTATCAGATGGTCTGTATAGCAGAACGTATATTTAGCAAATCGTCAGATTCTCAAAATGTCTGGTTACTTAGGTACAAAATTTAAAAAAAACAATTGTTTAACTGCAAATATGCGAGTACAACTGCACAATGATACACAAACGGGGCAGTATGCGGCAGCTCTACTAACAATTAGAGAAAATCGTATGGCAAGTAATGACGGAATGATTAGATTAAACCGTGAATTGTGAAATATTGAACAAAATACAGCTGATCTATAAAATAAAGTTTACCCCGAAATACAAACAAATATGGGACAGAGAATTGTTGTGTGGAAGAGCAATTTTTAGTACAAACAAATGAAATCGTCGGGCAGATCAATGAAAAAAATATGTCCCACGTAAAAGGTGACGTTGTGGAGTATCTCTCAATAGACAATGTCATGGACGCCGAACTGGGCACGCCGTAACCTAAAGCGTTCCTCAACTCTTTCCAGATGTCGGGAGTGTCCTCTCATAGGTGCAGGCTAAAAGTTGGTGTTCCGGACCTGCTGATGTGTAATCTGTATTGCACCCAGTTTTGTTTGTTTTGTTTGGAATTGTAAAAGAAGAAAAAGTTTTGGTTCTTCGTATTTATATTTATATTTCCGATAGATTTACTCTTCAACTTTAAAAGAGTGCAGTTGCCTCTGAAAACAGCTGTGAAACACTGAGAGTAGCAGGTTTACATTTAGAAAATTGTTTTTTACATGGACAACTGTAGTTAGCGTGCTCACGTGTATTGAGTCCACAAAATCTTTAAATTTTTACGAAAGATACCAAAACAAAAAATATTGTATCCTAGAACAGGCCAAGTGCGAGTCGTGCTTACACGCACACAGGGTTCCGTAGCACCAAACAATATAATAAAACACTTTGAAGGCTCATTCATAATATGTTGTATTGCTATACATCCAACAGCAAAACTAAATTTGTTTTTCATAGTATGTTAGTGTAAAACAAAGTTACTGCTGCAGTTTGAGGAAAAATTCCCAACCAATCTTTTATTTTTGTGTAAAAATCGTAAAGCGGTTCACAGAATACATCTACGTACTAAGTTTCAACTGTGTAGTCCTAATAGTTTCGGAAAAAAATGGCTGTGACATACACGGACAGACAGATAGACATGGCGAATCTATAAGGGTTCTGTTTGTTGCCATTCGGCTACGGAACCCTAAAAATGTATTAAGTTAAGGATAACTTTTTATATAAAGGCGGATGAAGTCACGGGTGTCAGCTAGTAAAGATATAAATAAAACCAACTATACCAAAGAAGCCACAATAACCAAGTCAAACAATTTAATTTAGAAGCTATATGAAGCCGTACAGGCTCACTGAAATCACTCCAAGATGAGGCAAGACTAGTGTTAAAAATAGCAATAAATTATCGGACTTTTATTATACGCCTACATTATCAATTAGGGGAAACAGGTATTTTAGAGGCAGGGTTCTGTTTTCTCCTTTAATGTGTCATGTGTGTAACCAAAAATGTACCATCAACCAGTAGCGCCTCACACCTAGGGTTGCTTAGGAATAAAATATTATGTCATATCAACTTATGATGTGATGGCCCAGAGGTTAAGGCCTCGCCTCTCATGCCACCGGGCATGAGAGGCGAAGCCTTGTGGGTTCAAATCCAGGCAAGTACCAGTGTGACTTTTTCAATTCATAGGTACTTTCTAAGTTTATCTTGGACATCACAGACATCGGTTAAGGAAAACATCGTGAGGAAACCTGGACTTATAAAAGTCTGAAATCGCCAACCCGTCTTGAGCAAGCGTGGCGATATCAATGCTCGTGCCTTCTCTGTTGAGAAGAGGCCTTTGCCCAGTAGTGGGACAGTAACAGGCTGGTATGATGATGATGATCAACTTACATTAGTTTTTTAGTAACGCCTGATTCCATAATTAAATCTCACTATTACACATCTCAATAGATGCGTATAAAGCTATTAAGTACACAGCCCATCGTATCGTTTCTTTGGTCTGCCTCTACTCTTAACCCATCCACATTCATACTCAATACTTTCCTCACGATATACAGCTCTTCAACTTCAAGCAACGTTTATAAATAAACCCTCCAATTCTTAGGCACAGTAACCAGTGAACTAGCGTCAGATTTCTGTGTTATCGACATGCAAAGACAGTTTGACAAAAAATATTAACCTAGAAATAACCTTTGCATTGCTTAATGGACCAAACAATATTTAGTACACTTTGACCCACCTAGCTCCTTAATGTCGTTTAGCCTATTCCAAAAAGCCTAATTTGGGACTTGTTTACAAAGAATGTTGTTAATTGCTATGTGTATATTGCCTTTTTGTACACTACCTTCAAAGTATAAATGGCTCAACAACATTCTAACTCCCATTAAGGTCCCATTAGTCTTTCGTTCCGGTCCATTTCCGGTGTACCGTACAGGCATAAAATATGTAGGTACTGACGAATAGGTATATATGTACTCGAATACATCGAGCAGCGAAAAAGGCTCAAGCACATAATTATAGACACTTTTTTAGACGGTTTAAGACATAATTTTTTTAAAAAGAATACAATTCATCAATTCACTTAATATGAGAAATACAAGGAAGTCTAGGAAAACGAAATATAATAATTATTTTTGACGAAGGTACGCTACTCGTAAATAAATGAGTTAATTATTAGACGCACAATTTTTACAGAGTGTTGCGGATAAAAGGAAAAAGTGAGTGTACTATTACATATCGATTCTTGAAGGCAAGGCAATAGCTATTATAGGTACATTGAACTATTTGTACATATATTATGTATGTCTGTAATGTTTCGGAAATACAGAGTAGGTATCCTAGTTATCTTTATATTGATGAAGATGTAAATTAAATTGGTGTGGTGGGTTAAAACCTAGAGAAATCTTTTAAGATGTTGTGCTTTATGGTTTTGTAATGTGTTAGTTTCTGGATCGGGGGGTCAGGGAAGGTGAGGTCATCTGCCGGGGCGGGGTGTTTGCTCTCCAGAGTTGTAAGGGTTTCAGGAGAGTACGGCGCAATCACATCACTGGTCTTTACCATCCTAGCTGTACCACTGAATCACACTGGCTTAATTTAACTTCTATATGTTGCAATAAACTTCTTTTAGGGAGACATGTTGTAAATTTTGGTGTTTTTAATTTGTGTTAAGGGCGTTAACTTCTTACGGCATTTTATACAAACTTTAAACTCATTTGTTTTCGAAATGATTAAACTACTAATAATGAATACCACCTACCTGTCTATGACTATGACTAATGACTGCTGATATACTTTGTCTGAATAATATTAGCTATGCGGACGACATGGTACTGCTAAGCGCATCGGTTTGTGGCATGAGAACATTGTTGCGGGTTTGTGAGACTTAAGCAGAAAAACACGGTCTTAAAAATAATGTGACGAAAAGTCAGGTCATGGTTTTTGGGACCGGCTCTAAATGTCCTATGGCAGTACCTCCCATTAAACTGTACGGGGTTCCCTTGGTCAGAGAGGACCAGTTCAAATACTTGGGGCATTTAGTAACAGTCGGTCTCAGAGATGACGCTGATATCGAGAGGGAGCGGAGGGCTTTGGCTGTAAGAGGTAACATGATAGCTTGCAGGTTTGCGTGCTGTTCAGGGTCGGTCAAGCAGACCCTTTTCAGGGCTTATTGTACCTCTCTGTACACGTGCAGCCTGTGGGTGAATCACACTCAAGAAGCATACGAAGCCCTCCGCGTCCAATATAACAACGCATTCAGAGCGCTGATGGGGATGCCGCGACATTGTAGTGCTTCGGGCATGTTCGCTGTCGCTAGCGTCGACTGCTTTTATGCAACGATGCGAAAGCGGAGCGCGTCCCTGGTGCGCAGGGTTCGCGGCAGCTCCAATAGCGTGCTGATGATGATAGCCGACAGGCTCGACTGTCCTTACATCAGACGCTACAGTGATCCATGCACGATTTTTGAGATATGTGACAACTCAGTCCGATAAATTAACGACACAAAGACAACTATGGAATGTTATACACCAAATTAATCATTTTACAGCGAATAAATCTAATTTGCCTGTCTTTTAAACTTGCTAAATTGCAATAGATTATTTTCTTGATTGCCCTTTTTAAACGTCCTTGACTGTTGAAGTTTCGATATTTTTTTTAAATACCTACGTTTATATTTGTTTAAGCTGAAATATGGGGGTTTGAAGAGATTTTATCAATTTGGTTTTGTAACATTGTCGCATGACTTGCATGGATTTCGTCGGGTACAGTTTCACCCTGCGACTTTTGACACCCTAATTGGTTTCAGGGTAACCTTCTATCTCTTTGATCATACCGGCTTTTGATGTTTAGGTAACTAGGGAAAAATATACGTCAAGTACAGAAATGTTTTCTTAACGCGGATTTAATTGTCAAATTAAAATCGAGCTTTCTAACAGACTAATCAAAGTTAATCAACGTCACGTTCATATTGTATGGCTACCTTCATTACGTTCATATGTTTTTTCAATATAAAAAAAGAAAGATTTTTATTAACAATTTGACACTTTTCCGCAATAAAACAAAGGCTTTAAAAATAACACTCTTATCCTTTTTAATATTTTTTGCTTCGTAAAATCGTATATAATCTTCATAGCATTTTTATTCCCCCATTTCAACCTTACCCTTCACGGGTACTTTACATGGTAATAACTGGCAACACCACTTGACCTTGCACGAAGGGGATGGGGCACAATTTGTTTTGTCGCGACAGTCCCTTTGAAAAGCTAATTGCTCTACATAACATACATTCATTACATACAGCTAGTATTCTCTTACTCTTTGATCATGTGGCTTTTCATACAATTTGTAAAGAAATAAGAGGGAGAGTATTTTTAACTCGCTGTAGTATCTTAGAGATGAAAATAAATCTGGACGGACTTCAATGTTATTCCATAGTTCAAAATGAAGAGAAAGAGAAATAAAATTATCAAATTCAAAAGAGGTTAGTTTATAAATCCTATATTTGAGGCTTTCATTATAAAGGGTGTAGCAAGACCCTTAGCGAAGCCGAAAGGCACTTGTTCTCTTCGTCATTGCGATCATTTTCAGTAGGTATGATTTCCTGGGAACCTTCTAGTTAAGGAGATATTGGGGATCAAAATTCCAACTTTGTCACAAGTTTTTTTTTAATACATTTTTTATGTAAGATTTTTACTTTAAACACCTCCACGACCCCCACTATCCAGCACAGTGTTTTGGGTGCGTTACATTGAGTTTTCCGGTAAAACGTGATTTTTCGCCTCAAAAAAACTCGTTTCCCAGCAATAATTTTTACGTAAAAATACTTAGTTTGATGTACATAATGCTTGGTTAACGGCTTCGTGAAGGGTCCTGTTACACCTGTATAATGTCTAGATAGGGCATAAAATGTGCGAAAACTGGTCAAAAAATATCAGCCGACTGTTAATCTCTCTATAATACTATAATCAAAGAGTTGAGGTAAGTTAAAACGTCAGTACGTATACACGTTAAAAACAATTAACTAACGCCGTTTTCAGATGGGAGTAGGCAGATTCTACAGAACGCCACCAGCTATCAGCGATCCTTACTATACATACTCTTTTCGTCTCGTTCATGTTCATGTTCATACATGTGGACATACAAGCATGAAACTATTCTACCTAAATATGAATACAAAAGCTGTAACATAATGCTGATTTTTTTAATAAAATCAAATCCTCTCGTGTGGTCCCTCGGACCATGAAACAGAACAACTTGTTTTAAGAGATTTGGAAATAAGCAAAAAAAAAATTGGAGTTTCTGTAGGAATTGACGCGATCTGTTGATTAACAAGTTTTTTTTGTTTTCCTATTTGTATGTCCCACTGCTGGGCAAAGGCCTCCCCTTTCTCCTCCCAAACCTCTCTGTCCTGTGCACATATATCTGGCCATGTTCGCCCCGCAAACGAGATTAACAAGTGAACTAAAAAAAGTTATGAATTTCCATAAGTCATAGAACAAAAGTTTTTCAGTTTCATGGTCTGAGACACCACACGTGGGGTCATGCGTTTATTATGTTACAGAATAAGTACAGATAATGTGAGGTAGGTCCGACGCACTGACATGATTTTTGACATTTTTAAAAATTCGCCAATATTGTCGTTATTCATTCAAATTATAAACAAAACTTCTGACCTTTGATAAATTAATCATATCATATCCTCTGATAACGTTAAATAACAAACTGTTTAAAATGAATGACTGACTCAATGTGCGAACCCGCAGAAACCAAGATGTATTCTTAAGGGTTGTAAAGATTTCCAATCCGACTTCCAAGACTTCCGAAGAAATAGTATTCCGATATTGTACCCTTAAAAAGAGTGTAACAAGACCCTTAACGAAGCCGAAAGGTGCTTGTTCGCTCCATCATTGCGATTATTTTTTTCTTCTAGACCATACCTGGGAACCTTCTAGTTCTAGTACTAGATATTGGAGGTCAAAATTCCAACATTTTCACAAGTTTTTTTTAAATACATGTTTTTTACTTAAGATTTTTACTGTAAACACCTCCACGACCCCCATACTATTCAATCCATCTATCAGCACAATGTTTTGAGTGCGTTACATTGAGTTCTATCGTAAAACGAGACCCAAAAAATGTAGTTTCCCAGCAATAATTTTTGCGTAAAGTTACTTAGTTTGATGTACATAATGCTTGGTTGACGGCTTCGTTAAGGGTCTTGTTACACCCTGTATATTTAAATGGTAGAAGCAAAACTAGATTTGCGAAAGAAATCAGTGACAAGCACCAAATAGATATTCTTCTTCTTCTTTATCGTGTGGTTAGTGCCTAAGCTGGTGTCAGAGTTTTTGTGCCGCCCATGGGCCTCTGACTTGGCTTTACATGCCGTCGAGAAACCAGCATGCCTGAGAGATATCAGGCATGCTGGTTTCCTCACGATGTTTTCGTTCACCGAAGCATGAATCTCCTCCTTTTCTCTTTCTAAACTCCACTTCTCTGATTTTTCGGAATAGATATTGGAATTAATAAACACGTGCGTTACGCAGGACAGAAGCCTAAAAGTCTGACAACCAGAAACTGGGTTGTGGAGGTCAGATAGGCAGTCGCTCCATGTAAAATACTGGTATTCAGCTGTACCTGGTTGAACTGGAAATCCACCCCAACACAGTTGGGAAATGGCTACGCAGATGTTATAGTAATAAACATGCAATAATGTTTGTTTAAAACTTAAGAAAGCGTACACTAGCCGGTCATACTTCCATACACACAAAAACTTTTTTTTTTTTCAACTACGTAGTAATGTTATCATTAATCACTACAAAACCGATCACGAAAGATGTCTTTTTTGCTTAGAACCAAAACAGTGCAGAAATGTTATATGAAATCTCATTGTTGCACAGTTTTTCATTAATGCACTGTTTTTTATTTTTTTTTAGATATTAATTTAGCACAGAGGATTTACTGTATCCCATTAGGTTTACTAAAAAATGTATGCATTTGATCAAAAAGATACTGGCTGAAAATAAAAATCGGCTGAATAAAATCGACTTGGTGAAAAAAAAAATACAAATGGCGCGCATCTTGTAGCATAAATTGTAAAACTTTGATACTTACTTCGTATTTAGCAAGAAACGTTTAAAAAAATGGAAATAGACATAGATATGAATTCAACTCCAGAAAGTTAAAAACAGCTGCAAATTAAATTGTTAATAACCTTTTGCCACAAAAGTCGCGAGATACTTTGTTTTCATTAACTTGAGTTTTTATTTTGAGTAGGTATATTTTATCACGGTAGCTACCTACCGTGGAAGTTGAAAGAAAAGTAGATTACGCACCTTGCTAAAGTGAGTAATTAATGCACTCGTGTTAATTTAGTGCGCTCGGGCACCAACATAACACTGGTGCATTAATGACTAACTTTGCGCTCGATGCAACAATCCACTATTACAACTTCAAATATATGTTCTTTTTACTTTTTTTTTCATACAGGTCTAGATAATGATGAGACAAATTGATATCATTTTTATTTTAAACGTACACCATCAAACAGTGGAGTAATCGCTATACTACGTTTGTATGGAAGTCTGACCGGCTGGCGGCCTTAAGGCCTACTTACATCTTTCAAAATAGCGCAAAAAACTGAAATTTAGCAATAGCTGGCATCAGTACACACATGTAAAGTTAGACAGGCCAAAATGCTGAAACCAAATGCCAATATCAATGCCTTGAATACATGACAGAGATATAAACGATGTTTCAATAACATAACATTATAATAACATAACATCACGGCTGTAATCCCCGACGAGTTAGGCAGAGGTGTACCTTATAGTACACCCACATTTCACCAGTTATGTTTAAGTCCCATGTTATAGGGGGAGAGCCTATTACCATCAACCGGGCACAATTTAAGACTCCGCTGGCTGCTACTGAGAAACTTCTTACGGAAAAACCCAATAAAAATTTGCCTTACCCCGAATCGAACCTAGGGCCTCTTGCGCAGCAGACGCGACCACTAGGTCACACACGGACAGTCCAACATAATATTTAACGCTAAATGTGTTTTGGGACTGGTGGGTGATGGTATGGTTTAAAATAGCTCGTCAATAGAATTATGAAAATAATTGGAAAGTGGAAGAAATACAAATCATTCATCGTTTATGAACCACTTATCACGTGTTGTTAAGTTCATTAGGTTATCTTTGTGTATGACTTAGTAACCTACATATCTACAATATATCCGTGAACCCGTTCCGTTTCTGTTATTCTAGCTGATGCATCATCAGACAATTATCTTTAAAGGGTAAAATGCTAATCTCTACAGAAAGCGGAATTATTGTGTGTGAAAATACGTAAGTGTAAACAGTCCGATCTCAAAGCGACATATAGGTATACCAATGACATCTATCTATAGATAGGCCACCACCATAACCTAAACTCACAAACTTTACCTCTTTATAATAATGGTATCAATATTAAAAAGAGGTAAAGTTTGTGAGTCTGTGAGGTTGTAGGGAGTAATCTCTGCATCTACAGAACCGATTTTGAAAATTCTTTCACTAATAGGAAGCTACAGTATTCCCGAGTGCCATAGGCTATATTTACGACGTTCCCATGGGATAATTTCCAACCAAAACACGAGTGAAGCCGCGGGCAACAGTTAGTTACCAAACAAAATAAGAAACATAAAATGACAAGACATGTTTTTTTTTAAATATATTGTATAGTTTTAAATTAGAGATTTTACATAAATAACATCGTCTCTATTCTACGAAGGGTTAGGCCGAGGTGAACCAGTTTCACCAGTGTCACCACAACATTTCGCCAATAATGTTTATGTCACATATATGAAACTGACTGGTATTTATATACGTGAAATAAGTTTTTTTTAATTTTTATTATTGGTTCACAAATCGGGCAATACAGTATCACTTTTGTACTACTTACTTGTTAATTTGTTAAAAACAATATACATTATTTTTAATCCATGGAGTTTCTTGCCGGTTCTTCTCCATAGGAAACGACAAACCCGAACCGTGCATATTTTTGTCGACGTTTTATATGAAAAAAAAAAAGATTTTCATTTTTGATTAATTTAAAAGAAATAATAATAAATATGACATTCATTTATCGGTTATTAACAATATGATGTATTAAAAAAGTACCTATATAACTGCTATTCGTGTATACAATCAGTCAAACCACCAGCAGTTAAGCAATTAAATGTTTTTTTTTTTATAAATTGAAAAAATATGTTAATTGATAATGTATTTTATACTTAATCTGCATGAGTTTTATGATAAAAAATAATATTTGCATATATCTAATTTCTTAAAATGTTATTGCATATCCTTGGGTAAACTGCAGTTGCGACTAAAAATGTAATGTTTATTAATAAGAATTAATGTACACAGCTATGCAATAAATCTGTCTATATTGGCAACAGCCGGGCTCAAATTCAGACTTCGGGCTGCTGCAGAGAAATTCGTAATAGAGATACCCAATAACAGTTTCGTCAGCCTGAGATTTGACCCGGGTACACGGTGCTCAACATTATATTGAATTTTTCTTGTGGGCGAGTTGATGGCCAAATCCGAAACTATGAAGAAAATGGAAAATTGCTCAAAGGAGTCTCGAGTTCGATTTTGATGAAAACTAAAACCGCATCATTATATTTTTGCAAAATCTAGCCAGGAATCTTATCTGTCGGTTTTGAAAAAAATACACACTGTATTATTACACCATTCGATAGTGTCGCTACTAAGGATCAAATTCTGGGAAATAATGACATACGGCAACGGAACGGAACGGAAATAATGACATACGGCTTCCTGGCCAAGGAATATTGATTTAAAAAAAATCCAATGATGCAGTTTTAGTTTTCATCAAAATCGGGCTCGAGACTCCTTTGAGCAATTTTCGATATGCCTCTCAATTTCCAGTTGGCCATCCACGCCCACTTGAAAAAATCACCCTGTATAGTGCTAGTAACCACAAGAGCAATGAGCCAAATTTTAGATATTCGCACAAAACTACACTGTGTTGGAGAAGGCAGTTTGTGCATAAGATCTACGAAGTGGTATTTTAAACTAAACCGTAATTTCGCAGTTTCATTCAAGTCTTCGGTAGTATAGTGGTAAGTATCCCCGCCTGTCACGCGGGAGACCGGGGTTCGATTCCCCGCCGGAGAGAATCTTTTTGTATGTTTTTCGGAATTGTTTTTTCAGTGACTTGGTTTTATAAGCGCTTGCATCTCGTGAGATGCCCGAATCCGTGAATTAGATACTCGGGCACAGAATATTAAACAAGCCAGCCCTATTGCCATTTTTTTACTCTCAGCCTGCCCTGCGTTACAGTATAACCTGACCTCGCTTTGTATGAGCTTCCCGTACAATGAGAGATCAGTTTAATTCGATTTTGCATAGCTAGATTGGTCTTCTTGCGCACAAGGTTGTAAAAAAAATGTACTAGGTACAATGCGAACGTGAGTCATGTTTATTGGGTTTATTAAGTTTAATTTAAAAATACAGTTCTTTTTTTCTCCTGTAAGGCAAGTAGTTAGTAGTAAGTGGATTCCAACTTTTTTTGACACCCACTGTGTTTCGCATGACACTCGAACACGACAGAGCAAAAATTCACTTCGCGCGTTTTAGAGAAACAAATAAAATTTGCCTCAACGGCCTAACTTTTAACAAAGTGGTGGTGGTTACGGTTTGTTAGCGTACTTAAGGTTATTGTTAGAAGATCTTTTTGCACGGGGGTGGTCCAAATCGCAACAAATCGCGCCAACTTTTTTTTTAACTATTTCACGAGTTTGCACCAACAACGTCTCCTTCAATGTGATTCATGTTCAATATCCTCGTAGCTATATATGTTCGACAGGAAAACCTTTTGGAAGGCCGGTGACATAGAATCATAATTTAAAGGAAGCAACAATGCAACTTTTCCGACACTTTCGTGATATAAGCTAAGTTTACAAATTAATGATAGGTAGAAATGTGAACATCTGTGTGTGTGTGTATATTTCGTACGTGTATCTGTAATTCTGCATCTGTTATATGAATTTAAATTAAAAAAAAACTGAATGTGTTTATTAAATATTCATTATGTGTGGAATCAGCATTTTATCTCTAAAATAAAATATGTTCCCAAAATGGAATGTATTTTTAAGTACCATGTTTATTGTAGGTTAGGTATTAAAATTAATTTCGCCATTTACATATCATATATGCAGCTGAATATTCCTGTACACCTTCAAAAAAACAGAAACCACCTGAAAAGTAATCAAAATATTTGTATAGGAGCCAAGTTAGTAATCATTTTGGGCCTTAACGCCACCCAATCCCCGGCCTCTAACAGTTCATTAGATTAATCCGAGAGCATGGGCGTGCCGTCCATAGAGGCAATTAGGCCTAGCCTACCCTACCATTCCTACCAACAACGCAACAAATGTATTTATTATAACTATGTAATAAAATAATGCAAAATATTTAAAAAAATAATTAAAACTCCTGTTAAAATACTTATAGCAACTTGTCGCGCCCGTGTGACGTAACTGATAATAATACTACGTAACTACGACGCCCGCTCCCGGCTCTTCTAGGCAACGACGCCGCCGGCCTAATTTCCATTGATAAATTTACGCACACTGATGCACATTTTCGTGTGTATGAACGGCACACATGTATAGATCATTGATAGATTGGCGGCTCAACTCCTGCGAGTGTAGCTGGCCACTGATTGGCCACAAAGTATTATCCGGCTAAAACGGTATGCAGTGATGCAATTATATTTGGTAGTGTTTTTTATCGACAAAGTAGCAATTATGTTTTTCTTAGAAAGTTGTAAGCCATATTTGTTTCATGTGACAAGCAAAATTTATTTCGCGATCTTGAATGTTTTGCTTTTTATAATATCTGACGGTTGTAATTCGCTTTGAAACGTACAGTAGTGTTAATATTATTTGTTGTATTTGTTTATTTACGTAAAATGGTGTTCCGTTGTGAAGTTTGCGCTGATAATGTGTGTTTGTTATAAGTTAAAAACAGTAAGTATTCACAATCGTTTAATGATAAGATTCAAGTTGTGTCTAAAGGTGTAGGTACCCGAATTACGAGAATTAACCCAAAATTCATCTCGTACTCGTCATTTCAAATGAATCTTGCTTCTGTTTGCATTGTCAGAAAATCGTGATTTGAACTTTGAATAATGTGGTGAGTTCTTGTATTTATAACTTTGGTTTTTACAGGCTTATTTCCAATGTTTTTTTTCTAATATTCCAAAAATCTACACTATACCATGGTAATTTTATTTTTTTGTTGACAGCGCACTCTGTTTTATTTTTAAGATTTTTTTAACGAAGCTTCTACCTTCGTTTTTGTATTGACTGAATGCCATTGAAATTCCTGATATTTAAGCTAGATGGCGTTGTTTCTCATAAGCTTAAGTACTAAAATACCAGGGGCGGGTGCGGGGGTCCCGGAAGGGTGACTGAATATATCAATAGATGTGACTACTTTGAGGGTCATCCTAAGTAGAGCGACGCTGTGATGTTGCCGAGTTTTTTGTTTTGGGTGTCAGTAATTCAGTATGCGTGGCCTGCCTTACCAGAAGAACTACTGCACGCCACTGTCCGAGAGTCCATTTCAAAGGCTTCGATTCAGAAACCACTGCACTATGCAACTGATCATCTGGTTTGTGGAGCGAATGAAATTGTTTTCACTAATATATGCATGTAGCATATTTCATCATGCTAGTCTCTTTGAACGTTTGGGCAAAGATATACATACTCACACCCTTACTATCTATTTGTGCATTTGGCCAATTTTGTTCAAGCTCTATTTACTTATTTGGAGGCCATCAAAGACAAATTCAGACTCCGAGTGCGACTGCGTGCGAGCTCAGACTCAGTTGACCGGCGACACTCGGCATCATTGTTCTGCCCTTATTCCAATTTATTTGGGGTCAGCGCAGCATGTCTTCTTATTCCATAATTCAAGTTACACATTCCAGTTCTCTTTTTTTGGATGGGAAATCATCAAATGACCCTGGGCGGAGCGGAAGGGAGTGTCAAACTTGTACTGACTAAAACCCATTCCTATTCCTTCTTAGCCCTTTGTGTTCCAAGGCCGCGGTATCTCTTTCGAATCGCAGCCCACACATTCGATGTCTCCGATAAAGTTTTTAGACTTGCAATAATTAGTAAGCCCAGAAGGAGATGGCGTGACGAGCTGGACTCTTACCTAAGGGATTAAGCCCAAATAGTCGCATACAGAGAAAGGTGAGAAGAGAGAAGAGGCATCTTTGCCCTGCAGTGGGACATCTCATAATTATAGTAAGCCGCTAAATGGTTCTTTAGTCAACTGGTCCCACTAAGAAGCCCGTGAGATGAGTTTACTAATACGTCTTCTTTTTTGTCGATCGTACCCGCAATTAAAGTGGAAAAAAAAATGTCGTTGTATTTCATATTTGGAACAATTTAAGGAGAAATTAAAATGATACACCATGTTTAGCTGATACTAATGTAATTAAGTGCGCATGGGCATTGCAAGTGCGACTTGAGTGAACCCACCAGGTTTGTTCCCAGCACTAAAAGTGTTAAAGTGTACAATAATGTATGAAAATAAATAAGTATAATAAGTTTTGATGACCCTTTCGTTATGGGCATGCTCAGCGCAGTTGAGCTGTTTTAATTAATTGTTAAGCTGTTTGTTAGTATATGTATATGTATGTGCTGCTCTATTGTGTTGCTGCTGTCCATTAGCGAATAAATGTTTATTATAAAGGAACTATTGTAAAGACCTTTGTATTAAAACCAAGTATTTTAACCTTTGTATTAAAATAAGTATTACGACTGGAGAGCAGCGGTGGCCTATTGCTGGCGGTCCCGACTTACGAACAGTAAGTCGTGGGTTCGAACCCAGACAGGCGCATTACTTTGTATAATTTATTTCATCACCACTGCTCTCAAAACGGTGAAGGAAAACAACGTGAGGAAACCAGCATGTCTTAGACCCAAAAATTCGATGGCATGTGACATCTACCAACCCGCACTGGGCCCGCGTGGTGGATTAAAGCCCATTCCCTCTCATAAAGAGGAGAAAGAGTGTCCCAGCAGTGAGAACATTAAAGGCTGATTATGCTAAGAATTGCGATGATTTAACTGATGATTGACATGTATACGGGGTTGCCAAATTATTAATAGTTGACTAGAAAGCCGCCAAATAGCCCGCAGACAGCAAAGTCGCTGACAGATGTCGCCTTGCGTAAGTGAAAGCGAGCATTAAAGCCTCCTTTTGATGTGGCACCTTAAACATTCCCTTTGATATACTCGTATATAAAGATAATCTTTTCCACGTGTTTCGTAAATGCGATTTATTTTTTCGTTTGTGAGTATTATTTTGTATATTGTTCGCATTGCATTGCTCTTACGATGCCGGTTTTTTTGTGAAGGTGAACTACTCGTAGTATCCTGAGGGGATCAAGTGGATCAAGGTGGGTACGATACATGAGAAATGATGGCAATACATTATTAATTAAAACTTTAGATACTTGTATCGACTCCATGTTTAGTTTATTTGTTGAACAATTGTTTTATCAGCAGGAAAAGGTCCAGGATGAGAAAATTTTAAGTTCAAGTTCCTAGATGTTTTTGTTAAAGTTCTAGTTCTATCTATACGAGTTCACGACTCTTCCTTGGCCTAGTGCAAACCTTTATACAAACAGGACAAAACTCAATCGAACGTAATAATCTTTATGGTCACAAGCGCGACTGCTGAGCATGAGGTCCTGAGTTCGATTCCCGGGTTGGGGGCAAAGTGTTATTTCATTACGAATTTCTCAGTAGCAGCCATGGAGTCTGGATTGGTGCCCGGTTGATGGCAATAGGCTCGCCCCCTATTATATAGGACTTAAACAAGGATAAATGTGGGTGTAATATTAGGTACACCTCTGACCAATCCTTCGGGGTTTGTTTGTTATGTTATGTTGGTAATGTTATGTTATGAAATTGTTTCCCAATTTTGGCACCCGTTTTTGGTCTGTAAGTAGTACAGTACAAAGTTTACGTTAACGCAATCCAATACGAATATAACCTCGCACTAAGCTGCAAAGTAACGATTTAACAGGATGCTTGTCTAGAATAGAAAGCATTAAGAAAGACAATAGAAACTAGAACTGGCTGAGTTGTGTGTTGCGTTCTACTACAGTAACTAGAGGTGAAAATAAATGGACAAACATGGTAAAAGAATGTCTGCTCTTAACAATTTATTTTTCATCCACCCGCATTCTCCAGTCAACCCGCGATCATGGCGCTTGCAACAGCGTCGAAATATCGGGAGCTCAAAATAATAGACAATCACGGAAGATATCCCGTAAGTGACAGTTTATGTGTAAGTAAACCGTAAAAGTTTAAAACAGTGTATGGTAAAAGAATTCAATAAGACACATGCGACCAATCACAAACGTTCGATACTAGACTGCAAAGGTAATTGTAAACGTTTGTACATTGCTGTCTGAAAGCAGACAGACGTTTTCCGGTATTTGCAAAATAGGTTGTGACTTTTTGAAAAGCTATCTATAGAATACATTCAAAAAAATAAATATAAGAAAATAATGTACTTATTTCTGAATGATTTGATTGCGTCATGGATATTCAAATGTGTGCAGTTCATTCAGAAGTAGATATGAATATGGCAATTTTTACATACCTGAAGAATTTTATTGAAAGAACACCACTGAAAGGGATCTATCACATTAAAAAACCGGACAAGTAATAGGAAAATAACTATAGTTTTGGCATTTTTTTACAAAATTGGCCCTGTAGTTTCGGAGTTAGGGGGACGGGAAATGGTCAATTTCGCCTATTTTCTTAAATAAATTCATAACTATTTTATCTTAAAAAAACTACGTATTTGATGTATGAGCCCTTTCATATGATATGTAACACCGCTTCGGCCGTCAAGGAAACCGGGGTTTCGTAACTAGTTTCCATGAAGGCTTTTTTTATACGTCTACGTAACTGGTTTCCATGAAGGCTTTTTTTTTTAATTTTTTTATTGTTTATTAATTATAGAACAAAACAAAATGTAAACAGAAACATCACAAAAACCTCATTAGGTTTGTCCGGATGTTGAAACACTTTTAAGCTCTTAATATTATCTTAATACTAACATAGCAAATAATAATTATTAGTGTAACGTTAAGACATAGTACGTAGTAGTTAAACAAGTTGTGAGGTGTGAACAAGTTACCAGGAGTAATTATCCAATGTCCCTTAAGCCACCTACGAAACTGTTTAAAAAGAAAGCGAAGAAAATTGTAGGTACTTTATTTTTGTCATTCTATATTTCATACAACTGAGAGATATGCATATTCAATTGAATTGAAAATACAGTTGTACTATATAAATCTAGTTTTATTTAAAATATAAACTTTAAATATTAAAATAAAAATGCGGAGAAATTATTTCAATGCAGTGTGACAGTGACATGACAGTTATTTGTCCGTTTTGCAAATCGTTTAAAGCATTATCAAGTTCGGTATCAATTTCTAGGTAGCGTTTACTTTTCTTACAGTTAGTTTTAAAAATATTACTGACTTTGGTCTCCTTAATTAATATGTCTAGTAAATTGGCTACTGTAATTAGTTTGAAAACTTTTTTTTTTTCTAATTTGCCCCCCAAAAGTGGCCCCCACCTTTGAAAATCATTAATTTACACGTCCGTCTTTGGGTACCAAAGAGTGTAGGTACCTAATTTCAACGCAATCTGATCAATAGTTTCGGGGTCAATTAACTGTGACAGACAGACACGCGAGTGATTCCGAAGGATGAAGGGGTTCCGTTTTTTCCTAACCCTATGATAGTTATTAAAGCTTTCCGGCAAATAAAAATCAAACTGACCGAAGATCTTTGGGGAATGTCTATCAAAGTTTGTACATCCATAGTTGAGACTATAGCACCATACTTGGCGTTAATTTTTAATTTGTGTGTAGACCAAGGAGTTTTCCCAGATTTAATGAAATACAGTAGTCATACCTCTTTTCAAATCCGGGGACAGTAAAGATACTAATAATTATAGGCCTGTATCCGTGTTGCCAGTTTTTAGCAAAGTTTTTGAAAAAGTGATGCTGAATCAAATGCTCAATCATTTTAACACCAACAAAATCCTACACGATCAGCAGTATGGTTTCACCAGGGGACGTTGTACGACTGACGCTGGTGTAACCTTATTAAAGCACATATTTACTGCGTGGGAAGAGTCCCAAGACGCCATAGGAATTTTTTGTGATCTCTCCAAAGCATTTGATTGCGTAAATCACGAGACATTACTCTTGAAACTTGAGCACTACGGACTAGGTAAACTTGCACTAAGTTTTGTAAAATCTTATTTGAGTGATAGACAACAACATGTTCAAATAAATGGTGTCAATTCACAGGGTTTAAAAGTAAAAATGGGGGTTCCACAAGGCTCAATATTGGGTCCTTTTCTCTTTCTAGTATATATAAATGATCTACCCTATTTATTGAAAAACCAGCCTCAAAATATGGTGTTATTTGCTGATGACACTTCCCTAATTTTTAAGATAAATAGACGGGTCCAAAATCTAGATGACGTGAATAATGCGCTAATTCAGGTCCATAATTGGTTCACAGCAAACAATTTAGTATTCAACGAAAAAAAGACTAAATGCATAAGATTTGCTTTACCGGATGTTAAAAGTAGTGATTGTGATATAATATTGAATAAAGAGAAACTAGAATATGTAGATAAAACGGTTTTCCTGGGGATTACGCTTGATTCAAGGCTACAATGGAGTTCTCATTTAACATCTCTTGCGGGGCGGCTAAGTTCAGCAGCATATGCCATTAGAAAAATCCGTCAATTTACTGATGTAGATACCGCTAGACTGGTCTATTTTAGTTATTTTCATAGTATAATGTCTTATGGCATTTTGTTATGGGGACGGGCTGCAGACATTCAGTCTATATTTATTCTGCAAAAAAGAGCCATCAGAGCCATATATAATCTTCGTAGGTGCGACTCTCTAAGGGAACTGTTTAAGGACATTAACATCATGACGGTACATTGTCAATACATCTATGAAAACATAATGTACGTAAGAAAAAATCTGCATCTTTTTAGTAAAAGAGGTGACAGACACAGTTACAGTACTAGAAATAGAAACCAATTAGTTCAGCCAGGCTTCAGACTCGCTAAAGTAGACTCATCTTTCAAGGGGTACTGTTTGAGATGCTATAATAAAATTCCACAAAGTATTCTTGAACTCAATGAGACGAAATTTAAAACATGCATTAAACGCACACTTTGCAAGCAAGCATATTACAAGTTGAACGATTATATCGTTGATAAAAATGCTTGGCTCAATGCCGGTCCTGCTCCACAAGGACAGGGACGCACAAATTGATAACACTAAATAGTATTGTTGGAGCTGCTGAAGATTGTACAACTATCTTTGCATTGTATAGAATCAATCTCTTTAGTATTATATAAAGCCCATATTGTGTGAGAACTATGTGTTAAAAAGCTATCGTTCACTGGAAACCTACGTCCTTTCTTGACCTGAATGTGCCCTGGCGGTTGAGAGTATGTTATGCTCACTCAAATGTCTCGCTGATGGTGGCGCGTGTGTCGGATCATTTAGTTCCCTTCAAAATGGTTGAGTTGAATGGTGCTGATCTATGCGTCATGTTCGTGAACGGGCGCTGTCAGTGTGACTGGTCATCTCTTAGTTGCCACGGCTTATTTGAATTAATTATTTTTATTTTTTTAATTGTCTTTTTTGTTTTTACTGTGGACACTTTTAATGTGCACATCTTGCTACATCGTTCTCACATGGTGTACCATCTCAACATGAATGATGTAACCAAGATTTTGTAACAATTTGCTGATTTAAAAGAGTGTCCATGGAGTTTCTTGCCCGTTCTTCTCCATAGAGATCTACGATAGGGAATGGGCAACTACAGTACTTTCACAGTTTTTATGCCTTGTGACTGGGACTGTAGCTACATTTAATTGTTATCTTTGTTTCGACAATTCAAAAGTGCCTGTAACTGGCCTACTTGAAATAAATGCTTTGATTTGATTTGATTTGATTTGATTTGATTCCTTTTGAGATACGGAACCCTAAAAAGTGCCGTATTTTCGACTGAGACTTCATGTCAGATGAAAAACAAGGAGTATACAGTTGTCAGAGACTGTCAAAGTACTCGTATAACAAGTAAATTCTACGATTACATCAGTCAGGTGCCATCACGTGATAACAGATTATACTTTACTTTAATCATTGTTGCTTCGATGAAGTTATCAGTTTCTTAAACACAAGGCCAATACAAAGATGTGGTTGGGTTGATTGATTTTTTGCAAAATTTGATCCGACTTTCAATTGGAGATAAAGCGTGTAAAGCGGCAATCCGGAGAATTTCATGCGAGTTTCAAATTCAGCCAGTTCAAATATCAATGAGGATGTTGCCTTTTTTCTATGCCTGTTTTAAAAACACAGTCTTCTCCAGTTTCCAGTTTCATTGAATATTCTGCAACTCCCTCCTATTTCATTGAATTCGTATTTGAACTTAATTTAACAACGGTTTCTACAATATTGATTTGCTTGATTCAGTTCATAATTTGACATTCAGCTGTCAAATAACATTTGCTCACGTAGCGAAATAAATTGGAATTGTAAAAAAACTATTTTTTTTTTCAGATCTTCTAGATTTCTTAGAATTGAGTTATTTTCATCCCAGAAACATAAAGAAATTTAAGTCAATTTACACTTAATGGAAAACAAAGTTACTGGTGCAGTTTCACGAAAAAGTCACAAAGGGGACACAAATTTTAAGGCTTTAGAAGCAAATAATTCATCAACGTTGTTTTCGACAGACAGACAGACAGTCGTGGTAGTAGTAGACAGACAGACGGACAGGACGAACCTATAAGGGTTGCGTTTTTTACCATTTGCAAGGGAACCCTAAAAACTAAAAGAAGAACAAAACAACCAATGTATTATGTAGTTTTATATCGTCGTCGGTTATAAGTTATTACCGCGATTACAAATCAGACAAATTGCAAAAATGTCCTTTTTACATTATCTGTTCATATTATATTTAGCTTATCTTATTTTTCTGAGTTCCTTTTATTTTCGTACGGTTATTGTTTACAGGACCATCACCATTCCCCTGCCTTTATCCCAACTTATTTGGGGTCGGCGCAGCATGTCTTCTTCTTCCATACTTCTCTATTACTGGTCATCTCAGCAGTCACTTCGTTTCTAGCTATACAATTCTTGTTTGTTTCCAGGACCATAATAAATAAAACGAAATAAGAATTCCACATATCCATTTTTGAACCAAAAATTATGGTCCGTTTTCCTGAATTTCCCGGGAAAATTTGCCCATTTTTCATTTCTCAATTTTTCGTCGTATAACTAGTTTAGCTCAGTACGTCATTTAAGTTTATTTCATATTCAATATAATATCATAAAGAGGTAAAATTTGTAAGTTTGTATGTAGGGGATAATTAATCTCTGGATCTTCTGAACCGATTTTAAAAATTCTTTCACTAATATAAAGCTACATTATCCCCGAGTGCCCTAAGCTATATTTACAACGTGCCCGTGGGATAATTTCCGAACAAAACGCGAGCGAAGCCGCGGGCAACAGCTAGTAGGTATTCAATATTTTGCCAGTAATCATTCATTTGTGTTCATTTGGGTTTCTTATAATCCTTGTTGTCAACACCAATTCTGCTTAACCTTTTGCCAACTTTGTTGGGGTCGGTTTCCAGTCTAACCGGATACAGTTGAATACCAGTATTTTACATAGAGGGACTGCCTATCTGACTAAATTAAACAACACAATTTAATCCATTTTAAATTTCTAATGTGTTTTTTTCTGAAATTCCCCTATCCACTTTTTACCATGGTTTTATAAATTCCCAGAGCGAATAAATTATTTCACCGAAATGCTTCGCACCTGTGATAAAAGATGTTGGCTTCAGAGCGCGCCAACGCTGGTACGATTCTGGTACGATTTAGAAATGGCCGTTTCTCAGCGTGGCTTCTGAAAATCTGTAAGCGCTTTGGGTAGGTTGCTTGAATATATATCCTTTACCTACCCGAATACAATTCACCTACCAGTAGTTGTACAAGGGTGGTAGCAGTGGACTGTGGTATTTGCTGAAGTAAAACTCTGGACTTACAGACACGTCCATTTATTTCACAGCTCGTGGTTGGAAGAAAGCGAGATACAGTGGTTTTCACAGATAATATAAACGTCAAATTTTCATTAAAAATGGTATTGCCAACGGTAGTTTTTCGATGTTTTCAGAAAAAAACGGAATAGGTGTTTAATTTTACGATTTTTAGAAAATAATTATGTAATACAAACATTTTATTATTATGCGCATTTAAATGCCATAAATGAATAAACAGAAAATGAAACTTTTTATACTTTTGTTTTGGTAAATTTATTCTGTTTGGTTAATTAATCTTCACCTTTCATGTGTGCTAATTGCCTTAATATACTTCCGAAAACTGTAACAGTAAAACCATTGAAATTATTAATTGGATCTAGTAAGCCTTATTTATCCTCATATTTTGCCCCATATTAATTATTTGTAAGTCGTGTCTATAATGTAACCATTAATTTGCTTGTAACTTTATACCAACTTCTAATTTTCTAAATAAATTTAAGCTAGTAATATTAATATAAGTAATTTTAATTTCTAAATATATGTGAGTGATGTTTCGAAAGCAAAACTTCAAATATTTTGTTGAAGTTTATCCGTCGCTTTTATATAAAGTAGAATTATTTCGATCAGCAGTGAGAGCGACAGGTTGTTGAGGTTCCGCGCCCAAAGGGTGCCCACCGGCCCTATAATCAAGGTCCGGCTGTCTCTGCGTCCGTCTGTCGTCTTTTGAACCGTACCTAATGGGTAATGCCGCTATACCATTAAATAATAACAATAAAATTAAATTAAAAGGTGTATTTAAGAAACGTGTTTTTTTGGCGGTGGTACTCGTAACCATTTTAGTGTGAGTCGGAGTCTTCACAACATCTCTGACGACTTTTAAGTACAACTAAGCCAAATCAGAGGCCCATAAGTGACATAATAACTCTAACACCAGTTTAGGCACACGATAAAGAAGAAAGAAAAGAAAGTACAACTGATCCCTAAAAAAAAATGGAAATGATAATCAAAAACAGTAGACACAACATAAAATACATGTTTTATACATTGTTGTAAACACGATGTGAGAAAACTCACACAGGCTTATATCACACATAAAAACATCATGTAATACAGAAGCAAATATTATATTATTATATTGTATTGAGCAGATAAGATTATGTTCGTTCACTCCTACGATATCTAAGAGCCGTGATCGATACCAGCATGAGAGGGTGGATGAAACTATTAGTGGATTGTAAAAATATTTGAGAATCGTTGCCAAGAGCGACCGTGTATTTGTTGAGGATAAGGGCCTTAGGCTTTTTTCTGTGATTAAGGATTAAGCAGCAAATTGAGATGTAACCTCTACGGTCATTTATGAAGTTGCCGGCACATAATGTTATAAGCGGATAAACACTTAGAAGTCAGATGAAAACATAGAGAGAGCTCGAAGGGCTGACAGCGCGAGTCACATATTGACTCGCGCTGTCAGCCCTTCGAGCTCTAAAATGACATTCTAAAGGCAATCTTTGGGTAAACCAATACGCCTTTCATCTATCGACGGTCGCGTCTTGCATTTCTACAAAACAGGACGTGGTCTTTTTTCTGACAAGACTATTTAAAAAGGGCCTGTTTTAAAATATTTGACAGATAACTCTTACTTTACACATAATTAGGTAATAAATAACATCGTCTGCGTAGCCTTTTCCCAGCTATGTTGGGGTCGGCTTCCAGTCTAACCAGATGCAGCTGAATACCAGCATTTTACGTGGAGCGACTGCCTATCTGACCTCCACAACCCAGTTAGTACTGGATAATACGATACCCCTTGGTAAGACTGGTTGTCAGACTTTATTGAGCCACTGACTACCTGTAACGACTGTCAAAGATCTACAGATGACGGGCACGGAGGTAACTCGGTATGTAATGGGTGGTCACCCATCCACAGACCAACCTAGGCAAGCACAGCTTAACCTAACGATCGACCCGAGCGGCTGTTATAATTTTGCCACGAGCTCCTCCGCATAGTTAATAAATAAGTAGTGTTGAAATTCCCTTTGTGCCTGGGACGCGCGTTAAAGCGATGGTCCCGACTATCAATTGAAGGTCTTTGATAGTCGTTGAAGGTCAGATAGCTGTCGCTGTAAAATATTTAACAACATCCTTATTCTTTATTACACACAAAATAAAAAATATACATATAAATTCCAATAATATAAGCACATAAAGGTTGTAACGGGACCGTTCACGAAGCCGTCAACCAAGCATTATGTACATCAAATTACGTAACGTTACGCAAAAATTATTGCTGGGAAATGACTTCTTTTGGGCGAAAAACCACGTTTTACGGTAGGTCTCAATGTGACACACTCAACACATTATGCTGATGGATGAGGGGGGTTGTGGAGGTGTTTAAAGTTAAAAATCTTAGATTAAAAACTAGTATTTAAAAAGAAACTTGTGAAAAAGTTGGAACTTTGACCCCCAATATCTCCGTAACTAGAAGGTTCCCAAATATGGTTTAAAACAAAAAAAAATGATCGCAATGACGGGGAGAACAAGTGCTTTTCGGCTTCGTTAAGGGTTTTGTTACACCCTTTATTGTTAGATTTGAAGCTGACCCCAACATATTTGGGAAAAGGCTCAGCGGATTGATTGGTTGTACACAAAATAGAGATGATGTAACAATATGTAATTCGAGAACTAAATTCCACAGCAAGACTTGCAAATTAAGTTTCTAAAACAACTAAGACAGCTGAAATTCTGATCAGAAATTCACAAAATAATTCTCGTCCGGAAACCGCAAACTTGTAGATGTGTGATGTTCAAAAATGAGTGATGTTCAAAGCCAACGTGGCTTCTAAGTATTATACGTCTGAATATTTAGCCCACACATCCGCTGTTGGGATTCCCAAAGAAAAACAAAAATGGCCGAATTGAAAAAAATCAGAGGAAACTCGGTCGGGAATTATTTACCTTCCGACCCGCATACCATTAAGATCATTCATGAATAATGTGAAATCTGAAATTCCCAAAGGGATGTTACCAAGAAATGGAAAGCCAGTGATGTTAATAAATTAGGCAAACCCCAAATCTAACGGATAAAGTGACCAAAATTATAATTAAAGGCTGATACTTAACATAATAGTCGACGGGTTCGGCAGTTGTGTACCTATTGAAAGAAAGAAAAGAAAGAAAGAAAGAGTAGAAGTAGTACACTCACATTTCACCAGTTATATTTAAGTCCCATGTAATAGGGGGCGAGCCTATTTCCATAAACCGGGCTGAAACAGACTCCCTGGCTACTATTGAGAAACTCCTAAAGGAATCCGCAACCACTAGACCAACGAGGAAATCAAATAACTTTTATCTGATATTAATAAACGCTGTGGTTTGGTTTGACAGATTTTGTTTGGAAAATATGTCGAACTGCCGTAATATTTACTGTTCAGAATACAGCTTTCGGACTAATAAAGCCCTATTTAGGGTTCCGTAACCAACGGGACCCTATTTACTAAGGCTCCGCGGTCCATCCGTCCGTCCGGCCGTCTGACTGTAAGCGGGCTGTATCTCATGATCGTTAATAGGTAGACAATTGAAATTTTCACAGAATGTGTATTTCTGTTGACGCTACAACAACAAAAAATAAAAATAAAAGGGGGCTCCTCCTACTGCGATGAAGTCCGATTTTTTGCAACCATAGAGACCTAGATTTAGTGCACAACATACATATTCGTAAAAAAAAATCAAAGATAGATTTGTAACATCGGCATAATCACGTACGAGCGTTTGTATGAAAAGCATGACGGGTTGGCCGCTCTTAATAAACGAAAATGACCCCAAAATTCCCCGTTCGTTATAATACACACATCAAAAGTGTCTAGGGATCAAGCATTTTTATGTGGATTTCTTGAGATTGAGATGTGGCTTTGTAATAAATTTATGATTTTATAAATTTATATGGATCCTTTTTGGTGCATTTCATAATTTGAATCAGGAACTGTGAATCAAATTCGAGTAAAAGATGAAAATCAGCTGTCAATATTTTCCCTATAAAAACATACAACGCATTGAAGACATTATTAGTGCTACTGTTTCCCTACTACTGATTAAAACCAACGTTATTATGGAGCGGCGACGTCATTTAAGCAGGGAAGAAATGCTCAGAGCCGTGGGAATGATAGAAGCTGGTTCCCGGCAACGTACTGTGGCTTTAGCTCTGAATACAAGTCAGAGTGTTATCAGTCGACTTTGGACACGTTACCGAAGCACTGGTACCGTGGCTGAGCGCCATGGAGGACGGTATCGCTGCACCACACGGAGACAAGACCGATACATTCAAATCTTAACTCGAAGAGCTCCAACAATAACCGCCATGATGTTAGCCGTGAGGCTTCATCACTCTTCAGGGAACTTAATTAGCGACCAAACAGTCAGAAACCGCTTGCATGAAGTGAACCTTCATTCCCGAAGACCGCTACGGGTACCACCTATAGCAATGCACAATCGTAGGATACGATATCAATGGGCTCTTGAACACAGAAATTGGGCAGAAGAACAATGGCGTTTCGTGTGCTTTTCTGATGAGTCTCGTTTTGGTATGAGACCGGATACAAGACGTATACGACACTGGAGAAAGTCCATCCTTATAGTGGTGGAACCATCATGGTATGGGCGGGTATTTGGATCGGCGGAAGAACTGAGTTGATTTGGATCAGAGGCAACCTCAACGCTCAAATTTATGCTGAGACGATTGTATCAGACGTCATCGTTCCTCTACAAGTGCAAATCGGTCCCTTATTTCAGTTAATGCATGATAATGCACGACCGCACACCGCAAGAGTTGTAAGACAGACTCTCGCCGCAGCTAACATCAATGTCCTGCCCTGGCCTGCTCAGTCGCCAGACTTGAATCCGATTGAGCATGCATGGGATATGCTACAGAGAAGAGCTCTGCCGAATATGGAGGGTATCCAGTCGCAAGAAGACCTTTTTTTGTTGTTGCAACGAACATGGGCGGCCATTCCACAGCGTGATTTGGATGAACTCATTTTGAGTATGCCAAACCGATGTTCTTGTGTTGTTAGTGTTCGCGGTAGAAACACGGATTATTAATTGTTTAAGTTACCCAATAAAATTTTAAAGAAAACTGTTATTTCAGTCTTTTTTTCGAACTTTTGTGTTAGTGGTTCAAATGTCAAAAATCCCTTTATTAGGAAAATGGCAAATTTCTTTATTAATGCAAAGGTGACTTGGTTTATCGTTACTGTGACAAACGAAAACACTTTATTTGATGAATCCTTAAAGAAAATTTTAATTAATATCAATCAGGAGAAAAGTTATTGCAAAAATATATGTTGATCCCTAGACACTTTTGATGTGTGTATTTAAAGTTAAATTAATTTGATAATTTTTAGCAAAACTAATAAATTACGCTTCAGCAAAATTAAACAGTTTTCCTGAGGCTTCATTTACATAATTTAATTTTCTCAAGCCTGGCTATTTGAACATGTTTAATAAAATTGCGTGTTTTTTTTTTGTATATTATTGTAATGCCTTTGTAAACTATATACGTACAACTACAATCATAATAACTCAAGTGTGATTATTAATAGAAGGTATGTATTTATAAGTGTACCTATTTATATCCTTGACCGATTTTCCTTCCACAATTACTTTGACACGACAGAAACTGGGGACTTACCGCTTCTACATGCATGTTTTATTGACAAGTACTACACAAATACAAATCAAACTTCAATGTAATTCAAGAATCAATCAATGGACAAGGAAAATGTAAATTTTAGATCTCCGGCGTTTCAGAACCAATGCTTTTCTATCTTTTATGCCGTCATCATATCAACTGGAAGACGTCTTCTGCTTGACATGGTCTCCCTCAAGCTCCGCCACATCAGCCGATCCTGTGCTTCTAGCATCCAGTGATCCCCGCAGGCGGGATTCTGTGTATTTCTACCGTGTCAGTAAGGCGCGCCCAAACCTTGTCCACCTTTAAAGGTCAAAAACCACTACATCTCTCCTAAACATTACCAACATGGTTCTTTGCTCTTGTTTCATGATCACTTTATATATATTCATATAGATTAGTACGGTTATTAAAGAAAAACAGCTGTTTCCTACAAAAATTCAATACCAACACGGTCAAAAAGTATGGAACAGATTTTTATTAAATAACCTATTAAAAATTTCTATGTGGGCGCTCAGAATGATGTACTGAATATTATGTGGTTAACGTTTTCGCCTCTGTTTCCACCCCTTATCCTTTTTGTATATAAAGGGTGTAACAAGACCCTTAACGAAGCCGAAAGCCACTTCTTCTCCCCGTCATTGCATTTTTTTTTTTTGTTCTAGATTCTAGAGCATACCTAGGAACCTTCTAGTTACGGAAATATTAGGGGTCAAACTTCAATTTTTTTCTTAAATACATGTTTTTAATGTAAGATTTTTACTTCTTCTCTTCTTCTCTTTAAACACCTCCACGACCCTCGTACTATTCATATATCAGCACAATGTTTTGAGTGCGTTACGTTGAGTCCTACCGTGAAACGTGATTTTACACCCCAAAAAAAAAGCCGTTTCCCAGCAATAATTTTTGCGTAAAGTTACTTAGTTTGATGTACAGAATGCTTGGTTGACGGCTTCTTGAAGGGTCTTGTTACACCCTGTAGCTATTTATCTTCTACTAAATACGTATTGCCTATTTATTGTAGGTACATTTTGTACTTGTATTAAAAGTTTATAGAACTTTCAAGGATGACAAAGACTCATGCCAGAAGGACAAACACAAACTTTCGTGCGCAAGTACTCCAGCAACCCACTCAAAGGTAGTCAAAGAACACCGTGTGGTGTTACCCAGTAGGAATCTAACAGACCCCTTCGCCCACCTCAGAGGGAAGGGCATCCATGAGGATTGCCACACGCAAAAAAAAAAAGTATTTAAATTGACACAAATTTTTACCAAGGCAAAAAAAATATCGCTTGCAAAAGCAACGCAACATGATTAATGACCCCTTGTTAAAGTATGAATTATATGTCCCTTACTCCGTGTATACGTCGTACTTTACGTCACTCACATTTTCCTTACTAGTCATACATAGCTTGAGGAGTGCATGTACGATTATCTCAAGTGGGCTGACACTGACAATGTTCGTATAGTAAAGCGTCTTGCTCTTAAGACTGTTGCTCTAATTTTATAGAATAATAACAAAGCCTCACACGTTATGCATGTATTTTAAGTAGGAAAGTACTCACCTATGCGTGTATGTTAAGCGTAGGTATGTTAAATCAGCATCTGATAAATGCGACAGCTTATTGTGAGGTATATCGTTGAAGTGAACTGTTATTAAGGTTTTCCTTCAGTAATTCTCGGTAGCAGCCTTTTTCTTTTGGGAAATCATAAATGACCCCTCCTACTCTGGGCGGAGCGGAAGGGAGTGTCAGACTTGTACTGACTAAAACCCATCCATGTTCCTTTCTTTTGCCCTTTGCGTTCCAGGGCCGCGGTACCTCTTTCGAACAGTTCCGTAGCTCAGGCAGGCATCGGTCCTTTCGGACCCTACTCGATGGCTGACAACTCTTTGAGACGCGCGTGAAAAATGAACGCGCCGTCGACACGGCCAGTCGTCATAAGACGGACGGACAGCGAGCTGGCTCATTACTCACAGTCCACAGGCCCGCGCCTACGGTGGCCGGGAGCCACCACGTGGCCCGCGACGCCCAGAGCGTCTCCCGCGGCAGCTGGGACGTGAGGCAATCTCCCACTCACGTTCCGCCACCTCCTTCGCTAGCATGACTGCTTCACAGAAGGAGGCGACGGCGTCCCATTCCCTCTCGCTCCAGACCATGGATAGAACCAGGGCCGGACGCGAGAGGTCGCTGCCGCCGATCGATCAGCAGCCTTCGAGGAATCAATTCGACATTGAATGTGCTCTGTCTTCTTCTGCTTCGTGTGGCTGGCACTACAGTATTTCAAATATTGTTGATCCAAGAGTTCGCCACTTCGAGAGCAGTGGTAGCATGTTTTGGAGAAATGAGAGTTGGATTGAAGCTGGAACAGTTATATTACCAGGGCTCTCGGTGATTCTACGTGGTACTAATAACGTAAAACTGGTGAAATATGAGGGTATTTAATATTACTAAATACCTGTATCTAAACTTTTCAAAACTTGAGCAAATAAAAAGATATGCTAATCTTCGTCTAGACTAAAATAAGCCTCTAAAATAAATTCGTAAACAAAGATTATATAAATATACAATGATATACTAATATAACTTTGTTTTCAATATATAGAAAATATGTTTATTTGCTCAATCATTCTCTTGCCCTTATATTAACAGAAGATATTTTTTTTCGTGATTTGCCGTTTGGTCCCATAGTGAAAGTTGTTCGTAATGATGAGTACAATGACCCCTTAAGAGGGTTTGCGTTTATTCTGTTACACGTTGTATATATTCTAAATGATTGTGAAAATTGCATCAAAACTCTTTGTGTAGTTTAGTGGGAAACGGGCACACAGAACACTTGAAAAGTAACTTTGTTTTTCAATACAAGAAATACATCATTCAGGTGAGGTTAGCTATTGTAGGGTTTGGTTAATGATGATCCCGCCTAATTTAAAGATTTCAGTATTTTAGCAGAAACTATTTTGTACAAAAAATACTTGTAAAGAAATGACAATTTCAATCGCAAAAACAAGTAGAAATACGAATTTAACTGTCGGGACCCGAATCTATCCCAACGGACAATAAAATCTGCCGAAGAAATATAAATCTATTTCAGTTAACAAGAAAATAGATATTGCAGGACAGAGTAGCATTGTTCGCTTTCAAAATCTATGTGAAATTATACGTTATTTTCATATAATGATCGCTTGCCAATCATATTCCAAATCCGAGATATTTCCTCACATAAATATGTACCAGCGTATTTACGTTCTCTGCTAAGTAAACATTTAGTGTTGAAAAACGTTTTCGGAATGTTTTCGTCGCTGTAACGTTTTCTTGATTCCCTTTGTTGAAAGTAATAAAAATATTCATCCTTCTTTTACGAATTGTGGACAAAAGGTTTTGGAAGTATCTCGTGAACTGAGCTAGTTTAGTAAAACTCGCAAAAAGATGTTTGACTTGTATATTCAATATTTTCCAAAGTGACATACATGTTTTAATCAACAAAGTTACCTAGCAACTAAAGTTACAATAGACTAGAATGTATCCAGCATACAACTCTTTAACACCCCCACTGTATGCCTATACATTTTTTAAAGTAGCCCTGCTTAACTCTAGAAAATCATTTGTGAAGATGTCGGCGGGCATCTCATCAGTCTTACAATATTTAATACAAATTTCATTTGGCTCAGCCAATTCCCTCACATAATGGTATCTAATATTTATGTGCTTAGACCTCCTACCGACTGTAGGCACGTACACTAATTTTATAGCGCTTTGGCTGTCGCTGAACAGATCAATCGTATAATTCTGACCTGTCAGTTCATGGTAGAGACCTTTGGCACAAACTACCTGTTTCGCTGCTTCGCAGATAGCGACATATTCTGCTTCAGCCGTACTGAGTGCGAAGCAACGTTGCTTGCGGGTCTGCCAGGAAACCGCAGCACTGCCAAAGGCAAGCATATAGCCTGTGAATGAATGTCCATCAGCGTTGGCACCCCAGTCCGCATCGGCATATGCAACCAGAAGATTACCAGTCTTCTTGTAGACCACTTTGTGATCTACTGTACACTTTAGGTACCTCAGCACTCTCTTGAGTGCAGCCATGTGAATCGAATTCCAACAAGAATTAAACTGACTCAGGTAGCTCACTATGAATGTGATGTCAGGTCGTGTGCCACAGGTCAGGTACGTGAGTGAACCCACAGTCTCCTGGTACCTCATATCTCCAGTCGGATCGCCTTTCTCCAATCTGAGATTAGTCTCTGTGGGAGTCGCGACAACTTTGCAATCTTCCATTTTATACTTTTGGAGGACCTTCTTTATGAAGTTTCTTTGGTTGAGCTTCAATTCTCCCTTCGTTTGCGTGAGCTCCATGCCCAGGCAGTCCTTTGCCGATCCCAAGTCTTTAATTTTTAAGGCGTCCCCAATCTTTGCTTTCACGGCCTGTTCATCTCGTCAATGTCATGCCCAAAAATGTAGAAATCGTCTACGTATAAGGCAATTGCTTCTTCAGGGATACGCATGGGTCATATTTTGAACTCATGAACCCGATCTCAATTATGCGAGCGTGAACCTTCAAGTTCCAACATCGTGCTGCCTGCTTTAGACCATATATGGCCTTCTTTAGCTTGCAAACCTTTCCTTCTTTCCCCGTCGTGATGAAGGCTTCTGGTTGTTCCATATACAGGTCTTCAGCAAGGTCACCATTAAGGAAAGCAGTCGTGACATCGATATGATCCACTGTCAATCCAATTTCTACCGATAGCGCCAGCAGTAGTCGGACCGACGCTAGTTTAACCACTGGTGCAAAGGTTTCGGAGTAGTCCTCCCCCCACTTCTGGGAATACCCTTTAGCCAGCAATCTTGCTTTGTGGCGCTGCACTGTCTCATCAGCGCCAATCTTCAGCTTAAATAGCCACTTGTATTTGACTACGTTCGCTCCTCTTGGGCGAACGTAGAACTCGCCGTTAGAACTGCTTCACCCTAATATCTCTTATTGAGGTTGCTTTCTGCTAGCATGCATCTCGCCTTTTCGACGATTGTCCGGATGGTTCTCTCCGCAACTCGATTTTGCTGTGGAGTGTGCGCTACAGTTGTCTGATGTTGAATTCCACGATTTTTCAGGTGATCCTGGAATTCTTTACTGGTGTACTCGCCACCGTTGTCACTCCTTAACTTCTTAATCTTTTGACCCGTTTGATTTTCAACTAATGCCTGAAACTCACGAAACTTCCCGAAAACTTCTGATTTGCATTTCAGCAAATAGCCATAAACTTTCCTGCTATAGTCATCAAAGAATAGCAGTATGTATCTTTTGCCGTCCCATGACTCCACCTCAATGGGACCCGCAACGTCACTATGGACCAGTTCCAAAATCTGTGAAGCTCTATTGAATTTTCTTTTTGGAAACTTCTTCACACATTGCTTGCCTTGACTGCATGGTACGCAGGGGTTCTTGTAGTTCCCCAGGCTATAACTAAGGCCCTTGACGATGTCCTTAAGTTTGTGCCAATCTTTATGCCACAACTCAAAGTCATCCTGACTTTATCCTAAGAGAACCGTCGCCTTGTTACTCCCCGATTCTAAAACATAGAGTACGTTTTGCTTGCGTGGTGCTGTAAACAGTACGTTCCCATCCACAGATACATTGCCATCGAAAACTATGCAACGATTTTTGTCAAACACTACAACCTTGCCATTATCAGTGCACTTGCCAACAGACATCAAGTTGGTGACTAGTTCTGGAATCAACAACACATTGTTCATTGTCAATCCTAATTAACGTCCCTTGTGACGTACATCCAATGTCACTGTACCTTGCGAGGTCGATACTATTTTGTCATTATTCGCGCAAGTAACAGCTTTCGAACTGCTTGCTATAGGTGTTAAAATAGACTTATTTGACATGTGTGATGTCGCGCCACTGTCTACCACCCAGCAATTATCCCCACTAGCGGCAAGTAAAGTAACAAAATCACTAGAATAATCATCATTAATCCTGCCTACAGCCGCTAAATCGCTCTCAGTCTTGCCTTGTTTGGCATTGAAGAGCTTACATTGCCATTTAAAGTGACCCTTCTTTTTACAAAAATGGCAAACAATTTTATTACGAGCGCTACCACTGCCACTACCACCTGCAACATTAGCTAACACCGTATCATCCTTATCATCATTCACTTGCCGTCGGTGACCTTCACGCAGAAGAACCGCTATTACGTTCTCCGATGATAATTTCTTGCCAGAATGTTCCATGGCCATCACCAAAGGGTCGTAAGAATCCGTTAAACCAGCCAAGAGAATAACCGAGATGAATTCATCATTCAGCGCAGCTTGGATTGCCTCCAGGGCTTCATGCGTAGCTTGCACTTAATTGACGTAGGCATCCATTTTTAGGAAATTATACTGTTTCAATGAAATAGCTTCCGCAGCAGACCTAATCTTCTAATTAGACCACAATCAGCATAGGTATTTTTGAGCGTATTCCATGCTTGCCATGAGATTTTGGCATTCTTGACAATGGTGATGCACTGTTCTGCGATTGACAGGCAAATCTTTGCCCTTGCCCTTTCGTCGCGTTTCCGGTCTTCAGGATTGGTAGCAACGAAATTTTCGCTCACACAGTCCCAGAGCCCCGCATCTATTAATAGCATTTCGATGCTGAAGGCCCAACTGCCATAATTATTTCGGCCTGTGAGCTTTTTGATCCATCCAACTTTATATCTCCATCTTTATACCATCTTTATACCTAGTCGAATTTACTACATATAACTGCCCTAAAAATTTAGCAACAACGAGGCACGGGCTGGGCCCATAACATTTTGGAAGTATCTCGTGAACTGAGCTAGTTAAGTAAAACTCGCAAAAAGATGATTGACTTGTATATTCAATATTTTCCAAAGTGACATACATGTTTTAATCAACAAAGTTACCTGGCAACCAAAGTTACAATAGACTAGAATGTATCCAGCATACAACTCTTTAACAAAAGGAACAATATTTCTGTAGCTTTATTAGATACTAGCTGTAGCCCCGCTACCTTCGTACGCGTGAAATTATTATAGAAATATCACTTCTCTATTTGAATTGGATTTTGTTAAAAATCTCAAGGATTTTTTTTTACACGAGTACCCGATTATTTTTAACACTGTTTTAAACTTTCAGGGTTTACACTTACACATAAACTGTCACTTACGGGATTTCTTCCTTGATTGATTCCGTTTTTGTTAAGTACTCCTTATAATATCAGCTATCTGCCCGTCATAATCGTTCCAGCCGTTTCGGAGATTAACTAGAACAAACAGACAGTCAATTTTGTCTGTCTGTCTGTATGTTCTGACTATTTTTTTTTGCATTCAGTAAAAATCTGTTATTTTGATATTACAAACAGACGCTTCATTTTATATACTTGAAGATGAATAGATGTATAGATTCAATTAGATCCGTAGACATGTGAAAAACCTCTTTTTAAACATTACGTCTGCACCTTCCTGTGGCTGATTCGACGAAGGTCAGTTGACGCATTACTGCTAGGGTACCTAATTAATCATTTACTACAGGTAATCTTCCAACCTTATGTAGGTTCGAGGTGGTACCTCTAAATGATTAATTTAGGTACCAATTTAGATTAGTACCTAAATCAATAATTTAATATTACGCGTATTTACGCGTTACTGTTTTCAAAGGCTCATGTTTTATGCGATGTCCTCTAGAAAATCTGATGTTGAGTATATTTATCTATTATTATATTTACATATTATGGACTTAAGTTGCTTTTTATGTCTGTTCGGATCGGATTTTGACGGAGATTTTGATGCAGGAGAATCATTTGTTTATTATACGTCCGTTTATTAGGAACATTTGGATGTTTTGTTAAGTCGACAAAACTTTCGAAACAGAGGCGGGTCGCTAGTTCATATACAACTTTTAAAAACACAAAGCGTAGTATTTATTGTAATGTGTGTTTTTCTTTCTTTCTTAATGTATGTAGATATGTGCTGTTATATCAGAAGCTCTTCTTCACGGTAACTAAAGATTTTTATAAACGTTATTTTCATAAATAAATAATAAATCATGACAAAAATATGCAACCAATTTATTCGATTTTAGAGTGGTTACTTGAAACTTGAGCTATTAATTATTTTAAGTCGGTTCTCATTAAAAATGTAAATAATTTATGAACCGCTGGGGGTTTCAACTTCAAAATAAACATTATTTTTTATGAATTTTTAGCGAGCCCACCTTTCGTCTATTTTGGCTCGAAGTAATGAAAAAGGAAACATTAATCAAGGCGTTTATTTTTTAACCTCGTCTGGTGTTGATTAAGGAAACAGAAGGGTAACACTTTTTTCTCGTCTCGACGTTCAATTTGGCGTCGCATCTCATTACGGCAGGACCTTTGTTGTGGTCTTCATAAATCTTAAAAAAGCAAAATCATTCTGTGTTATCGAAAAGAGAATTTTCGGAATAAATATAATGAATTCAGAACCGCCATTCGTTTTATAGTAAACTAGCAGATGCCCGCGTCTTCGCCCGCGTGTAGTTCGGTAATTGTCCCACGGGATCGTACTACCGGGATAAATAAAGTAATATCCTGTAGTATGTGTTAATCCAGGTTATTAACTATAGGTATGCCATATTTCATTGAAATCCGTTCAGTAGTTTTCCGTGAAAGAATTACAAACATCCATACATATATCCAACCTCATAAATTTCGCATTTATAATAGCAGTAAGTCTAAAGAACATACAACCTGGTACATATTTATCAATGAACAACACAAACATTAAACATCTTTACAAAAAGTTCATCCAAACAGAGGGTTAAAATTAGTATGCCAACAAAGTCTAAAGCTTACAATAAAGAATTAAATTATCCCCGTAAAAAGGCAAGCGAAACAAGAAAGGTTAATTGCCTTCAATACAGTAAAGCAAAGACGAACCTTCGAGCCGGATTACGTAACAGAAAATTATTTTACCTCTCCAAGCCAGGCAGTTTATTTGATTCCTGTTTCTGTGAAAACCGCTTGTGAAAATTCTCGGGCTCTTTGAAAGAGAAACCTCTTGTTAGCCTTTTGATATTTTCAGTGTAAAGGCACATTTAATGTGTGCTTAAATAGTTCTGTATATAAATAAATATGACACAATACTCCTTTCGAGTTTCAAAAACAAGAATTCATTAACCGACTTTAAAAAAGGAGGAGGTTCTCAATTCGTCGATTTTTTCTTTATGCATGTTCATTTAGTTAATAAGATTTATTCGGAAAATAGGAACTCCATGACTAAAATCCCAATAATTATAACAGTTAGGAGAATTTCGGGAATAAACATTATAAATTCGGAACCGCACCGTCTTTATTTATACAGTAAGATTAATAACCATCATAAATATTAATAATACTCAGCGTAAATCAATGGAGCTAAATATATCGCGATTTGTGGCCAAAGATGAACGGGCCTTGAGTCTAAAAATAAGCAACAGTTCATAAATTATTTACCTTATATCTGTTTTAGGTTTTGCTGCGTTTTTATACCTAGGTTGCCTAAGGGCGCCTTCAAATTAGAGGCGTGAGGAAACGCTGCAGTGGCGCCACTGTAGTGCGCCAACCGCACCACTACAAGTTTTTATACAATTTCAAAAGTGCAGTGGCAGCGCCACTACCGTGACACACGCACGTCATTAGTGGCGCTGCGACTGCGCTTTTAGAAATTGTATAGAAGCATTACTCGTAATTTTAAAATATGACCTGTAGGTGAACATCATACCAAGACGACCTTCTGTTTCTTTCGTATTGATGGTACGACTTTTTTAATTTTTTTGGACCCAGAATATGGTCACGTTAATCGCGGCGTCTGTGGTGACAATAATGAGTCATAGTGTCATATCATCATGTCTTGACATAGTGACGAAAAATCATTGCCTCATGTTTGTCAATTGATTCATCTGAAGAATCGTTTTGGCAATCAACATCATCTAGATGACTGCCTCGTTGGTCTAGTGGTCGCAATCGAGACTGCCAAGCATGATGTCTTGGGTTCGATTCCCGGGTCCGGCAAATTATTATTTGTCAGTAGCAGTACTGACAAATTCCTGATGGGAAATAGTATAAAAGTATAAAGTATAAAAGTTTATTGACAATAAAAGAACAACCTTAACATACAAATCGCAACAATCCTGAGACTTGTATCTGCTAATATACAAATTTATTTACGTACTATAAATACCTGTGCAGGCAATGCGGTTGTTTGATCTTGATTCACACTGACCTCCGTACTAGTGAAAACTGTATCACGGCAGATCAGTCTTCCTCGTTCACAAACACTCACACACTTTCACAATAGTACAGATAAGATAATATAAATAAGATGGCAATAGGCTCACCCCCTATTACATGGGACTTAAACATAACTGGTGAAATGTGGGTGTACTATTAGGTACAGCTCTGCCTAACCCTTCGGGGATTACACGCGTGATGTTATGATATCGTCTAGATACTATAAGGGACACAGTAAATAAGAAACGTTTTGAAGCAAAAATAAATAATGATTGCCTTTAAAATCATGTTTTACATCGCACGCAGTGTTAGTGGCCTCCGTCTATATTTTTGTTTCAATCTTCAGATTACAAAGTTAGTGTTTATCGATACTACTATTATAAAGAGGTAAATTTTGTGAGTTTGAGAGGTTGTAGGGGGTAATCTCTGGATCCCGATCTACTGAACCGATTTTGAAAAATCTTTCACTAATAGGAAGCATTATCCCCGAGTGCCATGGGTTATATTTACAACATGCCCGTGGAATAATTTCCGACCAAAACGCGAGCGAAGCCGTTAGTAACAGCCAGTCTCCTTATAAAATATACGCCAGTAATTCTCCACCGCGGAGGTTTAAGTACATTTCAACAGTGCCTTCTTATTTGTTTATTTTCAATGGTCCTAGATATTTCGTTTTCAGACACGAGATTATTTTCCCCTGAAAAACTCAGCACCATCCTTGAATCTAGCATAATGAGCCCAGCTCCTTTTACGTGGCCGATACTACGAACGTGCCTAGCATACTACTGACCACTGAAGCCACAAAATAAATATAAAAACACGCACTCAAAACAAATATATTTCAGAAAATTAAAATAGTTATCATCTGCCCTAGCCTTTTCCCATCTATGTTGGGGTGGGCTTGCAGTCTAACCGGATGTAACTAAATACCAGCATTTTAAATGGAGCAACTGCCAATCTGACCTCCACAACCCATTTCGTACTGGGTAATATGATACCCCTTGGATTGGTTGGCAGACTTTCGGGACTCTGACTACCTTTAACGACTGTCAAAGATCTACATATGATATCTGGGACCAACGGCTTAACGTTCTTTCCGAGATGGAGAAAACTCGATATTTAATAGGGTTCACCCATCCACGTGCCAACCTAGGCAAGCGCTGCTTAACCTGAAGATCAACCCAAGCGGCTGGTATTATTAGCCACGGGCTCCTTAAAAAAATAAAAATCGCAAATAAAAATAGTACCCCAATAAAACTCTCAGAAATCCTGCTAAAACATTGAGCCAGACGTATTACGATAATCATGTTTAGTGAAGTAAACCAATATTCATGAATAAATAACACAATTTGTTGGATACGGAGAAACATATTGGGAGGAAAGCACGTAAATTTGTTTACTTAGCTATTTGTACCATCGAATAAAATCACAATAAATATCCTACTCTACACATAAGGACATCTTTGCGTTATATTTCTTTCATTTTAGGACAGGCAATTCTTGCTAGGAAACTGTATGTTATGAGTAACGTTATGTCTATAAAGGGTGTAACAAGTCCCTTAACGAAGCCGAAAGGCACTCGTTCTCCCCGTCATTGCGATCATTTTTTTTTGTTCTAGACCATACCTGGGAACCTTCTAGTTACGGAGATATTGGGGGTCAAAGTTCCAACTTTTTCACAAGTTTTCTTTGAATACATGTTTTAATGTATTTTTTTTACTTTAAACACCTCCACGACCCCCGTACTATTCAATCCATCCATTAACACAATGTTTTCAGTGCGTAACATTGAGTCCTACCGTAAAACGTGATTTTTCACCCCAAAAAAAAAAGTTATTTCCCAGCAATAATTTTTGCTTAGTTGTTAAAGTTACTTAGTTGGATGTACATAATGCTTGGTTGACGGCTTCGTGAAGGGTCTTGTTACACCCTGTATTTTATTGCTGCAGATCCAATCTTTAAAATCATGTAATAATCGATCTCGGACACAATGCGAGTGTGGCCCCCAACACAGGAAATGTCACACCTTCTTTCTGCCCGTCGTGTACCCTCCAGGTCTTGAATGTGACAAATGACATAGTTGTCCAGGTCACTATGTACTAGTCAGACTAAATCTGAGTCGTCGATCCTAGAAGAAGAATTGCGTAGATGTAAATACGTACGTAAATCGTAGATGTACGATATAAATACTCCTAAAATAACTTCAGTTTAATTTAAGTCACAACTAAAGACGTCCAGAAGAAATGAATAAATATTATTTGTTTTTCTACCAAAATTCCATCTATTTTTAGTTTTTAATTTTGCCCACGAACTAGGTACTAGAACTTTGTTGTATTCCTTCATTATTTAAATTAAAATAATTTCGCCAACTTATAGGATATTTCGGTGAGGTCAATCCGTTTCAATCCATAAAGTTTGTTCTATGTTGGAACAGCTCTTTTATATTTTACAGGAAAATTCAATTAGGAGTTAGGAGGAGCTCGTAGCTAAATAATAACAGCCGGTCGGGTTGATCTTCAAGTTAAGCCGCGCTTGCCAAGGTTGGTCCGTGGATGGTAGACCTCCCATTAAATATCGAGTTTCCTCCGTACCTCGGAAAGCACGTTAAGCCGTTGGTCCCAGATGTCCCAGAGTAACTGGGTTGTGGAGGTCAGATAGGCAGTCGTTCCATGTAAAATACTGGTATTCAGCAGCATCCGGTTAGATTGGAAGCCGACCCAAACATACTTGGGAAAAGGCTAGGCAGATGATTCCATTTGCAGTGTTTTATTTTTTTTTCTCTTTTTTCTTCGTACTATTCGAATTACTATTTATTCGGGTTACAAGTACTTAGGACTTAAAAATCGTAAACCAAAAAAAAAAAAATGGTAAGAGTTATACATGGGGTACATAGGAAAGTTAAATCAAATAGGGTTAAGCTCATCATCATCCACAGCCCGACTTCACCCACCGCTGGGTATATGCCTCTCTTTTCTTGTACCAAGCTCCACGTTCTTGTGCCAGCCCCATCCAGGATATTCTCGCGATGGCAACAATGTAGTTTAAACAGTAGGGAAATGGTTGTCCGAAAACCATTTTTATATTTTTTATTTTACCCTTTTTAGTTGTAGTATGCCACACAAATTCTTGTCACGAAACAATGTTTTACATTGTAACTAGAAGTTATTAATGGCCCATCATGTCGTCAATATTGCCCAAGAAGAAATAAATACGTATTGAAGGGAAAAATAAACTAAATAGCGGAACCGATTTTGATGAAATTTCTATGGGACCAAACGGGAAGCATATCCTTTCACGTAAAAAAAGAATTGTTCAAGATAACGCACAACATAACCAGCGGATCAGACTGCCGGTTATCTGTCTAGGAGCATGAAATGTTGCACAATAGTTCTTAGTATAATGAAAGTGCGCAAAGAAAGGATTTTTAAATGTGTTGCCGTGTAGAAAGAAGTTAGGAGATTTTTCTATGAAACGTGTCCTGCCTAATTACCACCATTTTATTTTATTTTCAAAATAGCGGCCAAACATTAAACCTGTATTAATCAATAGCTGGTATCAATACAAACACGTTTTGTAAGCGACATAATCTTTTAAAGCGTCAAATTTTCCGAAATATAAGCAAAGTTGTGTTAATGGCGTGGCCGCTTCTTCGAAAATAAAATGGCGGAAGTTACGCAGACCAAATAAACGGTTTTAGTTCTAATAAAAACGTGTATATCTATAAGTTTATTGGTAGATAACGATTTACCATTTTAAGAATAAAAACAATCTGCTCGTAATTCAATAATGAGAATGACTTGACTGACGACTTTGATTTTCAGATCGCTAGGTCATCCATGAAAAATGTTAATGGCCGCATTGTGGTAGATTCCCTCAACGAAACTTCAAGGGTTGCCAAAAAAAACGGTAATCCCTTTCTGGGAACACAAAGTCGGGCTTAATTGCAGGATTAGGGGATATCAGCGGAGTTTTGTGCTTATCTAAATTTGAATCGCGGGGATTCCTTGTTATCCGAATAGGTTCAGGCTTGATTGTGTAACGAAACGTAACCAAGCCTTCGGCTTCATAATAATTTTTGTTTATTCCTTTTTATTCTGCCGCGTACTAAGCGACTTGTTTCGTCTACAGCTAAGCGACTACTGAATATTGCGAGCTGTGTGTAACATTTTTGATACACACATTGCGAGATTTTTTTTTGTTTTTTTGGAAATGGCGTCTCGCAGTCCAGCCTCTGAAGCTGGCTACTGCTTAACCGGGCAAATCCTATGGATACCTTAAAAATGAATCGAAGGCCTCCAGCCAGGGGCATTATAATACTTAAAAACTAAGCGACCACTCGCTAAGGGCACAAGGCTGTGGGGTACAAGCCTCGGCTTAGGGCGTCGCTGGGGAGGACAGCAAAGGGACAGGCTGGATCTGAATGATTCTTTGCGCGAAGTGCTGTCTCTCTATTTTTGGCAATCCCCGACAGCTTATATTCTTTTCATGTTAATGTTCTAGTGTTAATATTCGCCTTGTAAGGCCAGGTTTAATAAATACATAGTACATCTGTGTGACAGTTTAGTTCAAATCACTACACTAATGGCCGGATCCTTAGTTTATATAAATACTAGGTTATGCCCGCGGTTTCACCCGTGATAACGATAAGTGTCCCACGGGATCATTCTAACCGGGATAAAAAGTATCCTTTGCTTTCCTATCCAGGTTATAAACTATGTGGTGTGCTAAATTTTCATCCAAATCCGTTCGTTAGTATAAAAGGATATTAAAAAAGAAAGAAAGAAAAAATATTTATTTGTAGAAGACGGTCATTGGTAGGGGCTTAAAATGAATCACAAGTACGCGGTAGTGATATCACGCGACCTACTTACAAGACTACCCACATCACAGCGTCACTTGTTACAGAGTCTTGATGGTAAACTTTGAGCCAGGACGACAGTCAGTCAGTGTCTTATCGCGACCGAGTTAAGACCTCTTGGAACTGTACCCGATTCATTGTGCCGCGTGTTATTTTGTTAAGTTGTAATCTTAATTAATTCGTTAGTGTTGCTAGAAACAGTGTATCGCTCTGTGTCTTTCACAGCACGAAATCCATTGTCTGCCCACATGATGTAGAAGCCTAGCGGAATAAATCCTGACACTCCGAAATATTTGTCGCAGGGATATGACGTGCATCATACAAAATAACAAAAAGAATTTCAATTAACATACAACGCATAACAAAAATTTATAGATTCAACAGGGCGGGATGGAACAAATTCGAAATATTTTCTTTGGACCACTGTGACAGGTGCAAATATGATTTCATTACATTGTAATCATTTCAAGTCCTGTAAACATTTTTTTTGCATCTAATAATCCAGTCTTGCATTTTCATTTAAAAACTTCTAGTTTTCCCGGAATAAAAGCTCAAAAGGCGCCATGATAATTGAATTGGCAATCTACGAAGTTATGACAGTTAACAGCGCAACACAGTGCAACAGTTTTTATCTATTTTTTCCTCTTTCCTCTGTGAACGTTTCTATTGCAACTCGTCCAGTAATCTCCTCTGTCTGTATATTTTTTTTATTCGTTTTACCGTTCGAAATAATAAATAAAACTCAGAACGAGCAAGCTACTAACAAATTCTACATAAATATCGGGTTAAACTTTTCAAAGTATTGCCAGAAAATCGGAAAATAATCCGCGTCGAATGCACTCAAATTCCTATCAGGTAAAAAGGATGAAAAGTCTTTTCCACGGACGTCTTAAAGCTACTGCATGAACTCACAAGCAGCATAATAGGCTCTATGCTAGCAGTATTTAAGTTTTTTTTTATACTAGACGCTGTATAAAGGCTGTAAGTATTCCGTGTAAATAGTAAGTGATCGCATGCAATATAAAGCCTGCAGAAGAAGCCTTGAAGTGTCACGAAATCCTTAACGCTGTCTAATAGAGTAGTACTATTATGTTTAAGAACCATACGCTTATCTATTAATCATCATTTATAAAAGCTGCATTAGTTCTACCCTCTGAAAAAACTCTGTAGTTCTAAATGGGCTGGTTTATTGATGTTGACAACGGTTGCGTGCTTCTTGGGCTGATTTAAGAAAATAAATGTTTAAGATGGATGGGTTTTAGCCCTTCGTTAAAACTTACTTAATGCAGCATAAAGTCGACTGACAAACTGACTAAAGATGACTTTCAATGACAATTTGCTTTCAGCACCATACTTATCAGATCTGATCAAGGAGCCTAAACTGGCTGCTTTATCAGAATCATAATATGAATCACGTTAAAAATGTAAAATTCTTAAAACGGTCTTTATGGTTATGGCCACAAAGTCCATTTTAAGAGTTTTAAATTGTTAACGTGATTAATATTATGATTCCGATAATTTTTTTATTTTTTTTTAAATTTTAGGCCCCCTGATAGGCTATGCAATTTTGCGTCAATTTGAAATCGGTGATTTGGTGGTAAATCTTGTTACACAAACTGCTCGTTTTGTTAGGCATGCAAATCGCTATAAATCTGACGATGCATTTTGGACTTTATTTTGTGTAGTGTAGGACCCACATTGAAACGACTGAATCTATGTTAGTGCCTAAATTGGTTTGGGAGTAAAACTAGTTTATAGGAAATCCAGTCCGCTTCGAATTTATATCAAAATTTGATTATTCGGACTGCACGCGTTTGAAACTTTTGGTTCTGGAGGTAGGTATGTGTGTATGCGGGTACACACTGGGTTGATTGATTTAAGGATTCCTGCAGGAACCTGCAGAATTTTAAAAACTAGTTCATGAACGTCACACTGATAACAATTTTTGATGAATATTTTGGAACATTCCAGTGCACTGAGAAATAAGTTTGACTGTTCTTATAAACTATGTACTAACAATCCCTTTTGTTTTTAAAATATATTTTGAATGGTTTAAATAATACTATTTTTGATAATGTTTTTATTTATAAATTTTGGAATAAGATTAAATTTATTTTCAAACTTGAAATCTTATTTGGATACAAATCATTATAATTTGTAATCAGTTTGAACATAACCCATCAAACGCATCATCTAGACGTCTTTGCATCATTAGTGGTAAGTCGTGCGCTACTCTTTTAATAACCTTTATTTTTAGAATGTAGAATTCTACCAGAAACGCAACTGTACTGTGTGTGTATTGTCTTTATCGTGCTTCGTATCTAAATGCGCCGCGTATACCTCATCGTATCACGTACGAAATGACGAACGGAACATCTGAAGATTGAAAACTTGAGAAGATTCCCTAGAAATTCATAATTTGTGCTGCAAAAAACGTGAGTAATATCGAATTTCACAGACTACATTGAAGGAGTAGAGTTTGGGAAATTCTTATTTCAGAAACCGGGCATTATTCGAAATATACTATTTACACGAGTAAGGTATATCTCGAAATATTTTTGAGATTTCATCTACCATTAAAAACAACACAATATTTCAAGATAGACAGATAAAACTATCTAAATATCCTAAATATCTCATGTAGAGCAACAAAGAACTGTGGAAATTAATTATTTCGTCGTTGTATTTTACAAACCCTAAACCTATTAATTATTTCGTTAATTTCGATTATGATAATAACATTTTTTATAATTTCAAAAAATAATTGAGAGCGACTTCGATCAAGCTTTTATACGTTTTAGTTAAATCAGCCCCAAGCAGCCTCACCAGCTCAGTCAGTGTAGATTCTCCGTTGTAACAATAATAAACATTTAAAATCAAGTATATTGATTTAGCTTACGAGGTTGTCGACATGAGGATGTGGACTCTGCAATCATTGTACCGATAGTCGTTACGGTTAATGGACTAATTAATAGCAAAGAGCCTCGACCAACACCTTAGGAGGCTCTCATTGCGACCCAGCCGTCAAGGGCTTGATTCAGAAAGCAGTACCTACTCCTGGATACGGCACGCATAGTGAGGCGGTTCCTCTCTCTGGAGCCCTGACCACCGGCAGCCTGGACCTTGTTTCTGATGCCGATGGGCCATCTTTTTTTTATATTTTTAAATGTTTCATTATAGCTTTTTTTTAATAAATGTTTAAAAATATATATAATAAGAAAAATGATAAATAAAGGAAATAAACATTTAACAATATAACAATATTTTATTTTGGACACTTTTTAGAATCTAAGTATGTATTAGTCTTTTTAGGCACAACATTTGTATGTATATGTATCTTTTAAAGTTTTTTTTTTTCAAATTTTCAAGAAAACACCGACAAAATTAAAGCCAAAAAGTCAAACCATTTATTTAAATTCGGCCATTACCACTTTTGAACGTCAAACTTTAAAACAAAGAAAGAAAAATGTTAAAATTTTCTGTTAAATGCTTTCAGTGGTTTGGGTCAGCATCCCTACAAAATGACGTACTAGGTTACTAAAGATGTTTGATTGGTTGGTTTGGTTTGACCTAATGTGTGCTGCTGACGTTGCCTCAGTTTACCTGTACATGTCAGTGGGTATTCTATCTAGTATCTTGACAGGTAATTAAATACCTGTCTCACAGATGCATTGTCTCTTATACCTCTCCACTATACAATACAAGGTGTAAACGTATCCTCACAAAGCCATCCCCCAAGCATTCTGTACACCAAACAAAGCAACTCTACGCAAAAAAAATGCTGGGAAACGACTTTTTTTTGGAGTGAAAAGTCACGGTTTACGGTGTACGGTAACGTACTCCAAAATTTTGTGCTGATGGATGCATTGAATAGGATAAGGTATTTCTAATAAAGTTTTAACTTGTAAAATAGTTGGAGTTTTGACCTCCGCAGCTAGAAGGTTCCCAGGTATGCTCCAGAACAAAAAAATATATCGCAATGATTTGGAGAATAAGTTCTTTTCGGCTTCGTGAAGGGTACTTTACACCCATCACCCATTATTATCATCGTGATGTTCCTGCCGTTGTCCGATTCTACTCGGGGTCGACGCAACACATTTTCTTCTTCAATTCTCCCCTGTCAGACGTAACGGCATCATTTACACCTTTCTCTTTCAAATCATTCCTCACACAATCCGTCCGTGATTTATTTGGCCTTCCTCTCCCTTTCCATCCATACTATACGATATCTGTCTATACTCCATTTAGTCACAAACATAATAATCACTTCTTTCTTTTGAAGAAAGAAATAGTAGTCATGTTTTACTCTCTAATTTTTAATTTACTCAATAATGTAAAAAACCGTCTCATTTTCTTTTCTTTTTACACCATACATAGCATAGCATGATATAAAGTTTCTCTATTGTTTTATCTAAGTATTAAGATCTAGAATTTTATAAATATTCCAGATGTTATGGATTAGAATCACAACATGTGTGATCCATTTTAAGATCGACGGCAATGCAACGGCATGATAATTTCCCTTATTGTTTTCAAATAATGATAAGATCATAACTCTGATTGTAAATTGGTACCTGTAGAGAATTACCTACTTATTTCCACATGGGTTATCCAATATTAGATTAAACGTCATCATTGCAAACTTCAATTGTCACACTCATATTATAAAAAAAAATATAAGTAGATATTTGTGATTGACTCGCGGTTGAACAAAAAAAAATAGATAGAACCGTCTTTATTATGTACACCATACAAAATCATCATCTGCCTAGCCTTTTCCCAACTATGATGGGGTCGGCTTCCTGTCTTACCGGATTCAGCTGAATACCAGTATTTTACATGGAGCGACTGCCTATCTAACCTCCACAACCCAGTTAGTACACCATACAAAATACAGGTATAAATAAAAATAAAATTAAAAAAAACAAATAGATCTTCTATAACGTGTGGTTAGTGCCTAACCTGGTATTTTTCGTGCCGCTGGGCCTCTGACTTTGCTTTAATACGTCGAGAAAAATCTCTCCTCACGATGTTTTTCCTTTACCCAAGCAAGTAATAATTATACAATACGAACATGAATCCGAAAAATCAGAGGTGCGTGTCTTGGGTTCGAACTTGAAACTTATGATTTGGCAGTCCAACGGTCACACCACTAGACTATCACAAAACAAAAAAATAAATAAAGAAAGAATAAAGTTTATTTGACGTCAGTTCCTTAGGCACACATAATAAAAAAAAAGTAATAAAATAAAAAAATAATGCCGAATTAAAAACTAAGAAAAAAAAGAAAAGAGAAAATACACAGTACGTATGTGCTGTGTGCCTCACGGCTGCGCCAAAAAGGTCCATTTCAGCATTCATGTCAGACAGGCATACAAATGCGTAAATAAATGATCTAACATCATATTTATTAACGAATTAACAGAGAGGACTCCTCTGTCTATTCTATTTTCTAAAATTACTATTCCATTACCACCATCACCACCTAACTTCTATTTTCGGTTGCGATGACAATTAATTTAACAACATAACGTAACGTGAGTTGTCCGCAAACAAACACCAAATGCTCATCCATTCCACATGCAGAATTAACATAAGCGTAATCCGACTAAGTACCAACGTATCATTAATATTAAATATTTGTCAACATATAGGCGTTACTTGAGGAGTGAACGTTAAGACGGATCAAATACTAAAGGGTGTAACAAGACCCTCAACGAAGCCGAAAGGCACTTGTTCTCCCCGTCAATGCGATATTTTTTGTTCTAGACTATACCTGGGAACCTTCTACGGAGATATTGGGGGTCAAAGTTCCAACTTTTTCACAAGTTTTTTTTCTAAATACCTGTTCTTAACGTAAGATTTTTACTGAAAACACATCCACGACCCCCGTAACATTCAATCCATCCATCAGCACAATGTTTTGTTTACTTTGTGAGTCCTACTGTAAATTGTGATTTTTCACCCCTAAAAAAGTCGTTTCCCAGAAATATTTTTTGCGTAAAGATACTTAGTTTGATGTACTTAAGTCTTAGTTGACGGCTTCGTTAAGGGTCTTGTTACACCCTGTATTTAAGAATGCCTACAACTTGAAAGTTTCGTGTCTTTTTATACCCTCCATTTACTTCCCTCGTACTTTGACCTTTTGATCCTCTAGCCAACTGATGGATGGTATTCCATATACTATGTCGCAGAGTCCGGGCCACGCGTAGAGCAGCCAGTTATCAACTCCACCGATTTCTCACTTCAAAGGTAACATTAACAAACACTTAATTACAAATTTAAAACGCTATGTTGATTCAAGCTTGTAATGTAAACGTTTATAAATTAAAATTTATGCCGACCGTATCAACATTGAAAATGACTGGGTATTAAACAAAATTAGGCAAATATTACCGATTGGTTATTATGAATTATGGTTGAATAAATATAACAGGATTAGTTGATGAACATGTTTCAACCAATAGGTCAAAATACGAACAAATAATCAAGTATTTTGTAAATGAAAATGAGACTAGACATATTGGAAAAGACTTTTACCAAATATGTCGGGGTCTGCTTCGAGTCCTACCGCATGCAGCTGAATACCATTATTTTACATGGAGCGAATGCCGATCTGACCTACATAACCCAGTTAGTACTGGATAATACGGTGCCCCTTAGTAAGACTGGTTGTCAGACTTTCGGGCCACTGACTACCTGTAACGACTGACAAAGATAGACTACAAACGACAGCCGGGGCTTAACGTTATGACTAAGTGGGACAGAGTGGAATAATCCGACATATGACGTAACATTCGTCTAAATTCGACGGGAATTGACGTCAGTAATCTGATTACCTACGGGATATCATATTATGTGATAAGCGGCAAAACAAAATACTATGATAACAATGTAGTAAAGTTGTTACGGTATTGTGACCCCCAAAGCGTATCGCCACTGAGTAGCTAAGTAAACAGAGACCAAACTTCGTGTAATCTCGCTTCGATAGGAGCACTGGCAGTTGACATTTTAGGAGATTAGTGTTAGCAGAAGACTTAGATAGCCAGCAAAGCCCCAAGCATTGCCTGGAAGGCGATAAGACAGCCACTGTAACCGTAGAATAAGCAATATTGTAAAAGGGGTATGTCACGATTTTGGTGTATCATAAAGTATTTTCGCCATTATATATTGTAGTGTGCGCCAGAGCAGCATCGAACGAAGTGTAATAGGGGTTAGAAGAAGTGACAGAGTGAAGTTTGAAACAATAAAAATCAAAACAAAATGCGCATATCGTTAGTAGAAAGTTAAAATGGCGTTGGGCAGGACATACTCGTATGTTACGAGATACGAAAGAAAAGTGGACCAAAATAATAACTGAGTGGTACCCCAGGGGCGATAAAAGAAATAAAGGGAAGAATAAGGGGAGTGTAAGCGTTGGGAAGACGACTTCAGACAAGTGGCGGGCCCTAAGTGGATCCGAATAGCTAGGGATTGAGCTGCATGGAAGTCCTTGGAGGAGGCCTTTGTCGAGAGACAAGCTGCTACAGAAAGAAACCGATTCCCGATATACTACAAAGACCATAATTAGGTGTAACAAGTATTAATGTAAATAGCGATTAGTATAAGATGTAAGAATAAGATTGTAAAGAGTAACAATAATAAAGGCTTATTTTATTTATTTTAAAGTATTTTCTATCTATCCATTATCAAACTTAGTAGCAGCGGGCAGAGCACATTGCCCATTGTGGGACGGATGGCCGATGGGTCAGAAATAATCAGCAATGGCGGCCACGTGAAGAGAAGCTTGTAGTGGTCTATGTCCAGCAGTAGACGTGTTTCAGCTAATATGACGGTGATGATGATGACGTCGTATAGAAATCTTAAAGTATTTGTTACTAATTCTAAAATTGGACCCAACAAGCTAGATTTCCATTCGATATCTACTCTTGTAGTTCTGCTAAAGTGAGCGTAGTACAAACATTTCACCGAAACGATAGCGTTTATAACTTTATGTAAAACATTATCGTGTTTTATAATCGCTGTACTGGCCGACGGCCATCTGGTGAATACTGTGTGACGACGGCTACGAATGCCGGCAGTACCAAGGGGTTTTAGGGCGTTGGTAATTTAAGAGAAGAAGCCTAGGTTTCTTGTGTCTGAAGGGCCTATCAACCAGAAAAAGTAAAATGTACAAACTCAAACCACCTTTTAACATTGGGACAAGCCCGCCACAATATTCCCAAACCACTGTAACTTTTACAAGCCAGAATCAACACTAGCGACCACCAGAAAAGCGCCGAGACAATGATGCTCGACGAAGTCCCAGAGAAACAATTTCACTGTCTTGGATCCCGCAACGAAATTAATCAGAAAAGTATAGCGAAGGAGTAGGAAGACCATAATTTCCACTTCAGTAGGACACAGAGCGAAACAAGGCCAATAGGCACAAAGGGACGTTTACGATTGGGATAAGCCCACACAAACCACCTTTGAGTACAATTCAGTTCAAACTTTATAGCGGCTCGGAAGTTAGCTGCGAGTGGCGGTCTGCGCAGGTATAAAGGTTCACACTTTGAGGCGGATCGGAACATCTAACGTAAAGCTGCATAATCAGCCTTTAATGTTCCCACTGCTGGGACACTTGGCCTCCTCTTTATGAGAGGGAATGGGCTATAATCCACCACGCGGGCCCAATACGGGTTGGTAGATGTCACATGTCTTCGAATTTTTGGTTCCTAAAACCAAAAATTTGAACATATAATCTCGCACAAATCTCGGTCGATCAGCACCATTAAACCGAATGATGGACACCACCAACAAGGTCATCTCCGTTAATACTGATATCGACATTTTCCGCGACAGTATACACAGTCTCAGGCAAAAATTGCTGGAAATTCATTTGTAGTCAGCTTTCCATCACACGTATTGTTTAAATATTCCATTTCTCATTTTTTATCCTGACCGCTTTTAAAATTTTTAGAAATGTATAGTACTTGTATAACATCTCAAGAATTATTTATGTTAATGTTAAGAATTGCATATTTTTAATCTGTATTTATGTTAATGTGTATTTATGTTATAAATTGTTTTTTTTTAGGATTATTATTTCAAATTATTTTTTTTATCATAGGTATTAATGTCAACTATAAGAATTTAATTATGTCAATTAATAGAATTTGTTCAATTATTTCATTTATTCTTCTATGTTTCTATTATAAAAATATCTTTATTTTAATTATTAGGGGCTTAATTTATAACTTTATTGTGAATGTTGTGGTCTCCTATAAGTGAAGGAGTACACCTACCAAATACCTTGTGTTTTCCATTAACTAATAATGCTTTGTGTACATCTTTTGTTGGAGATCCTTAAATAAAAAAAAATAAAAATACCCAGGTGTTCTGACATTTTGGGCACTCATTGGTTATTTAAGTTTGTCTTCTGACGATTGGCCCAATTTTTCCATCAAATCGTTCGTACGTATACGAAAAAAATAATTTCCTCTGAAAAACCTACCAAAAACTTTTCAATCAAGAAACCAGAATATTAGGTTCTTGCTGAAGGTCATTACGCAATATCACCTAGTTTCTACGCGAAAAGAAATCTCAGAAAAAGTCAAAACAACTTCGAAAACAGATTTCAAATCTGGCAGACAGACCTATTGAATATTGTAAACGATAAAATTGATCCGAAAAGTTCAAAGAGCATAACATCAGAAACCCTAATATCGTTGACATCGGACCCGAGCAATAATCGTGATTTCGGCCAAAGTTTTTTTGATCCCAGTTGAAGTCGAAAGTTTAATAAGGTTAAACATGGAATATTTTATATGTTATGTTATGATTACGAACTCTTTCTCCGTAATTAATTACTAGAGAGATATCTAAAGAGTAAATATTACGGTTCAACATATTTTCTTTAGAAAAGCTGTCAAATGGCAATAATTATTCTTCAGATAAGGTGTTTTTGACTATTGTAAAATAATCCCTTAGTCTGCGTCAAAAACACAAAAAAGAGTCTTTTTAATAACCAAGAAAGAAGAAAGAATGAAAATATGTTTATTTGGCACATGCCACAAAAATACAATATGAAATGCCACAAAAACACAATTCTACTTCCTACTAATATTACCTATAAATGCGAAAGTTTGTGAGGATGGATGTTTGTTTCTCTTTCACGCAAAAGCTGCTGAACGGATTTGGATAAAATTTTGCACACAGATAGTTTATAACCTGGATTAACACATAGTATACTTTTAATCCCGGTAATATTATCCCGTGGGATAATTATCGAACTTCACGCGGGCGAAGCCGCGTGCATAAGCGAGTATGAAATAAAAGTACAAAAAAAAACTTTAATCTAAAAAACAGTAAAAAAAATAGTGTGTCACGGCTGTGCCAAATAGGCCCCCATTATCTAAGCTTATGCTATGTAAAAAGGCTTCCACGAAGACTAAAACAATCCGAAAAAAATATTTTAATCTAAACTGCCGTTTGCTACATTGTTTTCTCGCTCGCGGTTCGTTTCAATTTTCTTTATTTTCAGGGACCCCGCAGTTCTACATTTCTGCCCCACCGTATTATGTGATGTACAAATATCTTCCGACAAGGATCGATTGAAGGAGCGGCATCTCATCCCACTTTATGCTCACAAACCCTTAATTTCATTCTTGTCATTCTTCAGTGTGTACAGGTATCCGTTATTATTATATTATGTTAAATATTTAACTTTGTTGTCTCCTTACAACTTTCTAATAAAAATGAATAATGAACGGATCATGCTTGCTGACTAAAGGCTCTGTTACTTTTTTCAGAAGGTTCATAGCGGAAAATTCGACTGGCTTCGAGTCGGACGCAAATTCTATACGGACGCATGCTGTTTAAAAAGTTAATACTCGTAATTTTGGGCTGTTCGCCCAAAGTGCGTTGAATAGTATCCGACGCACTTTGGGCGAACAGCCCAAAATTATTAACTTTTTTTTTTAATGTATATTTTTTAATGTATTTATTTTAATGTACCTACTAGTAGGTATGTAGCCATTGTCGTCGTATTACATTTTTAATTAGCGAGGCTATAGAAGGTTTAAACGGGCCCTTCATAAAGTTGCCGGCTTTGTAAGCCAAGCATTCTGTACATCAAACTAAGAAACTATACCTACACATAAATTATTACTGGGAAACGCCTTTTTTTTGGGGTGAGCAATCACGTTTTGCGGTTGAACTCAATGTAACGCACTCAAAACACTGTGTTAATAGGTGCATTGAATAGTACGAGCAGAAAGGTATTTAAAATAAAGGTTTAAGAATGAAAACTAGCATTAAAAAGAACTTGGACCCCCAATATCTCCGTAACAAGTAGTCCGTACGTCCGTCCGTACGTGTAGTCCGTCCGGTTCTCAAGCATGGTCAAGAAAAACAACTTAACTACGGGGACAACTGTACCTATCGGCGTCGTTAAGGGTATTTTTACACCCATTATAAAACCGTATCGAAATAGAGAGACAAACATCAGCCCTAAAAAAACCTGTTCAATTCGCTGTTTTTTTCGGGTCCCTTCCCAAACATAGGCTGACACGGACAAAACATTGATTTAAAAATAAAACTTTAAGGCTCACAAAGCAAAACCTTTTAAAAAAACAGTTACTCAAAAATAACTGAAATGGAAGTAGGTATTTAAATTTTAGATCAAAATTTAAAAAAAATAAATAACAGTCGTTAATATCAGAAATCTTTGTGAAAATCTCGTTCAAGTTATTTTGGCGCAAATATTTTCCAATCATTCCTCGAAAGACGATCAAGTCGAAAATAAAGAAAAGCGAGTTACAATATAATCAGATCACTAAATCTATTTGTAAAAATAAGAGCCGCAGATAGTGACGATACAGTATTTAGATAAGGACTATATCTGATGTGGCTATCACAATCATGACATTGATGGGCGTGGAAAAATACTTGTCAAATTGCTGTTATTTTCTTGTACACTTTGGCTACCAACATTGAGTAAAACAAAAACAATTGTCTCGATAGGCTGCTGAGCCCACTTTTGTAACAAAACCAGTATAAGCTGGCCGTGGCTGTTAAGTATGATCTCCATCAAACGGCTCGCATCGCATCGGATCGGAACGCATTTTACATTCTTTAAACGATATTAAATCGTGTACACAATATTTAAAGTCTATATTACCAAGCCGCGCACAGCATCGGAATTAGAACACATCAACACGGAATACTAGACGCAGAAACGGATACATTCGCAAAGCAACACGGTACGAAGCCAATCGTATGCATCCACATCCTGCCGGACGCGATCGGCTGTCGCCGCATCCGTTCGTATCCTTTCCGATCCGATGCGAGCCGTTTGGTGGAAATCATCCTTAAGCCCGCACCGTGATAAAAAAAACGCGCGTTGGAAAAGTCTGAGATTCCATACAAATTTTATTATACCAACTACAGAAAGACGATAAAAAATCGCGCGATTTTTATCGTAGTCCGGGCTAGGCCTTATTCTACTGAAACTCCGAATTACGCGAGGCCAGCTCAAGGTCAAAATTTTATCACAGAAGTACGATCTACGGGTACAAAGAGGTTTTGGTCCATGTAAGGGTATTTTTTCTGTGTCTACAGGGCAAATGCTTTTTCTCCATAAATAGTTGTTACGAGTCTACGTACCTTTTGCACTTAGCAACCCTCACTTACGGACCCCTAAATAAAAACTACCTAAGAAAATATCGTGAGTTATTTCTTAACGATTCATCCAGCAGCAAATAGTCTCAAAGCATTTTTATGATGTAGTCCGATTTTCAAGTTGCAAATTCATCTGTTTAGTGAAACAAGAGGACGAATGCATGAAACTTTTTTAGACTCTTTTCGAAACCAACATTTTTTTTTTTAGACCCTTTTAGGATTTTCTTTCAGAAATTTTTCAGTAGCAGCCCAGAGTATGGAATTGTGCCCCGTCGATGGCAAATAGACTCGCCCCTTTTACATGAGACTTAAAAACATAACTGGCAAAATGTAGGTGTAGTATACCTACTCTGTCAAACCCTTTCGGAATGACAGGCATGATGTTATGTTTATTGATCAGCGTTTTTAGAATTCCAAAGCGCCTCTTCCATTGAAGACTAATTTCACAAAGAGCGACTACCGGTCTACTTCGTGGTTTACAACTCAAAGCTATATTGAGAGAGATTTGACGTGATTCGAATACTAGATAGATAGACACAAAAGAAATAATACAGCTAGTGGGTTTTATTACTGAAAGTCACATTGGTATGTATTTGCCGGATTTAAACCCACAACCACACACCCTCGTGCATGAAGCGAGGCTTTACTGCGCCATCACGACATTTTCATCACATCATCAGACATTACGACATCAGACACTAAAGCAACAGTAAAATGTTCTGAACCTTTACACAATTTGTCTTTAGTAGAAGCGTTCATGACGCTTCTACTAAAGACAGCAGTAAGGCTTCAAGGTTCAGTATTTTGCTCATTGCATTTTAATGCAATAATAAAGACAAAGGGTATGTACGCAAAACGAAATCAGCGTAAGTTGTGAATTACATGTTCAACAAACCATACAAGGTGTAAACGGAAGCGCGAAGCGCGAAGTTTACGCAAAAACGATTGCTGGCAACGACTCTTTTGTTTGGGGTAAAAAATCACGATTCACGGTAGGACTCAATGTAACACACTAAATATATTGTGCTGATGAATGGATTGAATAATACAGAGGTCGTGGAGGTGTTTAAAGTAAAAATATTTCATTAAAAACATGTATCTTTGACCCCCACGTTTTACTGTAGGACTCAATGGAACGTACTCAAAACATTGTGCTGGTGGATGGATTGAATAGTACTGGGGTCGTGGAAGTGTTTAAAGTAAAAATCTAACATTTAAACATGTATTTAAAAAAGAACTTGTGAAAAAGTTGGAACTTTGACCCCCAATATCTCCGTAGCTAGAAGGTTCCCAGGTATGGTCTAGAACAAAAACATGATCGCAATGACGGGGAGAACAAGTGCCTTTCGGCTTCGTTAAGGGTCTTGTTACACCCTTTTTTATTGCCCGGGAATCTCATATTACCCACACACGACATTATTTTTTCTTCACTTTATCGAAATCCGATATCACGAATGCCCGTCAGTTATCAGTCTAAGAGCTTATGATACCCCAGGGTTGTGGGACTCCAGGGTTGCGGGACTGTTCGAAAGAGATACCGCGGCCCTGGAACACAAGGGCAAAAGAAGGAACATGGATGGGTTTTAGCCAGTAAAAGTCTGACACTCCTGCTCATCCCAGAGAGGGAGGAGTTATTTGATGATTCCCTATCTGAAAAACAAAAGAGCTTAAGATGTCAATCCAAGATTTTTATGTCCTTGAAATTAATGTAGGAATTACTCTGTGAACACCAGTGAATGTGCGGATGTGATTATCAAAAATTATATTTAAATCTTTGGCCTATAGATACCCGAAAGAACAAGTTTTTTTTTTTTGTTAAGAACGATTCATTCCGATTATACGAGTACATAGTATCCAAATTGTTGTTAGCAGTGAAAGGATGTGTAACAAAATAAATTAATAATAGGGTATATGCAAGACATATTATTTATTAAGAAATATTTTATGTAGCGTGTTTTTGGTGAAACGGAACGTAAATACGAAACGCATCGATTCCGGTAGTGACGTCAAATGCTATGTATCAAAGAAACACTTTTAGTTGAAAAGTACTTAAAGTTTCACTAAGATTTTACTATAATATTGTTATTGCAATTTTTGCTTTAATAAAGCACTTACAATATAGTAAAACTATTCTATTAAGGTGGATGCGCAAAGGTAGCCCGCGAAATGTAAATTTTCTTACGTTTATTGCAATTTGCAGGTCAGTGTCAGGTTGTATGTTGATGAAAATATGAATCGCGCCAGTAACACGTATGGAGTTACAGAATTATAATCATTCAAATCATCAATACAACCCTCCAAGTTCATATAATCACAAAGAGTGACTTTTTTATGAAATAGCTACTGAATGGGATTATATGAACTTGGAGGGCTGTATTGATGATTTAAATTACCTAGTTCAAAAAAATCAAAGATAGATGTGTAACAACTGCATAATCACGTACGAGCGTTTGTATGAAAAGTATGACGGGTTGGCCGCTCTATTAAGCGTCTAGCTCGTCTATTAAGACGAAACTCTTTGGACGCTTCACAATAAATAATTTTCTAACACGAATATAAACAACAATGACTGAATTTCACTGAATATCAGCTTAAAGCAACAAGTTTCAGCAAAACAATTTAACAAAAGATCTCACAGCACTTTGAAGCCGTCTCCATACCATTGTGTAAACCATTATAGAAAAGTTTCCAGTTCATTTAAAAATAGCTTAAGCGTGAAGGCAAACAGTATCACCCCATAAACATTTCTTAGCCTTGACCTAACTTTGTCAACTTGATGTAGGATCTGAGCAGACAGACTACTTTCCAAGATATTTTGCGGCTTTATCAATGCTGTATCGGGGGGAGGAGACTCTTTGTCATTAAAAACATTTTTAACTTAAACCCACACTTTATTTAACAGTATTATTACCTATTCATACACATAGCTAATTGGAAACACAAACTACAAAACCGTTTTATGTCCGTCAAATCACCATCTCAGATCCAGTTGAAAACCAGCGTCGGGCAATAGTTGCTCGGCAGTTTGCTGAACTGGGCCTATTTGGCGCAGCCGTGAGACACACAATTATCTCTTTTTTTCCTGTTTAGATTTACGTTATTTATTATATGTTTTCTTTCTTTCTTTATTTCTAAAAGTCTGCCTTTCAAAACGCGTGGAAGCTGTAAATACCTACGAAGTATATCATAAATAAACCCACGCCGTGGGTTTTCCCATGGGGGTAGCCGTCGGTATAGGCAGAAACCACAGAACGCCACCCGATACGATCCTTACATACTCCTTTTGCCTCGGCCACGTTCATACATCTGGTCTCACACGCACGCCGGTTGCGAGTACTACGCACCTGACCTTTCTGAAGAACCTCACCAATAAGGTGCATTCCCCCTCATCTTTCTAGTGCGTCCCCCTCCCGGCATTGCCACTCATTTCTGCCTTAACCTCATCATCATCAGCTTAACCATTCACCTTTTGTTAGACACATATCCTAATCGGAATAAAGTTCAAAATTAAAAATGTCAGACTTAGTAGTTTCTTCCGATTGCCTCGTGTAAGCTGCGTCTTCGTTTGGAAGTAATATAATTAAAATCGTGCGTTTCGGCGATATCTTCCACGATACGCCACGTTTCAAACTTTCTTTGAAGCGTTTCGGAGCTAAAGACCAGAGCTTCTGACAAGTCATAAAATCGCACACAACACTACGTTCATAGCCTCAGACAAGGTCACTTGCGACGCGGCTTGCTTGTGAGTCCTGTCGCTCCGCATCACACGTCATGGAGGCTAGTGGTATGTTCTAAAAAACTTATGTCATTTGATTTCTTCGTTTTTTTTTTTGTTTTCCCGTCCTAAAGCACTAATCGTTACATGACCGGCCGGTATCTTGAACAAAACTGGTAGAACGCCCGGTTGTGCGACCAAACTTTCCTCCTGGTCGAAGCACGAAGCGAAGTCGTGATCGTGACGCGTAGTGTGCGAGGTCCCTTAAGCCGGGTCCACATATAATCATTTGACCGATCCATTCACCGTATCCGTATCGCCGACGCGTTACATGATCGCCTGGTGATGTGATCTGGACGGGTGATGATACGCGATCATGATACGCAGTCTTGATACGCCGCACTGATACAAAGCGCGATACAGCCCGTTCAATTTCGAGTCGGTTTTTGTCCGATCATAAATGAGATCCGGATACGGCACGATTTGGTTTGAGGATACGACAGGTATGATACGGAGTTAAATAAAGCTTGATACAGTACGATGAATGATACGGTGATACGGATACAGCGATCGGATTGCGCAAATGAAACATATGTGGCTTTAAAAGTAGCACGTTTGCTAAGGCCCGTATCAAGTAATTTGCTTACGGCTTAATCTGTGGCTCATATGAGGCCCGCTTTGGGAACTCAATTTGGTAATTAGATTCTCCAAGACTCGGTTCATGCTTGCTTGGGTTTTAGCTTTAAGTTAAACGAGTATTCTGAATAAACGATTATGAATTTCAAAGGAATACTTAATACAATAGAAAGGAATGATAATTTTATCAAAATATTACCTAAGTACCTTGTGTACCCTACTGAAAATTAATTGATGTAATTTGTTACAAAGGCGCGTAAGCTCAAATATTAATTATAATACTAAAATTCCACTCAGCTTTAATTCTACCTGATTCTGCGAATAAGAGCTAGGAAAAGACCGCAATATTTTCGACAATCTGCATAGTAAGCTTTGAACGGCTTCTCGCTGAATTAACCTACAAGGTAAATCCTAGGCGGTAACAAAAATACAAAAAATACAAATTTTTAACCGTGTATCTGTTACGGATAATGTTAGAAGAAGAAGTAAACTTAGGTTTATCCGGGCTACTTACCTTTTGGGTAAAGTCACTAAAATTGATTTAAAATGATTGGAAGTCCAGCCTTCCTTTTACTGACGATTTGATGCAACCAACTTTGATATAGTGGTCCTCGTTTGCTGCCACAGCACCGCTCGCTTAGCTCACTCGGCTCGCGCGCGTTTTGTCAGAGTTGGAACCTAACCAAAAAGTTGTGCCCTACAAATGAAAAGGATACAACCAAGTTTAACCAGCTGCTCCCGGCGGTACAAAGGTATACCACCCATCTCGTTTTAAAACATAACATGAAGTGACGTGTAAAAGTGTTTTGCAAAACCAATTTACAGAAATAAATATGATTTATGATTTATAGCCGGCTAGAACTAGGTGTAACCGTACTTTGGCTTGTAGTACCATAGTTACTTTTCCAACAATGTAAAGTTAATCCGGGTAAACCTAAATGTATGTATCATTAACACTTGAAATGGGATATTTACCATGTTTGCTGTTTATTTTGAGTTTATCCGTGATCAGTGTGCTTGCAACAGCGCCGAAATATCGGAAACCCGTAACGTATCTACCAGAATTACTTACCTAACTGTTGAAGAAATAAAATCTACTTTTACCAACGAATTTCATAATAAATGTATGGGAATAAAGATCTTTACATTTGCAACTCGATTTTTCTCGCTCCAAGGGATTTAGAGCAAGGTTATAGGGTCGCGTTTACTGTGAGTATCACGTAGGTATGCAACATACAGGGTGTAACAAGACCCTTCACGAAGCCGGCAACCAAGCGTTATGTACATCAAACTATGTAACTTAACGCAAACATTATTGCTGGGAAACGAGATTTTTTTTGGGGTGAAAAATCACGTTTGACATTAGGAATCAATGTAACGCACTCAATTGTGCTGATGGATGGATTGAATAGTACGGGGGTCGTGGAGGTGTTTACAGTAAAAATATTACATTAAAAACATGAATTTATTTAAAAAAAACTTGTGAAAAAGTTGGAGCTTTGACCCCCAATATCTCCGTAACTAGAAGGTTCTCAGGTATGGTCTAGAACAAAAAAAATATCGCAATGACGGGGAGAACAAGTAACTCTTGGCTTCGTTAAGAGTCTTGTAACACCACATGAGATCACAACCAATATTATGGAAAAAGAAGATATGCTGCTCCGATCTTAAATAAATTGGGAAAAGGACAGAAAAGTGTTGTTTTTATGATAATTTATTTAGAACTGACTGGTTGGTCTAGTGGTCGCAAATACACTGCTGATTATGAGGTCCTGGGTTCGATTCCCGGGTCGGGAAAAGTAGTATTGGGTTTTTCCATCAGGAATTTCTCAATAGTAGCCACGGAGGCTGGATTTGTGCCCGGTTGATGGCAATTGGCTCGCCCCCTATTACATGGGACTTACACATAAGTAACTAGCGAAATGTGGGTGTACTGTTTGGTACACCTCTACCTAACCTTCCGAAAATTACAGGTTTAGTTAAGTTACGATTATATACGATTTATTGAAAACAAAACCAGACGTTGAAATGTTACAGTTATTTGTAAAAACTTAATAAAGCATCGTTTTAAATGATGTATTTGAATACAGAGTACAAATATTTGTTTTATTAGGAAAAAGATACGTGAAGTGGATGTAAATCCAACGGAGGATATAATGTAAGAAACCGTATAGTATATGCTATACACATTATATATATTACACTGTATGCTATACTTACACTTGTCATACCATTTATCATCCTTTTTTATAGATTTGTTTGTTTATACTCAGTGAATCGATCTAAATACGATTCGTTTTCATAGAAATAAAATATTAATTTACATAATTTAAATGTTGTGACATGTATGTCAGATTTGCCAAACTGTCAGTTACTTTTTCTTTCTGTCATAGAGTTTCTTACTAGCTTAGTCTATGATGAATACTTTTTGGTTTATCTAATTTAAAATATATTTATCAATGTTCAGCTGAAATATTGTATTTTATAGATAATAACGATTGTTTACTAATAACTTAATTTTAAATTATATTTATAAATTCTTTACGCACTCATGGTTTTATGAATGAAGTCTGTAACGCCCTGGCCGACTACTCCTGTCAGATGAGATGATTATATGGCCGCAATAAGAAAAACGAATATTCGAAAAAATTGGAAAGAGATGACTGTGAAAACGAGCTGATGAATCGAAAGACTCCTTCAGTCTTTCGATTCATCATGATTGACATGACATGATTCTTAAATTCACGACGAGACAGATTCTTCAGGGTGATCCATCTGAGGATACACCTGGGTCTGCTGCTCCGAATCTTATTAAAAACTGTCTTTGTGCCTGCCCGGGTGTTAGTCTCGCGGAGCTGTATAGACTGGTGATCTAACTAAGAGATCCACCGGGACCTCTACTCCCGTTCTTCAAAGCGCCGCCTTCCTGTGGAGCAGACCTGAAAGAACTGCAAGCATCGTCCTACATCACCACCTCAACGTTTGATCGTGCTTCATCAACAGTGCTAAACTAATCTTGAGTATTTATTATAAAACTACTTCCAGAGTGCGGGTTTGATAGGTCTTTTTTGTAATCACTTGTATTTTTATTTCACTGTAAAACCATCATTTTCCATTATTAAATTTTTATATGTATAAGTCTAGTTTTATCCTTTAATTTTTAATAGGATCAAGTAGATTTGCTACAACCGTTAACACATTTTATTTGTTGTAAATGAACTAAAACTGATATTCTCAAAGCTACCAGCTTCAACTTTTTCATTTATTTCAAAGCGTTTCTGGATCATTCACTACTGCAGAAGTAGTCGCGCAAAGCATATTCACTATGGCAAATTCTGTCGTATCACTTCTAAAGAGGGGACGCTAACGATTTACAAAACGAACGATGAACTCCACGATAATCATTAACACCTTTGCTGCGGATCACGCAAAATCGGCCCGATACGGCGCTCACCGCTACAACAATGTCTTTCTTTTCAGAAATCATTTATTTGCCATGAATGTGGGTACAAAATAGGATGTAAACATTGTAAAAGCAGTTCCAACACACTACCTTACGGCATGCAAAAGTAAAAACATATTTATATCTACTAATTAGACAGACGAATAAACAAAAAAATAAAAAAGTACATTTATGTGAATATACAGCCTTCCATAAATAAACTAAACATCAAAATCAACAATATTTATTCCGTATTTTACAAATTATTGATTAAATTGATTATTAGCAAGATTTATTAGAGATTGCTGGTGCGGAACCGCTCGCTCTCGCTCGATGTGTCAGGTCAAAGAGAACCGCACTGTCAAAATGGTCGATGGATGCGCATTCCGACCTGGGCCACCGCACCAGATGAAAGTTTATGATATTTTTGCCGCAGCTAGTTGTTAAAAAATAATTGACCCAAATCGAGACAAGGATAGGTATCAAAGACCCAGAATGAATACAGACAAAATCAATTTATCAGCCGCTTTTTATCGGTGACAGATTTCCACTGATTACACTAGGCAGTTTCTAGATAATCTATCACCCACAAAATCCGTCACGTTCGGTACAAAGGCACAATTACAAAAGCCACGACAATCGCAAACTGAAGCGGCTCGGTTGTTCTTTCAATTTAAATCTATGAACTTCGGCGACGTTTCATTTTCGCAGACGGCAACAGTGCTGCCTGTTGTCATTTTTATCTGAGCCATATATGATTTTTTTTCTTAGAGTAACATAACGAGTCAGCCCACCATATCCAGTATTAATATTGCAATACTTAGTCAATATTTTAGTGCAACACAGAGCATTATTTAATTCAATAAATAGTCAAAGTAACTGTTGCCCGCGATCTTCGTCCGCGTGGAATTATTATAAAAATATTCGGATTAATCGGATTTTGTAAACAATTTCATGAGTTTTTTGTTCACGGAACCCTAATCCTTTATTTTAATAATAGTGATTTAAGCTACAGCTTATTCATCCGCTGTCGTCCAGTAAATGTTCCGTCTAAATCGATCCAGCCGTTTCGGAGATTAGCCGGAACAAACAGACACAGACTGAAAACATTAAAATGCTTAAAGAAATTGAGGAAATTGTTTTTTTTTTTTTGTTATATGAACCGTATACTTTCATATGCATTCAGTAAATGGCTGTTATTTTTAAATAACAAAGAGACACTTGAATTTTATTTTTTTAAATGTAAAAAAAAAAAACAAACCAGCGAAACCACCACCACGAGACGAGCGAACCAGTATAAATCAAACCAGCGAAATATTTGTCAGCTATTTTGCGACGTTATCCAACATTCAGAACGCACCCTCTTAGAGCGATCTTTGGGGTGACCTACGTTCAATTATTCATTGGTGGACGTCTAAAACCTGATAAATAAATGACGATAGCGCTATCAACAAACATGAAGATAATGTTACTCATTCAATTGATATAATATCGTGTTAGTCTTAAACATTCAGTTACAAAGACATGCTATACATGATACGATTCTTGACTGAAAACCAGACAGCTTATAATACTTTTAAGTAGAGTATCGTTGGAAAATTCAGCAGTATCGATCACTATCGTCCATTATCCCCGATTTATTATATTTACCTGACGCTTTGGCATTCATAAGATAACAGCTGATTATAAACGACTGTAAATCACTATTCTTCGTATTCATTTCATGCTGATTTTGTAGATTAATAAATGTTATGAATTTCTGCACCGGAATTTATTTTTGTACATTGATTCATGGATTATGAAATATGTTCTGAAGATTGGTTGATAATTTTAGTTTTAATCGCAGTTTTTCTTAATCAACAAATAATAGTAATTACACACCTTATCTAAATTGTCATTAGCACTACAGTCACCTCGTCATGCTTCAGTTGTTACAAAAATATGTTAATTGTAGGACCGACTATTTTAAGTTTTGTAATGGCACGTAAACTGCAGCAGGCACGCTCAAGTGCAATTTTTTATAATTTAGTTATCCCGCAATCCTAGTACCTAATTGAGCTCAAACGCAAAGAGATCGTATATATATAAACATATTATACTATCAGAATAACAATAATTGGCGGAAAATACTAAATTAGCTACGTAAACTTATTAGTATTTTATTTTCCAATTCAAAACCACATTTTACTGATATTTTTCTTAAGTTCCTCCACCTAAAATATTATTAAAAATGTAAAAATCAAAATTTAAACAGCTGTGTATTGTTTATATCAAGAAACAATTACTTAAGTTAAGATAAAGTCAAAACAATAACTTACCTTTATCGAAACAATGATCCACTTTTATCAGAACACACTCACTTTGCACACAAATTCACAAAACAAAACACTTGAAATCATCCAAAGAAACATTCAGTACGGAGAACTTAGAACATTTGAAGTTTTCGCGATGTTTTACGAAATATTCGCGAGCGCGACGCGACCTTACACTCCGTCGACACAAGCGGTACTGAATTCAAATCAACGAAAACATAGGAAGAGATAACTCTTGTTGCCGCTAAACATATTTATCACAAACCGACCAAATTGTAAAGTAATGATTTGTGGAAAATCATTTCCATTATGCCTACTTCTGAATTTTATGGGGTTATCTATTTGGAAAATTAGAAAGTAAATTAAAAGGTTTGGTTTTAACAAGTATGTTTGTATGATCTACTCATTAGCTTTTAGCTTATTAGTTTTGTGATCGATCCAAGGAGTGCCGAGATGTCTACTTGGACTGGAAGGGCCCTGCGGGGAAACTCACTTAGGAGGTAATGACTTGCATTTTTGAGGGCAAAACTTACTTAAGTCTGACTTCTGAGGATTCTAGAAAAGGTCTCAATATCTATTGATTGGATAAAGTTATCTATTTAAGGCAAGTTTTGGCGGGACGTGAGAGGGAGAGAATCTCACGTCCCAGCCGCCGCGGGAGACGCACCGGGCGTCGGGGGCCACGTGGTGGCTCCCGGCCACCGTAGACGCGGGCCTGTGGACGGTGAGCTATGGGCTAGCTCGCCGTCCGTCCGTCTTATGACGACAGGCCGTGTCGACGGCGCGTTCGTGTTCCACGCGCGCCTCAAAGAGAGTCAGCAAACAGGAAGGGGTCCGTAAGGGCCGACGCCTGCCAGGGTTGCGGGACTGTTCGAAAGAGATACCGCGGCCCTGGAACACAAAGGGCAAAGGAAGGAACATGGATGGGTTTTAGTCAGTACAAGTCTGACACTCCCTCCTGCTCAGCCCAGAGCGGGAGGGGTCATTTGATGATTTCCCATCGATAAAAAAAAAAAAAAAAAAAAGGCAAGTTTTTCCTTAAGTGATTGTTCAGATACGCAATACTGAACCAATATCGAATAGATATACAGGGTGTAACAAGACCCTTCACGAAGCCGTCAACCAAGCATTATGTACATCAAACTAAGTAACTTTACGCGAAAAATATTGCTGGGAAACGACTTTTTTTTGGTGTGAAATAAATCACGTTTTACAGTAGGACTCAATGTAACGCACTCGAAACATTGTGTTGATGGAAGCATTGAAAATCACGGGGTCGTGGAGGTGTTTAAAGTAAAAATCTTACATTAAAAACATGTATTTAAGAAAAAACTTTTGAAAAAGTTTGAACTTTGACGCTCAATATCTCCGTAACTGGAAGGTTCCCAGGTATGGTCTAGAACAAAAAGTGATTGCAATGACGGGGAGAAAAAGTGGCTTTCGGCTTCGTTAAGGGTCTTCTTACACCCTTTAGACTTCGGTTAAGAATCTTCAGAAATCAGGCTACAGTATTCGATATTCGATTTTTTTTTGTGGTTCCTGGTACCTTAAATCATAAAGAAAAACTTGTTGTACTTCGGTAATGTAATTGCTTTATTGAAGTAATTATGAAGAATCATTAATCGCAAGTATTCATAAAATTCAAGACAATTTTAATCTTTATAACTTCAGACACCCGAAGATGGCGCTAAGAATCAATTAATTTTACAATAAATCTTTCAGTGAGTTTATTTGGCTTTATTTATTATCAAAGAATAAATAAACTTAGTAAAAAATCCGTAATGAGCGAACATTTTAGAATCTTTCAGTAAGGTTATTTAAGTTTTAATAATTATTTTCGGAACGCTACGACTGTCTTTCACTGAGTGTATCTTCTAAATGACATCAGAAAGCTTAAGTCAAATTTACGACGTCAAGTTCATAAGTCAATCTCTCAATATTTGAATTATAAGAAGTTTATTTCCTATATTAATTTCCTGTTATAAAGGTTCATTCATTATTCTACTACCTACTTTCTTACGTCTGAAAGTATTATATTATTGAAATAAAATCAAAATCAAAGCATTAATTTCATATATGGCCATTACAGGAAACTAAAATTAATTACACTTTTTCTGATTTTCAAAGAGAAAAATTAAAGGGGAAAACTCCAAATACTCTTTTAAAAAGTTTTACAATATTTTGTAGAAAGATTCTTTAAAAAACCGGCCATGTGCGAGTCGTACTCACACGCACACGGGGTTCCGTAGCACCAAACAATATAATAAAAATATTTTGAAGGCTCATTCATATGTTGAATGGTTTTACATTCAACAGCAAAACTAAATTTGTTTGTCATAGTATGTTAATGAAAAACAAAGTCAAAAACTAAACATCAAATCTTATTCAAACCATTGAAGGTTGAAAGTTTTTTTACGTTCTACAATCCTATATTTTTTTCAGATTTTTCCTCTTCTTACTTTTAAAATTAGAGACACTTTGGAAGTGTCTATCTTTCAAACGATTGACTTTGAGAAAAAATGGTTTTAGGAAGCTCAATGTCATTTTTAAAGACCTATCTATAAACACCTCACACGTATAGGTTTGATGCACAAAATATTTTTTGGTTTCACTTCCATGTTGTTTTTTTTTTTGTATAAAAATGTGGTTCACAGAATACATCTACCTACTAAGTTTCAGCTGTGTAATCCACACACGGACAGATAGACAGACAGACAAACATGACGAATCTATAAGGGTTCCTTATTTGCCATTCGGCTAAGGAACCCTAAAAATGAGCGAAACTGTACTCTAACCAACGCTAGTCATTTTCCAATATTGAAGCCCAAAAGTTAGCCCAGTTTCCTTCAAGAGTAATAACACAAACAAAACATTTGATGACTCCGAGCATTATGGAAACTGAGAATCGATTAACTTTACAACAAAGTTTGATGAATAGACCTGAGTTGACTTAATAAAGGACCCGATGGAACACAAACAAAATCCTACTAATATTATAAAATGCGAAAGTTTGTGAGCACGGATGTTTGTTTCTCTTTCCCGCAAAAACTATTTACAGGATTTGGATGAAATTTGGCACACAGATAGTTTATAACCTGGATTAACACATAGGATAATTTTTATCCCGGTAGTACGATCCCGTGGGACAATAATTATCAAACTCCACGCGGGCGAAACCGCGGGCATAAGGCTAGTGATATATATAGAAAACATTTTCCGAACGCAATTAACCTGATTACCTTATTCGTGTGTATGTTTATTTTATATGGGTATTACAACCCGCCCCGGCTTCGCACGAGTGCAATGTTATACATATAAACCTTCCTCTTAAATCACTCTATCTATTAAAAAAAAAACACATCAAAATCCGTTGCGTAGTTTTAAAGATCTAAGCATACTTAGGGACAGGCAGCGGGAAGCGACTTTGTTTTATACTATATTTTTGTTTTAAGTTCTAATTGAAATTTTCGTGTTCTGTCTTTTCAACACACTGTGTCTACATTTCTAATCCAACTTTCCTCTCGCAGGCCTGCTGGAAGAAATCTCTTATGAAATAAGCAGTACCTTTGTGCTCTTCTATATTTATGTAATGTCCTGTTAAGTATTTTGTGTGTACAACATAAATAAACAAACCTTTTACAATCAAATGAATCTTCAGAACTATACAAAAGAAGCTGAAATTCTGAAAGAACAAGGAAAATTTGGCCGATTCTCGATGTAATTCTAGTTATAAAAGAAATACAGGGAATTGTCCCAGCTGGTAATTCCCACAAAACTTATGGGAAGTAATTATGAGCGGGGAAAGTTGTATGAGACGTATGAATAGTTAGTAAATGTTGTATGTTTGGGAAGACGGTCGATATCTCATTAATATTATGATGATTGATCCTCAGATAGCTAACACACGTGATGTTATAGACGTAATTATATGCTATTGTATCTTAATTAACAACCGCACGGGGGGATTATCAAGTTTATATGGATAGGTGGCAATCAACTGCATACCGAGAACCCTCCATCCTTTTGGTCCTAGCTGTCTTTCTTAGATCTTGACAGTTGTTACGGGTAGAAAAACCCCGAAAGCTACCAGCGGGCTACCAGTCTTACTAAGGAGCATCGATTTACCCAGTAAATGGATTGTGGAGGTCAGATAAGCAGTCATTTTGTGTAAAATACTAGTATAGCTGCCTCCGCTTAGACTGAACGCAGGTACCTCAATATTGTTGGGGAAAGGGCTACGCAGATAATAATCTTCTTGAAAACTATTTGAATGCAGTCCGATGAAAATGAAAAATGGTTTAATATTTCATAAAATCCGATTCAAATAACTGATATTTCTATAATGGTTTCACGGGGGCGTATGTCACGGGGCACAGCTAGTTTTCAATAAAAGCAGGTCAATTCTTGGAACCTACATCAGTTTATCAATTTAGATTTACCAACAGTTTATAACTAAACATAAGTTCTGCGTTTTCGTTTCCTAGAAATTTAGTGTTTACGTTTGTCTCACTTGAGAAGCCAACGGCGCATAATATATAGGCATTACATTAGGTTTACTAAATAGGCAATACATTAGGCTGGCTAAATAATGACAGCCGCTCGGATCAATCTCCAGGTTAAGCCGCGCTTGCTTACGTTAGTCTGTGGATGGGAGACCACCCATTACATACCGAGTTTCCTCCGTGCCTCAGAAAGCATGTTAAGCCGTTGGTCGCGGCTGACCAACGACCACGACCACCACGATCCACCACGATCTTTGACAGTCGTTACAGATAGTGACCCGAAAGTCTGACAACCAGTCGTACCAAGGGGTATCGTATAACCCAGTACAAACTGGGTTGTAGAGGTCAGATAGGCCCCTGTAAAATAATGGTGTTCCGCTGCATCCGGTTGGACTGGAAGCCGACCCCGGGCAAAGTTAGGAAAAGGCTAGGCACATGAGGCAGATGTCATTAGGTTTAATTACCACCATACTCGTACATTAGTGAAAGCGGGCGAGTAACGAATCAGACTGTTTCAAATGGAAGCTTTTAATGTTTTAGTGCTTTTAGCAGTAGTAAGTTTACTAACCTGTTGTGTACCTAAGTATTATATGTAAAGTTCGTTTGTGTCTGTTTAAACTCACATTGCATTCGAAGCATTACAGTATTCATACATGCCCGGTACCAACTAGGCAGGAAGGCTAGTAAAATTGAATCTTTTAATTTAATTTCAACTGCATACAAGTTATATTATTTTTATATTTTGTTAAGTTGATAATATTATTACCAGGACGGTACAACTTTCCAAAAAAAAAAAACGTTGTCGCACAAGGAATTTCTACTGTATCGTAGGTGCGTACGTAGGTGTTTACAAACATTTTTATATACTCATTGTTCCGAGCGGGGATCGAACCCGCAACACGCAGCGCAGCAGCCAATCGCTCAGCCACTGCGCCAAGCCAAGCATGCTATCAATACTATAATTTATTATTATAATTTGGATGAAATCATAGGGTTATGGCAAAGGATAGGATTGGAAACTAAAAAAAGTTTTCGCAATTATGCGAGCTATTTTATGAAAATGCTTCATAACTTTATTTCGATTTCTCTCAGTCAAAGACATTAAAACATTATCTACCGTCTTTAGCTTATACTCCAGAAGGATCAAGCGTCTATACATCTCTATATCTATACTAATATTATAAAGAGCAAAAGTTTGTAGGTTTGTATGTAGAAGGTAACCTCTGGACCTACTGAACCGATTTTGAAAATTGTTTCACTAATAGGAAGCTACATTAACCCCGAGTGCCATAAGCTATATATATTTACAACGTGCCCGTGGGATAACTTCCGACCAAAACGCGAATGAAGCCGCGAGTAACAGCAATTTTTAATAAAGGCATTTTCGCACGCTCAGGACACGTCTCTAACAAAGATGCTTCTGTATACGTACACGTGCTTGTACTAACGTGCTGTAACTGTATCACACGTATTACATTTTTCTTTGAACGGCTGTATTCCTTCTTAACCTTGGCGATATATTTATCACAGGTTCCTAGAACTTACTAGTTTCTACACGATTTATTTTGTAAGCTTTAATAAATTAATGCATGCTATATTTTGAGAGCAGCGCAACCACTAGGCCACAGTGGTGGTGGCCCCGCCTTAAGAAACAGTAAGTCGTAGGTTGGAAACCAGGCAGGCGCATTACATTGTGTGGTGTGTATTTTTTTTTAATTTGTTTTCCTATTGATTTCCATTATTTTTAAGTGTACTTACTAACTAAATTATGGATCTCTGTGTCTGATGCAAACAAATTATTATTATATTATTACTTCGTGTAATTTATTTCATCACCACTGCTCTCAAAAACGGTGAAGGAAAACATCGCGAGGAAACCGGCATGTCCTAGAACCAAAAATTCGAAGACATGTGACATCTACCAACCCGCACTGGGCCCCCATGGTGGATAGCCCATTCGCTCTCATAGAAAGGAGGCCGTATGTCCCAGCAGTGGGAAAATTATAGGCTGATTATGCTATGCTTATGCTTTACTGCGGTTTCACTCACAACCTTACGCAGATGAAACATATTCTGTCCTCCTGAAGTTATTTTGGGTCTGTCCCAAAATTTCGTTGAAATAGTGAACAATCGCTTTGGCGTGAAGTTCAAACATACAAACAAACAGAAATATTACGCTATAATTTAATTACGATTTGTAGAAAGTCATAGATTTAGTGGAATATTCATTTATTTGCAGGTTGGAGTTTCAAGTAAAAGCCACCGAACGACGATCGAATTAGTGAACCTCGAAACCCGACAGACCAAAGAAAATTTGCGTTACTGCGCCAACTGGGTAAGTTAAGTTATTTTTATCAATTTAAGTTTAAATATTGCTAACTTCAGTAAAATGAAAACATCTGACTTTTTCATTTGTTCGCACTATGCAAATAAACGTAGGCTTTTCTCTTTCTTTTATATGTGCTCGTGAAAAAGAAGTGAGAGAGTGGGAGGTGAGTGTGAGTGGGAGTGAGTGTGCAAGTGAAGTGTTACTAACATAGTTTTAAAGTTCTATTTACTAACACAATTTGTATTTTAACACATGGATTAGTCTGTAAGGTGTACATCTATGGACCAAAGCAGCCTGAAAATAAATGGATGTTGTTGATGAAAAGGCTTTTCCTATGTAGTAGAACAAATTACAGGCTAGCATTTTTCAGGGTAACCTTAATTTGTAGGCATTGTGGCCATAATGTAGACGACCTAGACAAAGCAATTAAAGTGATTGCCATTTCAGACCGAAAGCTTTGCAAATTATAGTGCTTCAGCCTGTATTGAAAGGGTAAAATATTCTGGAAACCTCGTGCGTTGATTAATTATGGTTACTCGGAAACCTTAATTGATAGAATCTCTGTGTCTTTGAGTTATTACCTACTGTCATTTTGGAATGCCCAAATGGAAAATTCAATAATGCGTTACCCTACCCAGAGATTTCAGGCAACGCTCAACAGTGACATGTGCAACCACAAACCAGAGTTTTTTTTTTATAATGGCATCTCGCAGTTCAGCCTATGAGAATGGCTACTGCTTAACCGGTCTAATCCTGTGGATGCCTAGAATTTAAGGCCTCCAGCCAGGGGCAAAATGAACTTATAAGCTAAGCGACCACTCGCTAAGGGCACCCCCTGTGGCGTACGAGCCTCGGCTTAGGGCGTCGCTGGGGAGGGCAGCAAGGGGACAGGCTAGATCTGATTTAGGGGCTGTTTTATTGCTACTGGCTCAGCACCGCGGGCTGGCTCATGCAAGGGTCGGGGCGGGGGGTTTGAAACGGGACGTCGCGACGGACCACGGCGGCGGGGTCGGCATGACGGCGGTCTGTGTTTGTACTTTCTAAGTGTGCTGGTTTCCCTACTGCTTTCCTGGAGGAGGGTGATGGGGTCATCGGGAGTGAGCAAACTAGAGCTGTATCCTACATATTATAATATACCGACGCGAGCGGACACAGTGAGTTTCGTGTGTCGGGAACACAATGGAACAAACAGTGTGGGGTGTAGATGTATTTATTTCTTTCTTCTTCCTAAATTCCTGTATATTACACTTCACATATTTATATTTGTTTATACGTCGTTCGTTCGTTTGTGTTTCGTCGTTTGTTTGTCGTTCGTTTCGTTTATTTTGTTTTTTTTTCGTTGTTTTGGTTGTTTTGGTCGAACAAGCTATTTGTTATACACTCGAAAACTTTCACAATCCAATGCCGAAGCGTATACTTTTCCAAATTTATTTAATAAAGCTTTTTTCATTAAGAGAGTGACTCTTAATGACATAAGCCAAAAAAAAAGAAATGACAAGCCAAAAAAAAAAAAAAAATTGCAAACAACATTGTCAGTGTATACCAACCATTGTCAATGTACCACTGTATAACAAATAGCTTGTTCGACTGTACATCTTTTTTTTTTTCTTTCGTTTCTGGACGTGTCATCACTTTGGGCACTATCAGAATACCAGCGCTGTGAAATTTTTTGATAGAGCACCTCGTACAGGACTAATTTAGTTGTTTTTTTTTTAATATAATATTTTTGTACCTTCTGTTAATGTAATCATTTTTTTTGTGTGTTTTGTCCTATGCGGGCTAATAAATACTTTTTCTTTCGTTCTTTCGAAATCAAAGAGTCTCAATGAGACTGTCATACTATTTGTTGGTTACAATCACTTGTAATATGACAATTTAACTGTATTTTTTTCATTCAAAATCATTGCCGCCATACAATAATGAGAACAGTACGTTGGCTGTCAATCTCTGGGGAATAAGCTTGAGTTTGACTTAAATACGACAGCAATATATCTCATAATTGACAATTCTGATTACTTCGGGTCGGTAGACCGTAGATTTTGGAATAGCAAATATCTATGAATTTACTCTGGGACATTTTATTATAAAGACGTTTGGAATTACGTTATTGTTTTATTTCACTGATTCGAATGAAATGCTTTACTTATTGCCATGCTCAAGGATTCTTGTATTTTATTGGCTGCTTTTTCATTTTGTTTTGAATGATATGAAATGGCAATTAAATTATGGTTTTCTTACTCTTGAACGGTTTTAATAGGTTTTAAAATTAATATTTTTTAGATATTGGATGCGATGAAATGTGGGTGTACCATTAGGTACATCTATGCCTAACCCTTCGGGAGTTACAGGCGTGATATTTTTCTATGATGTTATGATATGACTGACAGAGCAAAAAAATTCCAAATTGTCTCTTTCTAACGACTAGTCCTGTTTAATATAGCACATATCTAACGTACAAAAATAACTTGTAAAATTCTGGGAGTGTCCCTAGTTGCTTTTTGCCTGTCGGTTTTATTCACTTTCTTAATACTGTTTTGTAGTGTAAAATATTAGGAATTTCTAGCTTCCATATCACAATTTTGTTAAACAAAGCGACAGCTAATCAATTAAACTCAGAACGTTTCAGCGGTATGTAAATATTACCCTCGCAATGGAATCGTGTAAACACTACTCGAGCTTAGCGTATGCACGTCATCTGTGGAGCCTTTGAGTTCCCTCGGGCGGCGTTGATGTTGACATCCCGCATTTCGCAGCGTACAATAACAGACGTCCATTGAGGCCACAACGGCACGTGTATTTGGTATTACATCGTAAATTGATAGCAGATATAACTTGATATCTTACTAATATTATAAATCTAAAGAGTTTGGTTGAACTTGCTAATCTCAGGAACTACTGGTTCGAATTGAGAAATTATTTTAGTGTTGGATAGCCCATTTATCGAGGAAGGCTATGACATCACGCTGAGACTGATAGGAGCTGTGCATCAATGAAAAATTTTGCAAAAGAAAAAAATGCAACAGCTAATAGAAAACGCAGTATTCACAGTGGCGAATCTCTTTCTCTCACTCTCTTTACTCTTAGTTGAAATACACACATCAAAAGTGTCTAGGGATCAACATATATTTTTGCAATAACTTTTCTCCTGATTGATATTAATTAAAATTTTCTTTAAGGATTCATCAAATAAAGTGTTTTCGTTTGTCACAGTAACGATAAACCAAGTCACCTTTGCATTAATAAAGAAATTTGCCATTTTCCTAATAAAGGGATTTTTGACATTTGAACCACTAACACAAAAGTTCGAAAAAAAGACTGAAATAACAGTTTTCTTTAAAATTTTATTGGGTAACTTAAACAATTAATAATCCGTGTTTCTACCGCGAACACTAACAACACAAGAACATCGGTTTGGCATACTCAAAATGAGTTCATCCAAATCACGCTGTGGAATGGCCGCCCATGTTCGTTGCAACAACAAAAAAAGGTCTTCTTGCGACTGGATAACCTCCATATTCGGCAGAGCTCTTCTCTGTAGCATATCCCATGCATGCTCAATCGGATTCAAGTCTGGCGACTGAGCAGGCCAGGGCAGGACATTGATGTTAGCTGCGGCGAGAGTCTGTCTTACAACTCTTGCGGTGTGCGGTCGTGCATTATCATGCATTAACTGAAATAAGGGACCGATTTGCACTTGTAGAGGAACGATGACGTCTGATACAATCGTCTCAGCATACATTTGAGCGTTGAGGTTGCCTCTGATCCAAATCAACTCAGTTCTTCCGCCGATCCAAATACCCGCCCATACCATGATGGTTCCACCACTATAAGGATGGACTTCCTGGCAGGATTTTAATCGCTGTTGGCGTCCAGGGGTTCTCCAGTGTCGTATACGTCTTGTATCCGGTCTCATACCAAAACGAGACTCATCAGAAAAGCACACGAAACGCCATTGTTCTTCTGCCCAATGTCTGTGTTCAAGAGCCCATTGATATCGTATCCTACGATTGTGCATTGCTATAGGTGGTACCCGTAGCGGTCTTCGAGAATGAAGGTTCACTTCATGCAAGCGGTTTCTGACTGTTTGGTCGCTAATTAAGTTCCCTGAAGAGTGATGAAGCCTCACGGCTAACATCATGGCGGTTATTGTTGGAGCTCTTCGAGTTAAGATTTGAATGTATCGGTCTTGTCTCCGTGTGGTGCAGCGATACCGTCCTCCATGGCGCTCAGCCACGGTACCAGTGCTTCGGTAACGTGTCCAAAGTCGACTGATAACACTCTGACTTGTATTCAGAGCTAAAGCCACAGTACGTTGCCGGGAACCAGCTTCTATCATTCCCACGGCTCTGAGCATTTCTTCCCTGCTTAAATGACGTCGCCGCTCCATAATAACGTTGGTTTTAATCAGTAGTAGGGAAACAGTAGCACTAATAATGTCTTCAATGCGTTGTATGTTTTTATAGGGAAAATATTGACAGCTGATTTTCATCTTTTACTCGAATTTGATTCACAGTTCCTGATTCAAATTATGAAATGCACCAAAAAGGATCCATATAAATTTATAAAATCATAAATTTATTACAAAGCCACATCTCAATCTCAAGAAATCCACATAAAAATGCTTGATCCCTAGACACTTTTGATGTGTGTATTTACCTCTAAATAAAATAAATCACAGAATCAATCTTTACTTTGCAGAAATCCATGACATTAAATGTTATTGAGTATAGATTTCGGTGAAGGGCATGCTAATTATAATTGCTTTTTCTGCGTGTGCATCTTTTTGCGGACGGGAGGGCGGTGCTGCATGAGCTGCATCCTGCAGCCAGGCCCTGCAATCTGGATATAGATAGTAAAACAACCGAATTCGGTCGCAATGTCATAATGATGCGGTTTTAAGGTGGAAGCCGACACCGGCGGGTCGCGTCCGGCTCGCGTCGGTTATTTTGCGATCGCTATCTATGTCCAGACTGCAGGGCCAGGCCTGAATCTTTTTCGCGGAATTAAAACTAATATTTTGCATAACATTTAATATTTATCTCTATCAGACATGTAGTCTAGAAGTAGTAGAGATTTCAAATGTAAAAAAAATGTTTTGCCAGTGCAAACAAACCTCTGTCGCAGTTGTCCCATAAAATAAGTAGAAATGTTGTCCTCGTTGAGATAGAAAGGCCCTACTTTTCGTATTATTTCGTACCAAATACCTTTTTGTGGATCTTTGCTGTTACAAATGTCAGAAAAACAAAGGCGAATCTACAGTCACAGACACAAGGCATAATAACTTGTGAAAGTACTCTAGTTGCCCATTCCAAAGCGTAGATCTCTATGGAGAAGAATGGGCCAGAAACTCCATGGACACTATTTTCACACAAAATATTGTTACAAGATCTTGGTTATATCATTCATGTTGAGATTATACATATACTCGTATGTGAGAACGATGTAGAAAGACGTTGAGACGTCACAATTGAATGGGAGTGAGGAATTTGGATACAGGTTAACTATATATAAGGTCCTTGTGTTTGATCGGCTGGTACGAGTTTATTTTTCAATAAGGTTGTATTAAACCAATAAAAATCTAATTGGTATCGGTAAACACATAACATTTTAATCAACTCCACCCTATGATCTGCCGCAGCCGCACCTAGCGTAAATTGATTAAAGAATCAACACGAACCCAGATTCTATAATATATATCGACCCAGACACTTTGTATTTGGGCACACGCGTATCGCACTCGATAAGATACTGTAGTGACTCAATTAATAAAGTAAGTAAATTAATATTTCCCAAGATAACGGTTTAATATTAACCCTGATAACGTTGAAGTGCCCGATACGTTAGGTACTACCTCTGCGTCGTGATTTGAAACGCCATTTAATCGTATTGGTTTAGACTTAAGAGTGACCATAAACAAAGAGTGTCCATAGATTATCTTGCCCATTCTTCCATAGAGAAATGCTTTAGAATTGGCAACTACAGCCCTTTACCAGATTATGCCCTGTGACTGAGTTTTTGTTTTTGAATTCGTGGGTGATACAGGCTACAAATTATATTTATATCATGCATATTAGCCGATCTATTAAAATTTTTGCGGACGAAGACGCGGGCAAAGTGCTAGTGGTTTATATGATAAAACCGTTTACTAAACCACTCCATAATGCTAAAACGGTAAAATGCATCAAAGTTGTCACATTTTTTTAAATTCTGTTTCGTACATTTTGACCGCGTGGTAATCGCACTTTTTTATAAAACAGCAGTTTTTTTTTTCTCAATTCCTGATCTTATGTCTCTGCCTTCCAACAATCTTAACACAGCAATTCAACAAACAATCGGAATTTACTAAGGTATCGAAGCGAACATTAATTAATAATTCAAGCAATAGATATCATGTCGGCTTATAAACTTACACTAGAGCTAATGAGATAGTAACTATCCAAGCTTCCATACCTATACTGTACACAAGACGACCAATCAAACTATGCAAAACCAGTATCCGCTGATCTCTCATTGTACGGGAAACTCAAACAAAGCGAGGTCAGGTTATACTGGATATATATAGCTTAATGTGTCGACGTGTGTACATACGAAAGTAACTCTGTCTGTCTTTTTGTTACCTTTTCAAAACGACGGCCACAGATGAACATGACCTAGGTTCTTCTTCGTCATCGTTCCCGCAATGCTGAGGATTGCAACCACATATGACACGTCTCCAAGCCATGCGGTCTCCTGCAGTGTGGACCACTCGCTACTGGCTACCTCCAACTGCTTTCTTGATCGCGTCCGACCATCTTGCTTGTGTTCAGCCTTGCGCATTTACCTTCCACCCGGCTCAGTCTTAGTCGCGCATTATCTTCATTTCAGCCGAAAGATGTTATTTCATTGCTGGTATTACTGAATGGAATGGATAATACTAATTTTTCTAATTTAACAAAGAAAAAAGTCCATCTTTCAGTCAAGCAATATATTAACAAAAACAGAAAAACAAAAGAATATCAAAAATAGACAAAATAGACACAAAACGTGAAAAAGTAAAAATATAAAACAAACAATACAAAGAAGGCTCCAATCGGCCACATGCTCCCCTTTTTTAAAGAAGAACGACTTTCCTTAATGGTCGCCTCAAAATGCCCGCTTGGGTCCGAACATCCACCACCCGTACCACCCCATCACGGCCCGGGTGCAGAGCAGCGATCACGCCTCGTGGCCAGGTTCCCCTCGGTAAGTCCCCGTCACCAATGAGAACCGGGTCCCCGACCTTGACGACGACATTTACTCCCGGCACGCGACGGGGCGCCAAAGTGGGTAGATATTCGGTGACCCAACGACGCCAAAAGTGATCACATAGTCGGAGTGCCCTTCTCCAGCTGCTCCGGCCAATCAGTGCGGCATCCGTCAGGTCTGTAGTTGGGAACGGACGACCCGATGAGTCTCCCAGCAAAAAATGGTTGGGGGTAAGCGCCTCCGGATAGTTGCTTTCGTGGGAGATGTGCGTCAGTGGGCGTGAGTTTACCACCGCCTCGGCTTCGACCAGCAAAGTTGCCAGAACCTCTTCTCTTGGAGCCTGCTCTCTCAGTGTCACTTTCAAGGCTAACTTCACTGATCTAATCAGCCTTTCCCAGGCCCCTCCCATGAAGGGCGCCGATGGGGGAATAAAACGCCATTTTATTTTTTCTTCTGCAGCAAACTGTGGATCGGCGGCATCATAAAGAGCTTTTAGCTGTCGGTTTGCACCCACAAACGATGTCCCGTTGTCGGAGAATATTTCGCTGGGCGTACCACGTCGAGCGATGAAGCGTCGCAAGCACATAATGGCAGAGTCTGCAGATAAGCTGGCTACAATCTCGAGGTGGATAGCTCTGGTCACCATGCACGTAAATAGGGCTACCCATCGCTTCTCCCGCCTGCGTCCAATAGAAATTAATACGGGGCCGAAATAGTCCACACCTGCATAGGTGAAGGCACGTCGATGATGGGCGAGTCTCGCCTCTGGCAGATCTCCCATGGGTGGTTGCAAGGTTGTGCTTTTCAGCAGCTTGCACAATTGACATCTATGGGCCACTGACCGCACGGCGTTCCTCAATCCGAGAATCCAGTACGACTGCCGCAGTTCATTAATTACAGTTTCTGTATTGGCGTGAGCAAACTTGACGTGATAATGGCTGATCAGAAGACGTACAGCTGGCTCCTTGCCACTTAGAATAATGGGCTGCCTATCGGAAACAGCAGAAGTTCTTCCTACGAGATGTAAAAGTCCGTCTCTGAGTTCTGGGGACAAAATGGCTAAACGACTTTTCTTAGGAACGGGCTGCCCACGTGTCAGACAAAGAAGTTCCTCTCCGAAGGCGCTAATCTGGCTCCTCCCCAAAATGTGCCGTTCCGCGCGGATGATGTCCTCTGAAACTAATGGCGCTGGAGCAGTGGAAGAAGAAGCATCAGGCCGCGAATTGCGCTCGGGCGCATTAACCGACTCACATATTCCCCGAACCCAAAAATTTTGAAAATTATGACCCCGATGTTTGAAAATTGAGGCAATGAATTGATGAGTCCTGGCTGTTGCCCTTACCAGCCTAATCCAAGAGCTAAAATGAGTGATGTCAGCTACAACTGGTAAGGGTAACTGATGTGAATTGATAAAATTAATGCACTCTGCGTTACGTGATGGATGGTTTAATGATTTTGAATGACGAAGAGATGGCTTGAGCTCCTCCTCTGCAAGAGTTACTGGCGTTGCGACTTTGGGCTCTGATGGCCACTCAGAAGAGGAAGCTAGGAGGAAATTTGGGCCAGATACCCAGCGTGGTTCAATACTGGCTTTACCCCTAGTCGCATCGTCAGCTACGTTAAGTTCGGTTGGAACCCAATGCCATTCAACTAAACTGGTGTATTCTAAAATCTCTCCCACGCGATGAGCCACAAAAGGCTTGTAGTTTCTCGCATCGCTGCGTAGCCACCCCAAAACGGTCATGGAATCACTCCAGAAAACTCGTCGGTTAGGCTTAAAGCGGTGGGCTTCGCAAATCCTAGCGGCAAGTCGAGTGGCTATCAAGGCGCCTTGGAGTTCCAAGCGTGCGATCGAAACTGGCTTCAAAGGAGACACACGTGCCTTGCTAGCTATTAGTGCAAGTTTCACGTCACCGTTGGGAAGCACGAATCTCCAGTAGGCAACGGCGGCGTGTGCCAGCTCGCTAGCATCACAAAACACATGCAACTCCAGTTCTGAGAAACCGTATAAATTGTAGCACCTTGGAACTCTCAGTTCCGAAATCGATTTAAGGCATTCGAACCATTCGAGCCAAGTTTCCTGGTCAGCCTGAGATAGCTTCTCGTCCCAGTCAAGATTCTTGCGCCACAAATTTTGAAACAAAATCCTACCTCTCACTACAATGGGGGCTAAGATACCAAGTGGATCGTAGATCCGCATGACCTGGGCTAAGACTACGCGTTTTGTGAAATGGCCTGAAGTATCCTTGAGACCCAGGTTGAAACCTATGATGTCTTGAGTAGGTTTCCAGATCAAACCTAGAGTCCGTGTTGAGGTGGCTGACAGTGGTAAACTACCCAACTCTACACTAGAACGATTGGCTAGTGAAACGTCAGACAACAGCTCGTTTGACAATCGATTGAGTGCGTCAGGCTCATTCGATACCCAACCGCGCATCTCGAATCCTCCACACTTATGAATTTGTACGATGTCAGCTGCCAAACGAGCCGCTTCCTCCGTGGGAACATCTACACTTCCGATGAAGTCATCCATGTATGTATCGGAAGTAATAGCTTCCACAGCTTGTGGGAACTCTTTTATAAATTCCGATGCGTTTCGGTTGACGATGTAAATAGCCGTAGATGGGCTGGAGCACGCCCCAAAAATCATAGAAGACATACGATAGGTCTTTATTGGTCCCGCAGGATCATCGCGCCAAAGAAATCGCTGTGCATCTCTGTCGCACTCTTGTATTTTCACCTGCGGGAACATCTCCTTGATATCGGCGGTCAAGGCAACTTTTCCCTCCCTAAAACGCATCAAAATTCCTAGAAGTGGTTGTAAAAAATCAGGACCCGACAGGAGCATAGAATTTAGTGATACACCCTGTACTTTAGCAGCCGCGTCGTGAACAACACGAAGTTTTGCCGGTTTGTTGGGATTTACCACACCAAAATGCGGCAAGTACCAACAAACTGATGTGGGCGACTGTCCTCTACACTCCTCAGCATAACCCTTAGCTAGCATGTCCTGAATATTAGCCTTGTAAAGTTTGGCGTATTTAAGATCCTTTGACATTTTCAGTTCAAGGCTTTTATACCTAGAAAGTGCCAATGGATAGCTCTCGGGAACAGCAAGGTCATCTGCCTTCCACAATAAGCCAACCTGGAAGTGCCCATTTGGTAGGCGTTGGGCTGTATCCTCTAGAATACTGAGAGCGCGCTGATCACCTGCACTGTGAGGCTCATGTTTCGTGATACCGATCGCGTCTAACCTATATTGTTCCTTGATGAGGACTTCCAGGTCATGCTGTGGACGCTCACGTAAGGATACGTGGCAGGCAGTCTCCACTAAAGTTGTCCGGCTGCTTGTAAAACCGAACAACACCCACCCTAGCGATGTTTTGATGGCGACAGGCTGGGTCTTCGTGCCTTTCCTTACCTCGGATGCTGTTATCAGGTGCCAGTTGTCGATACCTATCAAAAGTGTAGGCTTTGCTTCTGGGTAGCATATCTCCTCAGCTATACCAGACAGGTAGGGGTAGCGACGTAAAGAGTCGCGGGTGGCCGATTGGCCTTGCAGCCCTAAGTTTTTAATTGCCCTTGCCCGCTGGATTAAGAAACTCTGCGAGGCTGATCGGCCTTTTATATGAAAGTCTACAAACTGCACGCTGCTATCCCTAGATAACCCTCCCACACAATTCAAATGTAGGTTGCCCTCGGGACCCTTGGCACCAATTTTGGAGGCGATGTCGGCATCTATGAAGGTAGCCGTCGACCCGTCGTCCAGAAGGGCGAATGTGTCTACGCACCCAGCCGGCCCGGAAATTGTGACGGCTACTACTTTTAATAGTGGAGGAAGTGCAGGATCAATATGAGTGTTGTTGACAGTTACGAGAACCTGTTCAGTTTCAGCATCAGTTCTAATCCTAGGTTCAGGTTTGACCTCCTCCTTCACATGAGCAAACGCTACAAATTTATCATTGTGCAAAATAGTGTGATGCCTACGATTACAATCAGCTATTGTGCAACTAGCCTTATTTTTGTTACAAAACCTAAAATTGTGTGGAACTTTTTGAAGACAACGATAACAGACTTTGTTGTCTTTGACGAAACGCCATCTGTCATCGACTGTCAAAGACGTGAATGTCGGGCAATTTGACAACTGATGTTCACCTTTGCAAAATGAACAAACATTTTCCTGATCTGATGTTTTTGCAGGCTTTGATTTGTAATTCTTAGGTGATGCTGAAGCCCCCACTCCCGACTCTGAAACGGTATGCGCTCGTTGTTTCTGTGAGAGGGTTGATGAAGATGGTGTCACCTCGAATACGGCACCGAATTTCATCACCAAATCGACCTCACGGTTTAAGAAAAGAGACAACAATTCCACTCGAGCTCGACTAAGGTTCTCATGATTAGCAGCGAAATCTAACCACCGCGCGCGCAATAATGGAGACAATTTGCTAAGCAGCGCTCCAAATAGTTCAGGAGAACGTAAATAATCACTGTGCTGCAATAACTTAGCAACTTCTACACAATTGTGCACACGGGTGGTGAAAACATGTAGATCTCTTACCTTCGGCCCAAGCTTGGGCAGAGCCTTGATTGCGCTCACCTCCTGTAGCACAATTTGTTCAGGTCTACCATAGCGACGATCCAGGGCTTCAATAACGTCGTTGGCGTGAGGTGCCAACACTAACAGCATGCTGACAGCTTCACGCGCCGCACCTTTTAAGGCTTGGTTTAGGCGTGCAAGGTTTTCCGCATCTGTGAAAGCACTTACCGTATCCTGAAAGGCCCGTTTGAACATAAGCCAATCAAGTGGAGAATTTCCATCAAAACACGGAAGTTTTATAAAAATTTTATTGTTATTTTGGCCGTCACTCTTCGCAAGTGCCTTTAGGGCCCCCACTAACTGCGTAACTCCAATTGAGTTGTCTTCTCGATGAATAACAGTGGCAGCAGCCCTGTCACCCCCGCTAAAACTGTGCTGAGGCAATAGTACTAGTAATAGTACAGGACTCTGTGCTGCGATACTCTGAGAAACGACGACATCGTTACGTAGTGGAAGTTCCTGAGAACACAAGATAACGGTAGCATTATTAGCTCCTACCTCACATCCATTGTTGGAATGAAAACCTTTCACAGATGGCTCTCTCTCTTGATGCGGAGGTATTTCAGTAGGCAAGGCCGTACTATCTAACCATTGTTTGACACTCGCGCGGCTCCACCCACTGCGAGAACCGTGGTTACTACAATCTGCTTCAATAGCGGCGAGCTCAGCCCGATATTCTGCTTCAGCAGCTTTGCGCTCCAATTCCGTCTGCCTAGCGTCTACTTGTGCACGCATCTCTGCCTCCATTTGGGCAATTTCTAATTGAGCCACGCGACGAATGTGTTGCGCTTCCGCAGCAGATTTTCGGGCAGCGAGCATCACGGAAGTGCGACTTGTGCGGCTAGTGTGAGTGCCGACAGAATGAGCTCTCGAGTTAGGCTCTAACTTAGAAGAATGTACCTGTGAATTCCCTGATGTAGTATTTGTAGTGGGTTCTGGAACGGCCTCACTACTCGACTGGGTAGGTATATTAGAGTCATTTTGTGGCAGTTTTGTCTGTGACCTCGTCACAACCATTTTTTTTTTTGCTGAAATGAAGAAATGCTGAAAAAGAAGAAAAAAGAAATTCCTGTGGACTAGTTTTACTAGACACTAGTTCGATCGGTAGAAGGACCACTTATATTACTGAATGGAATGGATAATACTAATTTTTCTAGTTTAACAAAGAAAAAAGTCCATCTTTCAGTCAAGCAATATATTGACAAAAACAGAAAAACAAAAGAATATCAAAAATAGACAAAATAGACACAAAACGTGAAAAAGTAAAAATATAAAACAAACAATACAAAGAAGGCTCCAATCGGCCACAGCTGGACATAGGCCTCCCCCAAATGTCGCCACATTGACCGGCCCGTGCGACTCGTATCCAGCGGATCCCCGCAACCTAACGCATAATACGTCCAAAACGGTGAGGCCGATTGTTGAAAGCCGTTTGGTGATGTTGAGCTCCTCCAGTATGGACGCATTTGTTCTCAGTACGCTCCATGATATACGTAGCAGTCTCCGCCAACACCACATCTCGAAAACATCAATCTTACTGCTTTTACGACTTAAAATCCATGATAGCACGGTAGCACGTTCCTGCGACGTAATTTCAGATAGAAACGCAGACAAAAGCTAGTTCAATACAAATCAGAGCAATATACCTAATAACATAGTCAAACTCCACGGTATTTCATATGCCTGGAGTTTGTGAATATGATGTTATTGGGTATTTCATGAACATCGTATAAATCCGATTACGCCTGAAGGTATATTCTCAAATGTTAATATGCTAATACAAATAAGGATGGCAAGACCTTGGAATAAACGTAAAGTTAGCTCTGAATTTGGTGTTCATTTTTTATAAGCGTCAGAACCCCTGGAACGAATAGACATATTTGATGTTTAGAAAATACCAACATGCACTATATTTTCACTCGGATTTATCAAAAACGAACGCAAAGTGCTATGTTTTAAAATGTAAATGTGTTCATATGTTTGTGGAAAACTATTAATTTTTCCCCTGATACTCGCGAGGTTTGGTCATTGCACACTTTCATGAAAATATACTACTGTGTCCGCGTGAAATTATCATAATAATACTATTTTCCCCGTTTTTGCAACCTTTTTCATTGATGTTGCGCTCCTATTGCTCATAGCGTGATGTTATATGGCCTATATACAGGATGTAACAGGACCCTTCACGAAGCCGTCAACCAAGCATTATGTACATCAAAGTAACTTTACGCAAAAATTATTGCTGGGAAACGACTTTTTTTTATTGGGCTGAAAGATCACGTTTTACGGTGGGACTCAATGTAACGCACTCAAAACACTGTGCTGATGGATGAATTGAATAGTACGGGGATCGTGGAGGTGTTTAAAGTAAAAATCTTACATTAAAAAACGTATTTAAACGTATTTGTGTCCTGTGTATTTATAATATTTGTTATGTGTTGAATGTTTATTGTTAATTTATTTCTTGTACGCACGTCATGTACCTGCGACAAATAAACATTTTTTCTTTCTTTCTTTCTTTCTATTTAAAAAAAAAGTTGAGAAAAAGTTGGAACTTTGACCCCCAATATCTCCGTAACTAGAAGGTTCCCAGGTATGGTCTAGAACAAAAAAAATATCACAATGACGGATGAATGAAAACAAGTGCTTTTCAGCTTCGTTAAGGGTCTTGTTACACCCAATTCGAACCAGTAGTTCCTGAGATTAGCGCGTCCAACCAAACAAACTCTTCAGCTTTATAATATTCTTATGGGTAATATAATATCAGTTTGCAACACAAGAATAACTGATTGTAGAATTTAACTTCAGGAGTTGTGTTGTGTGTTGCCTGTAAAAAATATCTATGAGATCAAAGATGGCAGCCCTACCGATACAACTCCTCAAGCTTAAATTCCTTAACACGTATGACAGGCATTCGATTACGAAAGGGGTATAAACAGGGCTAGCTTATCTCGTTTGTAACTTAATTCCACATATCCATAATCCCATATTTCTGCTTGAAAACCCAAACGAAGCTGCTAGTTTTACACCAGGACACATACAATCTATTCACCGAAATTGTTTCGGAGAATAGATTGTATGAAATTGTTTTCTCATGTTCCGTACGATCGTGGTACCCCGAGCCCCTTTTAATTTATTTTTTGTTACAGCGGGAACAGAAATACACATTCGGTGAAAATGTCAACTGTCTACTTATTACGGATCTTGAGATACAGCTCGCTGAAAGACAGACGGATGGACTAACGGACAGCGGAGGCTTAGTAACAGGATCTCGTTGTCCCTACGGGTACAGAACCCTAAAAACTACACTACTTATTTGAACAAACTGTTTCGCAGTTTGGCGGGTTTTATAAAATGTGAATGTTTTATAAAAAACACTTTCGATCCAAAATAAATTATTTATTTTTTGTTACTTAGCCAGTTATTAAAAATATAACCCACCCAACCTACACGGTCAAACTGCATGGACCAGCTGCCGCGGGCCTGTGGACGGTGAGCTATGGGCTAGCTCGCCGTCCGTCCGTCTTATGACGACAGGCCGTGTCGACGCCACTATGGAAAATCGTAGAACAACTGCTGATTAAAAATGGTTTTTGTCAATGTCGCTACTGGCATGCTTTTTTTATTTTACTCAATAGTTTAAGGACCAAACTAGACTATAATATCAAAAAATTATAAATATTAAATGAAATGATTTTTTTACAACACCACAAACTTTATAGTTTTGACGGACGTCCATGTCAGGCCCGTTCACTTCATCACTTTTAAATTGATTTTATTGTTATACGTTACAGGAAAAGGTATAATGTATTATATATTTCTGGAAACCTCGTCTTTTGAAGAATATGAAACAGCTAATATGTATTTAATGTTATGTTAAGGTTCACTTTAAAATAATTGCAAAATAAAATATGGTGAAAAAAAAGTTTTTTTAAAGTTCAACGAGACTTTTGACAGTTACCCACGTTTACCCCTGCTTTACATTTAATGTTGATTCGTAGCCTAACTATCCATAAACATAATCAAATAATAACAGCTGCGGATATTTGCGGGTTTCGGAGTAATTAATAAAAATGTGATAAGAGTCAGAAAACGGAAAACCGCTCGCTATCTATTGCGGTTTGAAATGTTGCTGTTTACATCAATAGTTTGCGGTAAGTTTTGTAATTTATCATTGATATTAGGGCATTTATCTTTTTTGCACTCATGTTGCGTGTGAAAATATTAATCAACAAAATGCACACTTCCCTCATATTTCAAATAGTATATAAACAGTGGTTTCATTCCATTGTAAATAACAAAATAGTGGTGAATTAACAGAAGTGTAATTACATTTGTTGACTCTTCAAAATGTCTACTTTCAAGTGTTCTAAACGTGAAATAATACTTTCGTATATCGAAGGAGGAAAATCGTTGGAAGCATTATCAACAGTTTTGCGAGAAAAATATCATGTGTCTGAAGACAACTTATGTTTCATCCTCAGTGATTTTCAAAGACATATTATTCCCGCTTTTAATAAACGCTGGAACGAAGCTTCACGGAACAAGGATACATTTTTAATGAAGAACAGTAATTGGTTGGAATCAGAATATTCAATAACTTTACCGGACTCTGAAGACGTTACAACCATCTCCACACCATCTACTTCTTCTGGGAAACGTGGAAGACCGTGCGTATCTTATCCAGACTTGTCAGAATCCAGTAAAAGAAGAAAAAATACAATGTTACTTAATGAATATGGATTTGAACACGTCTATAATGCATATCTTCAAGGGTTACGTTCGATAGGAGAAGGAACAGAAGCTAAACTTGTGGAAACATTAAGGTTTGCTGACAGTGAAAATAAGACCTTATTTTCGAGTCTCATAGAAGACGCAAGGCAGACCAAAATGTTAACGGATGAAGAAGCATTGAGCGTATTTATTGACTTGGATTTAACGAAAGCACAATATTTGTACTTGAGAAATTTAACGAACGAACGAAAATGTTTTGTGCTTCCGCCATATTACAAAGTGCAAGAAGTTAAAACTACTTGCTATCCACCGTCTTCAGCCATAGAAATTACAGAAACAAGTGCAAAAATAGTAAGACTTCAAGATTTATTAGATCACACTGCAGCTAGAATATTGACAATAGATTCAGTCTATAGGAATGGATTGAATAACTTACTTCTGTATAGTAAATGGGGCTGTGATGGCTCATCCGGTCAAAGCCAGTACAAACAGAAACTGCCAGAAGAGTCTGAACTTATTTCTGATTCGAATTTATTTATCACTTCTTTGGTGCCTATTAAGTTAATTCACGAGCTAACAGGTGATGTTGTCTGGCAAAATCCGGTACCTTCATCTGTTCGTTTTTGCCGGCCTATATTAATAGAATTTTGTAAAGAAACTCCCGAGAAAACTAAAGCCGTTGTGGATGAAATAAAGGGTCAAATAAATTCCTTGAGTCCATCATTAATTAACAAAGAAGGTGAGGGAGTGCAAGTGAAGCATGATCTCTTCCTTACAATGATAGATGGTAAAGTAGCTCAGGTATTAACAGATACGCCTTCGGGTTCCACATGTACAATATGTGGAGCTACTCCACGCCAAATGAACGATTTGACAAAAGTGACAGCTAGGCCTGAAAATGAAGATTCTTATCAATACGGACTGTCTACTTTGCACGCTTGGATTCGTTGTATGGAAATGATTTTACATATTTCCTATAATCTGTCTTTCCAAACATGGTCAGCCACAAGTGAAGAAAAGAAACGACTAAAGCAAGAGAAGAAAACCCTGGTACAAAGGCGTTTCCGTGAAGAGCTAGGATTGATCATCGACAAACCAAGACAAGTAAGTGGTAATTCTAATGACGGTAATACTGCCAGAAGATTTTTTCACAATGCAAGCTGCTCTGCTGAAATTACAGGAGTGGATATAAATTTGATTAAACGACTTTACATAATTCTGCAAGCTCTTTCATCGGGTGTAATGATAAATGCTGAAAAATTTGGTAGTTATGCTATGGAGACTGCTAGGATCTATGTGAGCAATTATGAATGGTATTACATGCCATCTTCAGTTCACAAAATTTTGATTCATGGAGAAAGTGTCATAAAGCATTTTGCAGTACTTCCTATTGGTCAACTTTCGGAAGATGCACAAGAATCTCGCAATAAGGATTATAAAAAATTTCGTCTTCATCATGCTAGAAAATGCTCAAGATCCGCTACAAACGAAGATGTATTTCATACTCTTCTTTATACTTCAGATCCTTACATTACCAGCATTAGAAAACCGTATACTAAAAACGTGAAGGAACTTGATGAAGACACCTTAGATCTTTTGAAAGTGAACGAATTAATTTTAGATCCCGAAGTTCATCAAGTATAAATAACATAACATTTAGTAAACAGTACAATTAATTAATTAATCTGTGTTCGATTTTAATCTTTAAAAAATGCTTTTTTTTTATTTTATTTGATTTTTATTTTGATGTACTATATGATATTTGGTTTTTGTAAACATTAAAATAATAGTATTCATTGTTAAGAAATAAACATTGGAGATTTTTTATAATTTTGAATTTGTTTTATTTTTTAATTTATTATTTTAAATTTAATCATAATAAAGTACATTCTATTTGAAGCCATATACACTATTCTATATTTGTGCAAAATTTTAGAACATAATATTCAGAAATAAAGAAGTTATTGATTTTTAATCAGAAACAGACCATTATTTTCCACAGTGCGACGGCGCGTTCGTGTTCCACGCGCGCCTCAAAGAGAGTCAGCAAACAGGAAGGGGTCTGTAAGGACCGACGCCTGCCAGGGTTGCGGGACCGTTCGAAAGAGATACCGCGGCCTGGAACACAAGGAAAAATGGACCAGCTGTTTTTTTTTTAGAGCCCGTTCAAAATAATCGAAGACTGGTAGATTTAGAATTAATGGCTTTTCGAACTTAGAACCTCGCCCACGAGATCTATCCTTATTAGCTATCGACTGTTCCAGTTTATTGCATTCCACTGATAAAATTGGAGTCATGAATCGTCTGCGGAATTTATATTTAACAGGAGAGTTTAATAAGTTCCACTAGTTTGGCGATCGTTTTTTCTGAGGAAAGCTGGCTATAGCGCGATTGCATGAAAACAAAGGGCTCAGTATTCGTCTTTTTGTCGGCTCTCGTATTTCGGTTCGTGTTTCGGTTTTTTTAGTGCATTTTGCAATGTTTTTTCGATAAAAATAAGACCCGCTGATTCGCTTTTGAATTTCGCAGCTTGCCTATCAGAATTTCCTTTCAAGAACAAGGAAAAGAATGCCTGATTATCTATAAACAAGCATATTAATAAAACATTCTTTATCGTCCCCGTATCAACCCTGAGGTAACATTCCCTCAAGTTCACCCAATTTACTTAACAATACACCCCTGTGCCTTTGTTTTATCATATTATATTTCTTATTCCCTTTTATTTGAATTCAGTCTTATTTACGATACGATTTATTGAGCTAGGCTGACGACAGAATGTTCACAATAATTTGGAAAGGGAAAAATATGGATGATGTCGTTTTGCAGGATCAATTGACTGAAACGAAAGGTCCTGGATTCGATGCCCAGGTCGGGCAACGTGTTATAGGCTTTTCCTATCGGGAATTTCTCAGTAGCAACGATCACGGAGTCTGGATGTGTGCCCGGTTGATGGCATTAGGCTTGCCCCCTAAATGATACTTAAACATAACTTGTTAAATTTGGTGTACTGGTGATTATTATTGGTGTACTGGGAATTACGAGTTTTATTATTGTTATTTTAAGCGTGAGTCGTAAGATTTTTTACTTTAGCCCTATATCAGGCCACTTAACGCTCCTCTGTTTAAACACTGCCATAGTCTTTGTCAATATAAAAACCCTTTAGTCCCCTGACATTATATTCTAAGATGGAGTTGAGGTATCAAATGCAATAATAATCCTTAACGCGAAGCTACATGATAACACTCTTAATTAAAACCTCCTCATAAGATGTAAGCCATAACATAGTACCGAGGAAGACCTCTATGAGGGTAATATGAAGACTTAATATTATGTGTTGAACGTTCGCGTTACCAACGTTAATGACGATGTTAAAGATTTAATTAACTTTGTACCAGCTTTACTCACGTTTCTTTGTTGCTTTGCGGTGAGAAGAAATCGGAATGAAAGGCTTAAAAACACGACTGCTTAAAAATAATGAACTGAAAAAATATCAAGTATCACAATACCTATATAAAATTCAACTGAGTGATGACTGAACCATGAATGTTTTATAAGATTATTACTGAAATAACTACATATGATACTTATTTTTCCCTTTTCAGTTCATTATTTTTAAGCAGTCGGGTTATTTGTTTTTATAATAATAATTTTATTTCAGACCTCCATGGTTATATCTGGTTTTATTTACCGACAAGTTCTTCCTTAAATTTATTTTAACCAAGTACAGGCAGAGTCATTTTGCTGACGCAGTCGGGTAAAAATAACCTCTTGTTAATCCGTGGGTTGCAAGTTATGTCAGTGCCCCGTCGCCATTTTATCCATCCTGAATTGATCCTGTGCGCTACTTCGGTCTCGGTGTACTTCGCCAGCGTACCGGAATTTGGATCAGATCGGTATTGGCGTTCCGGCAAGTTTAATATTGGTACAGCACACGGGAGACCCCCGAAATCACAAAACATTATTTTGTGTTGGTACTTTAATTTTAATTTCAGACCAACATTCTTGCCTACCTCCAATCTGCTCCTAGACCTCTGCCTTGTGCTACTTTGGGTAACCAACACAATGTCGTCGGCATTCAGCATACTGGTAGCCTAACCTAAGCGGTCCATTACCACCAGGAAGAGGTTCGTGGGACCCTTGATGCAAACCGATAGCCACATTGAAGCTGCCGGTAGTGCCCGCTGTAGACCGAGCTTGGGGACTCATCGACTCGATTCACCTTTACCACCTATAACTTCCTCCCCCTTCCTTACTAAACCTGATCTAATGGAATCTCAACTAAATAAGCCTGTCACAATTCCAGCATCAAAAGCCGACGCGAATACCGCCAAAGATATGTGTAGAATTACGGAAACGCAAACCTAATCAATATTATATTTTTGGCACCGCGGGACCTAAGGCTACCCCTCCCGAAACTGTTGAACATCGTAAATATATTCATAATTTATGGGACATGATATCCACTGAAATTCTTACTGGTCTACAAGCTTTATGTCCAGAGGGTAATTGCACTGTTGGAGATATAGATAAAATGGATGAAGTAGGTATGTGAGATAGTGAAGGACAAAAGAATATATGTGCTTTGTGTGAATGAGACGAAAAGGAAGAGAAATAAAGAAGAAGGGAACGGGGGTTGTCCACACATGGCTCTCTGACCACTATCTGGTCTGGCATCCAAGAGGCACATAGGGCCTGTCAGGGTATGGGGGTTGTCCTCTCAGAGTGGATGATAAAGTGTGTTAAAGATTGTGTGTGTAGTGTGAATCCCAGGATTTTGTGGGTATGAACCAAGGTGGGCCTACACCCTATCTTTATTTTGTGCGTTTAGCACTCGATTTGGGGAGCTCACCTTCGGTGCGAAAGGAGTTTTGGAGTTTGGTTAATGGATGTATCGCCAACGAGAAATTGGTAATGCCTGGGGACTTTAATGGCTGGGTCGGTGTAAAGAAGAACGTTTACTATGACTATTTCCAAACTAGGAGTCCGTGCTGTGCGGCAAAGTCTTCTCCCGGTAAGACCAGTAAGACGGTGAGCTCCACGAGCTCATTCCGTCATCTCCCTTCTTCCATCGGGAGTCCAGACGTACTGCGGGTTATCACCCATACCTTGTCGATGTTCCACGCATTGGCAGCGCTTTGCTACATCTTTTGTTATGCGCACAGCGAAGGAGTTGAATTCCCTGCCTGCGTCGGTGTTCCCAAGTTCATATGACCCCAATCTATCGTCGCGAGGATTCTTTTGAGTGAGCTCGTTCCATCGTCGACTTCATGTCTATCCTCAGGACAAGATTGCGGCCAAAAGTGGACCCATTAAATAAAAAAAATACTCAAACATCTTAAGGCATTAAAATTAAATAAAAAGTAAATAATCAAACAAAAAACTATTTGTTAAAAAATATAATTTAATAATAAAAACTAAATCAACAATGGCAATTCAGTTAATATGGAAATAATTTTATACTAAGGCGCCATATCTTTTGAAGATATTAGCTTTAATTACATATTTATAAGTTTTAGGCTGCGTTCACCACAAAAGAATGCAACTTTGAATGTATGCTTTAGTTGGGAAATTCCAAATAAGAAGAACTTCGAATGTCTATTGTGTGTTTCGCTAGTGGATTCGCAGCTTTTCTTGTATTATAAAGTATAAGCTTTCACAGTTTGTTATCAATTTTAGTCTAATTTTTGAACGAAACACTATGGCACATTATTTGTCCGAATTATAAATTAATATGTAAAATGCGACATCTCCCCTGATAAAAACCTGGGTGGTATTAAACAATTTTATATTTTTAATATTATTTTGCACTAATACTTAAATGAGACTATTGGATAGCATATATATATTTTTTTGTAATAAACCGGTTTTACATGATGTATTTATTTACACTCTATATTTGGAATGATTATCCCAAATCGTAGGTACGCCTACCTAGCAGCTTCAAGTTGGATTAAGAAAAAAAAAGTTTTACTACTAAAACAGTTTCTAGATTCGAACAATTTGTCATTAAAGAAACACCTTCAATGATTTTATTTTACTTTAACATTACGCTTTCAAAATCAGAAAGAAAAGTTCACACAAGCATTCAGAGTTGACAAACTCACCTTTGCAGGTATAAAACATATTGAAACAATTTTGTTAATGAATCTGTAAAAATCATATATTCCATGAATTACTTATTACAATTTTGTTTCATTTCAATCATAAATAAAATATTTACCACATCCGAAATTGAAATATTCAGGTAAATCAGTTTTAAAATGAAATTGCATTATTACTGAATTAAAAGAAATCCTGAAAATGTATATTGTGTGTGTGTGTGTGTGTGTATATTTTATACTTATTGCTTTCACCGTTTTTGAAACGTGATAATTGAAATGGCGAATGGCAATAAAGCTAACAAAATTAATTGGAAACGGCGAAAACTTTTGCCTTGTCCCAGTGAATTCATTAGTCAGTTTAAAGTGTTTTAGGTTTCGTCAATCTGAATAGTTAAACAAGTGTTATGAAGAAAATGAGGCTTTAATAGAGCGATTTAGGATAGTCTTTTAGATTCCTTTTTGAACCATTTTCAACCACAATTAATTTCCCTGGCATTCATTTTTGCCTTTCTAAGATACCCTTTATATTTTTTGTACCCTGTACATAAATACATACTTAAACTTACAAAAAATACATTAAAACTTTATCCTATACTCGGTTATATTTATATTTAAAGCATTTACATTTATCTAAAACTATGTTAGTGTACTAAAATCTCTTTACTATATACACATGAAAATAGGAAAGTTTTGAACAGAAACTTGACAATCTCTTCAAGATAAAACCTTTACAGTATGACCACCTTAAGTATGCAGCTCAAGGTGGCGCTGTTTGTCAAGTTCATTTTCATCGATTTGTCAAAGGTAGTAAAAACAAAAAAAAATTCAAAGCCCTCCAAGTTCATATAACCCCATTCAATAGCTATTTCATGAAAAAGTCACTCTTTGGGTTTATATGAACTTGGAGGGTTGTATTGATGATTATAATTCAGTAACTCCATACGTGTTACTGGCGCGATTCATATTTTCAACAACGTACAACCTGACACTGACTTGCAAATTGCAATAAACGTAAGAAAATTTAAATTTCGCGGGCTACCCTTGCACATCCATCTTAAGCCTAAACCTCAGCAAGGCACGTTTGTCCTCAAGGTTCAAAATCCAGTACCAAGAATGGAACAAATTGAGCAGTAGCTACGAAGTTCGAAGTCACGTAAAAACCAAGGTCAGGCTGTTTTCTAAGAACTTAAAATAAACTTTATTCAGTCAAGTCTCCGTGAGAACGGGAAAAGTATGAAAAGGTTAAACAATTTTCAAATGCCTAAAATATTTTTTTTCCTCACAGAGCACCCATGTCACTTTAGCAAATGAACATTTGCGTTCAAACTGTTGGAAGCATATGCACGGTACAGGTAAAAATAGACCTAAATATGCTTAGCCTTTTCATTCTCCGACTGCACCAATTAACAAAGATCATCAAAACAAGAATCCTCTATGTACGCGCACTGAATAAATCCATTTCAAAACCGATAAGTGCATCAGATCTTCTCTCCTCAACAGAATCCAGGATTAGTGTGTTCAATAACGCATCTCTTGCAATACTTCTTGACCGCCCTGTACCCTCTTAACGTGACGGGCGTGTCTTGTATGTTGAGTTGTGTTAGTCCTCGACAGTAGTAAGCCACGGCTTCTAGACCATCGTCACCGATCAGCTCGCAACCCCGAAGTGCCAGCTTTTTGAGATTCGGACAACATCGAGCTAGGATCTGGAAAAAATTAAACGTTTTAGAAGGTATAATTATCAAACGAACACATCTTTTTGCAGACGTGAACACAAGTGACTATGGAATTGTGTTGGGTCATGTTAGCCCCGAAATTTTCGGTGAAGCAGAAGTGCACTTTAGTACCCATATTACGCAATATGCAAAGCAGATTTCCTAGCGTCATCATCATCATCATTTCAGCCAAAAGACGTCCACTGCTGGACATAAGCCAAGTGACATAACCAAGTGACATTGACCGGTCCCGTGTGTCTCGCATCCAGCGGATCCCCGCAACCTTCACCAGGTCATCGGTCCACCTAGTGGGAGGCCTTGCAACGCACCGTCTTCCACACCAGAACTTTTCGGCTCGATTGGCCATCCGTTCTGCGAGCAATGTGCCTGTCCACTGCCACATAAGTTTGGCAATTCTTCGGGCTACGTCGGTAACCTTGGTTTTCTTGCGGATGCCTTCATTTCTGATTCGATCACGCAAGGAAACTCCGAATATAGCTCTCTCCATTGCCCTTTGGGTGACTTTAAGCCTTCTGATGAAACCCATTGTGAGACCCCACAACTAAGAAGTTGCGCCTTTCCAGGATGGGTTTGGTAATCACTACGCTTCCTAGCGTGACAAACCCATCCTGGAAAGGTGCTACCGAGTCCAGTGAGTGTCGACAACTTTTCACCCCTAATAGCAATAAGGTTGTGGTAGACCGTCATCGAGCGCGGTGGTACATACAGGGTGTAACAAGACCCTTAACGAAGCCGTCAACCAAGCATTATGCACACATCAAACTAAGTAACTTTACGCAAAAATGATTGCTGGGAAACTACTTTTTGTTTTTGGGGTGAAAAATAAGGTTTTACGGAAGGACTCAATGTAACGCCCTCAAAACATTGTGATGATGGATGGATTGAATAGTACGGGGGTCGTGGAGGTGTTTAAAGTAAAAATCTTACACAAAAAACATGCATTCTAAAAAAAAGTTGGAACTTAGACCCCTAATATCTCCGTAACTAGAAGGTTCCCAGGTATGGTCTAGAACACACAACTGACCGCAGTGACGGGGAGAACAAGTGCCTTTCGGCTTCGTTAAGGGTCTTGTTACACCCTTTATATCCAGTTAGTGCTAATGCTATATAAAGGTTAGTGTTTTTTAAGAGTTTACATTCTAAATTACCATTGACATTAATCATCATGAGAAGAGCTACACTAATTAATTAGGTACCTATTTAATAAAATACCTTCCAACGGGACTGTATTGGTGGCCGTTTAATTCCTCATACTCATTGTTACGAACTCAACTAATAATTATATTTACCTGTAACCCAGGCTCGGAGACATCAGTAGCCCCAAGATCGAGCGCCCTCAGCCTGGAACAGCCCCTGGCGATGGCTTCCACTCCGTCGTCTCCAAGTGCCCCACACCCTCGAGCGTTCAGGTACCGGAGCTTGTAACACCTTCGAGCTAAGGTTCGGATGCCTGAGTCGGAGACCTGTGAAGGTAAGAAAAACCAGAATAAGTTTTTTATGTGATATTTAAGGGGTCATCAGAACTGCTTAAAGGATGCTGAACAAAAATGTGATCAGCTGACGATGTTGATCGCAGTTTTAATTTCAAAAGATCTAAACTGCTATAGGGGTAAGAAGGACAGGGTATAAAGTTCTTCATCCCCCATAGAAAAGGGAGGATCCTCAGACCAGACGGTTGTTTTGTCTGGTGTTATCACAATTTAGGAATTTGGTGTTAGTTCTTCATTTGTGGCATAGATCGCGCTGTAGTACTTTTTGTCGTTCCGCTGCACTGTCTATAGAACTGCTTTCAGGGCGTCTTAATGGGCGAAGAAAAACATCGTTAGGAAACTGGAATTTTCTAGAACCAAAAATTCGAAGACACGTGACATTCAGGTACCGCACTGGGCTCGCGTGGGGACTCATGGCCCACTGCCTCTCACAAGGAGGATACCTGTCCCATCAGAATGGGACCGTATACACTGGTAGCCACCACTGCTCTCGAGACAACGCATCAAATGGCATCTCTCTAATTGCCAAACTGCAACTGCATGCATACATAACATCAAATCTGTAATATCCGAAGGGTCAGGCAGAGGTGTACCTATTAGTACACCCACGTTTTGCCAGTTATGTTTAAGTCCCATGCAATGCGAGGCGAGCCTATTGCCATCAACCGAGCACAAAACTTCGGGCTACTCAACTTCATGTATCGTTCTGACACCAGAAAATATCTTTATTTAATAATTCAACAGAATGAAGATCTCAAACACGAGAGCAGAAAATCGACGTAGTGAGCAGCATTACATACTAAACAGTTATCAAATGATGGTCTAGATTGCCGTCATCTGCATTTAGATTGGGTTTATGATCGCACTAGCGAGTTATTTCTTGAATTATGTTAACGTTTACTAAAATATTCAAGTTGCACTGTGTGCCTATCAGCTTTTGTATGGCTTATTACGGCCACCGTGGACCCACACTTATGGGAGGGCAGGTCGGAGGCCCGGTGGTGGGAATAGGAACGATATGCATTAAAGCTTATGAAAGCATCATAGAAATTCTTCGGTGCACAAAACTGGCCACATAATAAACAACAGAAGCCCAAACTCAAGATTTGCCAGCGGGCAATCGAGCGCAGCATAATAGGTGTGAAGATCACGTACAGATCGCGTTAGAAACACCACTCTGCGTTCCAGCAAAGCTAAAGTGGGAGGGGGCTGGCCCCGTAGCGCGAAATCGCAAATGTACCCGGAGAAGTAAAGAAATCCAAAGATCGTCACTCACTGGACGCCTGACGGAAGAAATCGCTGTCGAGGTAGACCACGGCAAAAGTGGTGTGACGATCTGATCTTGTTTGCGGGGCGAACATGGCCAGATATCGCACAAGATAGAGAGGTTTGGAAGGAGAAAGGGGAGGCCTTTGTCCAGCAGCGGGACACAAGACAGGCTAAGAAAAAAATAGATATTCTTGATGAAATTTTTACCATCTGGCGAAATTGGGGTGTCCTGTAGGTACACCTCTGCATAACCCTTCGGAAAATACAGGTTTAATGTTACGCTTATGCTATATGACGACAGTCCGAGAAGTACCCGATATCTAAGATAACAAAAACAAATTAAGTTATATTTATTTACTAGCTGACCCGCGCAACTTCGTCTGCGTGCGTGCGTACATAAAAGAAAGAGAGGTTAGAGAGAGTGTGCGTCAACCTTAAAAGTTAGACATATGGCCATTGTGGATATTTTTTTAGAGCTTTTTAAGAGGGACAATTCCGACATACATGATAATTGCGTAACTTTAACCGTTCACGCACAACGGAAGCTCTCAAAAGGAGTAAATCCCTATTATATACTATTACCGATGGATAATCATCAAATGACCCCTCCCACTCTGGACGGAGCGGAAGGGATTGTCAGACTTGTATTGACTAAAATCCACCCACGTTTCTTCTGTTGCCCTTTGCGTTCCAGGGCCGCGGTATCTCTTTCGAACAGTCCCGCAACCCTGGCAGGCCTCGCTCCTCTCGGATCCCTTCCCGTTTGCTGACATCTCTTTGAGGCGCGTGTGGAACACGAACACGCCGTCACCACGGCCTGTCGTCATAAGACGGACGGATGGCGAGCTAGCCCATTACTCACTGTCCACAGGCCCGCGACCCTCGACAGCCTTACGTCTTCATCTTTAGACACTCGATGACAATCATACACCAGCTAGAACGAAAGTTCTCATCAAAGTTCTTGAAATGGGCCGAGACACGATAAAACTGCTGTAAACTGTTGCGGACCTCTTGCAACTGCCTTCCGTCTCCATCGTCAGACCTTTGATGATAGACATACTCCAGGCAGGTCTAAAGTTCTCATCAAGGTGCATGAAACCAGCCGAAACACGATATAGATGCTGTAAACTCTTGAGGACCTCTTGCAACTACCTTCCGTCTCCATCGTCAGACCTTCGATGACAGTCATACTCCAGCTAGGTCTAAAGTTCTCATCAAGGTGCATGAAATGAGCCCAGACACGATATAGATGCTGTAAACTCTTGAGGACCACTTGCAACTGCTTTCCTTCTCCATCGCCAGACATTCGATGAAAGTCATACTGACAACTCAGTATGGTTTAAAGTTTTCATCAAAGTGAATGAAATGAGCCCAATAACATTATACCTGCTGCAAACTGTTTAGGACCGCTTGCAACTGCCATTTGTCTCTATCGTTTGACCGTCAATGACAGTCATACTTCAGCAAGGCCTAAAGTTCTCATCAAGGTGCATGAATTGAGCCCAAACACGTTATTGTTGCTGCAAACTCTTGAGGACCTCTTGCAAGTGCCTTCCGTCTCCATCGTCAGACCTTCGATGACGTCATACTCCAGCTAGATCTAAAGTTCTCATCAAGGTGCAGGAAATGAGCCCAAACATGATTTCTCAATTTAAAAAACAAAAGATCATGACTTCTCTGTAAAAAGTTATGCGTGGTCAGGTCATACATAAAATAAAAAAATATAGACGCGTCGAATTGAGAACCTCCTCTTTTTGTTTCAAGCTTGTTCAAGCTTCAGACATTTGACACGGGCGAGGGTCATTCTTTCACGGAAAACTTAACACCGCGACTCAGAAAATGGAGTGAAATTAATAGCGCCATCTATCGAGCACGAAACCGTTTAACCGTTAAAATATAATGCATGTAAAGCGATCGAACACACACTCTACAGGGTTATAGCGTCATGTAGACTAATCTAGAGTACTTTTTGCTCTCAGACCCGATTTAAAAGTTATCTTGTGAGCACATTTTTATTAATTAGTACCATTTTGGTGCAATAGATGTCGTTGCATGTATCTTACACAATGATGGTAAGTTCTTCTTGAACACTTTAAATTTATAAATCTTTTGATAGAGAGCACTGATTACAGCATGAAACAAAAACTAAAACCTTCTCTAAGTTCCCCACAATATCTGTGCATTGAATCTAATCACATTGGTTTTCCCAACAACATGAACACCCGCCTCGCAGCGCGCGCGGGTCATTATTTTGATGCGGAGTTATTTTAAAACTGTGATATCTCCTAAGATATTCATCTAAATTGAATAGTGTAAAGGGCAATTTGGGTCACAATTAAATGCTAAAGATGACTAACATATTTATTTTGATAAGGATTAATACTATGTCGGTAAAAACACCTTCGCAAATAAAACATTAATTTTGACCAAATTTTAAAATCATAAAAATGGTTATTGTGAGTCAACCTTAAAAGATAGGCATGTGCCGTCGCGGACTTTTTTTGAGACCTTTTTAAGAGGAATAATTCCCTGCTACATTATATTTGTGCAACTTTAACCGTTTACGCAGCGCACGCAACGGAAGCTATCAAACAGAATAATTTTTCCCCGTTTTTGCAACATTTGTCATTGATGCTCCGCTCCTATTGGTTGTAGCGTGATGATATATAGCCTATAGCCTTCCTCGATAAATAGGCTAACCAACACAAAAAGAATTTTTCAATTCGAACCAGTGGTTCCTGAGATTACCGCGTTCAAACAAACAAACAAACAAACAAACAAACAAACAAACTCTTCAGCTTTATAATATTAGTATAGATTTCACTATTCCTCTTTTAACTCGATGAACATTTTCAAAAAAGCCGAGATTCATTGTCCGTCATTTTGTACGCCATTTATTGGCAAAACATAGTGCACATATTTTTAGATCATATGTTATCTGTAATCATACCTATGTTTAACAAAATAAATGATTGATTGATTGACAAAATTCGCTTTTATTGCCCTGAGTTTTTGCCTAACTAGCACACTACAAAATCTACATTATTTCGTTTGTTTTATTTTGACGAATTGCGGCAGCCATTTTGGGCACAGCTTTTTTTGCGCCCACCCGTGTAAGATAGATTCTATACGTGCCGAATGAAGGAAGAATTATCAATGCAAGCCTACTTAAAAACCGGACAAGTGCGAGTTCGACTCGCGAGGAGAGGGTTCCGTACGTTTATAGATTTCTTATAGATTTTCCTGTAATCTTTAGGCAAAGAACTAGTTTCTGTATATTTTTCAAAATTTTCGGACCTCTTGTTTCGGAGTTAAGGCGGGGGAATGGTCAATTTTGACATATTTTCTTAAATAACTTCAACAGCTTCGACAGACAGACAGACACGTCCACGTCCTATAAGGGGGGTTCCGTGTTTTCCTTTTGAGGTATGGAACCCTAAAAACAAAAAAAAAGTACTTTTCAGAGGACAGTGAGAATTCTAGATTAAGGAAGAACCACAAGTCCAAGTTTCAAATTACTTAGAAACCACGATCAAGGCACAAGGCACGAGGTTTCTTCAAGACAACTAATTAAAAGTCTGTTAGAACTTTGTGAAACACGAGTTCATTCGTCTTTATTAAAAGTTGCTGTAATTGGGCAGGGCGCGTTTTGGTTAGGTTTCTGTGAAAAGGAAACCATACACCATGATTATAATAATTTACAAAAATTTATTTAACCAACAGTTTTCTTATTCATTAGGAATTAATTAATTTTGCAGTGTTGCCTTCCATCTGGTTTTCAACACATCTGTTCTCCTTTTGACATATATATGTATATAGGTCACAACAATTACTCCTGAAAATATGAGACGTAGAAAGGAGAGATGTTGAATATGCTGGTGTCCCAGTTTCAGAGTTCACGGTAAAGTTAAAATAAAAAGAGTATTTTTTAAAAGAGTAATTCTTATATCTACTTTATACTTGGACTTGAGAAAACGAAATGGAGTTACTAAATGACTTGTACTCGTAGAATAACCGGTCGTCAATTTTGTGTATCAAGTATGTCATACTTGTATTCTATTCTCTCGCTGCTTGTTCTCGCTGAATTTGATGTCCAATATTTACGCCGTGATCATTTTTAAACTAGTTTATGCCCACAGTTTCGTCCGCGTGTAGTTCGGTGATTGTCCCACGGGATCGTATTATCGGGATAAAAGTATCCTATGTGTTATCCAGGTTATAAACTATGTGTGCCAATTTCCGTTCAATTGTTTTAGCGTGGAAGAGTAACAAATAAAGGGTGTAACAAGACCCTTAACGAAGCCGAAAAGTACTTGTTTTCCTCGTCATTGCGATCATTATTTTGTTCTAAACCATACCTGGGAACCTTCTAGTTACGGACATATTGGGGGTCAAAAGTTCCAACTTTTTCGTTGCGTCACATTGAGCTCTACCGTAAAACGTGATTTTTCACCCCAAAGAAAAAATCGGTTCCTAGCAATAATGTTTGCGTAAAGTTAGTTAGTTTGATGTACAGAATGCTTGATTGACGGCTTCGTTAAGGGTCTTGTTACACCCTGTATTTCCATCCGTCCTCAAAAACTTTTGCACATAGAATAACATTACTGCTATTAAAAATGCAATGCAATGTACTCTTACGAGTAAGATACATCTAACAACATGAGAACACGTCTAAATCAAGATACAATTGTACGAGTAAACTTGGAGACTGCAAGACTGGACAAGAAATGTATGAATATTGCAAGAATAAGTATTTACATAACAAATAGCCACGTCGTCTATAACTTTTCAGACATTAGTCTAGACGTAAGTTAGTTTCTAGTTTCAGATATTCAGCGGTTCATAGTATAACTGGGTTTATCCTCCTAATTCGGTATCAAGCTACAGAGCACGAACTAACTTTATTGAGACATGATATTTTTATGCATGTGCGGTGTTTCTGGACTAAATTTTTTCCAGAAAATTCACCAGTCAAAGTGAAATGATGATTCTTTAACTTATCTCTACCTCTGTTTGCAAAGAAAAGAAATAAATTATATGATTTGATTGATATGATTTAAATTCAGTACATCCCCTTTCCTACAGAAATTTAATTTAATTAGGATCCCTTTCTTTTTATACCAAACTTTTCTTTCAGTAGAATTGTCATGACCCAACAGAACATTCCATATTTTATTTATTTCTACAGAGAATATACAAATCGAGCTTCAATTGTTTACATAATGTTGAAGATCATTGAATATTTTACGAGTGAAGAACCTGACAAACAAAGTATGTACCAAACTAAACCTCTTTAGTATAAAGGGAATATTTCAGTTCGAACGTGGATTTAGTAACTACGAGGGAAAGTCAAGATTTCACTGTCAGTGGTTTTAGAGTAAATTAAATTCAGATCAGTTACCTTTTGAAGTGGACTTAATTTCACAAAATACGCCATGGGCACTTTCGCTTAGGTTGAAATAGATTTTTGGTTTAATTTTTTTTCTCGTATTGGTAATGCTTAACCTGGTGTCAGAGTTTTTATGCCGCTCATGGGCTTCTGACTTGGCTTTACATGCCGTCGAGGAATATCTCTCAGACATGCTGGTTTCACGATGTTTTCCTTTATGTGTGCAAGTGATAATTATACAATACGCACAGGAAACCGAAAAATCAGAGGTGCGTGACTTGAGTTCAAACTTGATACCTATGACTTGACAGTCCAACGGTCACACTACTAGGCTATCACTGCTTTTTAGTTTAGTAAACCGTGAAGTATGAACGATGGGAACATTTGCTGACTTGCTGCGGTCGACCTACCTGTGTGCCAATCTACAGTTCGATTTCCGTGCGAAGTAAATATTTGTATTTTACAGGCGGTTATTCCGTTTCTTAATATTTGTGCAGTGAGATTTGTTACTGAAAACGCACGTACGTTATTGGAAACCACCGTGGGCGAATTTTACCAAAAAAGGGTTTTGGGTAACATCAAAGAGAGACAGAGACAGAGAGATTCAAAGCGTTATATAATGCAAGCTATGATTTGGCATGATTATACTAGTAATCACGCCTACAAAGTTGTGAAATCAAATCTTACGACTATGGTTATAGAATTTCATTTCAGAATTTTGCTTTAGGATTTCATTTAATTTTATCTCCCATAAGCGTAAAGCGGAATTTTCTTCTTTACTCGTTGGTATTTTGACGCACCTTCCCCAAAATTTCAGGCCGTACAGATGAACACCCAAGTCCCACAGATATTTCAACACTGTTTTTTCTTACCTGAGTACATTTAGCAACAGAAAGGTATCGCAGCGCCGGCCCGAGTTTTGCCAGCTCGTACAAGCCGAAGTCCGTGACACCGGTACAGTCGGACACACTGAGCTCTTTGAGCGCACAGTACGACGGGATCCACCGCACTCCTGCATCTGGAACAAAAATGAAAGTACCGTTAGTGACAGAACACAGACGAGGGAATTTTCAAAATGGCCACAAGTGAATGTTGAAAATTGTATCGTAAGAAACCGATACGCTCTCATTTTAATGCTTTACTGCGTGTTGAGTATGTAATGCGACGCCTGTAAATTACGGGGACGCGGCTCTGGACGTTGAAATCTGACAGATAATTAAATACATACACTAGCTGTTGCCCGCGGCTTCGTTTTAAATATAGGCTATAGGACTCGGGGATAATGTAGCTTCCTATTAGTGAAAGAATTTTCAAAATCGGTTCAGTAGATCCACAGATTACCCCCTACATACAAACTTACAAACAAATTTTACCTCTCTATAATATTATTATAGATAAACTCAAGCCTTTTTACCATGGGGGTAGGCTGAAACCACAGAACGATACCTGCTGCAATCCTTACATACTCGTCCACATTCATACATCTAATCATACACGTCTTTTTCCTATTTCTTTTGTAATTAGTTCAGTTACAGCTAACATGTTACCCTTACTGGGGAAGAGACTGGACCTCACGACACAGGGTATCCTAGTGTGGACTCCAGGGAACGTGTAATAATCTAGCGCTTAAGGATCATTGTCTTCTGTAACTAGTTTTTTATTATTGTACCTTGTTATGCGAACTGAATAAATTTATTATTATTATTTCCTTTAATCACTTTCTTATATTTCTTTAAAATAACGTAAATAAAAACATTTAAAAATATACAAAATAGTGGTCCGCCGGTATCGGGAGCAGGATCCAAGCTACCGGTGGTTAGGGCTCCAGAGACAGGAACCTCCTCACAATACGAGCCGTATCTAGGAGTACTGCCTTCTGAATCAGGCCCTTGATCCAACCGCCTAAGGAGTTATTTATTATTCTTATTACGCATGTTGGTTGTGAGTGCTACGTACCTGACCTTTCTGAAGTGCGTCACCAATAAGGTCAGTTTATGTCCTTCTAGGGCTCCTCCCGGTGTTGCCACTCACATCTGCCTTGTAAATACCTTTTGTTAGTCGCCTTTCACTCATGCTCTCCACATGACCAAACCATCTAAGCATACTCTTTTCAATTTTTGTCATTACATCTTCTTTAACCGCAACGTTCCCGTCTAACCTCATTCCGAGTTACACGACACATGTTTCGGAAGGAACGAATTTCCACATCATTGACTGGATAATAGTGATAATGTACCGAAGTATCTGGCAGTGTCCGAAGTGGATATTTGGTCAGTACCTGATTTGCCCGCATCTTACGAAAGGAGCAGCTGGTTAACGCTAATTTTACTCAGCTCACAAAATAGTGACGGGTTATGATAGAATGAGGCCGCGTTTTTTTTTGTGTTTTGATATTTGCCGACTGTCAGCCTGATTTAATTAAACGAGTTCATATTACGATTCTCATTAATTGCTCAACGATGAACTACAAAATAATGTTAAGCGAAACCTCATCAAAGCGTAGCGCGCAGTTGCGCGAAATGAGATAATGAGATACCATTGAATGTAGCAGTTGATTATTTTTCTTATCATTTGTTGTTTATTGCAACTTGATTATCATCACGCCTGTAATCTCCGGAGGGTTAGGCAGACAAGTACCTAATAGTGCACCCACGTTTCGCCAAGTGCCATATAATAGGTAATGCCTATAGGGAATGCCTATGACATTAAGTCCGCCTTTGTACTTTTGTCGTTGAAGTGTTAAATAAATAAATAGGAGGTATTGCCATCAACCGGGCACAAATCCAACTTCGTCTACAACTGAAAAGTTCCTGTTCCTAGTCTGTGTACAAGTGTACATAAATAATAAAATAAACATTTTGCCCGACCTAGGAATCAAACCCAGTACCTAATGCTCAGTAGTCGCGCTTGCGACCACTAGACCTACAAGGCAATCAAAGTCTGTTGCAATTAAATTTAGGACGTTACAGACCAAACCTAAGCATAATTTTGCGTTACGATAATTCCTCAGAATAATCCTAAGGAATGCCTCTTAACGCTCCAAATACGAATATTTATGAGCGAGTTCAACAACGATGAACATGACTTAATTAACTCATGCGATGTTTAACAGGATCCTTACTTATTGTCTTGATTTACTCAACCTCCAACGATTTCTACCTTTAGAGCAATGAGACGCATACGCCTTTCACTGATGCAGACGATCGGATTTGCTCTAGATATGATCACGCTATATCGGGTGGACTATTGAGAATGCTTAGACTTATTTATATATTCAGAAATACATTTTAAGCTTACAGTTTTACACCAAAACGCTTAAATTCTAACAATAATCATATTACAATATCAAATAACATTTTGTAATCATAATAATTCGGAAAGCAAAATAAAAATGATATGTCAAGTTATGGTGTCATACATCTATACTAATATTATTCCATTAGTTATATGTAGGGGGTAATCTCCAGAACGAATGATACAATTCTAAAAATTCTTTCACTGGTAGAAAGCTACATAATTCGTTGGTGCTATAGGCTATAAATTATATTTATATCAGGCATATTAGCCGAGCTATCACAATTTTTGCGGGCTAAGTGCTAGTAAAATATAAATAAAATGATATAAATAAGTCTTAATAACGTTGCTAGCAGAACGGATGGCCGATAAGGCTGAAAAGTTCTGGATGGCGACCGCGAACCGGAAGACGTTGCGTTGGAAGGCCTCCCACTAGGTGGACCGATGACCTGGTGAAGGTTGCGGGGATCCGCTGGATGCGAGTCGCACGGGACTGGTCAATATGGGGACACTTGGGGGAGACCTATGTCCAGCAGTGGCCGTCTTTCGGCTGAAATGATGAAGCATTAATATGTCAAAATCAATACATGTAATGTCATATCACTCTATGTAACATACTGGTATTCAGCTGTATCCGGTCAGAACCCCACACCGCCAACCGACCTCAACATATGTAGTTGGGAATAGGCTAGCTAGGTGATGATGATGTCAAAATCAATACACCAGTGTAACAGAAACATATCAGAGAAATTCAATAATATTACAGTATTATTAATAAAAATAAAAATAAAAGTTTATTGGCACAAAAACCTTTGTATACAATACCAATACGAGTACTTTCCACATAGGTACATTGAATTTTAGGAAAAGGCTGTACAAATAGTTAAAAACCTTGCCTCCTAAACTAGGCAGACCCGGTGACCTAGGAGTCAGTGTTCTGCTGTAACTTCGTGTACAAAATAAACCTTAATTTGTGTGTTACGTATAATGACCTGGTTTAACTATGCTTATGAATGTGTGTAAGGGGAAGATGGCTATGTGAGTGGGATGTGGTGTGGTGTAGTGTGGTGTGGTGAGGTGTGGTGTGGTGTGGTGTGGTGTGGTGTGGTGTGGTGTGGTGTGGTGTAGTGTGGTGTGGTGTGGTGTGTCGTGGCTTGGTGTATGAGCGGGAGGGGTGTGCAGTTGCATCTGTGTATTGCAGTCTTTATTAAAATAAAATAATGACAGTTGCGGCGAACGGCTCGAGGCACGGAGGAAACTCGTTATGTAATGACGGTGACCCATCCACGGACTGACCTTGGCCAGCACAACAATACTCTCGAGTTACCTTGTAAATAAAGTGATAGGTACCAAAAATATCTTCAAACGAACTAAAATAAATGTTAGCCTGGTAATTACCTACAAGCCCCTACTCACTTATCCTTTCGGATCCTTTGTTTCATGTTTATTATTATTCAGAAGACTTGAAAGAGTTTTATCAGTAGGTAAGCAGGTACTTTGTAAAGCAGAACCCGCGTATTTAAATTGTCTAAACAGTGTCTACCTCCGTCCTACGCAGGTGTTGCTTCGGGCCTAGTTTAGTTTCTAAAAACGGTATAATTTTAATGTGTTTCAGAAACATTTTGACGTCATACCACGCCTGCTTAAAGGAACAGTTGAGTGTGAGAGAATCCTTTGCCTTGGTATGAATTGAGAACAATGCAGTCAGATTACAATGTTCCCACAGCTGGAAAGCAGGCCGCCAACAAATCTCCACCGCCCAGTGCGTGTTGGTAGATGTCACATGCCTTCGATTTTTTGCTTCTATAGCATGTGTGTTTCTTCACGGCTATAAGATAAACTGAATTTCATGAACTTCAGGGAGACAGCATTTTTTTACCCTAAAAATAACCTTTTCCTACAATCGCATGATCTGTTTAGTAGTTTTATGTTTCTTTTTTAAATTCGTTAGTCACATTTATTATGTTATTAGTTACATCAAATATATAACATATTTTTTGAAGCAATTTAATTGTAAAATAAACAAGGGTATTGTATGCGAAATCCCAATTTACGAATCGCAAGGCCGCTGCAATTAAAACTTAATGAATGCTTTGACCCATTTTTATCTGGAGACAATGCCTAAATAGCAAGGGCATAACACAAGTAGCACAATAATAGCGATTTGTAAAAGAGAATAATTCGCGGGTTAATGAAACAGAGCAAAAACCTTTGAACACGAGCTGTACAGCGCAAACATCCTCGCAACATCTATATTCCACGGACTAGAAAATCTTGTGTGAAAATCTAGTGCAAGAAATTACTTGCTTTCGAAAAACGAGCTAGACGGGTCGACTAGAGGAGCCACCGATCTAATAAAGACGTTACTCGCGGATTATGGCGATTAGATTGATGTTTTTCTGAATAATAATGCGATTACTGTCTGATGGTGACCGTATAATTTATCAGACATAACGGGAATGCTTTGAGTATGGTTATATTTGTTGATCAACGGTATTGGTCGGGTTGTTCACGGAAGCATTCAATCAAGTCATTGCTGGAAAACATTTTGCCTTAACTAACTAGCTGTAGTCGCCTTTTTACCCGATTGCGGCGAAGACCAAAAGGAGGGTTATGTGTTTGACCTGTATGTTTCTTTGTTCCCTCGTAACTCATGAACGGATGAACAGATTTGGATAAATTAACAAAATAATAAATCGTCTGCGAAATTTTTCACGTTACTAAACTAAAAAGCAGGAAATAAAAAAAGTAAATGAAAAACTAATAAACCAAACAAAAAAAATGAAAAGCACAAAACATCCCATCAGTTTTCATTCAGTTCAGGGTCCCATTCAGTTTTCATAATTCTATATTCAAAAGGGCGGCTTGCTTCCTGTGTTTTTCAACAACTGTTTTTTCTGAGATCTCGCAACTGCCGAGCATGAGGTCCTGGATTCGATTCCCAGGTCGGGCAAATTGTTATTGGGTTATTCCATCAGGAATCATCAGGTTGATGGCAATAGGCTCGCCCCATATTACATGGGACTGTGAAATGTGGGTGTACTCCACCTCTGCCTTACTCTTCGGTAATTACAGGCGTGATGGTAAGTTATTTGGTAGATAAGAACCTTTCTTTTATCAATTATCTTTTGTCATAAGGTGGAAGCGTCAGGGTACCCCGCGAAATTCAAATTTTCTTACGTATTTTGCAATTTGAAGGTCGCAGTGGCAGGTTGTATGTTGTTAAAAAATGAGTAGCACGTATGTAGTTACAGAATTATAATCATTAACATCATTAATAAAACCCTCTAATTTTATTTAACCCTATTCTGTAACCATTTCATGAAAAAGTCATTCAATGGGGTTAAATGAACTTAGAGGGTTGTATTGATGATTTGAATGGTTCTGTAACTACTACAGACGTGTTACTGGCGCGCAAAAAAACGTAAGAAAATTTGAATTTCGCTGACAACCCTGACGCTTCTACGACCTGAAAGATTCTAGACAAAGCTTAGTTCGACACTAAAAGGGGCAATGGATTCCGAACAATACGTGAAGGCATAAAAGAGGAGGCCAGAACACTTAGGTGTCACGCAAAATGAGGTCATGCTGAAGCTGAAGATGGATGAATAAAAGTCTAACTTTAACAATGACCAAATAGAGCTACGCTTTTTATATAAAGAAAAGATTTTGCCCGCGCCTTCGCTCGCTTTATGGCCGGAAATATCTCAAATGAATGTTTTTAATCTAAACTAGCTGTTGCCCGCGGCTTCGCTCGCGTTTTGGTCGGAAATTATCGCAGGGGCACGTTGTAAATTATAGCCTATGGCACTCGGGGATAATGTAGCTTCCTATTAGTGAAAGAATTTTCAAAATCGGTTCAGGAGAACCAGAGATTACCCCCTACAACCTCACAAACTCACAAACTTAACCTCTTATGTATAACATTGTTAAAAAATACACTCAGGGAAAGTGGAGATTTCGATTAGTTAAAGCATTTTGGGAATCAGATCAGTAGTTCCGAAGATTACCCCCTAAATCCCAACTTACAAACATACAAATTTACCTCTGTATCTTTTTCCTCTCTACAATTACCTCTTTATAATATTAGTATAGAAAATAATGAAGAAAGTTCCTAACTGTAGACTTTTTACTCGGACGTTTGAAAAGTTATGGTCCATAACCAATCATAATTTTAATTAGAAAATCCCTTACTGGATAGAATTTCTAGGTTGAAACCTAGTTTCCTCAATTACCTAGTAAATTGCTAGGCGCTAAACGTACGCAAACATTATACTTAGCTGAGATAAATATGACATAAAAATAGAGAAAAGCTGACATTACTTGTTGAAGAAAGATTATGTTATTTCCGAAGAGAAAACTTGAAACCTATGGGACCAACCTTGATTTAAAATCCATCCAAAGTTAGTCTAGGAAATCTCGATTTTAGCGATAAGTCCGCCCATTGCGTCCTTCCAGTCCACCTTATTTGTAAGTTCTACATTGTAACACCCGTATTTTTTTAGGTAAACATAACATCACGCCTGTAGCCCCGAAGGGTTAGGCACAGGTGTACCTAATAGTACACCCACATTTCGCCAGTTAGGTTTAAGTCCCATCTAATAGGGGGCGAGCCTATTGCCAAAAACCGGGTACAAATCCAGACTCCGCGGCTGCTACTGAGAAATTCCCACTAACACTTTGCCCGACCTGGGAATCGAACCCTCCTGGGTTCGCTCATGCTCAGCAGTCGAGCGTGCGACCACTAGACTATTGACGCAGTCAAGTAATTTTGATGGTGTACATAATAAAGGGTATACTAAAGGGTGTAACAAGACCCTTAACGAAGCCGAAAGGCACTTGTTCTCCCCGTCATTGCGATCATTTTTTTGTTCTAAACCATACCCGAGATCCTGGTAGTTACGGAGATTTTGGGGGTCAAAGTTCGAACTTAAAAAAAAATAATTAAATGGAGGTTTTTAATGTAAGATTTGTACTTTAAACACCAGTACCATCAGCACAATGTTTTGAGTGCGTTACATGGAGTAATACCGTAAAACGTGATTTTTCACCCCAAAAAAAAGTCGTTTCCCAGCAATAATTTTTGCGTAAAGTTACTTAGTTTGATGTACAGAATGCTTGGTTGACGGCTGCGTGAAGAGTCCTGTTACACCCAGTATTCTACACGCAAGAGACATAACTGAAGAGAGAGTAATCAACATAAAAATTGGGGGTTACGAGAATATTCCTGTGATGGTGAACAAGATTTTTTCAAAAGAAAAAACTTGGTAGCGGTTTCCCATAATGTTTGCCTTCTGCGGAAAAGCAGGTCTTTAAAATTTCTAGTTCATGCCATTGCATGACGTAGAAGTGAAAATTCGAGAACATGACATACGCGAGCCATTGGACCCGCGTAATGGATTGCCTAATACCTTTCTCAGAGTGGAAGTACAGACAGCTGCAGAGAAACCTCACCCCTAGAAATGTATAAAAGCGCCATTAGGGGGTGAGGTTTCTCTGCAGCTGTCTGTACCTATGTGTGTCCCAGGAGTGGAACCGAGTCAAAGGAAGTCGAAACAGAGACACACAAACGAGATCGATAAAATTACTGAATAATAGAAAGTCAATGCAAATATTGCTGAAAATAGGAACAATAAAGGAAAAGTCTTCTTTAAAGTGCGTGGAAGTGAACTTATAAAGAACACAACGCTCACCATCATTCATTATCAGAGTGAGAAGAAGATGCTAACTTTCAAAGTAGATTTTCAAGCTCCAAATAGCACTTAACTTGGAACTCCACCTTAAAAAGGCCCTAGCGCGAGCGCGCGGTGTATACGGAACGTAAATACGTAGATTTTTTAATTGGAAATACAATAATCCATATCAATAGCATCATTATCATCTGCCTAGCCTTTTCCCAGCAGTCGGCTTCCAGTCTAACCAGATGCAGCTGAATACCAGTATTTTACATGGAGCGACTACCTATCTGACCTTCCCAACCCAGCTAGCACTGCGTAATACGATACCCCTTGGTAAGACTGGTTGGCAGACTTTCGGGTCACTACCTGTAACGACTGTCAAAGATCTACAAATGACAGCCGGGACCAACGGCTTAACGTGCTTTCCGAGGCAAGGAGGAAACTCGGTATGTTATCAATGGTCACCCATCCACAGACCAACCTAGGCAAGCACGGCTTAACCTGGAGATCGACCCGAGCAGCTGTTATTATTTAGCCACGAGCTCCTCCATATCAATAGTATTTTAGTTAAATTGTTTGCAACAAGCACAACCAGTAACATCCACAGATATGAGCGAAATTCTAAAAAATATGAAAATTTAAAATATTGTTTGTTAATGTTTGTCTGAGATGTCACGATTTACTCCGCTAGGCTTTTACATCATGTGGGCAGACGATGGGTTTCGTGCTATGAAAAGATACTGAGAACGATACACTGTTTCTAGCAAAACTAACGAATTACTCGAGATTACAACTTAACACAATAACACGGGGCATAATGAATCGGGTACAGTTCCAAGAAGTCTTAACCCGGCCGCGATCAGACACTGACTGACTGTCGTCCTGGCTCAGAGTTTACCATCTGGGTAAAAGCACGCTGTGGTGTGGGTAGACTTGTAAGTAGTTCTCGTGATGTCACCACCGCGTAATTGCAATCCATTTCAAGCCCGTACCAATTTTTTAAAATCGGCTTATTTACGCTACGTTTACTTACACCGCGCGCTCGTGCTCTGATCCATTCAAACAGGGATTATTAAGAGCTTGCAAGCCAGCAAGTCTATACAAAATATACTTTTTTTTATGAAATGTGACCTACAAAGATTGCTTATGCCACTGAATATAATTTATTATCATGAAAGTCTAGGTCTTGACACTTAGACTTTTACTTGAATAGGACATCATGAAAAAATACTTGATTTATTTATTTTCCTCTTGGCTGTCTAACTCTAAAAAAAAGTTGTTTGTGGTAGCTTCTTATGTAACTTGTTTATGTTTTTCTCACAAAAAGCACTTTAGGGTTAAGTCTCCAGAATTGGTCTTCATTTTTGGTACCTACTTACGCCCAACAAAAGATATCGAAAGAAAAACACGTGATGTTATATTTAACCTACAATAAGGGATGAATCTGAAAATGTTTTTATTATGACTATCAAATGTGGTGGCTTTATCAATATCCATTTTGATACATCGGTTATTGGAAAAACCTATGGAATGACTCAATAAGACTTCACGAGCTGATAATGATTACACCGATCCACTTATCATTTACTAAATACGGAGCTAAACTAAAATGTAATCAATTTAACTTTTTTGTAACATCTTCGTTTACAAATGGAGACACGACAAAACGCACAAATTGGTTTCAGCTTGTCAGTAAATATGTAATATACCTGTTTCCAAACTGCACACAAATATTGAACTGAGGCAGATTTAATGGCCAATAGCATTTGCTTCCAGTCGATCTTTGGATGATGCATTAGCCCTATCGTGTTACTGAGATAGCTGCGCGGTGCTATAACACCCTGCAGCGAACGAATGACAGAACTTTAGGGGGTTGCGGAATAGCATGCAAAATTCCTCATTCCCGATTGAAAAGAGAGACCCCTTTCGACCGGACGACGGGTGTTGTGTCTGGTGTGCTACTGCCCCACAGTTGCTGTCGGGTTTGTGTATAGGTTCTTACCTGGCGGAGAACTCTAATATTACGATGCAGGATTTTGATTTAAGTTCTTCATTTGTGTCATAGATGTCGCTACTGTTCTATTTGTCTAACTATCTCGACATAATACCGCACTCCTTTCGTACCGCGCAGCTACCTTAAGCACCATCTCAGTTAAGCGGTGGTCCTGAACTAAAAGTAAGTTTTTTTCTTCATCTTAATAGTTAGCTCACCTGTGACTAGAGTACATCTCCTAAGGTACAAATACTGCAGCGAGGGGCAGGTGTGAAGCAACGCGCAGAGACCGGCGTCCGTGACGGAGCCGCAGTCCGTCAGGTCGATGTACTCCACGGGGGGGCGGCGGGTCGCCAGCCGAGTCTCCAACCACGCCCAGTCTGGCCAGTCCACGTTTGGACAACCTGCAGACAAACGGGTAGATTAAGAATTGCAAGCAAGAAAATTATGGAATTCTGATGCTTTCAATGGTAGGTTGCTCATGTATTTTTAAATAGTGGGCCACACCTAGAATCTCTCAAACTTTAGTTGTAAAGGTACTTAAATCAAAATTGTATGCCCTTTGCAAAGTTCTCAACTTCAGATACTGGGTCTTAGTGTCACTTAAAATATCTTGAGAGACTGTCTATTATTCGGAGGAGGCTCAGACTTTGACGCTGATCTGTATTTCAGTTTATAAGAAACTGAAATCACTTTCCAGGTTCGAAGAGATAAAAGTACTCATAACACATTTGCGCTCGCGAATGCTACAGCACTTTAGCTATAAATACTCTACTAAATTAAAGTTAACGTAAACATGAAGCACTATTTGCTCTCAAGGGAACAAGCCTTCTAACTTCACGGTCTACGAGTAATAATTCAAAATTGGCAGGAAGATTGTAAGTTCGCAAGTTTAACGAGTAGGCTTCAGTTCAAGTTGCCGGTTACGAGAAATTTAGGGAAGTGGAATAAATATCGATATACTTGCACACCTTAGCAGCGAAAACTTAATTTCCCAGAGGATTTGAGCAGGGCGGTTCAGAATATAAGCAGAGTATCATGATATTGGCAGTGAGGAGGAACTTAAATCTTCGTTTTCTTTGTATCAGCACTTTTGCATGAACTTACATGACACGACTGTAGTAACAGTAAGTAACTAGCGTTTTTCGAGTAATGTTATTAGTTTCATGTTACCTACAATAGGGCGAACCCTTTGCTGGGAACACAAACACCTCACCCGTGGGATAGAACCCTGGCTACACAGGCCGGCAGGTATTCCTTAAAACTGCATATCTCGCGACTGTGGGGAGTCTTAGCATTTAAAAAGCCTCGACCTCCGCTCTTCCGCGGGACATAAATTATTTTATATATTATTATAAAGGTGGACCACCGGCAAGAAAACGTTCCCGTGGTCCACCTAGATGGACTGAGGTGGACCACCGGCAAGAAAAAGTGCCCGTGGTCCACCTAGGTGGACTGAGGTGGACCACCGGCAAGAAAAAGTTCCCGTGGTCCACCTAGGTGGACTGAGGTGGACCACCGGCAAGAAAAAGTTCCCGTGGTCCACCTAGGTGGACTGAGGTGGACCACCGGCAAGAAAAAGTTCCCGTGGTCCACCTAGGTGGACTAAGGTGGACCACCGGCAAGAAAAAGTGCCCGTGGTCCACCTAGGTGAACTGAGGTGGACCACCGGCAAGAAAAAGTGCCCGTGGTCCACCTAGGTGAACTGAGGTGGACCACCGGCAAGAAAAAGTGCCCGTGGTCCACCTAGGTGGACTGAGGTGGACCACCGGCAAGAAAAAGTTCCCGTGGTCCACCTAGGTGGACAGAGTTGAACCACCGGCAAGAAAACGTTCCCGTGGTCCACCTAGGTGGACTGAGGTGGACCACCGGCAAGAAAAAGTTCCCGTGGTCCACCTAGGTGAACTGAGGTGGACCACCGGCAAGAAAAAGTGCCTGTGGTCCACCTAGGTGAACTGAGGTGGACCACCGGCAAGAAAAAGTGCCCGTGGTCCACCCAGGTGAACTAAGCAGGTGGACCACGACCGAATCCCGCCTGGTCGGGGGCTCGAGTAGTCGCTTATTCAACAACTAGACCAACTAGGCAATTGATACCGACGATAGCGCAGCAGTAACATATTATTTTCGTGTGAACTGGGATAGGAGGAATCGAGGCGAACGATCGTGAGGTGTATCACATCTAGCCCTACAGAAATCGCTACGTGACGGCGACGACCGCTCAGCCAATAGTGTGACCAAGAAGAAAAAGGAACAGGGATAGAGCATTTCGTTGGACTATCCAAACTATCATCATCTTCTTGACCCTGTCCCATTCAATTTGGGGTCACCGCAACACGTTTTCTTCTTCCATTCTTCCCTGTCAGACGTCTTGGCATCATTTACTCCTTTCTCTTTTATATCATTCCTCATACAATCCATCCATATTTTCTTTGGCCTTGTTCTCCCTCTCTTGGATAGAGGGAGACGAAGACATGATTCATATCTATTACTCTTTTAATCACATGTCTTTCTACTCTATAATGTCAAGAAAAGAACGCCCTCGCTTCTTTTCTGGTTCTATTCGTTTAGTTTAAAAAGCAGTTAATTAACTTAGTTATAAATTGTGTATTTTTAGGTAGAACACGATGGATTGTTTTCAACTTTACCGAGCCCAGTAATCGATATAACACGGAGCCCATCTGAGATATTCAAATTAGAAGACTACTATTTATTCAATGTTTAGACAGTTACCCTCCTATTAATAAACACAGACTAAAGTTATTCCAAGTTTAAACCTTTGAAAATGTATGGTTATTCCTTTGCTATTCCTGGTATCATTTTATTCCGTGTTTATTAATAAGAGGGTTAGAGTAAGTTTGACACCACGGCTTATCTACAAGGTCCTTTAGATCAATCGCGAATAAACATGATTTACATTAGTTGTTAATGTTTGAGTATGTTTTAGTATTAAGTATGTTTTGGTTGTTACCCGTTAGGTCTATATGCCTCAAATCCGTGAGGTCGGTGATGAGAGGCGCCATGGCTCTGGCATCCATACTGCTGGAGCCCGTCACAGCCAGGTGCGTGAGGTTCCTGAACGTAGCCACCAGCAGCTGGGCACTTGCTACTGTTACCTGTTGAATAAGAATTATATAATTTATTCTGAACGAAACATCACTACATAGTATAAAACAAAGTCACTCGCTGTCTGTCTGTCCCTATGTATGCTTAGATCTTTAAAACTACGCAACGGATTTTGATGCGGTTTTTTTTAACAGATACAGTGATTCAAGAGGAAGGTTTTTATGTAATATTGCACCCGTGCGAAGCCGGGGCGGGTCGCTAGTTTAGTATATTTTATGCACCCACCAAACTGCGTAAGAGTTTTCAAACGGGATTAGCGGTCGTCTTAATACATTTCCTTCGACAACAATCGAATAAAAGTAAGTTGTCATCAAAAATAGGAACAAGCAGTATACAGTAAAATTCAATTAAATCAAATAAATACATAGTTTGTGCCTAGATTACATTGTTTGTATCAGGTCCGTTTAAATTCATAGATATTACATGAATAGGTGCACATACAGGCTTTGTAAAAGTCAAATATTCAAATCGTGCATTTAGTTTCTTACGTTTAATTTAGTTTATGTGTCAGCCCATGTAGCAAGGGGGTTTATGTGATATATTCTTAATTTTTATCTGGATGTCAACGTTTGCATATACGCGGTTTGATAGTCGGTCATACAATATTTATGTTATGTTAGCAACTTGTAGTCACAAAAATCTGGTAGTTAAATTTTATGCAAACTCAGCTACACTTTTAATTTATCCTGCGGAATTTCAACAGGCGAAACAGGAACTAGCCATTAAAAAAACTTACAGCACAGTTCTTTGACCGCCACTCTTTGACAGAACTGACGCAAGGTCCTGCTCTCGCTCCAGCACATCTCGCAGCGATCTCCAAGGGTCCCGCTGCCCGGACCTTCTTCCAGGCTTCGGGCCTGGTGATCAGCCGCGTGGTCAGCCTCGCCCATCGTCGACATACACGGGACATGCGGCAGAGGTCTGAAACCTGAAAAAATAAATATTGTCGGTTATTGTTACCTTTTTTTTCTGTCTAGCACAATTTAATTCTGAGACCTTGTCCTAACCAAAACGATCTTTGGGGATACACGACTGTCGCGTCGAATCTGCGAACGTCTTCATCTATACATCTACAAATATATAAAATTGAAGTGTCTGTTTGTAATATTAAAATAACAGCTTTTTACTGAATGCGAAAATATATAACAAAAACACATTTTTTTCCATTTTTGTCTGCCTGTCAGTCTTTCTATCTGTTTGTTCGGACTAATCTCCGAAACAGTTGAACCGATTTTTACGGGACTTTTACTGGCAAACAGCTAATGTTATGAGGTCTCAGGTTACTTTCATTTTAGAATAAGAATTAGGGTTCCGTGCAAAACAATATTAAAACCCTCGAAATCGGTATCAAAAATTGAATCAAAAAACCGACTTCAAAAACAAAAAAACGTGGATAAATAACTTTAGCTTCAGAAGTCGGTGACTTTTGTTTGTTCGATTGAATACTTTTGCCACCGACTTCTGAAGCTGAAGTTATTTATCCACGTTTTTTTGTTATTGAAGTCGGTTTTATTTTTTGCAAAAAAGATTTTTTATTTTTCCTTTTTTAGTTTCAATATTCTACACAAATATTTGCTATACATTTATTTTACATTGTTAACAACTCCTTTCATGGTAATAGGCATATCCCCAATAAAATAGAACTTAACATACCTAAATGTCGGAGAGTTGTACAGTACACATCTGCGTACCCCCTAGAGCTTACAAGCATGATATTATGTTATGACGTTGTATAAACAATAAACATCCAAGCGATTGCAGCAATCACGACAGATATGCCGTCTATTTTTAAAGAGTTCCATAGAACCAGAACCATAGAGTTCCTTGTTCCGAAGATCAGCATCAGATCCGAAGATCACCAAATTTAAATGGGACCACCGCGAAACAATATTCTACCAAAAAAAAAAGAAACATAGAAATCGGTTCACAATTGGCGAAGATATCGCTGAAAATACACACAAAAAAAAAAAACAGTCGACTTGATCTCCTTTGGAAGTCGGTTAAAAAGGGAAGTCATATTTTTTTATAATAATTTTACGCAGACGAAGATCGCGGGCTACATACAGCTAGTTAATAAATAAGTCACATATGAACACGACGATCGCATATTCGCTCTTCATTCGCTTTAGTTAGGATGCGGACTTCGACATTGTTTATTAAAAAAGCTGTTGTGGGGTGCTTGAAAATTGAATGCTTCATAACATCCCGAGGACTCCGCGGTAATTTGCAGCCTGCGAACTTAATGGTCTACTGGTCTAGTTAAGATCCTGATGTAAGAAAGAAGGATAACAGACTAGTCAGCAAAGAACAGATAATGATATAAATCTTCACCAACCTCAAGGTAAGATAAAATCTTCAACCACAGTGCATCATTCAAGGTATTATCCCTTCTTCTCCTCGGCGGGCCGCAGTCAGCGAGGGTGTGGTACCCCTGGTCTAGGCTGAGCTCGCTGAGGTCTGCGGCGAGCGTCAGCGCGGGCTCGGGGGGAGGAGGCGGGCGACGTCGCGCGCCCCCGCACACTCCCGGCCCGGAACAACTCCCGCTTGACATAGCGAGACCCTGGAAGAAGACATTTAAGAATTAATACGAGTTTGGAAAGTGTATTAGGTGGGCAATAAACCGCAAATTAGTGGTAGCACTTGCACTTTGAAAACCTCTCGCCTATATAGATCGGGACCTCTAGCCCCCGGTGTCTGACAATCCGTTTTTTGGTTCGGGTACCATGGTCCCCCGCAGCATGCATCCATCAGTTACATTGAGGGCTAACGTAAATCGTGATTTTTCACATAAACAAAACGTCATTTCTCAGCAAAAAATGTTGCTTAGTTTGATATACAGAATGCTTGGTTGAAGGCTAGTTAGAAACTACAACAGTACAAGTAGTAATTAGTAACAGTGCTTAGAGGCAGAAAGGTGGTGGTGGCCGAGATCCAGCAGACGAGCTTTTATAAAAACGTCTCTAATCTACCACTTAGTAGGATACTACATCATACTATGTAGTAACGGTATATTTACAGAATTCTTAGCTAGTATTTTTAAGTACCTATCTGTCGACATGCCAAATACCAATTAATTCGAGTTGTCTTTTGCTCATTTTGATCAACGTAAAATATTGATCAATTAAACAAAAACATGCAAACGGAATGACACCGACAGTCATAAGATCACATAGTTGCAGAAATCATCGGGTATTTCAAGATAGAAAATTATGACTTAATTTGATTGCAAATATTAACGAAGCTGTTTTCCATTAAGAATGTAAATCGTAACAAATTGATACAATAAATCGTTTGCGATGACAAGTATCTACAAATGTCAATAATTAAGATTGCGAGACCCGATTTTGCTAATGTCTGAACAAATTATCTCAAACTTGAGACATTTTATTGAGTAGCGAAGTAAAGGATTAACCTAATTTGAGACGTCAGTATCGTTCGTAATGTTGAAAGTAGTCTTAACCACCCGACAGCTACAACACCCGGGAAATGTTATTAAATTGCCAACGTAGAGATTCAGTTGAAAAGTCTCATGTGCTTTCATTTTCTTTTCATTCAAATCAGAATACTGCTATATTGCTTGAAGATATTAGTAGCACGTAAGCAATAACTTACTTACGCAGACAATTTGTTATCTATCATTTATTTATTCTCACAACACATCTCTTACATATTTATTTTTTATTTTTAAATAATATGTTTAAAATAATATTAAAAATAGTAGCCCACCGAAATCGGGAACAGGGTCCGAGCTACCGGTGGTCAGGGCTCTTGAGAGAGGAACCCCCTAACAATACGCGCCATGTCCAGAAGTACTGATTTCTGAATCAAGCCCTTGATCCTGGATCAAGGGCTTGATTCAGAAATCAGTACTTCTGCAACCCTGGATCTGGATCCAGGGTTGCGGGACCGTTGGAAACAGATACCGCGGGCCTGGAACGCAAAGGGCAAAAGAGGAAATATGGATAGGTTTCAGTCAGTAGAAGTCTGACACTCTCTTCAGCTCCGACCAGAGTGGGAGCGGCCATTTGACGAATTCCCATCCAAAAAAAAGCTCCTTATCCAGCTGCCTAGCGAGAGCCTTCTCAGATGTTGTTCGAGGCTATTTGCTATATTAAGCCATTGGCCGACACGACTATCGGCACAATAACGGCAGTGCACACGACCCACATGTTGAAAACCTCGCGAACCAGATCTATTATTAGAATTGTGTTTTATTTGATAATTAATTTTAGGATCAATTCTTAATAAACTCATCATCATCCACAGCGTGACGTCATCTACTGCTGGGTATAGGCCTCTCATTGTTTGTGCCAAGCTCCACGTTCGTGTGCCAGCAGGATATCATCTAGGATATTCCCGCGATGGCAACAATGTCGTCTGCCCATCCTGCCGTCGGACGACCAACACTTCTCATTCCAGTCGTAGTACGCCTCTCCGTCACAGTTTTAATCCACCTGCAATCACCGCGCCTTGCTAGGTGTCCTACTCAACTCCTTTTAAGTTCCATAACGCGATTTCTAAATCGAAGACCTTCGTACGTTTCCGAATTTTGACGTTTGGAACTCGATCTACAAGCTTTATGCCGAGCATGGAACGCTCCATGGCTCTCTGCGCTACTCTGAGTCTGCACACAGCCTTATGTGTGAGCGTCCACGTCTCAGTACCCCACCGTACGTCACGGTGGGCTGAACACACTGATTATAGGGACGGGTCTTCAAGCAGTTTGGAATTTAGGCTGATTTCAGAATGTCTTCCAATTTGCTGGGTTCTTCTCAATATCTCCGTTTTTTGATGCTCTTTGCCAAAGGAAAGAATATAAACAACGAATTAATAATAAATTATTGTCTTTTTTTATTACTTTTCTGAACTATCTTGTTCATTTTCAGAAGATCTCTTTCTCAGAATACTCTACTTAAATATTAAATCTATACAACTTTTATTAGCATCAATAATTCTATCAGCAGCCACTTTTCAAGAAATTATTCGCACATGCCATCTCAAACAAATAATAACATAAATACCAACGAACAAAATTCCGTGTACTGTCTGATCGAACAATTTATAACGTGCAGACACATTAGCATACAAAAAGACATTAGTATAGGTGCTAATTATTGTTTGTGAAGCTGTCAATTGTATAATTAATACGCCAATTATCATTTTATTCGCACTTGTGGAGGTTTGATTGCAAATTGTATGCGAACTTTAAGTTAACACATAGCTTTGATGTGCTAAATGCATTTTTAAACCAAAAATATAAGGTTAGGTTAGGTTAGGTTATAAACTATCCGTGTGACAAGTTTCATCCAAATCAATATCCATCCGTCCTCACAAACTTCGCATTTATCAGTAAGATAACAGCCTACGTGTTATCTGAATGTATAAATTAGACTGCTACATATTTCTTTGGATAAGAAATAAATTACTATGTTAAAACTAAAACTAACATATTTTCTAAACTACTAACACATTTCATCGTAATCCACATTTCAGGAAGTCACTAATGTAGTCAAACGAGGCTTACGCAGAACACGAGTTAATATTCAAGTGAATTACCGCAAAACAGAAATAACTTTATAACACCATTTTCGCTTTTGACAGACATAATATCAAAGAGCATTGTAGGCAACTATAACAGTCCTACACAGGGTGTAACAAGACCCTTAACGAAGCCGTCAACCAAGCATTATGTACATCAAACTAAGTAACTTTACGCAAAAAATATTGCTGAGAAACGACTTTTTTTTTGGGGTGAAAAATCACGTTTTACGGTAGGACTCATGAAACGGATTCAAAACATTGTGTTGATGGATGGATTGATTAATACGGGGGTCGTGGAAGTGTTTAAAGTAAAAATATTAAAAGGTTCCTAGGTGTGCTCTAGAACAAAAAAAATATCGCAATGACGGGGAGAACAAGTGCCTTTCGGCTTCGTTAAGAGGGCCCTTCACGGCCCGTCTATCGTCAACGCGAGCATGGTCGAAAAGCTTGTTGTTTCATCCAGAACCACAGTGGTGATTTTCTTTCAAGTCCCCCGTTTTACCCCACCCCGACCCCGCACAACTCGTCTCCCGCGCACCTCATACCGCCTAACACGATGACATTGAACGAAAAATAGTGTTCGAAAATTTCTTAAACTCGTTCCAGGAAATACGTGTTTTTGAATAAGTCTTACAAGGGTGTGAAATAAATATTTGTCATAAAGAATCTTCATTACATGTGCAAGGTTTCCATCACTTTATTGATTTTTTCTTTACTTTTAGAGTTTATGAGTACATAATGAACGGCCAAAGTTCAGATAAAATTTGTGCAAAACAGCGATTTTTGGAGGCTTATACTGAATTTGTTTCTACAATTATTTATTTTTTGCTCCCATAGAAACCTAGATATAGTGCACAAAAAACCTATTAGTTAAAAAAATCCAAGATAGATCTACAACTGCATAATCACGTACGAGCGTTTGTATGAAAAGTATGACGGGTTGGCCGCTCTTAAGGGTCTTGTTACACCCTTCATAAATAAGAGGGTAACCTACAATATTCACTCACATGTATCTTGATCGCTTTACAGACCGACATTGATATACGCCACACATCACATACTGGTTTCCGATAGCATGAGATGGATGGCAGAAGGCCCATAACAAATAGAACTATTTTTAACCGATTTCTAAAAAGGAGGAGGTTCTCAATTTGGCTGTATTTTTTTTTATAATGCTCTTTACTTTTAATTTTTGTTTGTACTTATGTTATTACTTATTTTTGTGAATGCTGGTCAACCTGTAATTGGCGACTTTGTAAGTCCAAGACTGTAAAACCTATGTATACTTACGATATGTTGTACACAGAAGCTGTTGGTGCATATAATCAGCCTATAATGTTCCCACTGCTGAGACACACGGCCTCCTCTCTATGAGAAGGAATGGGCTGTAATCCACCACGCGGGCCCAGTGCGGGTTGATAGATGTCACATGTCATCGAATTTTTGGTTCTAGGACGTGCTGGTTTCCTCACGATGTTTTCCTTCACCGTTTTGAGAGCAGTGGTGATGAAATAAATTACACAAAGTAATGCGCCTGCCTGAGTTCAAACCCACGACTTGCTAGGTAAGTCGGGGCCGCCACCACTAGGCCACCGCTGCTCTAGCTGTTGGTGAACCTATATTAATAAATAAATAAAAAGACGTTAATCTCTCAACTTGAAAGTGTCACCTACTTTACTGTGTTCTAGGAATGGCACTTCTGTCTTCTCATTCTTTAGTAATGTGGTACTTGCCGACCTTATTTCACAATTAAACGCGTATCTTTACAATGGAGTTATAAATCAAACGAGTTTGTCATCTGTGCCACTCATGCACATTTATGAGCAATGGTTATTTCGATTGAACTTGCTATTGGTTAGCCGACTTAATTTTAGATTGGCTGGAAGATCATTGGCTGTTTTAATAGCAATGAGGCCTAAGCGCTGATCGATATAAATGGTTAGGATGAATCTTCGTGCTAGTTACATTCTTTTCTGCATCTCATATTTTAATGTTAATGGGCCATTTAAATCAAGAATATTAATGGTCATTAAAAAGTCTTTTTTTTCTGTCTGCGTAATGGGGGCTATCGCGTATGAATTCGCCGCTAGAGGCGTTAGTGTAGCGCGAGGTCACCGAAATGTCAGATGTCATAGAATATTCGCGCGTTGTGTACTTTTTTTGTCACGTATTTTTTATTAATATTCACGATTGTGGTCCAGGTTGAGCCATTCCTGATTAATTGTGGCTTGAAGATTTTAAAACTTTATAATTTTAATAATAGAAAGATTTTAATAATTTTGAAACAGACATAGGTTACCTTCATCCCGAAACAAAGTACTGTTCCCGAGGAACACAACAATAACGTTCTTATGATAATAGATGGCGCCACGTCTATAACCCGAATTGATTGTAAAATTCTAAAATGACGCGAGCGAAGACGCGGGCAAAAACTAATGGTCAATAAAAGTCATTTACCCATTACCTACTATTTTCCAAGCAGTAACTTCGATCATAAACCCAATCATTTACAAGCAACGGTAACTGGTATTCAATTAGTTTCTCTACTGACCTTACTATGTTATACATGATACTTTTCTGTTTCCATGTAACGACGTAAACTGGTTCGTGCAAGTAGCCATCAATCTATTAGTATTGATGCGCTAGTTGTGATCGGTGAAACTGTATTGACAATTTTGAGTGGCTATCAAGCAGGCGGCCCGCTAGACGGTAAGTGGTCAACGCAACTAATAGAAATCTGCTTTATCATGGGCCTATTTAATAAAAAGCAACAGGTGACACTTTCGCAAGCTTTTTTCAAACATGTTCCCTTATAGGATCACTTTGTTGTCCGCCTGTCCGTCTATCTGTATGTCCGTCTGTCTGTCCGTCTGTCTGTCCGTCTGCCCGTCTATCTGTCCGTCTGTCTGTCTGTCCGTCTATCTGTCCGTCTGTCTGTCCGTCTCTCTGTCTGTCCGTCTGCATGTCCGTCTCTTTGTCTGTCTGTCTGTCCGTCCGTCTGTCTGTCTGTCCGTCTTTCAAGAACTTTCTCAGGAACGCGTGGAGGTATCAAATTAATTTCAAATACTCAGGTCTGCTACTCCTTGGAGCAGTGGAAAAATCAAACTTGTAACTCAACACGATCAAAAGATATGACCGTTTATGTCGCATATTTTGCGATATCATTATGGGATTAAAACCTATAGCACAGATAGTATAATACTTCCCTATAGGATACTTCCCGTTGACCTAGAATCATGAAATTGGCAAGAAACTGTCTTACAGCACATGTAAAGGAAAACAATCTGAAAACCGTAAATATGTAGTGTAATAACAAAATCGATATGATTTAAGAACTATATTATTCCTCATCAAGAATGAACAATAATTCACTTACAGCGAAAGGTGTCTGAAGTAGGAAGGTCCTGTGAGTAATGGTAATATGCTTTTTTTTTTTTTTTTTTTTTTTGGAGATGGCATCTCGCAGTTCAGCCTCTGAGGCTGGCTACTGCTTAACCGGACTATTCCCTGTGGATGCCTTAAAAATGAATCTAAGGCCTCCAGCCAGGGGCTTAAAACTATACTTAAAAACTAAGCGACCACTCGCTAAGGGCACCCCCTGTGGGGTACGGGCCTCGGCTTAGGGCGTCGCTGGGGGGGGCAGCAAAGGGGCAGGCTGGATCATGGTAATATGCTGAAGGAAGCTGCTATATATAGAGCAGTAGCCAACTGGTGGAATGTCTTGAAGTCCGTAATGTCACAGGCATTTTACTTGGAGACGGTACGGTACGGTACATTTTTATCAGCTTTATGAAACACATCATCTGCCTAGCCTTTTCCCAAGTATGTTGGGGTTGGCTTCCACTACGTCTAACCGTATGCAGCTGAATACCAGTATTTTACATGGAGCGACTACCTATCTAACCTCCACAACCCAGTTAGTACTGAGTAATACGATAACACTTGGTGACTTTTTGTACCTGTAACGACTGTCAAAGATTTAAAAATGACAGCCGGGACCAACGGCTTAATGTGCTTTCCGAGGCGCGGAGGAAACTCGGTATGTAATGGGTGGTCACCCATTCACATACCAACCTAGGCAAGCACGGCTTATCCTAAATATCGGCCCCGAGCGGCTGTTATTTATAACCACGAGCTCCTCTGAGCTTTATGAAATTAGCAAAGAAAATAATCAATCAATGAATTCCAGTTTCAAGAATCCATTAGAGTTCCCGTACGGCATTATTATATTATCCATTATGGAGATAACGGGAATAGCCGAAGTATTTAGCCTCAATTCTAACAAATAAAAAGCCATCGTGTCAAAAGTGTCACGCGTAGAACAACATATTTAAAATTCTAACTGTACAGGCCCTGTGGAGGCTCTGTGTAGATGGCTGGCCGCTGATCAGTGGCTTCGCACTTTCGAGCGGGAATAGGGCTGCCCCTTGATTTGTAGGTGCTTAATAGTTTTTTTCTACGAAAAGTACTTTTAATACTGGAGATAGCAAATTTTACTCAAAGGAAACATTCCTTATTAAAAAGAGACAAATCTGAATTCAAAGATTTTCGAAAATTCGCATGCCTTGGAATTAATTAATTGCCGGGAATCGATCCAACTAAAATTCGAAAGAAAACATCCTGTACTTTTATGACATCACTCGATGGAATCAATCATAAGGATCAAATCTCTCTAACAAACATGATAAATTAAATGAAAGGAAAACCATGAAATCTAAACTTATAAATTCAATGGGATAAAATAAATACCAGGAGTCCAGGATTCTCCGACCTGCACAACCCTGTAAGTGGTTGTCAGACTTTTGAGTCACTGACAACCTGCAACGACTGTCAAAGATCTACAAATGACAGCCGGGACCAACGGCTTAACGTGCTTTCCGAGGCACGGAAGAAACTCGGCAAGTAATGGGTGGTCATCTATCCACAGACTAATCATAGAAAGTGCTGCTAAAGCTTGAAAATCAATTGACCCGTGTGCGGCTGTTTATCCACAAGCTCGTCAGTTTTCTGTTCTAAGTCTATTTAAACATAACATTACTTACTAGCCGTTGCCCGCGGCTTCGCTCGCGTTTTGGTCGGAAATAATCTCACGGGCACGTTGTATATATAGCCTATGGCATTCGGGGATAATGTTGCTTCCTATTAGTGAAAGAATTTTCAAAATCGGTTCAGTAGATCCAGTGATTACCCCCCACAACCTCACAAACTTTACCTCTATAATATTAGTATAAATGATTGCTCTCATAACCACAGTTCATTTTGTGAGACACTTAAGTTACAAAGTGTCACAACGTCAGAGGTTTTATTAGTGTAACTGGAGACCCTAGAAAGATGGCTAACCGCTCGTCAGACGCTCAAATGGCTTGCAGTGTTGCGTCGACCAGATATAGGGCTGTCGAGAGATGACATCTAGGTCCAAGTAAATAAATGTTGATCACCATGAATCGATTTACAACTGTCAATGAAACGAGCGCTTGCGGACAGACCTAGAGTAAGTATTTATAAAGAGGATTAGAAACAGCCTCAAACATTAAATATTGACAGAAGCGAAGAGTACTTTAGCAGTAGAAGTATTACCTTGACTTGAAACTATGAGGAATATCGAAAAATGCTCAAAGAAGATCGATTTTGATGAAAACTAAACCTGCATCATTGAATTTAAAAAAAAGACAATATTCCTAGCCAGGAATCGAAACCATTAATTTTTTAAAAAATAAAAACACATTCTGTATTATTACACCATTTGATAGTGTCGCTAATAAGGATCAAATTCTGAAAAGTAATGTCATACGGCAAACTTAAGAAAGAATTGAATAGAAAAAAAAATTACCCCAAGTAATGCTTTAGTGGAGTTTTTCAAGTTCCCGAAATCAAATACTCAATTCAGAAGCTAGGTGTAAATAATCTAACGACGTAAATATATCACATATAAATACCCGGATTCGTTTTAGATACATCATGATCAGCCCACAGCAGTCCACTGCTGGACATAGGCCTCCTCAATCGCACGCCACTCAACTCGATTCTCAGCAGCTCTCATCCAGTTGCTACCAGCCACCCTGCGAAGATCGTCGCTCCACCGAGCCTGAGGGCGACCCAACTTACGCTTGCCGATTCGCGGTATCCACTTAAGAACACGTTACCCCAATTTTAGATACAAATAGCTATATAAATAAAAAATAAAAGACCAAATTCTCAAAAAATTCAACATTTCTTTCTTAGACAGCCCTACAAGTCTTTTCCCCGCTCCCAGTCCATTAACATACACAAACACTATTTGCTTAACCGTGGTGTTATTTCAATACCCATTGACTGCACTTGAGAAGTACTTCCAATAATTATGTTTACTTTGCGTGGCGAGCTGAACACTAAGAGACTATTGCGCTACTGGACATGTTCATATTTAAAAGAAAGGCTTGTGTTAGAACATGTTTTTGTAAAGAATTTTATGATGTGGCGAACAAGAACTATCACGTTGGTCTAGTGGTCGTGGGTTCGATTCCCAGGGGCCTTAGTCTGCTAATGCAATAGTGTCAGAATGGTCTATCATTGATTTAATAAGGCCCCGCGCAGACGAATTACCCTTTGTACGCACGTCAAACGAGTTTCGAACGCGCTTCAATACGCTGTGGCTTATGGAATCCGAAGGAATTCAGCTCTCAGATTCCATACACCTGAGATCCCTCTCCTCATCCAAAAGCTATAAATATTTGGGTATGTCGGAAGCGTTAGACATTAACGTAACTGACATGAAGCAATCGTTGAAGGAGCGCTTCTTCGGTCGCCTGAAGAAGGTATTAAATAGCCTTCTTTCGGGCGGGAACAAGGTGCGCGCCTTCAACGGTTGGGTCATGCCGGTTTTAATGTACTCTTTCGGCATACTCAAATGGACTCAGACCGAACTCGATACCCTGGATAGGCGAGTCCGTACACTGCTGACTGCAAACCGGATGCATCACCCACGATCATCGGTGATGAGACTGTATATCCCGCGGAAGTGCGGGGATCGAGGCTTTTTAAACGCTAAGACGCTCCACAACCGCGAGGTATGCAATCTCAGAGAATATTTTTTAAAAGCCGAGGTGGGTATGCACCGAGATGTGGTCGCAGTGGACAAGGGCCTCACCGCGCTGTCCATGGCTAAAGAGAACTGGCGCAAACCTGTAGTACTTACTACCGATGACCGCAAGGAAGTATGGCAAGGCAAGGACCTTCACGGGCGCTTGTACCGGGCTCTTCATGGGCCCGATGTAGATTTTCTAGCATCCGTGTCCTGGCTACGTTTCGGTGACCTCTTTGGGGAAACTGAAGGTTTTGTCTGTGCGATTATGGACGAAGTTATGTTGACGAACAACTACCGGAAATATATTATGAAGGACGGGGCGGTTGACGTGTGTCGGGCATGCCACCGTCCGGGTGAGTCCATCAGACATATTATTTCTGGTTGTTCTCGTCTGGCTAACGGCGAGTACTTGCACAGGCATAACCAAGTAGCCAGGATTATTCACCAGCAACTTGCCTTGAAATATAAACTTGTGGAATTTGAGGTACCGTACTACAAGTATGTGCCCGACCCAGTTCTCGAGAAAGACCATGTCACGCTGTACTGGGATCGGTCTATCATCACTGACAGGACTATTGTCGCCAATAAGCCTGACATAGTGGTGATAGACCGATCAGCGCGCCGCGTAATGATAATCGATGTTACCATCCCACATGACGAGAACCTCGTGAAAGCTGAGAAAAAGAAACAAATGAAATATCTCGACTTGGCACACGAGGTTGTCGACATGTGGAATGTGAACTCGGCTATCATTGTGCCGATTGTTGTGACGGCCAATGACCTTATAGCCAAAAGCCTCGATGAACATCTCTCGAGGCTCTCCTTAGGCGGTTGGATCAAGGGCCTGATTCAGAAGGCAGTACTCCTCGATACGGCTCGCATTGTGAGGAGGTTCCTGTCTCTGGAGCCCTAACCATCGGTAGCTTGGACCCTGCTCCCGATACCGGCGGACCACTATTTTTTATATTTTTAAATGTTTTTTTTTAATATTAATTTGTTTAGAAATATTTAAAAATGTAATTTATATGTATATAATTGAATAAAGGAGATAAAATATGTAGATATCAAAATGTATGTAAAGTATCAAAAGGGTTACAGGGCGTCAAAAAATTTATCCACATCGCTGTCAACAGGAAAAGAGCCCAGAAGGCTGGCAGCATTGCCACGTTGTATGGCAATGCTGATTCTTTGACCAAAAAATAGGCCCGCCCACTAATTAATATACTAAACATGTAAACTTGCTACATAGATACACTTAAATACACACATCAACATAGTCTCGTATTTAAACTAAAGTACAAAGAATTTCTTAAAGTATCCTAATATCACAATGCGCTATATTTTATACACTTACAGAAAATTAAACGAAAAACTTAATTATTTTGAAAGGTTTTTATTTTTAAAAAAAGAGTTATTTTTTTGCAATTAGACTGTACTGTTTGTGGTGATCAAAGCAAGAAACGTTTAAATTAAATTATAAATTGTGTAAAAAATAAAAATTAACCATCTATTAGAGCACCTCGGATGTTGATGATACATAACACATCTGCAACGATTTTGAATGCTCAAAACGCGGTCAAACGCGCGTTTGACGAAGATGTATGAAAATTGATGTTGTTCATCAGCAGATTTTCGGGAAAACAGGTCTACATTGAAGGAATCAATAAAAGTGAGAGTAAGAACTACACCAGTTTTCTACCTCAAGTTTTTATTCCAGCCGGGCTGAAACCTATTAAATTATTTTACTAAAACTTAAGTAATAAAATCTACTAAGTTATAATCTTCAAAAGTCTACCTTTCATTACCAGATGGCTTGAAACAAGTAATTATTATGTTCATCGACTCGCCGCGGGCGGCTTGTCAGAGCCAATCTAGGTAAGTCTGTTCAGCTATTACCTTAAAAATATGCTCTTGAGACAGATTTAATAATTGAATTTAGGTTTATTTCTTATACATAAATTATTATACTGTTTACAAATTGTATTGGACTTCAAAACATGAATGAAAGGGATTTAATTTTGATGAGAACGTTTTAAACATAAATTACCTTTATGTCTGAAGACTCGTAAAAGTAAATCAAATAATACTTTTCTCCTCACAATAATTTTAATTTCTTTATTCAGTAGCGCAGGCCACACCGCGAGCTAGTGAGCGAGCGAGCGAGCCGGGCGAGCATCATTTCTCCTCTTTCCATACCGTACTGTACCGAAGTACGCACCGCGAACTACAGAGATAAGCTACGTCAGCGACACAAACGATGCGAACGAAATATCCTACGATTCCAGCGATGCTATTCGTTGACCTCGTTAGCGTAGCTTAGCTAGTTAGTTCGCCCCGTGAACCGAAGTATGAAAAGAGGTGAAACGATGCTCCCTCGGCTCGCCCTCCCGTCCGCCTCGCCCCATGTCCCTCTTTGGCGATCTTCTTCGGACTAGTCGACGCTACATGAGATCGCCCGCTCGCTCGCCCGACCGTCCGTAGTTTTCGGTGTGAACCCACAATAGTTTAGCTCGCCAAAGCCTCGCTAAGTTTATATAGTTTCCCTCGCCTCGCTTCGCCCGATAGCTCGCTAGCTGGCGGTATGGCCTGCGCTTAAAAGTCGTAACTACATACAGGGTGTAACAAGACCCTTCACGAAGCCGTCAACCAAGCGTTCTGTACATCAAACTAGGTAACTTTACGCAAAAATTATTGCAGGGAAACGGTTTTCTTTTTTGGGGTGAAATATCACGTTTTACAGTAGGACCCAATGTTACGCACTCCAAACGTTGTGCATGCATTGAATAGTACGAGGGACGTGGAGGTGTTTAAAGTAAAAATCTTACATTAAAAACATGTATTTAAAAAAAAAAAACTTGTGAAAAAGTTGGAACTTTGACCTCCAATATCTCCGTAACTAGAAGGTTCCCGTATGGTCTAGAACAAAAAAAAATGATCGCAATGATGGGGAGACAAGTGCCTTTCGGCTTCGTTAAGGGTCTTGATACACCCTTTAGAGTTTTGGTATTTTTACTTTATGTAAAACTACCATTTGTATCTCAGGATTTCTTGTGTCTGAAGAGTCGTAAAACGAAATCAAATATTAATATTTTCATTGAAAATAGACATTAATTTAATCCCCTTATTCATTATAGTCTTATCACAAACATCAATATAGCTTTGGTATTTTTATTTCATACAAATATTCGTATCTAAGAACCAATAAATTACTACATTAATCTATAATTAATTTTATTCAACCGACTTATTAATTAAGATTCAATACTAATTGGACAAAAAATAATATCTGTTTATATAATATCCGAGTTCATAACAATTCTTAAGATTTAAGAAGATTGTATCGTTATAAAATTCATTAAAATTAATGAATCGATGTTTTGGGAGATCGGTTTCATATATATTTATATACAGGCCGTAAATATACTCGGAACTAGCTAATAACTGTGATGAAAAATGGTCTAATTTACTTGTGCTTTTTTCGCAGATGCACATGTGGATTGTTTTTACGCAACAATACGCAAAAGGTGCGCCTCCCTGGTGCGCAGGATGTGGGGCAGCTCCAACAGTATCCTAAGCATGATTGCAAGTCGCCTGGGGCCTTAGTCTGCTATTGCAATAGTGTCAGAATGGTCTATAATTGATTTAATAAGGCCCCTAACCCACGGCGTATTGAAGCGCGTTCGAAACTCGTTTGACGTGCGTACAAAGGGTAATTCGTCTGCGCGGGGCCTTATTAAATCAATGATAGACCATTCTGACACTATTGCAATAGCAGACTAAGGCCCCTGGACTGTGTGTTTATGTACCCGTCGCTGTTGTGCATGGGATATCGCAGGAGTGAACCACCGTTATTTGTTGTGTTGTTTGTTTTTTATCAGTGCTTACTAACATAGTCGTAAATTTTAGTAACAGTTTTTGGATCATGGATACTCAAATAAAAAGTAATTCTATTCTGTTTTATTCTTTTCTTAACACAAGATAAAAATAAATTCGAAAATTAGGTTCACAAAGTTTGAGTCACCAAAAATAAAGTTAGCTTAAGCAAATTTTCAGTCGCTAAAATAAACTTTCTAATCCGTTTAGATGGTACGTCGTACGTTGAATAAATATTCTTTTGACAAATTTTCAAGATGGCAACGTTTAATGCGGTGGATTCTGTGGTTTGAGGCCGTCTGCGGTTAGCCTTTCGCTCTTACACAGTAAAATAGACTGCTAAAGGCCAAGCAACAGAGTCAATCACCCTGTGTATTATAGAAATCTATACTAATACCATAAAGAGAACTTTCTAAGTTTTAAACTCTGTTCTTTTAAGCTATCACGGTTTAAAAATAAACTTTACTGTCAATTACGAGATATCTACCGTAATTAAATAACTAAGAAGGAGGCACTAAGAGAACTGAGAATTTAACGCATTCTCGCATTCTCCAGTCATCTCGCGACCATGGCGCTTGCAACAGCGTCGAAATATCGGGAGCTCAAAATACTAAATAATCATCATCAGCCTAGCCTTTACCCAACTATGTTGGATCAGGTTCCAGTCTAACCGGATGCAGCTGAATACCAGTATGTTACATGGAGCGACTGCCTATCTGACCTCCACAACCCAGTTAGTACTGGGTAATACGATACTCCTTGGTAAGACTGGTTCTCAGACTTTTGGGCCACTGACTACCTGTAACGACTGTCAAAGATCTACAGATGACAGCCGGGACCAACGTGCTTTCCGAGGCACGGAGGAAACTCGGTATGTAATGGGCAGTCACCCATCCACAGACCAACCTAGGCAAGCACGGCTTAACCTAAAGATCGACCCGACCGGCTGTTATTATTTTACCACGAGCTCTTTAAAATACTAAATAATCACGGAAGATATTCCATAAGTGACATTATATAAGTTTTGTAAGTTTGTATTTTCGCAAGTCTGGATGTAGGGGCTAATGTTCCGAACTACAAATCCGATTCCGAAAATTATTTTACTTACGGAAAGCTACATTATCTTTGGGTATATGAAAATGAAAATAAAAATCAAAGCATTTATTTCAAGTAGGCCAGTTACAGACACTTTTGAATTGTCGAAACAAAGATAACAATGAAATGTAGCTACAGTCCCAGTCACAAAGCACAAAAACTGTGAAAGTAATATAGATCTCGTGGGCATTTTTTTGAAAATAACGTGAGCGAAGCCGCGAGCCCCAAACACGAAAACCCAGTTGTATAATGACATCATTAGGGCAACTCGTCCAACACTTGCTACCTCTTCCATTAATGTTAGGAAACTCGTTATTGATTACCCATCGGTATGTCTGAAATGACAAAACTTTTGGCTCAAAGACAGGCCTTGAGTAACACTTCTGCAATATAAATTCTTGGAGAACAGTTGCTAAGACATTCGATCTCAGTAATGGTGTTTAAGACAGTTCTGTTTCAACCATAATGTTCCATCTTCTGGATAGCTTTTGAGTAATTTGGCAGATACTTGCATACAAAAATAAGTCCCCAGATTTGTGCGCACTAACTGTGATCACTAATTTCTTCGCCAGCTGTGGACCGTGGTTATACTTATGGTTTCCTACCTACATTAAAAACGAATGCCTGTTTAAATATGTGATTGATAAACTCCGACACTCTTTGGTAGAGCCCCTCAAATGTTGGCACATAATACACACTGTCGCTTTGCATTCTGGTCAAATTCAAGGAGGTATCTATACTAATGATTCTCGACCCGAATCAATAATCAAAAGGGTAGATTTTTTATGTATTTTTACGGAAATCGGTAAGCGTAAACCAACCCCTAATTATACTATGGAATTTACTTTTGTTTGGGTGTGTGGCGGCGTGTTTATAGGGCTAGGAACAGACGGGCTGCGTTTTAATACGGGTAGTTTACACTGACCGATTTCCGTAAAAAAATAAGAAAATACTACCCTTTTTAGTATCGATTCGGGACGACAATCATTAGTATAGATACCTCATTGAATTTGACCAGGTTGCAAAGCGACATCCTATATATACTTCATTCATTTCTTACTTTTTTTCGTATGCTTTCCACCTCCACACGAATTAAACCGCGGGCACTGGCTAGTATTAATTATAAACAGTCTCCCCATATACAAAGGGGATCTGGTAATGCAGGCATTTCACTTTATTTATGTCCTAACGTCTAGACCACAGACAAAACATAATAAGTTAATAACCAAGACAGAAAAAAAAAAAACAATCGATTAGCAATATTAAAGCCTTTTAATCTACAGACAGACGGGAAAGCTATAAACAACACATCCTAACATTTTTATCACTCACGCAATTATTTTATCTATCTAGATTTATGTTTCTGTGTTTTAAGCGTAAGTAATTAAAATACCACAGGTTTTCTACGACGCTGTGAAGAATCTAAGCTAATAAACCACTCAAGTAATTACCTTGTTTATTGACAGCTTATCTATGTTATTAACCATGGTTTTACTATGCGAAAGCTTGATACTTGAGAGCAGTGATGGTCCATTTGTATCAGCCCCGACTTAAGTTATACAAAGGTGTAAGATTAAAAACGCAATACCTCTCGCGTGATAACCAAAAAACTGTTTATTAAATAACAACTGACAGAAACGCAGAAACAATAGGCTAGAATAGAGCCATAGACTAAAACTTTATGCGTCCATTAACACTTTCATCACGTGTTGCCCCACGAACGATGGGACACTTGATATTGTGTCCTGCCTGAGTTGATGGAAGCTACTGAAAGTGCCAAACTCCTCGCCAAATGGGCTGACTCAATTTAAATTGTCATCGACACGCTAAGAAGATCACGTGTTCCTAAAAAAAAAAACCTTTCGATTTAACAAACCATCCTCGCCAGTTTGTTCAAAGAAGTCGATAAATTGCACTCACTAAGTACGTCTTACTTGAGATATTCTCATGTTTTTATCTAGAGTACTTATGTTCCAAGACATGGTAATGTATTTACTACAATAAAAGGTATTTCAAGCTTAGATATGAGAGTGGCAACAACAAATAGGGGTTTCAAACTACAATGGAGGTTTTGAACGATGAAACTCGTTGCTAAGAGTTAGGAACGGTAAAAGTATGATTCTATTACTCAACATGCTTTTAGTCGTACAAAACAGATCCATTATTATTATAACTTAAGTAGTGGAACTTGTCAGCGTAGCAATTTCCAGTCTACTCTACTTAATACAAATTCTTTTAAAAGTATCTACACTTGCTTTTTCCGTGAACTGGAATATTTACTTTCTTCTTGGTTTATTTACATTTTATTTCCTTCTGTATTTTTTTTTTGTTAAATCCTATTTTATCACGACATTAGTCAAAAAATTCGATATAAAATCGTAACTGTGTGTTTTGAAACTGACATGGTCACTAACACTAAAAAACTAATAGTAAACGTGGTAAATCTCCCGGTTTCCATGTTAATGATTCAATAATAATCAATTATAAAGATTATTGATTATTATTCCACAAGAAATTGGTTACAAAAAACAAATCAATTACACAAGAAAGTGGTTACAAAATTGTATGAAGTCCCTGACACCTGTGCTAGGAAGAAAGTGGTTACAAAAAACAAATCTATTACACAAGAAAGTGGTTACAAAATTGTATGAAGTCCCTGACACCTGTGCTAGGTGATAGACCTGTGCTACATGAGTCAGTTACCTCTCCCAAGAGGAGATATTACAGAATATTATGCAATAAGATTAACAACAAAAAAATAATAAAACAGAACAATAACAGGCAAATTTAAAAGAATTTAAAAGAAGCCTGTAGTTTGAGAGTGTTTGCGTGTGTGTCTGTGTCTGTGTGTGAGTGCGCGTGTGTGTGTGGGTAGCTAAATGTGAATTGAATTAAATGTTCAGTTCTTTCTAGCTCCTCCTATTATTTTTTATCTAAATAAAATTGTGATAGGGAAAATATAGAGACCAAAAACAATAATACAATATTAAAGTTATACGAACAATGAGATGTCAGAATAATGGAACAAACAAAATATTTGAATGTTTGTTCATAAGAAGCTTGTCAAACTTACAAACAACAATTCCCTAACGAAGCTGAAGACCTTCGCATATGCGCTTTGCGAAATAAACTTGTATCATTAGATAAAAATATAGGTTCAGAAGGTTGACACCGAAACTATTCGTTGGATCGCTTGGAGTTTGAACACACCCGGTACCTGAAAAACAAAATATCTTTTCATGGGGATTTAGTCTACTTGTCATATTAAACAACGTTCGAACACGTTACAACAAGACACGCACGATACATGAACGGCACGGATTCATGTGTTATCGTAAATATCTATACTAATATTATAAAGAGGTAAAATTTGTAAGTTTGTGTGTAGGGTGTAATCTCTGGATCTACAGAACCGATTTTGAAAATTCTTTCACTAATAGGAAGCTACATTATCCCAGAGTGCCATAGGCTGTATTTACAACGTGCCTGTGGGATAATTTCCGACAAAAACGCTAGCGAAGCCGCGGGCAACAGCTAGTATATACATAAGGAAAACATCGTGAGGAAACCAAACCAGCATGCCTGAGAGATATGTCTCGACGGCATGTGAAGCCAAGTCAGAGACTCTTGGGCAGCATAAAAACTCTGACACCAGGTTAGGCACTAACCACACGATAAAGAAGAAAGAAAGAAGATTAAAAATAACTTTCGTTTTAAAGCTCATTATCCGATTGGTAAAAAAAAAATACTTTTCATACATGCATCGAAATGGAATGGAATTCATGTTGTACAGGAATTTGTTTTTTTTTTTTCTCAAAACGAATATCAGCTGCTATACCGCAAGATGTTTAGTATGACATGTAGAATCACCCCTTGACCGTATACAGGTGACTAAATCTACACCCTGTATTAAAGAACCATATCTTTCTGTTAATTTGTCACGCTGATGTGTGGCACATGGTTTGGCCATTTCCTGTTTTAGGACATAAGGCACGCTTTTATAGGCTTTTTTTAGGCTTTTATAGACTTTGGTAGGTAGTTTTAAGGGATGTAGAGGTTGTATTAAATGAACCACTATAATAATAATAAAAAAAGTTGAAACGGAATCGTCTGTCTTGGTATGAACATGTGATGAGGAGGGATAAATCACATGTGTATAAAATAGTAATGAGAGAAGAGATAAGATGGAGAGGGAGAGGAAGACCAAACGGATGGATTGTGTGAAGAATGATATGAAAGAAAAAGGAGTAGATAATAGCGTGGCGGTTGACAGGGGAGAATGGAAAAAAAAACAAAGTGTTACGCTGACACCAAGAAACGGCACCCAAGGGATAAGGACATGGGGCTTACTGTGACGTCTTAAAGCAGGAGTAATTCCAGTATGGGAAAGAGATAGAGCTATACAGGTCGTCTAGCGCTATCTCTTTCCCACACTGGAATTACTCCTGCTTTAAGACGTCATGGTTGGCCACCAGGAAGATGATGATATATTAATGAGAAGACAGTCTAGCACTACTTTCTTTGTGCACCATTACACTGACTAGCGCTTATGTGGCGTGTACCTTCTGTAGTAAATTATATTGGCGCCAAGTGCGAGCGCCGCCGCCCGCCCACGCATTATGGTATTGAGGAGTAAAGCTTGATTCACACAAAGTTGCGAAGTACATTAGTTGCGTGTGTTACATTGAACACAATGTACAAAACATTTGTACAAGATTGAAACAAATATAAAAGAACTTGAGGGGCTCCAACTTCATCGCTGTCAATGTGGTGAAGCAGTCGACTGCCTCGGACACCATGGGCTTTCTTGTAGTAAGAGTGCAGGTCGGCTTGCGCGGCACGCTAGCATTAATGATCTCATCTGTCGTGCTCTTGCCACCGCCGGGGTGCCAGCTGTCTTAGAACCAACTGGCTTGGCACGCGTCGATGGGAAAAGACCAGATGGTATGACCATAATGACGACCCGAATGGCGCAGCGGTTGTGGGGCTGCCTTACGTTCTTAGGGTCCCGGGTTCGAATCCCGGTAGGAGCAAATGTTTGTGTGATGAGCATGGACATGCTGGGGCGGCTGCTGCAGGTGCTGAAAACCTCAAACGGCGCAAATAAAATAATTTAATTGGTAGTTACGTGTTTGAGCCGTTTGGGGTTGAAACACTAGGGCCATGGGGTCCGAGTGCCTACCTAGTATTTCGGGAAATCGCCAAGCGGTTGGTCGACTCTTCACGTGACCAGAGGGCGGGCCTATTTTTTGGCCAAAGAATCAGCATTGCCATACAACGTGGCAATGCTGCCAGCCTTCTGGGCACTTTTCCTGTTGACAACGATGTGGACGAATTTTTTGACGCCCTGTAACCCTTTTGATACTTGTACATATTTTTAATACTATTATAGATTACAGATTTGTAGTTTGTAAATAATGTTCTGACATTGAATATATTGAAATGTTTGTTTAAACATTAATAAAAAAATGAACTTGAATGTCGTTTTACATTATCAATGTTAAAGAAGAACTTGTAAACTAAAATCCTGTTTTCTTTTTTAACGAAGCGTAGCAAGTTTCTGATAGTTGGTAAGTCTATAATAATGAGCTAAAGATAGTATTTTTTTTTTAATTTAAATTCTTTTTTATAAATTTTTCGTAAGTACGAACACAGACAACAAAATGTAGATAAGATAAGACAGTTTTTATTTGCCCAAAACGAGAATATACACACACATAGCAACAAGATGTTACATCAAATTATGTCACAGTCATGTTTTGCCTGAACGGCGTACAAATGTAAAACGTACATATGTATGTAGTTATGCCATTTCACAAGAAAAGTTAAACGAAGAAAAGTCATATTCATCTCAAAAGATATTTTCGATTTTTCCAATAACCCATTAAAAATCCTATCTTTACCAGACCTTGGCCATTTGCAGCAACTAATTGAACCAAGATTTCCTGTAGAATATGAAAATGTAATATCCCTACATATGTGTAAATTATATGGGTTCGCCCGTTAAACATCGCGTCCTATAATTAATGCCTTCATGACGCACACCTCTTGACCGAGGATTCTCGACCACCCCGTACTGTCCCGCGCAATGCTTAACCAGAGACGACAGAGTATGTCATCGATACCATAGACTCAGATTTAATTGAGAGTATACTACCTCGCAAAGAAGAGTTCCAAGATCTCCGGTAGAATACGCGAATCAAAGCGGGGGGCCTACAATAGCCGCTTTACCGGAATAATAATAGGCCAAAAATATGAATTACTTTAGAATTCGTAAAATGGTCACAAAGTGACAATCTGCGTCTGTGACCATTTTAAGAATTTTAACGTAAGTAATTCAAATTATTATCCTATTATGATTCAGCGAAAACGGCCATCTTAGGTCTCTTTGTCAAAAAGGGATGAGAGTAAATCATCGCTCAACTGTTTTCGTGTGTCTTTGGTTGGTTGCTTGTTTAAATATAGCAATCAATTCTAAATTAATTTACCATGAACAAGAGGCACGATTTATATCCTAGACTAAGATAGAAAGTCCTCTAAACCACCGGATCTACAAACCTCACGACTCATTCCAGCAATGAAATACCTAGTTTCTATTAATTGAGCTCTGAGCTTTATCCAAAGCAATGCGGCGCCAACATTCACTGGCCCACGCTCGCCCTTGACGCACCCCCCTTATCGTGAGCCATGATCCTAGACCGTGATCACTTTCAATATCGGTTAAGGTGGCCTTGATGATGAAGAGATAAGAAGTATAGGACTCCATCATTTATACATGTATGACGAAAGCGGTTTTGTCTGTGTTTTTTAAAGGCACTGACCACTGTCTCATCTGATGGTAAATGTTGATGCGATTGGCGATGGTGCATAATCGGCTATAAATAACTTATTTCTACCTTCTTTCTATTTTTAAAATCCTATACAGGGTGTAACAAGACCCTTCACAAAGCCGTCAACCAAGCATTATGTACATCAAACTAAGTAACTTTACGCAAAAATTATTGCTGGGAAACGACTTTTTGTTTTGGGGTGAAAAATCAAGTTTTACTGTAGGACTCAATGGAACGAACTCAAAACATTGTGCTGGTGGATGGATTGAATAGTACTGGGGCCGTGGAGGTGTTTAAAGTAAAAATCTAACATTTAAACATGTATTTAAAAAAGAACTTTGACCCCCAGAAAAAAAGTTGGAACTTTGACCCCCAATATCTTCGTAACTAGAAGTTTCCCAGGTATGGTCTAGAACAAAAACATGATCGCAATGACAGGGAGAACAAGTGTCTTTCGGCTTCGGTAAGGGTCTTGTTACACCCTTCACGTTATACCACAGATTTTTCTGTTTTCAAAAAAAAGTCCCAGCAATATGTTTTACGTAAAGTTACTTAGTTTTATGTACATAATGCTGGGTTGACGGCTTTACACCCTGTATACATACTTCTAGGCGAGCATGCACCATCTTCAATCACATTATTTGATACTGGATATGAGAGGCCATGACTGACCTGGACGTCTTTAAATAGACTCCGGACCGGGGTTGGTCGCAGCAAGGAAAACCTGCTCAGGTGATGGAGATTAATTGAAGACTCTGCCCTGAAGTAAATGTGATGGTATTCCACAAACGAAGGGGCACTTAATATCGTGTCCTGCGAGTCCTGTTCTTTGTTAATTACGAAAACTAATGGACGCTACTGAAGGTGCTAAATTAGTGGCAATAAGCTCTGGGCTGACACAATTTGGGGCCGAAAAGTTCTGGAGTGGTGACCGCGAACCGGAAGACGTTGCGTTGGAAGGCCTCCCACCAGGTGGACCGATGACCTGGTAAAGGTTGCGGGGATCCGCTGGATGCGAGTCGCACGGGACCGGTCAGTGTGGCGACACTTGGGGGAGGCCGATGTCCAGCAGTGGACATCTTTCGGCTGAAATGATGATGATGACACAATTTAGATTGCCATCTACATGCTAAGAAGAAGATTATTTATACTTAGTTACTATACTATACTTAGTTAACTGTTTCCCAGATTCAGAATCACGGCGAAGAACGAATAATATCCAGAACAAGAACGACTTGAGAAGAACCATGGACAAGTCCGGGCGATAACCTAGAAATGCTATTGATAGCCTTTCTATTTCCTATTGATACCCAAGTTTTTTAAGTTTAACATTTTTGTCTAGGACATGTCATGACTGTCCACTTGTCTGGGGGCCTAAAATGATCGTTTAGCAGAATCATAGTAGGATATAATACAGCGTGTAACAGAAAGGGCATAGTCATATGGAAGACTGTGATACGGACCATCAAACTGAACAACTTTCTCTATGGGACTACCATCGTAATCACAAAAAAATAATCAATTGCCCCATACAAAATTTCAATACCTACTCGACCCAAATGTATGGGACAGATGTTTTTTTTTTGCGATTATGATGGTGGTCCCATAGAGAAAGTTGTTCAGTCTGATGGTCCGTACCACACTCTTCCATATGACTATACCCTTTCTGTTACACGTTGTATAAGTCACATTAAATTTCGTAAAATAGTCAAAAAGTGACAATTCACAATATTAACTGCGTCTGTAACCATTTTAAGAATTTTAACGTGATTTATATTATTTTCCAATTATGATTCTGATAGAGTGGTAATTTTAAGTCCCCTGTTCATTACAGGAACTGATGGACGCTACTGAAGGCGTGTAGGATAGTATTGAGCCGACTGAACTGAGATTGTCATCGATATGCTAGAAGGAAGGACACACTGTGTGGTAAGAATTTATTTATGCTTGTGGATGACTCATGTGAACGTGAGTTATTTTAATTAAATGCAACAATTTCTAATTACCCGACTGCGCCAGAAGGAGGGTTATGTTTTTTTTACTTATTATTTCGCTCTTATCCCATCTTCATCTGGTAGCCTATAAAATAAATAAATAAAATATATCGCTGGACATTACACACAGCGCCATCTGGGTGCCACACTAAGCAACGAGGCTTGTGTCGTGGACACCAGATAGTTGATAGATACATTGATACTTTTTGTTTGTAAATACATACTTATTATACATATAAACATCCATGACTCGGAAACAAATGTCCATGCTCATCACACAAATATTTGCTCCTACCGGGATTCGAACCCGGGACCCTAAGAACGTAAGGCAGCCTCACTACCGCTGCGCCATTCGGGTCGGGTCTATTCTCCAACTATATTGAAGCAGGCTTCCAGTCTTGCCGGACGCAGCTGGATACCTTGTATTTTAACTAGCTGTTGCCCGTTCGCTGGCGTTTCGGTCGGAAATTATCCTACGAGCGCGTTGTAAATATAGCCTAGGGCACACGGGAATAATGTAGCTTCCTATTAGTGAAAGAATTTTCAAAATCGGTTCAGTAGATCCAGAGATTACCCGCTACAACCTCACAAACTCACAAACTTTACCTCTTTATAATATTAGTATAGATGAAGCGACTGCCTATTTGACCTCCAGAACCCATTTACTGGGTAATACAATACGTTACTTTCGCTCTTATACCAATCTACGACCATAGACTATAACTACCCAGTTAATATGCAAACAGCTTCTTGGTATTTAATATTTTTACGGACAAAAGCGTAAGGTATGCGACAACAACTGCCTACACAGTACATGTAAATTCAAAGCCTATGATTTATTTCGTTAAGCACCTAGTACTAGGCGCTTCTACCAGACAAGCGAGATTGCAGCAACAATGGCATTCCATTCCCTTTCAGTAGGGAACCCTAAAACACGCTACCACAAAAGAAACTTTGATGCCTAACTTGACAACACTTTCTTTTTCTACCAATCGTATCTATAAATCATTTTATTTTAGTTGAAAACATACTTTTGGTACGCGACGCCGAGGTCTCCTAGCCACCATTGGACAGCTTATAAAATGTGTCTTAGAGAATCTGTATAGGATTATCATTAAACTCTCTGGTATGAATGTTAGAACACAAAAGAGACTAATGAGAGACATTCATATGCAGCTGGGATGAGAGAGCTAAGAAATATTTGGTGTTGCAAAAGTGGATAGATTATTTAAAATTATAGGTTAGATATGATGTATGAGCATGAGGGACAAGTCTGTAAGAGGCACTGAAGAAATCGGTTGTCATGGGCATGTGTAGCAGCGGAACAAGAAACATATATTATCGTGAAGAAGGATTTATTAGATGAAGTGAGAGATGTGTGGATAAAGAAGACACTTAATCGGACAAGAAGATGATGCTCACCGCATCGACGAGTAAGCACTCTTGACCTAATCCAATCCCTAGTTACGACCAGGCGTTATTATCCGCCATATAACTAGAAACCACAGTATACACAACAGCATGTTGCTTGAATTGACCAGTGTGCAGTGCAAGTTTCATAGCGTGGCGTGTCGTTAATATGGTCCTACTAGCCAAACATGTGTCGTAATAGGTACTCCAAAGATAAGCGAGCGAGCGCCATCTAGCGAATAAATCAAGAAAGCGCACGCAAGCTAGTGACGTGCTGACTCGTATCTGACGGTCACATCCCTATCGAAGATTGTGTGTAATCGCGTGTTCATCAATAATTTATTTATGAGAAATGTCGGGAAGTAATGACTGGAGTTGTTTATGTGTATAAATAACAAAATGGGTAATGATTAGATTGTAGTGCTAAGGTATGGACTATTTCTTTTTGTCTCATGGATGGTGAAAAATCAATTAGATTAATTATGGACCAAGTTGGCGTTCTAGCAAAATGATTTTTTCCCGTGTGAGAATTCATTAGAACGCTTCATTAGAAACGGGATATTTACCATAGGTATTTACTGATGATTTCGAGTAAACGCACACACAACAACAACAACACAACAGGATAAACAACACAACAACACACACACAACACAAAAACACACATTCACATAACACAACACACATCAGCACGACACAACAACACAACACACAACATGATAAATATCCCGTTTCTAGTGTCAATGATAATGTTAGTGACCATAACAGTTTAAAAACTTATAACGCCAGGGGGCCTAAAATGGCTTCTTTATCAGAATCATAAAACGAATCACGTTAAAAATTTAAAACTCTTAAAATGGACTTTGTGGTTATAACCGTAAAGACCATTTTAAGAATTTTAAATTTTTAACGTGATTCATATTATGATTCTGATAAAGTTTCCATTTTAGGCGCCCTGGTCTATTTCGAACTTGAAAATTACCCGTTTTCAATGTCACTTCTTACCACTTCATGTGGTCTGCATAAAACCTATGATGCTGTATCGGAATCTCCGCTGTAGTGTTGGTCACCAACTGAATACTTACACTTTTTGCGATTAATTTTATTTACATGAAGATCTCGTTTTAACCCTGTAACGCTACCTAAAAGTATCTTTGAATATAAACTGAGAAAAGAAATCAATGATTTCTATGCTAATATTCAAACACTTTATTTAAAGCTGACTGCATATTACTTTATTATTTTATTGACTATATCGTACTTAAAAACGTCAATATATCTTTCGTTTAAGGTGTAAACGTCAGAAAAGGGAAATTAAACTCACGTCAAACACGCACGTTAACTATTTTCCCCTATAAATCATATACAGAACCTTCAAACATTTAACAATACTGAACAGAAAATGATTTTAACTAGCGGTAGTGGACTGTAATCTGCGGAGCGGGTGGACAGACGATTAGGTAGGTATAGGTAATGAACAGATTAATAAGGACTCACCAGTCTTCTGAAGCCAGTTCGGTATACTTCTTCAGCCTCAGAGGCTCGTGGGAAGATGCGCGGGAATCGCGTTTGCACAGAAAGTTTTGTTTTTGGTTATGTAACTGCCGGCCGGCTATATTATGGTCACAATATGGTGCACACAGAACCAGAACAGTTTGCGGTAATTTGAAGCGGTACCAGTCTTATTTTTTGAGAGAATTTCTATTACATTTTGCTGCTAAGACGCGCACACAGCATGACACAAACTTGCACTGGACTTTTCTTCTGCGTTTTTAACGATGCGTTGGCGGCGCTGCAGTCGCATGTGGACGGCGAGCTCTGTCCTTTTCTCGCTCGGCGTTTGGTGGTGCGTGTGAGTGGGAGAAGGGCAGGAAGGGATAGGTCGCAGATTTCTCATAAAGAGCGCGAATTCAAATTATTAAGATAATGGCGTGAACATCCTCCCGGCCTTGATAATACGTAGTATTATCGAAAAAAGCGATTAAATTGAAAGAAATAAAATTTATGAAATACCTAAATTATAAGTAATTACCTACCTAAACTATGGAATTAAATTATTATTAATCTATTGAGAGGGTAGTGGACAAAGTTTGACGATAGGTCGTTTAAACGTGCCAGAAGCAGTTTTAACTAAGGCGACGCGTACTCTACCATCCTTACCCGGGTAAACCTCCTGTATAATGCCCAAAGGCCAGCGAAGCGCGGGAACATCATCTTGATGTATCAATACAATAAGACCGGGTTTAACGTTATCCGAGTTAGTAAGCCATTTTTGTCTCACTTGTAATGAATTAAGATATTCTAAACGCCATCTCTTCCAATAACTCTGCACCATTTGATCTAGCAGTTCTTTCCGATGACGTAGAGTTTTAGTTTCCTCAGAAACAGGCGCGGCAGGTAGGTAAGTCAAGGGAGAAGCCATTATAAAATGAGCGGGAGTAAGAGGCTCAGGATGTGGGTCCTCTGATAAAATACAAAGCGGTCTGGAATTTAAAATGGTTTCGACCTGAGTCAAAACAGTTAACAGTTCTTCATAGGTAAGTAACTGGGATCCAATAACGCGGTATAAATGAAGTTTCATGCTTTTAATATTCGACTCCCAGAGTCCTCCGAAGTGAGGAGCGCGGGGCGGGATCATGTGCCATTCGATGCGATGGTCGGTAAGTAATTCGTTTATCTGAGACTTGGCACCAACAAAATTCGTTCCATTATCGGAATACATATGAGAAACCGGACCACGCCTCGAAATGAAGCGTTTAAACGCGGAAATGAAAGCTTCAGACGACAGATCGGAAGCTAGTTCGATGTGAACTGCTTTAGTTACTAAGCAGATAAACAAACAAATGTAAGCCTTCTGGCCTCTTTGACCTCGGCGTCTACATAGAGTAATATTTATGGGACCGGCGTAATCCACGCCTGTATGCACGAAGGCTTTGGTTTCTTGAACGCGGTATGCTGGTAAGTCAGCCATTTTCGTATTAAGGTGAGATGGAGAATTTTTAAAACAAAAATTACAAGCGTGAACACGTTGCCTAATCACATTCCTTGACGCTAAGATCCAATATTTTTGGCGTAATAAAGAACTCAAAACATTGGCACCAGTGTGACAATGCAGGCGGTGATAGTAGTCAATTAAAAGGTGAGTAACATGGTCATGTTTAGGCAATAATGCGGGATGTTGAGCTTCGTATGGTAAGTTACTATTTGAAAGTCTACCTCCTACTCGTACAGTTCCGTGTTCATCGATGAATAAGTCTAATTTTCTGAGCGGTGAGGAAATAACTTTATTCGTTTTTAAGTCATGAATTAATTGAGTAAAGTGAAAACCCTGAACAGCGCGGATTAAATACCTTTCAGCTTTTATGAGCTGAGACGCGGATATTCGATTATTACGCGGTAATATTTTAGCAAATATCAAAATGTATGCAATAATACGTATAATTTTATTCCAGGATGAAAACTTTTGCGTCAGGTCATAGAGAAAACCAGGAGTGGAGTTGGAAGTCGAGCAAACGAATGTTTTACTTTTATATTCAGGTAAGGTCTCACATGCCTCTGGAATGAAAGGTGTGATCGGCCAGCTTGATACAGGAGCACAAAGCCAAGGAGGGCCATGCCACCATAGCGGATGAGAGAGTAGTGGTTCTGGCAAGAGACCTCGAGAGAGACAATCGCTGGGATTCTCTATCCCACTGACATGATAGAAATGTCGCGCATCGAGATTTTCTTGACATTTTGCGACGCGGTTGCTAACGTAAATATCCCATCTATGCGGTAAGGAATTAATCCATGAAAGAGCTATTTTTGAGTCTGAAAATGCGAATATATTATAAATTTCTGTACGAGCACTGTACGTTTCATAAATCAGACGGACTAGTTTTGACATAAGGACTGCGGCGCATAATTCTAATCTTGCCAACGAAACGACTTTGACAGGGGCGACTTTGGATTTGGCGCATATTAAATTGACGTACACATTTCCCTCGCCGTCAGTGACATGGAGATACACGACGCAACCGTATGCCTTCATACTTGCGTCCGCGAACGCGACAATGTTGGTAGAGCAACCGATGGTTACACCTAGATGACGTGGGATTTTACACGCGGAAAGAAGCGGCAATTGTTCATTAAACTTTTGAAATAAAGAAAGTATATCGTGGGGTAAGGGATCGTCCCAATCGACTTTAAGTAGCCACAGCTCTTTAATTAAGAGTTTGGCGAATAATATTACTGGAGCGGCGAACCCAAGTACGTCCCATAAGCGGGCGATGCTTGAAAGTATTGTCCGTTTGGTATATGTTTCCTTTACCGGAGCGGTTGAAAATGTAAATATGTCCTGCGCGGGTAACCATTTAAGGCCTAACACCTTCAAGTTTGCATTATCTGAAAATTCTATTGCGGCGCGGTTAGACTGTGGCACAGCTTCCAATAACTCAGGTGAGTTACTGGCCCATTTAGTCAAATGAAACCCACCGGACTTAAACAAGTCAATGAGTTCGCGGGAAAGAGATTTTCCTTCGTCTAGTGTAGGGACAGACGTGGTTAGATCGTCCATGTACAGCTCATGAGACGCCACATCAGCGGCTCGCGGAAAACGATCGCGTTCGTCGATCGCTAGCTGTCGCACTGTGCGCATAGCTAAGAAAGGGCTGCATTTTAAACCGAACGCGACTCGATTAAACTGAAATTCGCGTATAGGTTGCGCGGGGTCAAAACGGAATAAAATCTTTTGATATTTGCGGTGCTCAGATTTAAGAAGAATTCTGAGATACATTTGTTTTATGTCTGCAGCTAGCGCTATCGCAAACAAGCGGAAATTAAGTAACAAAACAAAAATGTCAGCCTGGAGATTCGGACCTGTATGAAGAATATCATTGAGTGAAATGTCGTTATGACATTTAGCACTAGCGTCGAGGACAATACGAACCTTGGTAGTCTCTTTATCGCGACGAACGACAGCATGATGCGGAATGAAATAACCTTGCGAATAATCCTCGCTGTCAGGCGGGACCTCGGACAAATAATCATTCTCTATGTAGTCCTGTACTACCTCATTATAACTGGCTCGCAGCTCAGGATCATGAAGCTTGCGCTCCAATGAGAGCAGTCGGCGAACAGCGACGGAGCGAGAGTCCCCTAACTCGGATGGATCTCGGCAAAAAGGTAAAGCGGTGCAGTAACGACCAGTCGCGTCACGTGATACGGTAGAGGTGTAAATGTCTTCACACTGACTATCCTCTGGACTAAGAAACCCCTTGATAGGCACTTCCTCCATTTCCCAAAATTTGGTCAATGTTTTATCAAGATGAAGTTCATCGACGGGATCACGCATCTTCACGCCACTAGAACACATGAAGAAGGTAGCAGAGTTTATATTTTTCAACGTGCAAGCGGTATTATTTATGTTAAAATTGCTAGTAGGAGCATCACCCATCAGAATATATCCGAACACGGTTTCAATAGCGGACGGTGCGGGGGGCGCGACAACCCTACCACCTAATAACAAGTACGGAAACAGCTGAGCGCCGAGTATTAACTCAACCTCGCCCGGAATGTGCCAATACGGATCAGCGAGCGGTAAGTCAACCAAATGTTGCACTACCGAAGTGTCAACATATTCGGAAGGCATGCGGTCGGTAATGTTATCAACTACCAACGCGGTAACGTTATAAGAATATTTTTTATCTTTCGTGGTTACAAGCAGCGGGATGTATCCATGAACCGTTTGTGAAGCGGACCCGATGCCTTTAATAAAAGAATTTGAGAGCGAAATAGGTTTAAGTTTGAGTTGCTCACAACAGGCGGACGTAATCAAATTATTCTGCGAAGCATTGTCAATTAAACACCTAACCGAAATATTTTGTTTATCATTATTTAAAATATTTACTTGAGCGGTTGAAAGAAGTACAGTATTACGCGGCGAGTTTGTATGAAACGAACGAGTATCCTCAGAGCGAGCGCATAGCGATACGTTCGCGGGAGCGGTGTTGTTCATATTCGAAGCTTGCGAGTGCGAGCAGGACGGCAACGTCGCGGCGTCGGCGGCGGCAGCGCCAAGCGATTGCGCAAAATGCGCGGACGCGGGCGCGGGCGGATTAGGTGGTTGTTGCAATGACGACGCGTTATTATTATTATTACTATCTAAGTGTAACAGGGTATGATGGGCCTTTTTACAGGATCTGCATGTATAAGTGGAGTTACAATGCGAAGCGGTATGCGATAAACTTAGGCAGTTTATACATCCTCGTTTGGATTTGATGAAATCAAAACGACTTTTGGCGGGAAGCAATTTAAATGCGGGACATTTGTATAACTGCTGATGATCAGACTTGTTACACATTAAACAAGCCTCAAGACCCTTGCAGTCACTCGTCGTAAACGTCTGTGATTGGTAGGTATTGCGCGCGCGGTTATGTTTCGCATTGTTATTAGGGTGCAGTTCCACTGCCGAGGCAGGGCCGCGGTTTGATTGTGATGACGACGAGGTACGATCTAGTATTTTAACTTGACTTTTTGTAAATTCTATGAAGATCTTATAAGAAGGAATTTCTTTGTCTCTGACAAAAGATTCAAAGGCATGTGCGGTGGCAGAATCGATTTTACGCATGGCAATATTTAATAACATAAAATCTTTTAAATCGTCGAATTTTAATTGCTCCAATGCTGAAACAGCGGCGTCGAAAGTTTCAACGAACGTATTTAAAGACGAGGAATTATTGCTCGCGGGTTTGATATTAAAAAGTATAGACATGTAATGACACCCTAAAGCTCTTTTATCTTGGTATTTTTCCACTAAACTTTCCCAAATAGACGAATAATTTTCGCCTGACGGAATGATGCCCGCAATTATTTTTAATGCAGGACCGGTCAATTTTCCTGTCAAATATTGAATTCTCTGAGAATCACCTAACGACTCATTTAAATGTATATTAGCTTTAAACGACTCATAAAATATGGGCCAACTATCCATCTTTCCATCAAACGAAGGAATGTTTATCGGCGGTAATTTGATCAGTGGAAGCGCACCTTTATTCTCGCACGAGTGCGAGTTTTGATGAGGCGAATTCTCACCGATAAGGGAACGAACCCTCTGTATTCTAGTGTAAATATCTTCAAATGCATTGAGAGATTCGTAATTAGCTGTAAACTTAGGATTAACTTCAAAGCCTAGCTCATTAATGGAGTCTAGATTAGAAATGAATTCCTGACGTATGACCGATAATGTTTCGGTTTCCGCCATGAATGATTCCGAGGAACGGAGATCCGCGGTAGTTATAGTTATTTTCTTAGCTAAATTATTGAGACTAGTCAAACGAGCGAATATTGCATTGTTTTTAGCCTGTAATATTGCTATTTTAGCTGCCATGGTGAGCAAATGATGCGTAAGTAGGAAAAAATAGGTAATTAAATAACTTTGCTTATGTTAGGTAGGTACCTACTAAGCGGATATTAATTTAACTAGATAGGTAAATACTTGAATATTCGAGTAAACACACGTAGGTAGGTAGGTTTACTGAGTAAGTATGGTAGGTAGAATGCGACGTAAGTAAGTAGGTACCTGTTTAGGCTAAGCGGTAAAATCTACGTTTTTTCTATCACGATTTGCGTGTGAAAACAATAAAATAAGTAGGTATTTCGTTATAACTGACTTGAGTAACTACTTAACGAAATAGGATAATATTAATATTAGTGAGCGGCGCGGGAGATCGCCACGTGTAGGTAATTACAAGATGGCGGTTTTAAATAAGCGGTTTGAATACGTGTAAACTATCAGAGTTAACACCAAATAGGATGAGAACGCGAAAGGGAGGTTATCTGGATCGAAGTCAGACCAAAAATGAACAGAAAATGATTTTAACTAGCGGTAGTGGACTGTAATCTGCGGAGCGGGTGGACAGACGATTAGGTAGGTATAGGTAATGAACAGATTAATAAGGACTCACCAGTCTTCTGAAGCCAGTTCGGTATACTTCTTCAGCCTCAGAGGCTCGTGGGAAGATGCGCGGGAATCGCGTTTGCACAGAAAGTTTTGTTTTTGGTTATGTAACTGCCGGCCGGCTATATTATGGTCACAATATGGTGCACACAGAACCAGAACAGTTTGCGGTAATTTGAAGCGGTACCAGTCTTATTTTTTGAGAGAATTTCTATTACATTTTGCTGCTAAGACGCGCACACAGCATGACACAAACTTGCACTGGACTTTTCTTCTGCGTTTTTAACGATGCGTTGGCGGCGCTGCAGTCGCATGTGGACGGCGAGCTCTGTCCTTTTCTCGCTCGGCGTTTGGTGGTGCGTGTGAGTGGGAGAAGGGCAGGAAGGGATAGGTCGCAGATTTCTCATAAAGAGCGCGAATTCAAATTATTAAGATAATGGCGTGAACAAATACATTGAAATATGTAACTAGACGAAAACTAGGAGTAACTAACTACGGGTTCCTTGACAGTTCTTCTCCATAGAAACCGTCACCATTGACAGGCAACATAGAGAATATATAGTCTTTGACGGGCAACAAACTTTCTAAGTTACTGTCAGAGTTGTGAGTTGTAAATATTGATAAATTATATTATGCAAATAGGTTTTTACAAACACTTTTACACATCATTTTTTTAAATTAGATGCGGCCGGTTTTTCGTACCTGACTACTCTGAGAAGAAACAGCCAAAACGAACTCAGAGGTCAATAGTCTCTTTGAAAGTCCAGACATAATCTTAGTCAACTCACATGAGGATTATGCAGATTAGTGTCTGAGATGGTCTCTTGATTCTACTACAAATCTATACTAAATATACTAACATGACATCTCGTGTGGTGACAGGGTCGGGCAGAGGTCTACCTAATAGTACGCTCAACGACTAATCAAGTTATACAAAACCAATTTATGTTCTTGTGGTACGAGAAATCTATACAAAGCGAGGCCATATTATACTGGAAAGGTAACGCTTGATGTGTCGTATACCCACTTTTCCCCAGTTATATTTAAGCCCCATGGAATAGGAGGCGAGCCTATTGCCATCAACCGGGCACAAATCCAGACTACGTAGCTGAGGAATGCCTGATTGAAAATCCCACACTAATCACTACTTTATAAAACAACTTCCCGCTGTCTGTCCCTATGAATGCTTAGGTCTTTAAAAATATGTGACGGATTTTGATGCGGTTTTTTTCCATAGATAGAGTGATTCAAGAGGAAAGTTTATATTATGTATAACAATGCACCCGTGCGGAGCCGGGGCAGGTCGCAGATATACTATAAATATATGAAATGTATATAATAATATATGAAAGTAACTATATGTTAAAATAATATGTTGGGTGGTAAGTAATAATTTTGCCCTTAACACCCTCGCACGTTAAGAGCTGAAAGGATATTGGTAATAGTTTTGTAGACGTGTTGACCGTGGCCTGGGTTAAGGTCGGTCCGTTGAGGGTGCCCACCCATTACATACCGAGTTTTCTTCGTGCCTCAGAAAGCACTAAGCCGTTGATCCCGGCTATCATTTGTAGATCTTTGTCAGTCGTTATAGGTAGTCAGTGGCCTGAATTTCTGACAGTCTTACCAAGGGGTATCATATTACCCACCCAGTACTAACTGGGCTGTGGAGGTCAGATAGGCAGTCGCTCCATGTAAAATACTGGTATGGTAGCGGTTAGACTGGAAGCCCTACATAATTGGGAAAAATCATTAAAAATAATTTAAAAAAAAGCATAACATGGAGATATGTATATACGCATAGTCTTCAAAAATAACAAAGCTAAGCAAAGCCCTGTATTTCATTTCTTCAATTAGGCATGGGCCAGTAAACTATAATTAAAAACAAAGCTACAATACAAAGGACTAAGCTAAAACACAGAATCTTGTTTCAACCATACCATAATCCATTTTCAAACATTTCAGAAACTCAAATATACGTGATAGCTAATTCATCCAAATAATCGTAGTTCTAACACGGCTGTAAATTATTTAAATCATCGTAAATACCAGCGCGGTACTAAAAGCTCAATAGCTGCATAGATCAACAGCCCACGGTTTATTACACGAGTGGGTCTGTACTCCACCTAAGCTATGCGGGAATTAGCGTTAAAATAAAGCATGTAAGTATAGATTTATGATATTGCGATATTCGGATTGTTTGTTTTCTTGTTAGGCATGACAAAGGATGATACTAATGCGTACAATAAAGTAGGTAGGTATATATTTTATTTTCTGAGCAGTTCATAAACGTTACCGTGTGTATTTGATAAGTTGCCACACATCCCTCCCTGACAACAAAAGTGGCTTAACACGAAATTTGCGTATTGCGGGAAATAACAAAATTGTGTTCGTGAAATTTATTTATTTAACTCAATTCGCTGTAATTTTGAGTTCGGTCACTTTCGTTTGATTGTGCGACATAATGAATCTGAAACTAATAAGAGAGCCCATTGTGTCACCCTATGTATCACTTGTATGGTGTACATAATAAAGAGTATATTCAGAGAGAGTATACAGTCTATCTTCTTTTAGGTCTTTTTTTTTTCAGATGGGAAATCATCAAGTGACCCCTCCCACTCTGGGCGCAGCGGAAGGGAGTGTCAGACTTGTACTGACTAAAACCTATCCATGTTCCTTCCTTTGCCCTTTGTGTTCCAGGGCCCCGGTATCTCTTTCGAACAGTCCCGCAGCCCTGGCAGGCATCGGTCCTTTCGGACCCCTTGCCGTTTGCTGACATCTCTTTGAGGCGTGGATCACGAACGCGCCGTCGACACGGCCTGTCGTCATAAGACGGACGGAGGGCGAGCTAGCCCATTACTCACCATCCACAAGCCCGCTTCTTTTAGGTCTGAGGTCCAAATATTTTAATCAAGCATTTCAGTGATTTACCGTTTACCTAAAGGTACAACATAGAGCCAGGTTGTCACGACAAGCGATAAAAATCCTCTGGTTGTTTTGTTGTTATTACCTGTAAAGAAAGAAAACAACAGTTAGTTGAATAAATATTTAAGAAGAACGCAGCGTACTTCAGAATTAAACGAAAAAATATATTGGTAGGTACTTTATCATAAAAGTGGTACTACAAAAACAAATTTAACTAAACTTCATTTTATTTTAATGTAATTCTAGTAGGTATTCTTTTAACAACGAAAAAAAACGTATTTTTTATTATAATTATTTCACGAAAATATTCTGGAGGCATTTTTAGAAATATAGCCTGTACAAGTAAAATAAGATTTTCTTTTCTTTTATTATTTTTATTGTCTACTACACTATACTCCAGAGACGAAGTTGGGACTAAGCCTATGTAACTATAAACAAGATGAAGATTTTCGTACCCGATTACAAGATTGGGCAAAAAAAAAACTTACAATTTTATCATATTAACTTCTAGGCCACGTGGTCCTTCGGGGCAGATTTTGCTAAATAAATAACTTTTAGTTAAGTAAGAATGTTTATGACAAATTCTAGATACAAAAACACAAAACACATACACAAAATAAACAACACAAAACAACACAACAACAACAACACAACTTAACTACATTATTATTTTTGTGTGTGCTACTTTTGTATTTTGTGTGCAATATAGATTATGAAAGTAAGAAGAAGATAATTACTATCAATCAGATAAAAAGAAGCATAATTGCTCTGTATCATAAATAATTTGCACAACAAGTTTTCGAAAATGGTAAAACATACATTCAATCAGAATTATAAGTAAGAATGCTACAATGATAACTTGACCACTTTAAAGTATATTGAAGACTACAGTTTATTATTATTAATATAAAAACACTCGCTTATGCCCAATATCCCCTTGACATATTTCTTTAAAGGCTGTAGAATTGTAATTCATAATGAATTTTTGAGAACAATATTTCATAATGACATTTGATTAAGTATATTTTAAGATATTGACTGTAATCAAAACAGCTAAATATTTGACAGCTATTCACGAAGTTGAACTCAATATCTATGTTTTAAAATTTACCCACATTACATGAACTTAAAGGTGAAAACTGAAGTTTATAAAAGTGTCATTAATAAAGAAAATTAATAGATACTAATTAAGACCACAATGTTTAGTTTAGAAATACTTGTCTGAAACATGAAGTTGAGTCATCATGACAATTATTCATAAATACTAATTAGTTATAATTACCGTAGCTAAAACGAGTTTAATTTAATTAGTTCGGGAAGCCATTTATTAGTTCTGATCATATATTAATTCTTGTCCCTACGATCTATTCTGTAATCAAGATTTGTGATTTCTTAACATACTATAAAGAGCGAAGACCTTTCGTCAGCGTTATTTAAATCGCATCTTCTTATAAACTAATTCACAACAAAAAGTATTTCAAAAACAGGGTTTTGATTTAATTTTCTGTATTCGATAAGATGATTCATCATATTATACTGAATTTCCCTACATTTCAAAGTATGACTTGACGAATTGCCGATTTGACGAATATCAGACTTGACCAATGTCACAACTTAACGTGTACATTGAGAAACGCTGAAAGCCCAAAGATTTTCTACCATTCCATACCCTTCCAAATATTCTTCTCCTGCGCTACCTCGAATAAAAAGACAAAAATGAATAAATAAAGAAGGTAAACGTACAAAATAAACGACGATCAAGACAATCCCTTCTCAAACTGATCAACCGATTCGAAAGCAGAAAACAATAATTACATAATTTCTAATTATCATAAAACAAAACATAAACTGCAAATGTCATGCATGTAATATTACGACAGAGCATTGTGCTAAGCACCGAACGATTAGTTAGTATAATAAAGTTCTAAAATTATTCTAGCTTGGTAAGATGTATTGTTCAAGCGGGGAGGCTGGAGCGACGGGCAGGCGCCTAGCTACGTCGATATGTTGTGGCCATTCAGCTAGCGATCAACGACGATAGATAGAGAAATATGGCCGACTTGTGAGTCATACTTGTAAAGGAAGGTTCTTGTTTGACGGTCCTGTTAGGTTATATTTTTGTATCAAAATACTTACAACCGGTTTCTGAAAGATTCAGTTTTTTTTTTTCAAAAACCTATAAATCTTATTTATATTATAATAATCTATTTCTGGTTTTGTGCACAAGGAGAAAAACGTGCGAACTTCCAAAAAAAAAAACCATGTCATGGTAAATGTAAAGATTTCATAAAGAAGAGACGATTTTTCTCTACTAGGTTGGGAAATGTTGGTTTTGGGAATAAGACAATGAGTATTTCTTAAGTATCTGGCGACTGATGATGACATAAATATAAGACTGCAATGATAAATTAATTGATGACGCGCAATTTTATGCCAATCTAACATGCAAAGACTGCACCGCCATGTTACAGTAGTTCTATCATAAAACATGTGAACAGGAATCACATCACATCACATCACATCTTACCACGCCGACAACTTTTACTGTAAAAGTGAGATGAGTACCTACTACACGCCCCTAAAGTATTGCCACTGTTTAAAAAATTTAAACAGTGGCAAACGTTTTTAAACGTTTTTCGTGTTTGTCTGTGTAACCACGTTGTTCGTCAAAAATATGCAACGGATTTCGATGCATTTTTTTTTTGCTATTACTGACATTTACAAAATGTATTCCGGATCGTTTGTATACAATGTTACGGCTAAAGATACGTGTGAACATAGCCGGCTAATCTTGGGTTTATGTTTATACCTACCTTTAGCCGTAACATGTATAAATACATTAATAATTGTACTACGACGTGAACTCGGAGATCATTGTGCCGACAGTCGTTTCAGCTAATGGCTTCATTGCCAAGAGCCTCGACCAATACCTGAGGGCACATGGAGCAGCTGGATCAAGGGCTTGATTCAGAAATCGGTACTCCTGGACACTGCTCGTATTGTTAGGAGGTTCCTCTCTCTGGAGCCCTGACCGCTGGTAGCTTGGACCCTGTTCCCGATACGGGTGGGCTACTATTTTTACTCGACTGCGTCAGAAGGAAGGTAATGTTTGTATATTGATTTTATATAGGAATATTAAAAATGTAAAAAGTAAGGAAGAAAATGAATAAACGAGAATAATGGTAATATTATAGAGGTAAACTTAAGGTTTTATGTTCGTATGTTTTTGTATAAGCGCTAATCTTTGGAACTACTGATCCGATTTCGATAATTCTTTCACTAATGGGAAGCTACATTATCCCCGAGTGTCATAGGCTGTCATATTTTTAACGTTCCAGTGGGATAATTTCTGACCATAAAGAGAGGGAAGCCGCGGGTGAAAGCTAGTCTATGCTAATCTATAATAATATAATAAAGAGGAAAGATGTTTTGTTTGTTTGTACCGAATAAGCTCCGAAACTACTGGACCGATTTTGACAATTTTTTCACTAATTTAAAGCTACATTATGAGTAAGTAACATAAGCTATAAATTATATTTATATCATGCAAATTAGCCGAGCTATCACAATTTTTGCGGACGAAGTCGCGGGCAAAGTGCTATCAATAATAAAGAAATGTCGATGTTTCGTATAGTGCGAAGCAGGGTCGGGCGAGCCGGTAGTAAAACAATGTTTTTAACTAAAGATAAATGATAAGATGGTGGATAAGACCTTGCCCTAAGACTGGACATCTTTATACTTTTATAAATGCGAAAGTATGGATGGATGGACGTTGTTACTCAATCACGCCAGAACCGCTCAACGGATCTGGATAAAATTTAGCACAGAGATAGATATAGTCCGGAATAGCACAAAGGCTACTTTTTGGCCCGGTAGAACCACACACGGGCGAAGCCGTGGGCATAAGCTAGTCATTTATATTTTTCAAATCTTCGACGAAGATCATAAAACAAATGAAAGGCTATTTACGTTGCCATTTGTTTCTAATCTTAATAAAGTAAATGTATGGGCTTCTCTGTCATAAAGAGTAAATAAATGGCAATTAAGTTTATAGTACTCATAAAGTTAACCCTAATCACAAGTAATTAGTCAAGGCGAGCGTAGGTATCGTTAAATACGTTAATACACTGTATTTACAGCATAAAAAGACGAAAAGGCTTTGAAATAATCAATTTATTCTGAATGTACTGAGTCCGGTGTGATGAGGGACCGCGTTAAGTCTATAAAATATTTATTGAAGAAACGATTTCAAGCGGTAGCACGGTTGATTTCGCCGGAGACGTAAACTATGAAATTCTTATTCTTATTATTTATTGCACACAAAATATAAAAGTAGCAGACACAAAATTACAATATATAACTTATTTACAACGGCGAGCTTAACCCAGAATTGGGTTAGAATGAATGAATGGAATTGGGTTGGTGTTTTGGAATGAAATGGTTCACGTTACCTTACATGGATACGACAGTCAACAATTTTGATAACTCTTGTTTTGATAAGCTCAATGCACTGTGCCCTGCCCGATCGTGGAAACCATACCCGAACTGGGCTAGTTTGCTACTGAATTGAAGATGTTTTTTTTTTTTTGCGTTTCTTTGAGAAAACTGAATTACATGCCGTACTGAAGACAACATTAACGAAGTTTTCAAATACTGCCAATGATGCACTGCAGCGCTGACTAGCATAAAGTACTCGTATAAACGAGTGGGAGTTGAACTTACGACCTCTGAATCGCTCGGAGCCAGTAACACACCCAATTGTTTTATTTGATCAATACGCTGTTCCGTAATTATTTCCTTTAACAACATAGCCAAATTAGTGTCTCAACTGAGCTAGTAACTAACACCATTACATTGCAGTCCAGCTAACTGCCAACATTCTCTCCCACTTGAACCCATAAATAGCACTTTACATAGACCATCTGTCTTTCCGTAAATACTAGACAACTTTATGGCCCCATTTGCCAGTCGCTCAAAGTTCTATACATCAGTTCAAGAATTGGTTGCATTATTTCAAAATCTAATTGTTATAAGCTATACTTTAGGGTGCAAAAGATTCATCATCATTTAGTCTGAAAGGATTAACAGCATTCGACACTGCGTAAGTAATTAGCAATCATGCTTTATGAATGCTGCTTTTGTCTAAAATAAAACATAAGATTAAGATCTCCTGGGCTCCTTAGCCCAGGAGATATCGGGATGAGCTGGACTCATTTTAAAAGGATTGGATTATAATCGCATTAGATCACGAAAAGCGAAAAGAGGGAAGAGAGCCCTCTGCCCTGCGGTAACACAGGCTCACAAACTGGTCGCTGAACTTCGAAAAGTGCAAGGTCTTTCGAAGTGAACTAAATGATCTTACTCATACTCTATCTATGTACTCTTACTTTATGTTGTGGATTCTCAATGTTTTTGCGCATAGACACAGACAATGTTGAGGCCTTTGCCCCCGAAAAACAACGTATTCTAATAGAACAAGTAGACGAGATACTGCCTCTTCACGTAATCGAATCTTGTCAGAGAGTATGGCCAGGCTCATAAAAAAGATTGACTTATGATGACAAAGTAACATTGAGAAATCTTGAGGGATTGTTTTAATCTTGAGTTTCGCTCTTACAGAGAAACAGGTCAAGTTTTTGAAATCGATTCAATAACACGATCAGGGACAAACGAATGATTGCAAAACACTATTACTGCATAATTTATTACAGACACATTAGGTAACACGCATTTTCCATTTATCATATAAGCAATGATGGCGACATCGGGCATTGAATAGCAACTGCACCTCACTAAATAACTTAAACCTGAATCACTGACAGAAATTCTATCGTCAGAACAATCTGTCGGATTAGTGCCTACGGTGGCAATTGACAAAACAATTTTGTTGCTATTGGCGAAACTGGCTTTCATTTGACAAAGTTCAGTTATGTTGCTAAGTTGTTGATTGGTCAAACTATCGTCTACTCCACCTGAGGATTTGTTATCATGAATTGGCCTATTGTCTACATAGGCCTTTGTATCGCTAGGATAATCAATTTCGCCAGTTGGGACGGCAATCAGACTATTGCATTGCTGCCATAACCTGCGTTTACAGCAGCAAATTGTATACAAACGTGCGATGGCGATGGTTTATCTGATTATTCCGGTTCATCTAACGATACATGTACCAATCCTCCAGCAATAAATCGGCCATTGTATGGCCAACTAGCTTATTCATCGAATATTTTAGTTCCGGAAACGAAGACCATCAACTTTGTCATTATATTGAATAGATTGATAGCAGTTTTATTCGAAAATGTCAATTCATACCAATATTTTGGAAGAAATAGAGCCTTCACTAAGATGACAAATTATTAAGTCGTAACCACGCCTAGTAATTACAATAATTTCCTTAACAAACCCGATTATAGATAACAATTTACCAAATAAATGACTAGATTGAGAGGGCCGAGACACTTGGACCCTCTTAATGAAGTCAATTCATTTGTCATTTATCTAGTCTGCGCAACTATGTCTACTAGTCGCAAACTATGCTCCACCTCTTATCCTGCCCGATTAGACCAAAAACATACTGCCGAAGTGACATTTGTGCTGGCACCGACGACGCGTTGGAACTGGCGATGTTATGTGACAAAATATAAAAATTGACCCGAAGATCAGGATTGCCGGTAGCTTACCTATATGTCAATTCAATACATTACTCGCTGAAAAACGACACTAAAGTCTAGGCACTACAGTCGCAAACAAAAAGTTTCAGTGTAGAAAAGCCAAATCATATCTAAATCCAATGTAAAACATTATTAAGCTTGTACCTCGGCGACATAACATTCTTGCCCTAATTACGTTCTTGCTCACTCGCGGTCGGTCTGCGGTCGATTTGATATGTACCTAAGAGTTGCAGGGCATTTGTTGGTTTATTTATGGCGAAGGCATTCAAGGTATGCCGCTAATGGATATAAATCTGATACCGTTTAGCGTTTGTATCATTTTGATTTAGCACTAAGTTATTGGCAAATCGTTTGTGGTTCACAAAATCGGACAAATTAATCGGATTATTAATGATTTTATTTTCTTTGGCTCTAGGGTATATTTAATTTTGTATGTTGATAGATATACAAGGAGAAGAAGGCCAAAGAAAAGATGGATGGATTATGTGAGGAATGATATGAAAGAGAAAGGAGTAAATGATGCCGTGACGTCTGACAGGGGAGAATGGAAGAAGAACACGTGTTGCGCCGACCCCGAGTAGAATGGAACAAGGACAGGAAGATGATGATTTCGCATATTTAATTTTACGATTTGTGGAAATTATGAGCCGTTTGGGGTTGAAACTCCGGCCGTGGGGTCCGAATGCTCATCGTCTGTTTAAGGAAATTTCGAAACGCCTAATTGACTCTTCTCGTGACCCGAGGGCTGGCTTTTACCTTGGCCAGAGGCTAAGTGTTACCATAAAACGTGACAACGCCGCCAGTCTCTTGGGCACGTCACCAGCTGACAGCGTTGAGGAGATTTCCGATGCCCTTTTGTAGTTTGTTGATAGTTTATTTATTTAATTATATTTAATAGTTTTTAATTAATAATGTATATAATTTTATTTTTAATTAAAAAGTATACTTAATGTAGAGAAATATAGCAATTAAATAAGTTATTAAAAAATATTATTTAATTGTTAATTTAACAATTATAGTTAAAGCCTTGTCAAAATCAGGGAGAACATCTGACATTCTAAATCCAAAATCAAAGAAATTTCATGGTTGTTAGTATCAAAAGAAACGGAAAAGGTCTTGCAAATACAAGCCCTCATCTTTCTCATTAAAAGCATAACCAACGCCATCTATAAAAGCCTTCATAACTAATACACGCCAAGTTACAGAAAATGCAAAAGACAAGGAAACTGTTAATTCTCGTTCACCTATAATATTAAAATGAGTTACTGCACTAACTATAAAACTTTAATGGACGCTTTCACAAAGGGACACTGAGTGCAATATAAATTACTGAAAGGTTCACACTAAAATTGCTTATGTTAATTAGGTTCCCCTCTATCGTATCTTTTCTCACGGCGAGGGAATGCACTTCCCGAGAAATTATAGTAATGTATCTATGCACTGCAATTGGGGTACCTTTTGTGTGTGTAATTCTTCTAGTATTTTATACTTGAAGGTGAAGATAAAGTATATTATGGTTAGTAGGGACTTATTAGGGTTAGTACTAATAAAGTACATTATGTTTTATTGTTTACACAAGAAATGCAGATGGAACATCAGGTATTCGGGGTTTTATTTATTTATTATTTAAACTTCATGTACAATAGTGGTACATAGGCGGACTTAATGGGGTTGTATTAGTACAGACGTCAACACATCAAGCTACGACAATCTGTCAAATTTCTTTAATAGATTTTAAACTTTATCGCTGAAGCGTTAGGTTCAAGGTTGATTGGGAAAATTTTAGTTTTGGGTAGCATGATGTGCTTCTGTACAGTTGTATCTTCACGCCAAAGCTCAGGTTTTCCGTATATTAGGGAACTTTCACCGAAATCCGCCGTGCGACGAAAGTCTACGATGTCGGGGACCGGGCGGTGCGCCTCAAGTGGACCGGGCTAGACGCGGAGATGACCGATGGTGCAAGGCTTTGACAAAGAAACCAGGGCCGTCCTAAAGCTCGTTGGATCGACGATATCGTCAAAGACGCGGGAAACACCTGGATAAGGGACGCACAGAACCCAGCAGTGGGTGATTCCGGGCTGATATGGTGATGGAGAAACTTTCAAAGTTTGCGTTATGTTGTGATAAGTTTTAAGTTACATCAAGTGAAAAACATATGAAGGTGAATCAGCAGAAGTGTGGGAGCTCCCAGCAACCATAGACTGGACAGGATGCAACTAACTTGAACAGACCTTGAACTGTTCCAGTCAATTCGATATTTAACCAGGCTGCCCCCAAATGTGTGGGGGTATTATCTTCGCAGAGAGAGCAGCGGTGGCCCAGTGGTGGCGGCCCCGACTTACGAACAGTAAGTCGTGGGTTCGAACCCAGGCAGACGCATTACTTTGTGTAATTTGTTTCATAACCACTGCTCTCAAAAACTGTGAAGGATAACATCGTAAGTGATCGTCCATTCCGTCCGGGATTATAGCCCATTCCCTCTCACAGAGTGGAGGCCGTGTGTCCCAGCAGTGGCCACATTATAAGCTGATTATGCATTATTCTTCGCACAGGGATACTATCGTGTAATGAGATCGAAAATCTCTACGATTCCCCTGGTTCGTACTAAAAAGCTATGCTTCGTCCGCTACTTACGGATCTGTGCCTGAATTAAGACAATCAAGGATTAATCATTCGACGAATCAATTTGATATAATGCGGTCACTATTTTACGAGAAAAGAAAAAAGCTCTACAAGCAAGTTCTTTTTAACTTCAAGTCAATAACTCTCAACATTACAGGGTCATCTCGCAAAAAATGCACAAGAAACCATGCACAAAATTTCCATGTGTCCCTTCGCGTGCATCATGCTACGGGCGATGCATCTATAAGTTATTTTATATGAAAAGGTGCTCCGATCAGGAATGTCAACCTATCAATCGGGTATTGTGCTATTTTTTCATTTTGACAGCACTTGAATTTATAAAAGAAACGTTGATGACCAAGGTCGCTCGTAGGGATAGCTTATTGCCCTTTGTTTTTTGTGAGCTGAATAAGTACATCTTTATTAAGGTTACTCGTTATCTGTAAACGGATTAAGCTTTAGGTTAATAATTGTTGAACTGGACAAGAAACGTTTTAAAAATTCAAACTGCGTTAATAATTGCTAGGACAATATGAAAACTAGTCAGAAGGCTAGCCTAAGCGAAGATGCTCTTATAACTCTACAGATCTTGAGTCGAAGTTTACCATCGACTGCGATATAATGCCTGATGAAACTCGAGCTGACGATAAATTTATAGACATGTTACCAATATTAACTTCTATCTGAAAAACTCTACCTCTCTGTCTCTCTGGACTTCTATCTTCTTCTTCTAAAAGTATCTATGTAGTAATATCAACTATCTGGTGTCCACGACACAAGCCTCATTGCTTAGTGTGGCACCTAGATGGCGCGCGTAATGTCCAGCGATATTTATTTATTTATCTTTCAGTTCTGGAATTTCGTCCAGCATAAGAGGTACAAATGCCTCAATCATCACCGATAAATGACCCGACTCATCATTCGCTGTCAGCGAAATCCCAGTTGTTTGGTAGGTCTCGTTTCAATCATTTTCATTTCATCTCTACCCATTACAGTCCACCAGAAAGTAAATTAATCTGTGTATGGCTGAACACTGACTACAGAGACTTTCATGAATCTATTTGTATTAATTCCATCCAAAATGTTTAACAGATATTTCAGAATGAACAGTATTTAAGCAAATTAATGAATGCTTAACTTACCAAACTTATTCTCAAGGCAAACGTGTTCGCTTTCAAGTCATTACACATGAGTTCCAGCTACGAGCGAACAACTCCAAGCGGAGTGAGAAACTAGAGGAGGAGCTACACCGGCTTAAAGTCGCGGAGTGGCCGGTGAAGGCAGCAGAAGAAATCTACTTGAAGGTTCGAACGAGAAAGTGCGAAAGTGCTACTTCGCTTTAGTAGACCAAGATCTTTGTTCTAACAATTTGGCAAATGGTTCCTCACCTCCCAAGGATAAATCTAGAGCCGAGTACGGTATACTTCATTTATAACGTAACGTAATGTAACATTTTGACGACCCGAATGGCGCGGCGGTAGTGAGGCTGCCTTACGTTCTTAGGGTCCTGGGTTCGAATCCCGGTAGGAGCAAAAATGTTGGTGTGATGAGCATGGACATTTGTTTCCGAGTCATGGATGTTCATATGTATAATAAGTATGTATTTATAAACAAAAAGTATCTATGTAGTAGTATCAACTATCTGGTGTCCACGACACAAGCTTCTTTGCTTTGTGTGGCACCTAGATGGCGCTGTGTGTAATGTCCAGCGATATTTATTTTATTTATTTATTTATAACAAGCTGTGTAACTGACGGTAGCAGACTGGAGATGGAGTGGAGTCAAGAAAGTGACATGGAAAGTCAAAAACAAAGATCGTATTCATTATTTTTGATAAAATTAGACAAACAAAATTGTTAGCTGTAGTTTAAAGGACACACACAACCAACCCCTTGTGGATTAAATTCCTTTCCGTTAAACGATGTCCCAATGTAAAAATAAAAAATATAGATAGATGACCTGTCTTTGTCGACCACCTCAAGGGAAATTCACCGTCCATAAAAAGCATTTCTTCGTTCATAAAATATTAGCAAGTGTCAACCGATGCATTTTTACTCGATATCCGCGGCGTCGCAATTATAATCAATTTGAATGCAAATGCCTCGCGCCGGGGACACTGGGCCAACTAGTTTCTCTGTTGCATATTTTACTGTATGCTTGTTTGCTCTTTATAATTGAATATAGGATGAAAGGATGAACGTTTAATAATAAATAATTACGAAAATAACTCGATAAATTCTTAAAAGAACATGTGTCAAGTCATGTTAATAAAGTCTTGTCTTCGATTTCAGTCGTATCAACGGTTATTGTTTAAAATTGGAACGTTCTTTATATTCTGTCATGACGAAACATTTCATAAGTTACGGAAACTTTTTTTGTGCAAAGCAACAGAGCATTTAGTGGAAACTTTTATACTACGTCTAGTTGAGATCAAACTCCTTAACATAATGGCTATTTCGTATAAAAATAAATTACATGTTTTATATAATTACTAGCTGTTGCCCGCGAACCTCGTTCGTGCGAAAATATAAAAAATACCCCCCTTTTTGTATCGAATTTTGTTACCAATTTCAAGGATTTAATTTTTTTGCACGGAAACCTAATTATTTTCCTAAAATAAAAGTAGCTTTAAATAGACCTCATAACTTCAGCTATCTGCCAGTAAAAGGCATCTCAAAATTGGTCTAGCTGTTTCGGAGATTAGCCGGAACAGACAGAAAAAAAAATGTTTTAATAAGTGTCGTATATATTTTCTTATGCATTCAGTAAAAAGCTGTTATTTTGAATTTGAAATTCCGTAACATTGAAAAACACGGAACAAACAAAAATAAGCCCTTAATGTGACGAAGGTATTTTTACTCTGACTGTACTGTACATGCATTCTTTACACACTAGTGCAATAAACAATCAAATAATAATCATTTTAAAACCCTTGCACACTCATCTTTTAATCCAATCGTCTAGAATTAAGTCGAGAATAACATTTCAACAGCAATAAGACTCTCATGTATAGAAATTGATGCAATAAAAGTGTATGGCCGGAATAATGTTTTTATTTTAATAGACCACGGAGTAATGCTGAGGTGGATTTGCATGCAACAGTGTTTTTATATGGTATGAGGTAATAGGTTGACCGCATCATATACAACAAGCTTGTAGGGATTCGAGTAATAGCTAGACTATCAGCCTGTAAGGCGTTGAAAGTCAAGATTTGTCACTTCTAGAAGTTTAACTATGTTGGTTCTTACTTTTATAACGTTACTTTAAATTTATTTTTTATTGTTGAACGTCGATTATTTCACTAACAATTTATCATCTGCCCAGCCAACTTATGTTGAGCTCGGCTTCCAGTCTAACCGGATGCAGCTGAATACCAGAATTTTACATGCTGCGACTGCCTATCTGACCTCCGCGACCCAGTTAGTACTGGAGAATCCGATACCCCTTGGTAAGGCTTCCTGTAACAACTGTCAAAGATCTTCAAATGACAGCCAAGACCAACGGCTTAACGTGCTTTCCAATCACGGAGGAATTCGGTATGAAATAAGCAGTCACCTATCCACGGACCAACCTAGGCAAGCGCGGCTTAACCTTAACTTCGACACGAGCGCCTTTTACTATTCCTGAAACAAGTAAAACAACTAAAAGACACTACCTACACCTAAATAAAGTATTTAAGATCCAAAACTCTTAACCGATTGCATTTTATCTATACTAAAACTACAAAGAGGTAAAATTTGTTTGTGAGTTTGTGTGTAGGGGGTAATCTCCGGAACTTATGATCCAATTTTAAAAATTGTTTCACTGGTAGAGAGCTACATTATTCGTGAGTGCTATAGGCTATAAATTATAATAATATCATGCATATTAGCCGAACTATCACAATTTTTGTCTAGCCAGGCGGAAAAAAGCAGCGAATGTTGGCAGTGAGAGCGTGGTGGTTGTGAGATTGTAGGGGGTAATCTCTGGATCGACTAAACCGATTTTGAAAATTCTTTCAATAGTAGGAAGCTACATTATCCCCTTAGGCTATACTTACAACGTACCCGTGGAATAATTTCCGACCAGCACGCGAGCGAAGCCGCAGGCAACAGCTAGTTTGTGTCATAAATTGTCAAATAAAATGTGGAAGGTGATAAAAGAATTCTCCAGTAATGCATTTTAACAGGAAAATAATAAGATGAAGCTAGTTTGTCAAGACATAAAATAGAATTTATCAAATAAATGCATAATAGGAAACCAAAAGTGGTTGCCGTCTACCCCATCTCCAAGGCTAAGCAAAGCCGCGGTCAAAAAGAGGATTGGTGAGTCACGTCATATCCCTCGGAGACTTCACTTCGACATGCACATCAAACCGGTCCCAGTTTTCAATAAAAATCGAATACCTATATTATGACGCCTGACAGTAATTCTGGCAACCAGTCTGCTATACGTGGAAGAACAAATACTTGTTTTACTAAACAAGTTCGAAAATAAAATATTAATTTGTATGATAGTAAAAAGCTTCTATGCACATCAAAACTGCAATTGCTGGAGATATAGCATTAAATAAATATTTCCTTGAATAGAGAACCTATTTATTCCATTAAAAATGGGTCACTAAACGCGTCTTTCCACAAATAGTCACTACGAAAGTAGTCAGTAGCGATTAGTTCCAATTTTATAGTCAAAGAGTAGTAATAAAGTACAGCTCTCTAGTTGTAACTTACTACATCGCTGTTGAAACCGCAGGGAGTACTACATAGCATAACAAGATTCTGTAATTACTTTCTGTACCAAAGATATAATGATGATCAGGGATTTAGAAACGAGATCTAAGTTGAACGGAAATGCTTGTATAGAAAGTCGTGAGCTATCGCTAGTTGGGGTACGTCCCGTTTAAAATAGGAGGAATATCTAGCCGTCTACTGTACCTAGCAATAAGATTGTTGTAAGTAAAGTCATTTTTTAAATAATGTCATCAACTTGAGCTGTCCCTGCTTCGCGGCATTTTTACGACTTGACTAAGCGTTGTAATTTCATAAGTTTTATATTAAACTACTCATAAATGTCCCCTTGGTTAACTGCCTCGGCTCGGTTCCCGGGTCGGGCAAACTGCTTGCCTTTTTCCATTAGGAATTTCTCAGTAGCGGCCACGGAGTCTGGATTCGTGGCCGGTTGTTACGCATACCGACTTTCGTAAAAAAATTAAAAACCTAGCCTTTTGATTATCGATTCGGGTCGAGAATCATTAGTATAGACACCCCCTTGAGTTTGACCAGAATGCAAAGCGACAGCCTGTATAGTACGCAAACGCAGAATTTTGTGTTTGTATACAACTAGCGGTCCGTCCCGGCTTCGCACGTCACCTATGTTACTCAGGGTGAATGTAGCTTTATAATGGTGAAAGAATTTTTGAAATCGACGCAGTAGTTTTTGAGTTTATTCATTACAAACATACACACAAACATACAAATCTTTCCTCTTTGTAATATTAGTGTAGTTATATAAACACAAACACACAAATTCAACATGATCACGCGGTCAATATATTACCCGACACAATCTCCCATAGTCCTGTTGAAATGAGCTAAAAGTACTAATTGACACGCATTCGCTAAAGAATGCTTCGAATGGCATGACTTCGAATGTCCAGGCTGGGCCGTATAGGTCATTTGCATGGATGGCATTTGTCGCGCGAACAGCGCTGTTAAAACAAATTACCGTAATTGACTGTACTTTACGTCTTTAAGAACGAGAAAATGTAAAACTTTTGCAAGCGGTTTTTGTACTTTTTGTGTGAAAGGGTGGGCAGGGTCTCCAGCTTCACCAACCGTGGATAATAATGTTCTTTTCTTTTCTTGATATTCATGTTTAATTCCGAAAATGCCTCTTCTCGATAAGAGAATATTCCTCTATCTTTAAGAATTACCTCCGTGTCGGGGTGCATAATAATAGCTTCAACTATTAGCGCTACCATCTTGAAAACTTGATAACATTTTATCACGCGTAAGCCATTCTTTTATTCGTACCAATATCAGAGAAGAAGGCTTCCGACAAGGGAAGATTACAGGTAGGTTAGACTACCACGTCTTCCACCGATTATACCACTTTTTGGTATAAATGATGATGATTTTTAACTAGATGAGGCCGGCGTTTCGACCTGACTACTTTGAGAAGAAACAGCCGAAGCAAACTCAATGGTATAGGTATGCAGATTAGTGTCTGAGATGGTCATTTGAAGAAAGAACCACACAAATTTGAGTGGACCTATCCAGTCAGTGTGTCAGTTATCGTGTAGCTCGTAACTCAAGTCGAGCTCAACGACATGACGAAAAATGTCTTGTGGAGCGGACCAGACGGTTTTCCTGTCCTAAACCTTTGGCACGTTTAAGGGAAATAGAGTCATTTCCTCCAAACCCTAGCCGTCGATTCTACGAAACTGTGGTTTGTGCAGAAGGCGTAAAATAGCTTCATTATTGAACCATTTTAGAAAATTGACTTAAGTTCTTAGAACTGCAATGCAGATACGTGGTTAACTCTATTTGCTGTTGACGAAGATGATGAATAGTAAAGAGTGTTGAGAGTGTTGCCTTCAAAGCTATTAAAAGAACTTGAACTATGTCTTGTACACACGGCTACACATCAAGCTATACATTTCCAGTATAAGCTGACCACGCATTGTACGGAAATCTTAAACAATGCGAGATCAGCATAAACTGGAAATGTATAACTTGATGTGTAGCCGTGTGTACATCCGGAGGTCCGCCTGTACCACCAATAACTAATGCATCGCATGCATTTAGCGCTAAACTTATTTAAAACAATACAAAATTTTGCCACGTTGCCTTTTTTGTCGCATTTTTTGACGCCTTGTAAATCTTTTCCATTTCCATACTTGAACATATTTTTATTATTATTTTAAGTGTTTGTTTGTTTTTTGTGTTGTGTGTTGTGTTTGTTTGTGTTTTTAGTTTGTAAATAATCAACATAGAAATTAATTTAATAAATATAACAATTCTGTCTCTGTCAACTTCAAACAACTGACAGAAAAGAAACTATATTTTTACCCGACTGCGTGAGAAGGAGGGTAATATTTTAATCATGCGACGTGCATTTTGTTAATAAAAGTGCAAACGAGAACAAAATCATTTAAAAAATATTACACATACTTTTTCTAACCTACAATTTAACCCGTTCCTGCTCCATATCAGGTACTGTACCTAAATGCGCCTCCATTACACGGTGCTTATTGTTAATAACAACATTCAAAGGACGCAAATAAACATGGGGCATACGCAAAAAAGGTAAAATCGTGATCCTCCTTAATCGCCTGCGACGGCGGCGACTAAAATGGCGCTGAACGACTTAATTATGTTGAGAATCCGATTGTTCTGAAATATGTGGAGTAGCTAGTCGTTTTTATTGTGGCAGACGGAGAATAGGGTTAAATAGTTGGTACGATTATTGAATAGATAAGTAGTTCAGCAGGGCTATTGCGTATCTCTGTTGACAGCTCATAGTGATCATCACTTGGCGAGTTTTGATAAAAATTTGTGACATTGGGAATGATATTCAGTTATGGATAGTGTAGTTAGGAGCTTTTTTTTACAAGAACTATGCGGGAGATTGAGATGTTATAGATAAAAGATCATTTAGAGCTGGATTAAATAAAAATGCTGAGTTGTTACCTTGGAAAAACACTACTTGGTTGATAAAATGTGTTTGTAAACATACAAACTATCATACTTGTTTACAAAATGCAAGAATGTATGAAAGGGTCTTATTTTAATGGAAAATTCAAAGAACTATGTAAGTGTGTAGCCTCATAGTTTCTGCTTATAGGAATAAGCATACAACTTTTATGTATTCAGTAGAGCGGAATACTAAAACCTACAATTTATGTGAGTTTATAATGTTGTTACAATGTTAGCAAGTTTTTCATACTTTCCCAGATAAAAATGTAAATAAAATCAGGAAAAAATGTTGTTCGCTCATTTTGAATTTGTGCAACATATGTATTATTGATAGGCCTATGGAGTTTGATAAAAAATATTACATAGCAAGACGTCTTACATTGTAAAAGAATTAAACAAAATTCCTTTTTAAGTTTCTACGCAGACTTACGGATGATTTAGTACATCACGCCAGGTCCCCGAAGGGTTAGAGTTCCTATTAGTACACCCACAATTCACCAATTATGTTAAAGTCCCCTAAAATAGGGGGCGAGCCTATTGCCCACAACCGGGCAAAAATCCAGACTCCGTGGCTGCTACTGAGAAATTCCTAATGGAAAAATCCAAAAACACTGCCCGACCTTTGGAATCAAACCCTGAACCTTTTGCTCAGCAGTGCTTGCGACCGCTAGAGCAACGAAGCAGGCAATTAAGTTTTATAGAAATCTTATTACAGAAGTTATACTGCGCAAAGCAATTAATTCTGTGGGTGGGCAGATTAACCGACTATAACTAAGAAAGAAAAGATTTTCCAGGTGTTAAATACCCAGCAAAGTTAAAAAAAATATATTGTTTTTTTTTTAATTCTTATTCGTATCTGACCGTGGCATCACTTTCGTCCCTTTCAGAATTTATGACATTCTTGCACAGCGCTGTGACATTCTTCTTAAATGGTACAGCATCATGCTGAGATAGGGACCTTTTGGCGTCGTACAGGAGTAATTTCGTTGGTTTTTTATATAATTTTGTTGTACCTTCTATTTATACCATTTTTTTGTATTAACCGTTTTTTTGTGTGTTTTATCCTGTGCAGGCTAATTTACTTTGACTTTTTATTCCTTTTTTTCTCTTTATCAAAGCATAAAATAGGGATTGAGCCGATTAAGCTTATCAGTGACCAAACAGCTCTGCAATTGCGAATTACTATGGTAGAGGAAGAACAGAAATGGTACCTAAGCATTATTCTAATTACAAAACACAACAGATTTTTTTATGAATGTGGTCTGTGTGTGAGTGTGTGTGTGTGTGGATGTGTTTTTGTGTGTGTACTGTTTTAGGTTAATACCTTCATTCAGAAGACATTCGTATTCATATTTTCTGAGAATATTACAAGTTTTGTCCTAAAAAACCCAATAATTTTCCCAGCCCAAATTATATTGTATGGAACATTCAATAACGCTCATCATAATTTTATGTCGATATCAAAAGCATCGTTTTAGCGGCTCCGTATGTACTTCAATCGAAAATTTTCCCGAGGCGCAACCGGGCAAAATATCGCGCAAAAATAATATTTTTAATATTGGCAAGTTTTATCGTCGCCAGAAGCAATAGGCAGGGCTTAGTGTACCCCGTCTTAATGTCCGCTTATTACTAGCTACTCGGTCTTCTATCTCTTTCTGGCAAATGGAGATTGTAGGGGTTGTCCTTGTCCCACGGTCTTTATTAAATGCTTGGTTTTTGTTAATGCTTTATGGCTTGTATCATTAAGTTTCGCCGGTCCTTACAAGGAGGCTAGACCACCCTCTTTGGTATCTTAAAAAACGAATATAACAATGTCGAGATGATGTTAAAGTTCCACGTGTGATTGGTAAGCGTGAGATCTTGGGTGTATTTCCTAATAGGATAAAGTGATTCCATAAGACAAAACATGATTAACTATTTCCTTTTTCGAATAAGACATACTCAGAATTTGCTATTTTACTGTGTCTAGGTAGGAGGAGGACATTAAGCTTTTATTTTAATGCTAGCTTTCACCTGACCTTCGTCTGCGTGAAATTATTATTATTAAAATATGACTTGGGATATTTTAATCGGAATTTATTAATAATCTCAAGGGTTTTAATTATTTTGCACGGAACCATAATTATTTTTCTTAAATAAAATAGCCTAAGTTACTCCTTATAATATCAGCTATCTGCCAGTCAAAATCGGTTCAGCCGTTTCGGACATTAGCTGGAACAAACGCACCGACAAACAAAAAAACAATTAACAAAAAAATGTTAAAAGTATCTATCTCTAAGTACCTACCTAAAGGGTGTAACAAGACTCTTAACGAAGCCGAAAGGCACTTGTTCGCCTGTCATTGCGATCATATTTTTGTTCTAGACTATACCTGGGAACCTTCTAGTTACGCATATATTGGGGGTCAAAGTTTTGTTTTAGATACGTGTTTTTAATCTAAGATTTTTACTGTAAACACCTCCACGACCTATTAAATCCATCCATCAGCACAATGTTTTGAGTGCGTTACAATGAGTTCTACCGTAAAACGTGAATTTCACCCCAAAAAAAAAGGCGTTTTCCAGCAATATTTTTTGCGTAAAAAGTTACTTAGTCCTATGTACATAATGCCATAATGCTTGTTTCACGGCTTCGTGAAGGGTCCTGTTACACCCTGTATACAAGGTGTAAATAGAGCCTTCACGAAGCCGGCCACCAAGCATTATGTACATCAAACTAAGTAACTCTTCGAAAAAATTATGGCTGGGAAACGTTATTTTTCTTCTATGGGGGTGAAAAATCACGTTTTACGGTAGGACCCATACAACAAACAAAAAATTATTGCGATGATTACGGGGAAAACAAGTACCTTTCGACTTCGTTAAGGGTATTTGTACCTGACTACGGCGAAGCAAAAAGGAGGGTTATAATTTTGAATACACCCATTAGGGACTAACCACACTTATTCAGCTGTGTTTAGCTTTTGTCCATAGAAACAACGATTTTGTATGGAATGCGTACGCACGCGGAAAGCTGGATGGATGCGTACGATATGGTACGATGAATAAAGTTTTATATGCATTGAGTAAAAAGCTGTTATTTTGAAATTACAAACAGACACTTGAATTTCACTTATTTGTATAGATGTATAGATAAAGGAATATTTTTTTTTTTTTTTTTTTTTTTTACCGATGGGAAATCATCAAATAACCCCTCCCGCTCTGGGCTGAGCAGGAGGGAGTGTCAGACTTTTACTGACTAAAACCCATCCATGTTCCTTCCTTTGCCCTTTGTGTTCCAGGGCCGCGGTATCTCTTTCGAACAGTCCCGCAACAAAGATAAAGGTATATTAAAGTAAGCAACATAACATTACGCCTGTAATCCCCAAAGGGGTAGGCAGAGGTAGACTTAATAGTACACCCATATTTCACCATATAAGTTTAAGTCACATGTAAAACTTTCTAGCTATCAAAAGTAATGCCGTTATCATTGTTAACAGACTTTACAACGCGAACGTGGTGAACCACAATTTCAGAGGGGTTACTATGACGTCATATAGCAGGAGCAATTAAATCCAGTGTGGGAAAGAGACAGAGCTATACAGGTCGTCCAGCGCCATCTCTTTCCACACTGGAAACTACTCCTGCTTTATGACGCCATGGTAGACCACCTGGTCTTTGCTCACCGACCGACTGAATCCAATTTGCAAACAAGTAATACAATTTCAGAAGGCTGACTCAAAAAGAAGGACTTTGAAATAAAATACATAAGACTTTCTTTAGATGAATTTTAGACTCAAGAATCTTTTTATATTTTTAAGAATTGTTGCGGTTTTCACGATGAGTAGGTTCCTTACTTCAAACTAACAGCTCATCATCGTACATAGTTTACAGAATATTTTGTCGTAGGGAATTCTACAAGGACCTACATTGGGTCCAGTTGCCGTTAGGGTTGATTGATTCAAAAAGTTTTATGTATGGAGTATATGACTATCAGAGATTCATACAATTACAAAAGTGTTATTGGGTTTCCATCAGGAATTTCTCAGTAGCAGCCACGGAGTCTGGATTTGTGCCCTGTTGATGGCAATAGGCTCGCCCCATAATAAATGGGACTTAAACATGACTGGCGAATTGTGGGTGTATTGGGTACACCTCTGCCTAACCCTTCAGGTATTACAGGCGTGAAGGTATGTATAATTAAGAAAACGCGATGTTCTGTCAAGTAGTAAAAACTGTGATCATTATCTAAAAGCAACAACCAACAAGATCTGTACCTCATTCCACAATTCTAAGCGATTTAATTTTACAAGGAAATTAATATCAAAGCTTAACCCTTCGTGTGCCGGAACGTAGATCTACTGTACAGCGTCTTACTGTCCCACTGCTGGGCAAACGCCTCTTCTCAACAGAGAAGGCACGAGCATTGATTACCATGCTTGCTCAATACGGGTTGGCGATTCCAGACGTTTTTTATTTTTTATTTTTTTATATTATTGGTTATTAATTATACAGGCGTCACTGGCATAGTGAAATTTGAGTTACAGTTAACTGACCATAGTACTTATGCTCGGCGATGTGCCAAGTCGTGCCGAAGCACTAATTAGATCAGCACTAATCGTCCCGTTAAGGATTATAACTGAACGGCTATAAGGGGTGTAACAAGACTTACCGAAGCCGAAAGGTACTTGTTCTTCCTGTCATTGCGATCATTTTTTTGTTCTAGACCATACCTGGAAACCTTCTAGTTACAGAGATATTGGGGGTCAAAATTCCAACTTTTTCATAAGTTTCTTTTTAAACACATGTTTTTTCGTAACTTTTTTACGTAAACACCCCCACGACCCCCGTACTATTAAATCCATCCATCAGAACAATGTTTTGAGTGCGTTACATTGAGTCTTTACCGTAAAACGTGATTATGCACCCCAAAAAAAAAGTTGTTTCCCAGCAATAATTTTTGCGTAAAGTTACTTAGTTTCATGTACAGAATACTTGGTTGACGGCTTCGTGAAGGGTCTTGTTACACCCTGTATAACAATCTCTTAAGCCATTTAATGGACGTGCCTATGGGCACGTGCACACAGGGATGCTAGCAGCTTGCATGACAGCTTCTGATTGGTAAATGTCAAAATTGCATGCAAACTACTTGCATACTTTTAAAAATCTTTGGTGAAGGAAAACATCTTGAGGAAACCAGCATGCCTGAGAGATATTTCTCGACGGCTTGTAAAGCCAAGTCAAGAGGCCCATGAAAAAAGAAAGAAAGACAAAATATTTGGAAACTTACTACTAACAACTTCAATGGAATGTTGATTTATACTGAACATTGTGCATTAATTGAGCTTCCACGAATAACGATACTAAAAGTATATCTAAATCATATGTTATGAACTTTGCTAAAAACACATACGAATGATAGAAGAACTACATAATGAAAACAAAAAAGAAACATTAAATCTGGGGAGATATAGGGGGAGAGCCTGTACTTATGCTTTCGCGGTTGCACAACGACATGCTTTGCTAATGCTTTGCTTGGTAGTATAGTTGCAGGCCTACCTCACTGCCTCCTTCAGGGGCAGTGAGGTGGCGGGGTCTTGAGGGTGAGCGCCACAGTCGTGTAGATCCTCAAGGCAAGTCTGGGGGATTCACCTTCACGAGGTTGCCGCCCTGTTTTTGGTCTAATTCCATAAGAAATAGACGCAACGAAAACCCCCGGGCGCTTTTTCAAAAAAAAAAAAAAAAAAAAAAAAAAAAAAAACTTCCCGAAGCCAAAATCCCAGGCCTAGGGTAACCCGAAACCCCTTTCCCATGATCCTACGCCCAATCCCTCCTTCCTTTTTCCTTTCTCCTTTCGGTCCATGAGGAGGGGTAACCTCATCTCCAAAAAAGCCCACAAACCCTCAACAAATGTCGCAGAAAGGTTTTAATAATCCCCAGGTGGGTCCCGGCAATGCCGGGGAATCCCACGCCGACCCGTCGGCCAGCTCCCACCGTAATCTGGGGGGGGGCACCAATCTGCCACTTAGGGCCGCGCCTTCTGCGCGGCCGGCTGCTTTAGCGCCAACAGCACTGGCTGCGGCTCACGCGCCACCCGACACGACCATGGCTGCGACCTCTGCGCCAATTGACACGACGGCTGCGATTTCCGCGCCTACGACCCTGACACCCGTTATACTTTCCACGAGGGCCTGGCAACAGAGCATCGTTCGGAATAGTATAACGAACAACCCCGACAATGACACCGACAATGCACGACTCTCCAGCCTTGACGGAGAACTCCGCGCGCTGGCACTCCAGCGCGAGAAGATCGAAGCAAGGCTGAGAGACATAGACTCTGGACACCACGGGACGGGAAAGGAAGCTGAATCCGGTGGCCCTGGATTCATCTCTGTGGATGAAGTACGCTTGCTGAAGCGTAAGCGCGGAAAAATCCGGAACAGAGTAAGAGATCTCAACAACCGTTTGAGCAAGATCCGCGAAGGCAATAGCCAGCGCGATGCGCAAACGGTTGCTTGTAAGGGAGTACGCGACCAGCCGCAAGTACGCGAAGGGGAAACCCAGCGCGAAAAGCAGCCGGACGCGGAAACATGCGGGCAAGGACCATTACGCGAAGGGGAAACCCAGCGCGGAACGTCACTGCCCGCACCAGGACCATCCGGAGGAAACAACCGGAACCGCACCGAGACGACCCAAAACCGACACAGACCGAAACAGAAGCGAGGCAAGCGATCTGGATTTTCGCGCAGGGTGTCCCTGGCACGGAACACCGTGCCATGCCCCTCGGAACCGCAACCTGGACCAAGTGGCCAGGGAACGGCGAAGAGGGTGCGCCCGGACGACACGGCTTCGCCGAGCACGCTCCAGGGGGACGCCAAGCGAGTCAAAATTCAGACCGCTCAAGGGGAGCAGAGGACCTACGCACGAGCTACAAAGGATATTCCTGCGCGGCTCGCCGTAGCGATCTGCCTCTCGCCTCCATCACGTGACATGACCACTGACGAGGCCGAGCACATCAAGCTCAGCCTTGAAGACCTCGTCATGGACGCCGACCCCTCCAAACCACTCCCGGCCTTCCGCGGTTACCCTCGGGTAGCGGACGGCACGGTTCAGATGTGGTGTGAGGACGACGGCGCCCTGACCTGGCTAACAGATAACGTACCGAAGATTAGACTGCCCAACACAGACGCGACACTGATAGTCATGAGACAGTCCGACGTGCCGACCCGTGTCCGAGCAGCGCTCTTTGTACCCAGGTACAATGGGGACATAGCGCGGCTCCAGAGCGTTCTGACTCGTCAGAATACTTGGTACGACATAGGGAGGTGGTCGCTGTACAGGGCGACATCAGTCGGTGGTGATAACCATGGGACTTATTTGACCCTGGGCATCCCACCGGAGGAAGTCGAAAAGGTCTTGGGGAGGGAGCGGCGGGTATCGTACCTACTTGGGTCGATATACGTGCGCTTTTTCCCCAACACCCAACCCTCTGACACCCAGACTACGACCACTAGCACTGCACTGACGCAACCGACACCGACAGAACTCGACATGACCATGACGCAACTGGAGGAGGAGATGGCCAGAACGGCAATGGCTGATGCTGTTGCTGGGAGCATGCCAACCTCACCACCAGGGTGGACAGAACAGCTGCTCACCTCGTCACCGTCAATGAGCGACGACCGGCATGGACTGGAGGATGGGGGGGATTTATCCGATGGATCCGTCTCCTCATAACTCCACTCCACCGCCACCGGCGCCCACGTCTAGTCCCCTAAACATCATCCAGACCAACCTCCAGCATAGCCAGACTGCCACGGCTTGCCTGCGCAGGGCGCTGGAGATGAAACCCCGAACTATTGCCCTAATCCAAGAGCCGTGGATTCGAAATAACAGAATATGCGGCCTCGGAAACATTGGAGGTAAGCTAATTCTTGACACACAGGGCACAGAAAAACCAAGGACCTGCGCCTACATACCCAAAGATGTGCCCACCACAACACTCACACAATTATGTTCCAGAGATTTGACAGTCGTCAGGCTCAAAACTGACGGCGATGCACCTGACATCGTCTTAGCCTCGGTTTACATGCCAGGCGAGGATGAAGACTGCCCACCAAAAGAGATGGCCGACCTGGTAAGGTACTGTGAAGACGCCAACCTGGACCTGGTCATCTGCACGGATTCGAACGCCCATCACCCGCTTTGGGGTTGCAATAAAGCCAACACTAGAGGTGAGGTATTATGCACATATCTATTCTCCACTAACCTTAACATCGTTAACCGTGGTTCGGAACCCACTTGGGTCACAGCTCGCGGACAAACAATTATTGACCTAACGCTGGCTTCAGAAAGCGCGACAAAACTTATCTCTAACTGGCACGTATCCAACGAGCCTTCTTGCTCTGATCATAGGAGGATTCGTTTCTCACTAGTAGCTAACACAAAAAAACCCGATCCTAGGCGCAACCCACGACGTACCAACGTACCCGGCTACAAACGGCTTCTGGCCTCACTGCTAACAAGGCACCAAAAACCCCTAAATCTAACGGATCCCAAACAGCTTGAAGACACTGTAATTAAACTCTCAGAATATATCATCGAAGCCTACCACGCCTGCTGCAAACTACCAGATCCAAACACCAAGAGCAAGGGAAACTCTTGGTGGACTGCAGAGCTCGGCAAGCTCAGGCAAACGATGCGCAAACAATTCAACAGAGCCAAGAATTCCAGGCTCCCAGAAGACTGGGACCTATACAAGAAAACACAGTACACCTTCAAAAACCAAGTCAGGTTTGCCAGCAGGGCAGCCTGGCGGAAATTCTGCGAAGACATTGAATCGAACAGCGAAGCTGCGCGAGTAAGGAAGATCCTATCCACCGATCAGGATCGCACCCTCGGATCGCTGAAAAACCCAGACAACACGTACACAAAGTCGGACCATGAAACAAGTAAAGTTCTTCTGGAAACCCATTTCCCAGACTGCAGCCTCTCCGAGGACAGAGTATGGGCAAGTGAACCAATGCACTCACCAAACGACCAGGACTGGTCCAGAGCCCGCACAGTAGTAACCGAAGACAGAATAAAATGGGCAATCAAGACTTTCAAACCATACAAATCCGCAGGTTTAGACGAAATTCTCCCAGCCCTATTGCAATGGGGAGTAGACGTCCTTACGCCATGGCTGGCTGTCATTTTCCAAGCCTGCCTAGCACACAGATATGTGCCACTTCAATGGCGAGAGGTGAAAGTCATTTTCATCCCCAAACCAGGCAAACCCGATTATACACAACCTAAAGCGTACAGACCAATAAGCCTGACATCTTTCCTACTGAAAACCCTTGAGAGACTCTGTGACCGACACATTCGGGACGGACCTCTTCAGGAGCTGCCACTCCACAAACAACAACATGCCTACTCCACAGGAAAATCCACAGAATCTGCACTCCACAGTGTGATCTCCAAGATCGAATGTGCAGTAGACTACAAATGCTCCTCACTAGCTGTTTTTATTGACATAGAAGGTGCTTTTGATAAAACCATTTTTCATAGCATCAACGCAGCCCTCGAGGAACACGGCGTAGACTCGACCCTGCGAGGATGGATCACAAACATGCTCAGACTGAGAGCCGTACAGGTTACGGTGAATGACACTACTAGAGCCATCGTGGCGAAAGGCTGCCCTCAAGGGGGCGTCCTTTCGCCACTTCTATGGAACCTCGTGGTAGACAGCCTCATCAAGCGTCTAAATGACAGAGGCTACTTCACGGTGGGCTACGCTGATGATATAACCATAATAATTAACGGCACACACGAAAATACACTATGCAACCTTATGCGTCAAGCCTTGAAAATGGTAGAGGACTGGTGCAAAGAATATAAACTGGCGGTGAACCCTACCAAAACTGAACTCGTCCTTTTCACAAAGAAAAGAAAGTTGGCAACCTTACAGTTACCACGCTTCTTTGGGACCACCCTAAGCCTGTCGACTGAAACCAAATACCTGGGCATCTATTTGGATAAACAACTGAATTGGGCAAAACACACCGACTACATTACCACAAAAGCCAGCATAGCCCTATGGCAGTGCAAAAGACTGCTCGGCAGAAATTGGGGCCTAAGCCCTAAAATCACCTACTGGCTATACACCACAGTCATCCGACCAATCATCACATACGGCTCGTTAGTTTGGTGGCCCAGGACCAACCTGAGCACAGCCCAGAAAGATCTCGAGAAGCTACAGAGATTTGCCTGCGTAGCAATCACCAGTAGCATGAGGACATCACCCACTGCCGCTTTACAGGTGATGCTGGGGCTGTCACCTCTACACCTCGTTGTAAGAGAGGAGGCGACCCTAGCGATTTTCAGGCTCGAAGTATCCGGCACCCTCAGTAAAGATTCCAGAATCAAACATACACGCTTAAAAGATGATGCTATCAAGCGGCAGCCCATGATGGCATCACCCTGCGACAGAACCCTGAAGACCCACTGCTTTCATAAACACTACAGCATAGAGCTCACAGCGGAGACGCGTGACTACTCAGGTCCAAAAGAGCTAAGGATCTACACTGATGGATCAAAGACCGAAGACGGGACAGGTGTCGGAGTCTTCTCCAACGACCTAAATATTAAAATATCCAAACCCCTGGGAATGCTCAACTCTGTCTATCAAGCTGAGTGTGTTGGCATTATCCAAGCGGCACACGCCATTGAGGTCAGGGAAGTTACGAATACCCATATTCGTATACTCTCCGACAGTGCCTCAGTCCTTCAATCCTTAAAGAGAAACCAGATAACGTCGAGACTAATACTAGAATGCCATAATGCCCTAGAACGTGTTACGGTACTAAACCACAACACTGTGACACTACAATGGATCAAAGGACACAGCGGATCACTTGGAAACGATGCGGCTGATGAACTTGCCAGAAGGGGATCCAGCACAAAAGCCTTCGGACCCGAACCCATTGTGCCCATTCCCTTCAAGCAGCTAAGGAGTTGGTTAAAGGAACACACTCAAACGCAAGCGGGAAAATGGTGGACCTTGACACCAGGGTGCAGGCAATCCAAGGAAGCTATGCCATCCCTGGACACGAAGCTAACCAAGCGCCTTCTGCGCCTGGACAGAGATAGCCTGCGACTGGTGGCGGGGACCATCACTGGACATTGCTCACTGAACAAACACTTCCACACCCTAGGTATCACTGATAGCCCCCTGTGCAGAGCGTGCATGGAGGCGGAAGAAACTGTAGCGCATGTACTCCTCGAGTGCACCGGCGTCACCCAGATCCGTGAGGATACTCTTGGAACACCGAGATCCCTTGAGGATGTCCTGAGAAGACCGGGAAGTTTGATCTGCTTCTGGAGGGAGGTGGGCTGGTTGGAGTAACGGCCACCATGGCTCACGCACAATGGTCCAATTTAGGGACTAAGTGCGGAAACCAAACCCTTAACATAGAACATAGAACATAGAACATTAAATCTGTTTGTTGAACAAAAGCTGCGGGACCTTGTTACAGCAACATGATTTTCGCGGAAACTTGGAAACGTGTTGCGGCAGCTTCATTGTGGAATTATTGTTAACAATGCCTACGAGGTTACAAAGGGTGTAAAAAGACCTTTAACGAAGCCGAGAGGCACTTTTTCTTCCCGTCATTGCGATATTTTTTTTTGTTCTGGACTATGCCTTCTATAGTTACGAAGTTATAGTGAAACTTCCAATTTTTTCACGGTTATTTTTTTTAATACACTTTATTAACGTTGTGACTTTACCTTAAATACCTCCATGACCTCTGTACTATTTAAAGCATCCACCAGCACAATGTTTTGAGTGCGTTACATTGAGTGTTAAAAAATGTCCGTCCTAACAATATTTTTGTGAACTGTTACTTAGTTTTATCTACAGAATGCTTGGTTGACGGAAGAGCTTGTATAGCAGACATAGCATTTCCCCCGATTTGTTTAATCTTCCAATCTATCCAATTGTTCTCGCTCATATAATAAACCTTCATCTGAAACTAGGAAGCAATCGTACAATTACAATGTTGAGCCACAACACCAAAAGGGCAGTGAGACAACGGGCTACCGTGCCACATGCCAGTAAATTAACCAGAATGGTACCAGTTGACCCACGGGTCACATTCCTACAAACGGGCCACTTGACTAATGTCCGCGTACTCTGCGTCATTGCGGACGTGGACTTGTGTAGGATAGGCTGAAGAGTACGCTTTTTATGGTGAAGTTCTCATGACTCCGGTTTAAGTGGTTACTTGTTAGAAAACGGCTCTTACTTTGTGCTCACGTTTTAAGGAATGATGTTTGACATAATTAGGTTTATATTCCGCTGCGTTAAGTCAATTTAAACACCAAGTGTAACACAAAAATGTAGTCAGTATTTTTTAAATTTTAACTAGAAAGAAATGGCAAGAGAGCTTATTCATCAAAATGGATTTGAAATAAAAAAGCAATACCAAACATTTTGTACATTTTATGCACCCACCAAACTGCGTAACAGTTTGTCGGCGGGATTACCGCTCGTCTTAATACAAATAAAAATCAAATAATAATATAGCACAATTATTGAAAAATGGACAATCCCCAGTTATAAGATACTGTCGTGCCAGCGAAAAATGGACAATCCCCATTTATAAGATACTGTCGTGCCAGCGAAAACTGGACAATCCCCATTTATAAGATACTGACGTGCCAGCGAAAAATAGACAATCCCCATTTATAAGATACTGTCGTGCCAGCGAAAAATGGACAATCCCCATTTATAAGATACTGTCGTGCCAGCGAAAACCTGACAATCCCCATTTATGAATTGCTGTCGTACCAGCGAAACGAAGAAGAAGTCTGTATAAAGCCCTTCTTTTTTTTAATGGCAAAGATCTCGTTTTATTCAAAAAGTTTCTATAGTGTGCTCAGCTAAACATCAGCCACGTTATCTCTACCATTATTGAGGAGCTCGTAGCTAAGTGATAACAGGGTCACACAGGGTCGATCTTCAAGTTAAGCCGCGCTTCCCTAGGCTGATCCGTGGATGGGTGACCACCCATTACATACCGAGTTTCCTCTGTGCCTCGGAAAGCACGTTAAGCCACTTGCAGATTTTAGACACTCGTTACAAGTAGTCAGTGGCCTGAAAGTCTGACAACCAGTCCTACCAAGTGGTATCGTATTACCCAGTACTAATTGGGTTATGGAGGTCAGATAGGCAGTCGCTCCATGTACAATACTGGTATTCAGCTGCATCCGGTGAGACTAGAAGCCGACTCCAACATAGTTTGGAAAAAACTAGACAGATGATGATCTATCACTTTAATCAGTCTTCGGCGATACCACTCACAGAAGAAAATCAATTTCAATAAATTGACAAATTGGTGATTGCAATAGTGTTATATTGATAAACAAGAGAACAGTTCATGCGCAATGCGTAGTAGCCTTTTCCGACATAATAAATTAAACTAAGGGCTGGCCTAATCTTTAGCTGACACCGCACAATATAGACACAAGTTAAACAAAGCTGCTTACAATACTGATTGTTAGAATTAGACACACCTCTGGCAGAAACATGGAACCCTAGTCTGTAAATAACTAGAACTAGTGCATGTAGCATTAGCGACAAGTTGACAGTCATTCACCTATTTAACAAGCGTGTTGATCAAATTGTGGTTCTAAGGTGTTGTCGTGGCCCTAAGTAGCACAATTCCTTGTAATTTTAAGGTGGGGCATTAGACCAGCACGCGTAGCTTAACCACTTTTATCTATATTCTATGGAAAATAGATATTTAAAGCTGTACAAGGACCTTCTAGCGCGTCACAAAAATCAGAAGTACAGGCGCCATCTTGTTTTTTCAATACATTTTTAGGGGCACTCATCATTCTCTTATTGCCCTTACGAGTATCCCAATTCATTTGGGGTCGGCGCAGCATGTCTTCTTCTTCCATACTTCTCTATTACTCGTCATCTCATCAGACACGCGTATCCTTTCCTGCCATGGTCTTATTTACCTACTGTATTTATATACCTACTGTCATATGCATTCAGTAAAAAGCTGTTATTTTGATGTTACTAACAGACACTTCCATTTTGTTTATTTGTAAATAGTATAGATGTCGTGGCTATAATCCACCACGCGGGCCCAGTGCAGGTTGGTAGATGTCACACGTCTTCGAAATTTTGGTTCTAGGACATGCCGGTTTCCTCACGATGTTTTCCTTCACCGTTTTTGAGAGCAGTGGTGATGAAATAAATTACAGAAAGTAATGCGCCTGCCGGGGTTCGGACCCACGACCATAAGTCGGGGCCGCCAACACTGGGCCACGGCTGCTCTCTTATAGGCCATTCCCTCTCATAGAGAGGAGGCCGTGTGTCCCAGCAGTAGGCTGATTATGCTATGTTATAGATGTCGTATTTGTTATCAGGGCGCGAAATAACACATAAAAGTAAACAATCTCAACTTAAGTATCTTAAAAGTTATAATCATAATACCTTCTTACGGACTAGTAACTAAGACAAAACTATGGCCAGTGATAAAACTCCGCCATAAAATTGAAATGTCCACTTTGTGTGCAAACTAAGGCCATAGAATTATAGTACAGTGCAAGACAGGTGTACAGATCAAACTAAGTGGTGAAACTTGAAGTGTTGAAAGCATTACCTACAGGACGACTATTACTTGTACTTCAGGAATGATGTAAACGGACAGAATTTTGTAGTTGTAATTTCAGTTTGAAAATGTTTTTCCGTTTTTGCCTGCCGTTACATGGAATACACCTGTGGTGCTCTGGCGAAGGTCAGGGTCTTAACCCTTTTCAGGTCAGCACAGGTGTTAGCTACTTAATCAACGTAGAAATAAAGACTGCCAACTGGTCACAAATTTTGTCCGCCAGTGTATCACCGAGTTCCTTCACCTATCCAGTTCCGTAAAAGCAATAGAGTGGACATTTTTATACGTCCGCTCTGTGATTTATAACTCGTTTTTAGGGTTCCGTGGTTTTAAGAATCGAATTTGCGAATAGTTTCGAAGTTTGGTTGAATAAATTCCTTTCACGTGAGTAATATATTTACGATTTACAATTTCAAAGCGATTGCATAACTGTGCTTTACGAACAGTTATGCTAAGAACAGGTCAAATGTCCACAAATCCATAATCTTTTTACTTATACTACGAGTATTATAAATGCGAAAGATTAGATGGATGCTTTTTTCTCACACATTCACATCAAAATTCCCACGCAAACGATGTCGCGCGCAACAGCAATCACTACATAATATAAATTTAAGCTTAGATCTTTAAAACTACACAACGGATTTTGATGCGGTTTTTTTAATAGATAGAATGATTCAAGAGGAAGGTTTATATGTATAACATTGCACCCGTGCGAAGCCGGGGCGGGTCGCTAGTAATATAATAAATGCGAAATGAACTCTATCCGTCCTTCCGTCTGTTACCTTTTTACACCCTAACTAGTTGTTAGGGTGTTGTTAGGGGGTGTAGTTGTTAGGGTTAAACAACTAGTTAGGGTGTAAAAAGGTAACGAATGATATCTGGCACACAGGTAGAACAAGTCCGATTATAGGACATAGGATACTTTTTATCCCGGTAGGACGTTCCCGAGGGATAATCTCCCAACTTTATGTGAGTGAAACCGCTGGCTTAAGCTAGTTAGAAATAAATCGAACATATCTCAGGGTTGACGTTAATATTGGCACAAATAATTGAATGTAATAAATTATAGTAATAAAAACTGGCCAAATGCGAGTTGAACTCGCGTTCCGTACAATTTGAGATCCTCAAAACGAGTCATTTTATTTAATATATGACACAGTAAGATTTTCAAAACTTTTTTTCTTTTTTAATTTCCTTATTTGTCCCCTTTAATTTCAATTGATAGAATTCTTATAGTAGTTCATGTAATCTACAAACAATGAACTATATTGTGTATTTTTTTCAAAATTTTAGGCGCAGTAGTTTCGGAGATCAGGGGGGAATGAACAATTTTAGTCTTCTTTCATGAATAATATCAAAACTATTTATTTTGCAATAATAATAAAAATATATTTGAGATCCTTACAATGAGCCCTTTCATTTGATATATGACACAGTAAGGTTTGCTAAACTTTTTTTTTATTTCCGAATTTGTCTCCCAAAAAGACCCTTATTTAAAAAAAAAAATATTATCTTTGCACATCTGTGTTTGGGTCATAGGATTACACCATCCTACTAAATTCCACCTGATTTGGTCCAGTAGATTCGGAACAATTTGGCTGTGACAGACGGACGGACAGACAGACAGACGCACGAGTGATCCTATAAGGGTTCCGTTTTCATTTTTTGTACGGAAATTTAAAAATGGACCGGAAGTGTCTCTATACATTAGATAAAACACTTGAGATATATCATGTTCATCGAGTAACTCGTCTAGAAAATTGACAGTGACAGCTGTCATTTTGGATTTGTCTTTTGCAAATTGTCTTAGACAATTTTACGGCAAGGTTTTGTATACGTATACCGGAACCCAGTTCACTGTGCCATGACAATTACAGGTTTATTGCTAATAGCTTATGATAGCGTAATTGGCTAATTTAGTTACGTAAAAAAAAACATTGAGTTTAATTGATTTACACTAGATCTTTTTTTCTGGGGTACGCCGATTATATCTTATGGTATCCACACAACAAAAAAAAGTAAACTTGCAATAAACGGCGCGGCGATCCGACAGACAGACAGAAAAATACATATCTAATAGAAACCTACCGGCGACAATAGGCTCGCCCCCTATTACATTAGACTTAAACATAAAAAAAAAACATGTGGGAAAACTCTACGTACACCTCTGCCTTACCTTTCAGGGTTAACAGGCGCGATGTTATGCGATGTTAAATAAAGGGTGTAACAAGACCCTTAACGAAGCCGAAAGGCACTTGTTCTCACCGTCATTGCGATCATTTTTTTGTTCTAGACCATACCTGGGAACCTTTTAGTTACGGAGATAGTGGGGGTCAAAGTTTTTTTTTTTAATACATGTTTTAATGTATTTTTTTTTACTGTATACACCTCCACGTTCCCCGTACTATTCAATCCATTCACTAGCACAATGTTTTGAGTGCGTTACATTGAATCCTACCATAAAACGTGACTTTTCACACCAAAAAAAAAAGAGTCGTTTCCCAGCAATAATTTTTACGTAAAGTACTAGGTTTAATGTATACATAATGCTTGATTGACGGCTTCGTTAAGGTCTTGTTACACCCTGTATGTTACCTACTTTTATCCTATTAAAAGTGCTAAATGCCAAATGATTAGTCGTTTAAAACATGATTAAACGTTAACGGAACCCATTTGATTGTCCCGCCCGACTCGGCTGAGGTCGTTAAAATTCGCGTTTTCTAGTTGACACGGTGACCAGTCCCACGGCACGAGTACCAGGAAACTGTTTGCTGTTTTACTTGGCTTACTGTTTAATATTGCTTTATTTGCACACGTTCTCGTATTCAGTAGAAATACTGTAAAACTAAAAGTGACACGGCTGTGTGAGAACAAAACAAAAGACAAACGCGTTTACTTATTTACTCACCTGAACAAACATAATTTGAACTAGAAGAAACAGAATAGCCAGTCAGGAAGGTACGTATCTACCCATCTACAGTGATGTCAGATTGGGGGGAATCCCCCCAAATCTGGGAGTTTTTTTAAGTTATGGAGGGACAATTACGGGGATATTATTTTTGGGGTTTTTATGATGTTTTTGTTTGCAAATTGGCATAAGGAATTTTGCCGTTGCGTTTTTCTAACGCAGTTATGGAAAGATCCTTCTCCCAAGTGACAATTATTAAAGACAAGCTTCGATACAGATTAGCCATTCACTCTGCCAAATCCATCTTGAGAATGAGATATTCATTGCTAGAATAAATGAATGAACACATCCGTTCATTTTAAACCCAGTTCAATTGTTCTAGAGATTTAACTCGGAAAAAATGTACGGAATTGCAGACAACGCGAGTGAAGATGCGGATTCTGTAATGGAAGCTACTGCTGAAATACTATAAAATTGTATATTTCATAAATAAAAAAGTATTTTGGAATTTGAGCGTGTTTTTCTTCTAAACTCAATTTTGTGGGGATTTCAGGGAAGGTTTGGGCCGAACGCGAAACGGTCATCTGGCGAACTGTATCTAGATAGAACAACGAACTTAAAAACGCAACAAGGCTGGGACAGACTTGATGTGGAAAGCGGTTTTTTTTTATATGTACTCTTTTCTTTTGGATTTACATACATTATTAATATTTTATAATATAACTTCGTTTTGATTAAGAAAACAATTATTCAAAAGTGCACAAAATGAGAGGGAAATTCAAATTAGTTGAAACGCAACGCTATTGGTCGGAACGAATTGTGACGTCAAAGTCTATAATAACAAATGTCAGCTGGTGCATAGTTGTTGAATGCTTGCGATTAAATTCAGTTTTATTGTGATTTTGAGCAGATATTGAAGTGAAATCAAATTTGTTTTGAAAAAGAGTAGTAGAAAGATTAACACGAAAATGACTGCTATCGGTTACGTTCAGGCACAATCGAACAATCATCCGAAAATTGATGTTTTTATGATGGCTACGTATTTCGCATGAAATTCGGATTAAGTCTGAGTCTGTCAGTGGTGGTAATTGAACCAAACCTTTGTACATATAGCTTTTTTCAAGATAAATTGTAGTTTGAGTTTATATCATGACACTTGCTAAGATTAACACCCAAATTGTACGTAGAGTGAAATAAATACTTACGTCAAAAGGTTTTCACAACAGTATTAGCAAGTTGATGAAGATATCATGTCTCTTTTCATGATTTTATGCCACTATCTCCCTATGTTTACACCTCGGTATAAGAAAAAATACTTGTTTCGTGCATTTCTATTTGTGTTTTTCAAAAGGCATGATACAGTACTGAAAAGTCGGTTTATTGTCCTGTTGCATGATTTTACTGAAGTAAAACACAAAATATGAATACATTACAGCTCATAACACTTCTGCAGCTATTCAACAAACAAGTAGTGTTTGTTGTCAAAGACTTTGACGTCACGAGTCACGACAAGCGCGCCAAAATGGCGGTCGTTTAAAAAGCTGATTTTAGCCTACATCTTAAATCTTTTTTCTTTGCATTTATAGTATGATGTAAACTATCATTTAAAAATATTAAAAAAATACATGCATATTCCCTATTATGTTGAGGTCGACTTTCTATATAACCGGGCGCATCTAAATATTAGAATGTTACATGGAGGGACTTCTTTTCTGACCTCCACAATCCTATAAATAGATATCATGACACACCTTGTAAAATCTGACGCTCAGACTTTCGGGGTATAACTACTAGTTACGAATCACCCACCCAAACCTAATGAAAAAACCCAAGAAGACCCTCAACGAAGCCGACAACCAAGCATTATGTACATCAAACTAAGTAACTCTACGCAAAAATTATTTACGAAAAGACTTTTTTTTTCTGAAAAATCAAGTTTTACGGTAGGAATCAATGTAACGCACTCAAAACATTGTGCTGGTGGATTCAACGGGAATAGTACAGGGGTCGTGGAAGTGTTTAAAGTATAAATATTGCATTAAAAAATATATATTTTTAAAAAAAACTTGTAAAAAGTTGGAACTTTGACCCCCAATATCTCCGTAACTAGAAGGTTCCCAGGTATGTTCTAGCTAGAACCAAAAAAAATGATCGCAATGACGGGGAGAACAAGTGCCTTTCGGCTTCGTTAAGGGACTTGTTATAATGTTTATAGTCCGGTAATCATTTTCAGGCCCCCACTAAATTATGATAGGGAGAAGTACTCGAACACCATTACATAATATTATAAATCTCAAACGGAATCTTGTATGGAGCTTGTATGATAAATTTACGACGAATGCAAGCCTTGAACAACTTGGATTAGCATGGTAATCGACATGGAATCTTTAGAAAGATTATAAGTACTTGAATATATAATTTTACTAGTTTTTGCCCGCGGCTTCGCTCCCGTTAATTTATAATTGGACAATCAATTGGGGTTGTACTCTGCTTGTAATAATATAATTCAATCATGATTCGAAAGGCACGTGGCGCCATCTAATATCTTAAGACCGTTATTGTTGCTTTCCTCGGGAACAGCACTTTTTTTCGGGATGAAAGGTACCCCATGTCCGTTTCTGTACACCTGACAACGTATATGCAAAATTTTGGGATGATTGGTTCAGTGGTTTGGGCGTGAAAAGTTAACAAACAAACAAACTAACTTACTTTCGCATTTATAATATTAGTTATATAGTTGAATAAGTATGTACAGATGCCAGCTCATCAAGCTACTACAATCTGTCAAATTTCTTTAATAGATTTTGAACTTTATCGTCAAAGCGTTAGGTTCAAGGTTGATTGGGAAAATTTTACAGTTTCGGGTAGTTTGAAGTGCTGCCAGTCTGTACAGTAAATTGTTATAAGTTTTTAAACTGTCATGGTCACTAACCAACAAACAAAAAAAAACAACACAAGACAAACAAAAAAACACAACAAAAAAAAAACAAATAAACATGGCAAATATCCCGTTTCTAGTGTTAATAGTAAATTGTTGTGCGACTGAAATTAATGGTGTGTCTACGTATAATTTTATCAATAGGAATGCTGTAGTCTTTCATCGTCATCGTCGTAAGAGTAGAGGAAGACCAAAGAATCGATGAATGGACTATGCAAACGATTGCATGGCAAGAAAGCAGTTCTCTGATTTGATGACGAGTAATAGATAAGTATAGGAGAAGATTTTTACTTTAAACACCTCCATCAACCCCGTACTATTCAATCCTTCCATCAGCACAATGTTTTGAGTGCGTTACATTAAGTCCTACCGTAAAACGTGATTTTTCACCCAAAAAAAATCGTTTTCCAGCAATATTTTTTACGTAAAGTTACTTAGTTTAATTTACATAATGCTTGGTTGAAGGCTTCCTGAGGGGTCCTGTTACACCCTGTATGTCTTAAATAAGTTTTATTTTATGTTTTTGTTGTTTTCTTTTTCATTTTGTTTTATTGTTTTGTCCTGCTCGAGTCTAATAAATACTTTTTTTTTCTTGACACTGCAACACCAAGAACAGATGTTCTTGGTGTTGCAGTGTCAAGAAAAAAAAAGTGACATCACGGAAGCCAAAACTCAAAAAACCAATAGCACATACAAAAACACATTCGTTCGTACATAGGAAATGTTTATAAGACTTCCTACATATAGGAACGTGTATGTCAATTAGTGCAATAATAATTTCCTGCCATAGAAAGTAATAAAGCAAGCTATTATCAAGATGGGAACCGGGTGATGTGGTTGGAACACTTTCTCTGAGTATCTCTGCCTATGTATATTTAGCTCATGTGGAGTTTTATCAATAATCATTGTTTCTTTTGTTACTAAATTTCTTTCTATTATTACAGTGATAGCTTATTGGTGTGACCGTCTGACTGCCAAGGCTTTGATTTTTCAGATTCATATGCGGCATGTAAAGCCAAGTCAGAGGCCCATGGGCGGCCTAACAACAACAACAACAACACCCATTTATTTTCAGGCTTCTTTGGCCCATAGATTTTTTAAATGAATGCCCTAAAGATTCAATCAACACCGGTACGGACAGCTTCGAGACCGTTTCCGGAAACCGGACACAGTCAGGTACTTTAAATGTATTTATCAAGAGTCTGGTCGAACCTTTACACATTACAACCGACTCAACGCTAGAATTTTTTCATGCTTAGATTATTAAATGTCAAGCAAGAAGCAATGAGTTTTAAACAGAATATAATCGACCTGGCATGGGGCATCTCATAGTTTTTACCATTTGTAATTTATTTAATAGTAAATTGACCTATTTGAAAACCTATTAGAGCATATTGCCAATCTATGTAAACGTACGGCCTATGGGTCGGCTTTACAAAAAACTCGTACAATGCTCTGCGAGTCCAATAAAATTACGCTTTCAGAGTTATTTTGGGACTACCGCGCTTTTGCAGTGCATCGGGGATATTCGCGGAGTATGGTGTGCCTGATTTTTACGCTCTTATGCGGAAACGAATAGCATCCCTGATGCGGCGAGTGCGCGGTAGCTCTAACAGCTTGGTGGCTATCATGGCTGCCAGAATGGACTGTCCAATGATGTGGCACTGGATGACCGTTCATCGTGCGTCATTTAAACATTTAAAATAAGGGATACTAAGATGTTTTTATATATGGACTTGGTCTGAAATAAATTTTATTATTATAAAACAATAATACCATTGTACCAACAACATTAAATAATATAAATTCTACATAGAATTTAACTGGACTGTACAAATTTACATCCTATTACATTGCGACGAAATATATTACTGCTGCAAGAGTGTTTGAGGTTAAACGTTTCGTTTGTTGGTTCCAGGCAAGCCTACAACTTTATGAACGTGGAATTGGAAAGCCGTTTACCTAAAACATTAGCAATTCAATAGCTATTCACCTTCGTGTCCCAGAAAATCTTTGACAAAATTGTCGTGGAGTCGTGGTCATCAGGAACCTCTCTATTTGACGCCATTTATGTCCCTTGGCACACATTTTGATGCTTCAATGTCTTCAATCCATCGCAGTGGTATCCGTGACCTTCGGACTGCCAAGTCATAAGTTTCGAGTTCGAACCCAAGACACGCACCACAGTTTTTTCGGATTCATGTGCGTATTGTACAATGATCACTTGCTTTTTTCTGTGGATACTATACTATCCGTGGACGCTAGTGTGGCTAGAGTGGTATAAGTAGACATCGGATTATATGATACTTGCTTGTTTGCCTAACGAAACGCCAAAACAGACTTTGCAGTAAAATGCACAGTCACGGAGTAATCTTCATAGAAAAATATTGATAGAGTGCAATAACAAGCAATGTCCAAGTTTTGTGGACCATAAGCTAAGCAATACTTCTCGCGGATAAAATATAGTGAAGATTAAATAAATAGTATTTCATACTGTATTTTCTGACTTTTTTACACAACCCTAGCCTTTTTAGTTGAACTTCCAAGGTGAGGCAGTCCGGATAGTCTAAAGTTTTCATACTACACATATCAACTAGAGCAGATAAACGCCAGTAGCTCCCACAAAAAGCAGCAGGAAAATAAAACAGTTCCTAGAAAACTGACGTGTTTTATTAGAGCTGAGGTAGTGGTAGTAACCCGACTGTGTTGTAATTGGGTGGGGCCTATTCAAACTTCAAAATGTATTGAACCCTTACTTTAACACTTCAGCGTCTCACGTTCAGACACTTCGACGGGGAAGATTGAAGCTACAATGTAATGTTATTTAAGCTAACAAGTACTTCCATAGAGTACGTAGATGTGTTAGTAAATTAATTAGAACGTTTGATGTTCTTCAAGCAACTGTTTAGATAACTAATTGAGTAATTTACTTATTTCAGCAGGAAACGTTTATGCGGTAAGTGTTATTTTGTATTACATTGAGAACAATACCAAAGTAATAGCGTACAGCGAAGCAGTGTTAATGGCTTCGTTTGTATTTTAAGAGGGTACAGGTAGGTATGTTTAGTTTTTGAGATATGGGACTTTATCACCAAACTGCAGAAGTAACTTTGTTTTTCATTAAAATACTATTAAAAACAAATTTAGTTTTGCTGTTAAATGTAAAACAATACAACATAATGAATGAGCCTTCAAAATATTTGTATTATATTGTTTGGTGCTACGGAACCCTGGGTGCGTGTGAGTGCGACTTGCACTTTGCTCGTTTTTTCTTTCTGAATAATGCCATCATCTTTCATAAAATCAAGGTCCGCTGTAGACACGTTCCTGTCATTTCCTTTTTTTTTTTCAGCATTTATTGTGTAAAGAAAATATGACGCTCCAAAAATGACAAAAAATGCCCAATTTGTACGGCCGTGATTAGAGGACTACCAGACAAATTCGTTATTAACATAAAAAGAACTAGGAACTTAGAAATACACTTTCTTAAAATTTTAATGTCAAAAGTAATTAAATTGGGTCAGTTTTCGAGGAGAAAAAACGGGAATAAGAAACGTCGATCTCGTCAACCGGGATAACAGGGCGCTTAGGCGTCTGAGTACTCATCTACATCGCTGCCATCTGGAAATGTACCCAGAAGACTGGCAGCATTGCCACTTTGAATGGCAATGCCAATTCTTTGGCCAAAGAAAGAGCCAGCCCTCAGTCACGCGAAGTGTTAACCACTCGGCGAGAAATTTCTTGAAGATATTTAGTAATTTGTGGTGGAAACAGACCTTACTGGACAACGCTTATAGCCCACAGTGGAATAGAGGAATGGACTGTATGAATTTACGATGCTGTAGTGGTAAAAGAGGAAGTTCTGTATGAACTGAGTTCTACCCGTTCGCCCAGTCAAGGAACAATCAACTGAGAATTATCGAGTACGACTCACTTTTTCTCAGCTACGGCCGCTTCTTGATATTTTCTTTAGTGGGAAGATGATCAGAGAGTCCTGCGCCTTGTACGAGACACGGTAGTGTACAAATTGTCCTTAAATCAAAATTTTCACTCACGGAGCAACAAAATTAGATGCTGTTCGGACGGGGCAAAATTCATTAAAAAAATCGAGTTCTCGTTCCTTTTTCAAGCGTTCTACGCAGATGGCGCGCAGATCGCGTTGTTGCAGTGGCATGCAGCACGTAGCAACCAATAGCGTGCCGGTATGGCGAGCGCACAGGAATATTCATAATTAAATTGTCCAATCATGAGCTATATACAGAACACCCACAGTGGACTGTATATTGCTATATAATCTGAGTTGATTGATTGCTTGACACGACCAACAATACAAAACGCGTTAATTCAATAAGGCTACAAAACAACATTGTCTATTCAAAATGACAATATAAAGTGAATTACAAATAAAAGGTCAGCAGTGACTCAGCCATAAGGAGTATGAAATTTATCAACTTTAGATTATCTCATTATGGAAACCTACGCTAACGTCTTACGAAGTCTTGCAAAATCTTTGATGAGAACTTTGTTTCATTGGGCTAGAAACTCAGTCTGTTCCATTTATTCCTAATTGATAAGGTATTGCATCAAATACTTACGTCATTATGTGATATATTAACTTTTACTCAATAGGTTTGGTGGGATTCCTGTATGATGTAGTTTAATGTGAATATATAAGAGTGACTCCTTGCTAACAATCTTAACGAAATTGCAAAATAAAACCAGCTAAACCATATAAGAATGTTCTTTCTTATAAGTCCGATTCTGTGGAGTTTAATCTATATGTTATAGTCAAAGTCCGATACACAGTCTCTTCGCGGAAGGACTGGTTTATCCTAGGTTTGGCCAAAGCCATCAGGCAATCCCCGAAATACATTTCAATTTCGCCCTTTGCCTGAAGTATTTTTAGTCAAACCCAGGAGCTCCTAACTTTTCAGTCAAACGTCGAAAGTAAATTATTCTGTTTCGGTTTTGGCCTAGTCAATCCTAGAAGCGACTGCAAAACTCGGTCAAACGTTGATCTGAACATGTTTAAACAGGTTCATAATGTCTCTCGCGGTGTTCCGACCGATTGTTTTGTCATTTCATGTTCGTTCATTGAGCGTGCGGGCGTGTAATTGTGTAAAATTGAAGATGAGTGAATCAAACGGTGTTGTTGTTACTAAAAACGTGGATAAAGAAGCTTTAAAAGTAAAGTTTAAAGAGAAAATTTCTAATTTGAATAAAAATAAGTGTTCATTTCACATAAAAAACAAACAGTTGTATGAGCAGATTATCAGTGAGGTAGAATCCGCTAAAGTAGCTGAAAAGAAAACGTCTTTGCAGTATCGCCGTCTCAAACGCTACGACGTTGTTTGTTTTGGGGACGAAAAAAAATTGATTAAGCCATTGTCAGATACAAAAAATATACAATACTACGTTACGGATGACAAGTTATTCGATGTGATTGAATGTGCTCATCAGGAATGTGGTCATGGTGGTAGAGATCTCACATTGAAAGCTTTAAATAAAAAGTATGCAAATGTCACAAAAGAGTGCGTAAACTATTACTTGGATTTATGTGAAACGTGTCACAAGAAAAAGAGTCAGCCTAAAAAGGGACTCGTCGTTAAACCGTTATTATTTAAAGACACTCACGCACGGGGACAAGTGGATCTTGTAGACATGCAGACGTGTCCTGACCGTGATTACAAGTTTATTTTAAACTACCAAGATCATTTGACAAAATTTGTGATTCTTCGTCCCCTACACACAAAAACAGCACAGGAAGTAGCGCACAATCTTCTTGATATATTTTGTACTATAGGTGCGCCTTCTGTGCTTCAATCAGACAACGGACGAGAATTCGCCAACCGTGTCGTAGAAGAGTTAAAAGTAATGTGGCCCGAATTGTCCATAGTGCATGGCAAACCACGTCATTCTCAAAGTCAGGGAAGCGTGGAGCGTGCAAATCAGCATGTACAGCAAATATTGTTCGCATGGATGGAAGATAATAAAACTAATCGGTGGAGTGAGGGCCTCCGATTCTGTCAACTGAAGAAAAATTGCGCATACCATCATGGCATAAAACAATCGCCATTTGAAGTGATGTTTGGTGAGTATATTAGGGCGCGTTCTGATGACCCGCGCCCGCTTCGCGCTCGCCCAGCGTATCAGCACCCGCGTTTAAGCCGCGTCTAAGCCCCTTTGTGTTGTATGTAATTTGAGTCTTATGACACTTCAATAAGATCTCAAATTGAATTTATCGAAGTCCACCCGCGCCCGCCCCGCGCTTGACCCGCGCCTGTGCGCGGGTTGTGCGCGGGCTGTGCGCGGGGCTGCCGCGGGGCGAGTGCGCGTACAGTACAACGCGTGTGCGGGTTCTGCGCGGGTACGATACGACGCAGGTCAAGAATCTGAACATGCCCTTACAGGGTGTAACGGGTAGCTAGCCGAAACTTACTATGAGAAAGTCCTTTCATTCATCCTTTCAACATGACCAAACCATCTAATAGTTTAATTGCGAAAATAGAATAAACTTAACATTTTATGAATTCTTTTTTTTAGGACGAAAAGCTCATGTTGGAATTGAAACACTACCAGATTCAATAAAAAAGGTTCTTCAGACCGAGGAAAAGTTAGGAAACGCTATTAACTCGTCTGGTGAGAAGCAGAATAATACTGATGACACTAGTAAGTAGCAACAAAAACCGTTTCAAATTACTATATTTTTAAATGTCAGCTGAGAGTAGGCGTTCCTCGAACATAAATTACGCGACGCGAGCGCTGCGCAAACGGTACGCTTGCGTCGCGTTCTATGAGCGGCCGGCCGGCCCATAGTGCGTCAGTCAGGCAGCTGCAAGCTGCAATGCAACGCGAAGTTTTTTTTAAATTATAAAATAGGCCCGCACTTGTCTGCCATCTCACCGTGGTAAGTGCACGCCAGTACAATTACTGCATGCTCATAAAACGCGACGTAATCGCTGGGTTGTCGCGGCGCTTACGCGGCGTTCGCGTCAAGAAGACGTACGCCCGGCGAATGCTATGTGGGGACACTCTCACTTATAATTGCTATTTACATGTGTAATCTGATTTAGCTAAATAGGTACTTAAGTATATGAATTTTAATATAAGATAGAAAAATATTTAGCTACTTCCACACGAGAAATGGCAAGTTATGCAGTTGTTAAGTGCACCGCCCGCCCGCCCCCAATTTAATGCAATGCAAGCGATACAATGCACTTGTACCACCACCGTTAACTTTTCTACACGTGTTTCGCCCCTAATAACGGTCTAACTGCTGCTGAGGATGCCCCGTGTAGGGGCGAAACACGTGTAGAGAAGTTAACGGTGGTGGTGGTGCAGGTGCATTGTATCGCTTTGTATTGTATTAAATTGCGGGCGGGCGGGCGGTGCACTTAACAAATGCATAACTAACTTGTCATTTTTCGTGTGGAAGTAGCTAAATATTTTTCTATTTTATATTATGATGGACTTCTGCAAAATAACGCCTGATTCCATTAATTACTTATATACATTTTATTTTAGTACAAAGAAATGAGATGGAAATACCTGGACCGTCGTCGTCAACTGTGAAAGAAGATACTTCAGTCTCAGAAAAAAATAAGGATCACCATATTGACAAAGTTCCTGGATTGTTGCCACTAAGAAAGGAAATAAACTCTCCAACAGTTGAGATAACTTCTTCAGACATCGTTTGTTGTATTTGCCAAAAAGAGAGCTCCGGCGCACATACGTGCATTATTTGTAATCAGGTGCATTGTTTGTAATTATTTTTCTTCAGGTCGTGCATGTTATTTGCACTGACAGCACACTTGGCGCAGACTATGAAGGCTTCGGAAGTAAAGTTACATGCATACGTTGTGCGCAGACAGAAAATATAAAAAAAAATAAAGAAAAGGCGATAGAAGGTCTTCAAGCTCAGGCTGATATTATGAAACAATTATCTGATCAAAAATTTCCGCCAATCGCGATTGGAAAAACTGTAACCTTACCTATTCCCAGCTTTGACAGAGCCAAAGGAGATGCTCGAAATGTTTTGGGTATCATACAAGATAAAACAGATGATGGTTTATACAGAGTAGGCACGAAACACGGGACAATAAACACACTTTTTTCGAGGAATCAAATAAAAGAATGCAAAGAAAAATTTCTTAAGATCAAAGATGTGCCTGACGTTCGGCTGTCTCTTAGAGAAATCAGTGCAAAGGATTCAAAATTTGGTGGCCAAGGCTTTATAAAATGCCACTGCAATAAAAAATGCTCTTCAAAATTATGCAAATGTAAAAGATCTAATGTATTGTGCAATTCTAAATGTCATAATGCCTCACCATGCCAGAATAAAGATTAATTTTTCATTTTAATTACCTAAGAAATTATTAAAACAATTAACATTAACATTAATGCCTCACCATGTCAGAAAAATGACTAATTTGCCACTTTAATTACCTAAGAAATTATTAAAACAATTAACATTAAAGTTAATGCCTCACCATGTCAGAAAAATGATTAATTTTCCATTTTAATTACTTAAGAAATTATTAAAACAATAAACATCAAAATTTTAAAAATGTTATTTTTTAATACCTAATCTTACAAACTAACCTCCGTATATTCCAAAGCATTTATTTATTTATTTTATACTTTATTGCACATCGTACAAAAGGCGGGCCTAATGCCACACGGCATTCTCTCAAAGCATCTCAAATATAAAAGTGAAAATCACGTAAGCTGACCAATCAGGTGTCAGAACTGGCAGAGTTAAGCGGTTCTTAAGACTTGAAAGCTGATTAAATGATAAAATGCTTCCAAATATACGAAGATAAGACACTTCATACCTATATCGGAGTTTGACTCGTCAAACCCCGATTTAATAAAATTGTGTTTTGACGTTTGCCTGACCAAATTAGTCTCTCCCAGGTTTGACGAAAATTGTTTAGTCAAAGGCCGAAAATTTACATTTGTTTGGGCTTTGACTAAGTCATTCAGTCTGACCTGAGGATTGACCAGTCCAACCTAGGAGCGCCGGAGCTTCGGAGTTTGCCTATAACATATACATTTCAAACAAATAAATTAAATTGGAGTGCCTGTTTATAATTTCAAAATAAAGGTACTTATAACATATATACAGCGTGTAACAGAAAGGGTATAATCATATGGAATACTGAGGTACGGACCATCAAACTGAACAACTTTCTCTATGGGACCACCATCGAAATCGTAAAAAAATAATCAGCTGTCCCATACATTTGGAACGAGTAGGTATTGAAATTTTGTATAGGACAGCTGTTTTTTTTTTCGATTTCCATGGTGGTCCCATAGAGAAAGTTGTTCAGTTTGATGGTCCGTACCACAGTATTCCATATGATTATACCCTTTCTGTTACAAGCTGTATACTTTCTGTTTGTTCAGACTAATCTCCGAAACGGTTGAACCGATTTTGACGGGACTTTTACTGGCAGATAGCTGATATTATATGGATTAACTAAGGTTAACTTTCATTTAAAAAAAAATAAAAAATCCCTGAAAATTAAAACCATTGCAATTGTTAACAAAATCCGTTCAAAATCAAAAAGATTTTCATAATAATAATTTCACGCGGACGAAGGTCGTGGGCAACAACTAGTGTGATGATAAGTCTATTACCAATTTACACAAAGTAGCACCTTATGACCTTTAATTCTAAAGTTGCTTTTCCATTTGCATAAAACGACAATAAATATAAATTCCACCGTAAACCTTTCTTTCTCTCTGAGATCGCACGGAACTTAACCTCAATATAATTTCCCACAACATTCAATAAATAATGTTATTAAAAAGCGCATTACTATTCTAGAATCTTACGTCATTCCGACGTATTCCATTTATCTATCGACTAGATGTCGATGTTTGACAGTATTTACTTAAGCCGTCGTAAAATATTGAATTACGTCGTTACGACGTATAGCTTTTATGATCAGCCTGTATAATAAGATAATGCTGGTTCGTGTTATTTTTATGTTATTGCCTACTTGTCACGTTTTTACATGTTTTTATTCATTTTACTGGGCTTAATGGTGTAGTAGTAATGTGAAACCGATAAGGTGTATGGACACTATCTAAGACTAGAGTTTTTTGTCAAAAAAATAAACAAATTAAAGATCCTAACGTGTTTTTAATTACCAATTATTTTAGAGTGTGTGGAAGTTCTCAATAGCAGCCGCGGAGTCTAGATTTTTTTTTTTTTTTTTTGCCGATGGGAAATCATCAAATAACCCCTCCCGCTCTGGGCTGAGCAGGAGGGAGTGTCAGACTTCTACTGACTAAAACCCATCCATGTTCCTTCCTTTGCCCTTTATGTTCCAGGGCCGCGGTATCTCTTTCGAACAGTCCCGCAACCCTGGCAGGCGTCGGCCCTTACGGACCCCTTCCTGTTTGCTGACTCTCTTTGAGGCGCGCGTGGAACACGAACGCGCCGTCAACACGGCCTGTCGTCATAAGACGGACGGACGGCGAGCTAGCCCATAGCTCACCGTCCACAGGCCCGCGGAGTCTAGATTTGTGCCCGTTTGATGGCAATTGGCTCGTCCCCTATTACAAGGGCCTGAAACATAACTGCAGAAATGTGCGTGTACTATTAGGTACACCTCTGCCTAACCCTTGCATAGGCGTTACAAGCGTGATATTTTGTTATTTTCATGTCGAATCTTCAGCAAAATAAATGATAGCGTGGCGATTGACAGGAAAAAAATGAAGACAACCCAAGAACGTGAATTAACATTCTGTTTAATCGTTTGAGTACCTAAGTATGATACAATTAGGGTGCAAGTTTGCATACCTATAGCTATTTGATTACAGAATTATTTCACCATAACATCACGCCTGTAATGCCCGAAGGGTTAGACAGAGATATACCTATTAAGTCCCACGTTATCAGGGGCGAGCCTGTTACCATCAACCGGGCACAAATCCAGACTCCGTGGCTGCTACTGTGAATTTCCTAGTAAAAAAACCCAATAATACTTTGCCCGACCTGGGAATCGAACACAGGACCTCATGCTCAGCTGTCGCGCTTACAATCACAAGACCAACTAGGCAGTACAGACTTATTTATGACATAATTTAACTAACAACTTCAAACAAGCACAACAATGTTTGGATCTCAAGAAATCATCTCTTGAAAACCACTTCAACCTAGCACTTAAAAAACAGTTTTACTTTTTTCTAAATAAAGTCATTATTTAATTGGAGATAATATCAAAATGTCGTCACCATGTATAAACCTTCTCGTTACTGTAACGAGTTAGATGGAAGAGTGCAATAAAGCACTAATTGCAAGCACTGACAGGCTCCTAGACTATAGCCTACACCATAAAAAGGTACAGAAGCACCACTCGAAACAATGACCAAAATATAAGTATTAAAAAAAATGCGCGTTAGCATAAACCACATAAAAGTAATGCCTGTTTTCAGTGACACTAAGCGTCATCTGAACAAATGCCTAATAAGGGTGTAAAAATACGAAGGCACTTGTTCTATCCGTCATTGCGATAATTGTTTTGTTCTAGACCATACCTGGGAACCTTCTAGTCACGGAGATATTGGGGGTCAAAGTTGCAACATTATCACAAGTTTTTTTTCTACATACAAGTTTTTAATGTTATAACTTTACTTGAAATACCTTCATGACTCCTGTACTATTCAATGCATCCATCAGCACAATGTTTTGATTGCGTTACTTTGAGTACGAAACGTTATTTTTCAGCCCAAAAAAAGTATTTTCCTAGCAAATATCCCAGCAATAATATTTGCGTAGAGTCACTTAGTTTGATGTACAGAATGCTTGGTTGACAGCTTCGTAAAGGATCTGTATACATCTTGTATATTATCGCACTGTAGGAATTTCAACTCTAAAAATACTACAGAGCGCATTAATTTAGTTGCCACCAAACGCGCAGTTATTTAGTAGTGAAAACAAATGTTTAGTAAAAACGCCTTCACGATAGGTAATAATTTAAACTGAATTTAATTCTGTTTTCCGCAAATTACCCTACCGTCTTTTTTAATACCTAATAATGTAGAATAAGATTTAAATTATGTTATAATTATGATACATGGGAATTACTTCATTTGCAGTAAATACAACATGTTTCAAACACAGTAACGTCTCTTTTAAATTTTCTGTTCTGTCGTTTTCCCTTGTATTCCAAGATATTTTTTATTCGAAGCTCCAAGTTTAACGGCGGCGCGAAGTGTATTTACTGAGACAATCTTTTCACTGTCCACAAGACCCATAGATACTTATTACCCTCTATCAATCCTTACAATTTGCATTAAAAACAGGTATCGTAATTCCCGGCTAAGAATGGCATCAATTTCCTTGATATTGAAAAAGGTAGGAATAACTTTAGTCGCTAAACCAACATTGAGCCTTTTTCCAGTCATTGGATCTGCTGGGTTTTTTTATCTTAAAGAAGTATTTCTAAGATAGTCGTAACTTTAGGTCTGGATACGATTCACTTTAATTGAACAGGTGGCCTACCATGACGTCTTAAAGCAAGAGTAATTCCGGTGTGGAAAAAAGATGGCGCTAGACGACCTGTATAGCTCTGTCTCATTCCCACACTGGAATTACTCCTGGTTTAAGACGTCATAGTAACTCTCGAGGTGAAATAAAAACATCCTTTATTGTAGTTGAACTATTCCTACTTACATACTCGAACTACAGTAATTTTCAAATTAAAAAATAAATCAGTCGATCACCATGTCCGCAACCTTAGCTACAGCTTATACATAATTTAGGTAGCAGCAGCTGCCCAAGAAGCTTTAAAATTTCATATTTAAATTCCACATAAAAATGAACTAAAAATATTTAAATGTCAAAAACTCCAATAATCCATTCAGTCAAATAAAACGAAGCACTAAAATCTACGAGTTTTATACTTGGTTTATGTTGTGTAACAAAATATACTGGCTATTTCAATAAACATAAAAATTATAATATTTTTACGACTTCCTCTTAAACCCCATGTGGATTGATTCATTATAAAGGTCTGTCCACTTATCCCTTTCATGTGGCAAGGCGAAGCGAAACAAGACAAGAGAAAATATGAGGGCATTTCAACCCTTTTCAAGTGCCATCATTGATGGGTAATGGCATGGAAGGCATTGGACTTACTCTTGTAGTCTTGAACGATGCTCAAGTATCAGTCCATCGATGTTTCAAGTCGCAATTTCTGCGAAAACAGTCGGTTCTAGACAGACAATTTTAATACACCTGAATGTGGGTGCCATAACAAGAACCTCATCGCTTTACCGATGGCCAGATTTTCTAACCAAAGTCCACCAACTTGGCTATCGACAAACTCAAAGCATTTATTTCATTTAGACCATTACAGGCACTTTTGTAAGTCAAAAAAAAAACAAAAAAAGGCAAAGCTACAGTCACAGTCACAAGGCATAATAACTTGTGCATGTACTGTAGTTGCCCATTCCAAAGCACAGATATCTATGGAGAAGAATGGGCGAGAAACTCTATGGACACTCTTTTAAATCAAAATATTGTTACAAAATCTTGGTTACATCATTGATGTTGACATTATACAGTCCTTGCTTCTGTGAAACAGCTGTGTCAAAAAGATCAGGAAAATGATTTTTTCTTGCCTTGCACCTGTTATGAACACACCTTTATGATCCAACGTTACGCTCGGATGAATATGTAGAGGAGCTGCATAATATTATATTATTAAAAACTTTATTAATATGGATCGCGTGCTAAAATGTTGCGGCGTGAGAGAATCGTTTACCTCAGCGTTTTGAAAGCGGATTTTATTGGAAATTATATGTTTTATTTGGAAGTTGATTATGAAATGATTGTTAAATATAATGGCAAATAACTCGATATTTAGGAACAAGAATTTATAAATCGGGGTTATTCGGTTGAATTTTTCAAGTGGGCTTTGATGGCCAAATCCTATGAGGAATAACGAAAAAGGCTCAAAGGAGTCTCGAGCTCGATTTTGATGAAAACTTAAACTGCATCATTAGATTTTTGAAAAATCTTTATTCCTAGCCAGAAATCGAACCTGTCGGTTTTGAAAAAAAACACACTGTATTATTACACCATTCAATAGTGTCGCTATTATGGATCAAATTCTGGGAAACAATGACATACGGCAAACTTAAGACAAATGTTTTTTTTTACGTTTTTACGGTACTCTTTATGAAAAGGGATTGGAATAGTGACGATTGACAACAGACTATGATTAGTGATCAACAGGAGTCAGCAAGCAACAAGCGTGGGAACTGTTGCTCGCTGTTTTGACTTCATCACTTATGAAGTGTTGTCACAGCAAGCATCTCCCCAAAAGGTTCACATCGCACCTATATTTGGTAGGTAACGAACTCATCAGACTTCAAAAAAGGAAGCCCAGATCACGGTAACTGTATTTCATACAACAACAGCTTCCCATCTATTCTCTAATCCCCAACCGAACGCTTCACCCTACATTCGGCCGCTATCATTCCGCAAATCACTCCGTACCATCGCGGCATCGTATCGATTTCGTGGGAACGCCGCGAGCGTCCGATCCCCGAGTATTGATTAGCCTCCTGATTTATCTGCTTATTGTTGGCATCTGATACACGTCACGAATATTGCAGATTAGATGGATAGATCGGGGTTTGTCGTGGCTTTGTTTGCTTGTAAATAAAGGCGATTGTGACTTGTCGAATAGGCGAGTCATTGTGTAGTAATCATAGAGGAACCGAAAGCCTCATAGCATTTAAACTGTGTACTATTGTACGAAGTCTTGTACCGCGAGTCATTACTATTCTGATCAATTCGAAAGATATCCGGGTAAGCCTTAAACTGCGCGAAATGAAATTAATCTAGAATAGTCTTTAGAAAGAATTTAAGGGCGAAATATCTCCATACAAAAATCAAAGCAAGGACCTCAAAAAAGACACTAGTAACCTGAATTTCTCGATAACCATAATATAGATATTCCACAACTCACTTAATAGACGAAAAACCATTATAATTCAATTCAATTCATTTATTTCAGACACAATGAATGTAGATCATTGACTGCGTCTGAAATAAATTAATTGAATTATTAATTTTAATATTAAGTACACTTAAAAATAACGTTACATGTTAGTGTTAAAAAATGAGAGACATAAATACACACCACACAATACTAAACACAACAACTAAATAATAACGAAATTTACCATCAAAATAATATCTAACAATAACATTAACACAATATTTTTAACCGGCTTTCTTCAAAAAGGAAGAGGTTCTCAATTCGATTGTTTTTTTTTAATGTTTGTCACCTCATAACTCCGTCATTTGTAAACCGATTTGAAAAATTCTTTTTTCATCTGAAAGGATATGCTTCCCGATTGGTCGCATAGAATTTTTCATCAAAATCGGTTTAGGAATTTGGTTGTTTTCCTCACGTTAATTGTCACATCAGGCGACGTCGCGTGAAGACGCTTTGATGTACATCACGCGACGTCGCGTGATACTTGCTAGTTAGATTTGACACACTTCCCGATTTCTGATTGAGCTGAAATTTTGTACGGATGTGTATATCGCGAGACAATGCAATATTATGATGACATGGAGCTGATCTGATGATGAAGCTGGAAGGTGGCTATAGGAACTTTGTAATAAAACGACGCAACGCCGCCGCCGAGTTTGGACTCGTTTGATTCGTCTTGACAAGTACTTTAGTCCTAAATGGTAACCAGAGTCTGATGATGGACCTGGAAGGTGGCCATAGAAACTCCATTATAAAACGACATAACCCCATCGAGTTTGGGTTCGTATAATTCATCTTGTCGAGTACTTTGTCTCTAGATGGTACCCAGGGTCTGGTGATGGAGCTGGAAGGTGGTCACAGGTAGTCCGTAATAAAATGACACAATCCCATCGAGTTTGGGCTCGTACGATTCGTCTCGACGAGTACTTTGGTCCTAAATGGTATCCAGTGTCTGATGATGGAGCTGGACGGTGGCCATAGGAACTCCGTTATAAAACGACAACCTCATCGAGTTTGGGCTCGTATGATTCGTCTTGAATTTGTGTGGTATACTAAAACTAAAAAGGGTAAAAAAAAAAAAAAACTTTCTGCGAAAACAAAACCGACTTCCAAAAAAACACTAAAAAAGTCTAAAATAACTTGACTTTCGGAAGTCGGTGGCAAAAGAGTCAATTATACAAACAAAGACACCGACTTCCGAAAGTCAAGTTATTTTAGACATTTTTAGTGTTTTTTTGGAAGTCTGTTTTGTTTTCGCAGAAAGTTTTTTTTTTTCAAATAAAATGTCCACAATCGAAATTAAAAACTAAATAAAAATAAGTTAAAAATTATTAACAAAATGTTAATTATTATTATTGTTTATTTTTAAATTACAATGGTCCAGTGCTTATAAACTTATCAATTGCAGCTGCCACAGCCTGCTTCCTTCAATTAACATAGATCATTAACGGACTGCCTACACTTTCCTCTAGAAAGCGTGTCTTGGTCTGCCGATGAATGAGACTGCAGCATTGAAGCCGCCAGGATATTGCAAAAGCTTTGATGACAACTAAATTAATCAAGAATTCAATATACACTATGTGTGGCTTATAGTTATGTGTTTGTGTGTAGTCTACAGTTAAGTGAGACAAAGAGAGAAAAAGTATTAAATAGACGCACACAGGACAATACAAAAAAAATGATCCCAAAAAAAAAATGGAAAAATAAAATTTAAAAAAAATGGTTTCTAAATGGTGGTGGTTTTGGTGGCTTATGCCTGACTCGTCACTGTTCCGACTGGTCACCAATTTTTTTTCCATACAAGAAGTCCCGATTCGTCATCATAAGAAAACAAACGAATTTTTATTTAATTTTGATGTTCCCGATTCGTCATCGGTTAATGTAAGTATGGACCTGTAAGCCACACATTGAAACAAACGTTGCTTCTTCTAGGCAAGCGAGTTTCCACCCTAGGCCGCATCATCGCGTCACATCAGGCGAGTTGCGGCCAAACACGTACACAAAATTACGCTATTTAGTATACAAAATGTGAAAAATAGATTTTTTTTTTTGTATGTTCGACTGTTTTGGAAGCAGTCTTATGATTTTTTGACTTTCACAATGCTCTCAAGTCTCGAACCGTATTATTTTATGTAGACATCCGGTGGATTTTAGCAATGTTTCACGCAATAAGCTCTCCTAAACCCTGTTCAAGAATTGAACTGAGAGAATTTTCGAAAGCGAGAAGTTATTTTATTACATATTTATTACCACAATGTTTTCTTATGTAAAAATGCCTAGTGGCATTAAGTCCGCCTGTGTACCACTATTGTACATGAAATTTAAATAAATTAGTGGATATCTACATCGTGTCTCCCGTCTCTCATGTGATTGGTTGAATCTGGCACACCTCGTCGTCACTCCGCTCGTCTCCACTTTGGTGAAATCCGGGCCTTAGGTGCGGTTTATCCTCAGAAGCATACATTAAAAACTTCCTAACCGTGCGTCTAACTAATAGGTAGGTTAAGGTTGTTTGCGAACGGCAGCAGCTAATAGATTACTAACTAACATTTAATTCATGGTCATTAGAAAGTTTTCTCTTCGCCGCGTTTCATTCACACAGCTTTAATCTTAGCGATCAGGTATAACTTGGCAAGCGAAAGGGGTTAACTCGACATGGACACAAAATGACAGGTGATCAGGAGTAATTAAGCCCGTTACGTGTTGCTGAGGATTAAGTTAGTAATCAGAGGTTAGTTAGCACTTTGATTTCCGTTGCCATTTGCCACATCTCTTCGCTAACTACAGCTCAATGATTAGTGAAATCAAATATTGTAGCTTGGGTCTGTCGTGACTTGAAGTAGATTTATATGTATCTAAGGTTCAAGACCGCGAAGAGCGTTCAAGACTTATTTCGACTTCCATTTCTGAATGCCCAGCTGCTTTCAGGAAAACGTCCAGTCGTCCAGCCTGGACTAGTGACACAATGCAAAAAAGTGCAACTTACTGCCTTAATTAAAACATTGCAACTTATGGGCCGTAATTAAAAAATTGCTACTGACTTAATTCAAAAATTGAAGCTTACTATCTTAAATCAAGAATTGCAACATACTGACAAATTAAAAAATTGCAACTTTCTGCCTTAATTCAAAAATTGCGACTTACTGTCTTAATTCAAAAATTGCAAATGACTTAATTCTGACTCACTTAAAGTGCTGTGTTACCTCAATATTCCTAAAAATTGGATTAGTCTTTAGATAGTCGAGTATGACGTAATGCAATGAAAATACCTAACGCAAAAAATACAGTGGACAGAGAAGGGTTTAAAGAAAAACTTTAACTGAATAGAATAATAAAATAATAGTTTAATATTTCCAATAAAAAATTGGGAAGTTCCGCAACTTCCCAATTTTTTCATTAATAACATTAGAATTATATGTATATATAATTATATATAAGTATACAGAATTAGCATTATTTTTTAACTTTTTAATTTAATGTCTTTTTAATTTAATTTAATGTCCATATTTTGAATATCCTAATACCAAGGTATTAGGATATTCCAAAATGTTTACTAAAATTAAGCTTGTTTTTATTCATGAATTTATTAGACATTACACAATGGATTGGAAAACTCTGCATATGGCATTAAAGATATAATCTAAATAAAACCTGTAAAATAAATGCAATTCGCAGCTTAGTCACATGTCAACTCAAATACATATTATTTTTAATTTTCAACCTTATTCACGCTCGATAGTGTTGAAAATAGTTTACATGGTCTAGCAGCGATTAAAATCGTAGTCAGTCCGCGCCTTAATTCAAAAATTGGAACGTACTCACTTAATTCAAAATTTCAACTGACTGACTTAAATGCACTGTCACTAACTTAACAGAGACAATCTTTTTGCATGACGTTATAATTATAATTCAACGTATTTTGACACTTAACATACACTACACACTTACACTTTAACATGGAATTTAAAATAACTGGAGAAATGTGGTTGTACCTACTATTCGGTATACCTCTGCCCAAACACATATCGTTTCGAGAGGAAGAAGAAGATCCTTCGACGATTACAGGCGTAATGTTATTTTATGTTTAAAGCACTAAATAAAACAATAGTTACAATCCTTTACAATACCAAAATGATCTTATACGCGGTCGCATATTTTGCAAAATTTCAAAGGCTAGCAATCAGTGTTAGGCATGTCTTTAGTGTCTCAAGAATCGTGCTGTGTTTTAATTTGATCTGTAAATTCACACGACCTTGAATTGTTTCCTCAGACTGATTTATATCGTAAACCAGACTATTTACGATGAATTTAAATATTTGAATACTATTTTGGGAGTTTCACAGCCAGAGGTTAGACAAACTGAGGAGTACATTAATTTGGTATAGTTAATAAGCTACCTAGTGAATATTTTAGTACTCTAAATATCTCTTGAGTCTGTTAAGACCTCGATTGCGCCTAGTTTTAAATTACGTGCTTATAATTATAATTTAGCTTCGTAGAGTTATCGCCAACATCGGCGATGCCTGTCTAAGACCGTATTAGGTGTTGTGTTGTGAGGCTAAAATGGAAGTGGGTGGGTCACGTTTTTGAGATGAAGCCAGACTGTTGGGCGAAGATAGTCACACAGTGGGTGCCTGAAGACGGCCGTCGTAACCGAGGCAGGCCCAAGAAACACTGGCGTGACGACCTAGACTCATTTTTAACGGATGGGTCGGAGAAGGCAAATGATAAACAAAATTGGGAAGCGATGGGGGAGGCCTTTGCCTAGCAATGGGATAGAATAGGCTTACTTATTCATAGCTTTGTTTCAGTTTCTGTGAACTCTTTGACAAAGACCACAGCCTTTTTTCAACATTTCCCCTTTCCTTGGCCTTGCCACGTTTCCCAACTGTCTTCACTTTTCAGTTAACTATCATTTAAGTGGTTTTCTTTTCAATCTCTTTCCTTCTCTTGGGTTCCACAGGGTAGCTAGTATATTCCACTTCTGTTGTTCGCCCTTACCCACCTCTATTTAAGACTTCTCAAATTTTAATACCACATCACTGTGTCGGGGTCTTTTCATCCATATTTATTTTCTACATCATGTTCGGGGTCCGAAACGTAGGTAAAGACGATATTTTTGCTATTATTAAGTTGTTTTAATTTGAAAAATTATGAAATGGACAACTGAAAACTTTAAATGCAAATTGCAATGATTCAAAATCATCTGAAATGTACGTACTCACTTATACGGCTACAAAATACCGATCATTTGGACAGGAACACGCGAGAAAATTCATGGATGTCCTAAATTCGATTCTTAGAGCGGTGAACTTGTAATTCGAGTTTCCTGACAGAAAATTTACTACCTGGAGTTTATAATTCTGGGCGATAAATAGCGACAAGCTTGCTTCGGGACCCACAATACCGTTATTTGCTATCTGTGGGTGTACAATAGCACAGCTAACCCTAAGATCAATACCTATTAACAGTCAGATCATAAAGCTTTGCATATGTCGCAATGCTTATGAATGTGGTCCTTAAAAGGACAACCGACACTTCGAAAATCCGTGTCTCATACTTTGATTGGTCATAAATTGTAACTGCACACATGAAATGCCTGTTTTCCTTTAGAGTTAGGCAGAGGCATTACATCAGTTATGTTTAAGTCCTATGTAATAGTGGGAGTCTATTGCAATCTGTCGGGTTTTTTTTTTTTTTTTTTTCGGATGGGTAAATCATCAAATGAAGGGGTCACCCCCTCTGGATGGAGCGGAAGGGAGTGTCAGACTTCTACTGACTGAAACCCGTCCATGTTACTTCTTTTGCCCTTTGTGTTCCAGGGCCGCGATATCTCTTTCGAACAGTCCCGCAACCCTGGCAGGCATCGGTCCTTTCGGACCCCTTCCCGTTTGCTGACATCTCTTTGAGGTGCGCGTTGAAAACGAACACGCCGTCGACACGGCCTGTCGTCATAAGACGGATGGACGGCGACCTAGCCCATTACTCACCGTCCCCAGGGGTCGGGCTCAAATCCTGACTCCAGATCCTCTCAAATTGCGATTACATTTGCTTTAATCTTACGCACTAACACCCAGAATTTAGAAATTATGCTACCACTTCTACCATTCAAATATTTGTAACCATACTGAGCCCATTCATCACCGTTGCCCTAATCGAGCCGTCATATTGTTTTGTGGAAGCCCCGGGGCTGTTGATGTGTACATACAGCATCTGAAACTGCTGGCTCAAATATAGTGAAATTGAAGCTAGGGAGCAAATGAATGGTTAATGTCCAGAAAGAGGATGATTGCTTATTGACGACTGTTAAGATGATGGAAGAAGACGATGCTCCGAATTTAACTGGACTGGAACTTGAAGATAGAAGCTATCGCGTATGAATTCGCCGCTAGAGGCGCTAGTGTAGCGCTGGTCACCGCAATGACAGATGTTATAGTGCTTTTTATCACGTATTTTTACTAATATTCACGATTGTGGTCTAGATTGAGCCATTCCTGATTAATTATGACTTGAAGATTTTAAGTAGCAACTTTAGGGTCTTATTGTTTAGTACTTAGAGGTAGAATGATTTTTTAAATGTTTCATGCTTGTTAATTTTAGGGACAATATATGTAAATATGCATCTGAAGTTTACACTATGTTGTTTTACGTAATAAAATAAAGTTTTTATGAAGTTACTGGTCATTTAAAGTATAAAATAAAATTATTGACAGGACCTTACTCGACATTGGCGCCATCTGGTGAGCTCAAAAACGATAGTCCTCATTGACAATGAATGGCTACGGACTATGGAATACGTTTATTTGTCTTATAACTTAAGTAAAATTATTTTTTTAAGATACGATTTTTATTCTGTAGTTTAGTAATTACTTGAAGTTAGAACTGACGAAAGTAAGAATTCTTAACTTTACTTTCTTTGACGGTTCTTACATCGTTTAACTTCTTGTCTATTGCAAAAGAAAAGTTTTGCTTATGTAATTACATTAACTTGACTATAGATATGGATGTCAGGTTCTTTTAAGTCGAGGTGGTCCGTCCAGCTGCAGAACAATACTACCTATTTTTAGCATTATTATGCCCAAGTCGAGGCAGGCAAGAAAGGTATGATAAATGACTGATTCTTGATCTTAATGTGTTCATTTTATTCCGAGATTAATATGCCAACCTATTCAAGTTGTTAATTGGATTTTAATAACCAGAACCTAAGCTCTTAACGGGGGACAACATTATCCTTCACAACTACAAGCAAACTTGAGCTTTGGCGGTTGAAAAATAAAGTCCAAATTATAAATGCAGGAATGTGATAGTAATTGTAAGTCGGTTTACGTCAGTCATATATAGTGAAGTTTAAATACAGTTCATATTTATATATTCAATTTGCAGTACAGTACAGGAGACCTAGTTACAGAATAATATTTTAAACGTTTAATGCACTCTTGCGCAAGTTAAGTACCAAATAAAGTGGCGTGTTAGACTAGATTTGTACAGCAACAGTAAAACGAGATAAAGGACATTCGGCCGTGTACAGAAGATATTATGTCGCTAATTTATTTGTTAGTGCGTTTGCTCTTGCGGCAACAAACGCTAGCACTGGATTCAATTTCTAAAGACCTTAGAATGGCAGTCAAGCATGAATGTCGATTCGGAACTGTCAGTTTTCATATAATTCTATACTCAAATATATTTTTGCATCGAATGCGAACCATAGACACATATTATTATACGTATAAAGGTTGCATCACATTATTATAAAAGAAAACAAGTTTGGCGCTCCTAGAATAGGTAAACTCAAAAGTTTGATACTTTTTACACTACAACAGACAGAAAAGTTCAGAAGACAGAGGTCTTTGATTTTGTGGTACAGAGAGCTAAGACATAAACTCTGATAGGAGGAGCTCTTGCCTAAATAATAACAGTCGGACAGGATGATCTTACCTAGGTAGGTCTGGATGGGTGACTATCATAATATACCGGGTTTCCTCCGTGCCTCGGAAAGCACGTTAATCCGTTGGTATCTTGGTCAGATCATGAGGTAAGTTGGCAGATTACTGTAGATTACTGTCTGAAATAGATTACGGTGAAGGAAAACATCGTGAGGAAACCGGCATGTCCTAGAACCAATAATTCGAAGACATGTGACATCTACCAACCCGCACTGTGCCCGCGTGGATTACAGCTCACTCCCTCTCATTGAGAGGAGGCCGTATGTCCAAGCAGTGGGAACATTATAGGCTGATTATGATGACGACTGTCTCAAATGGTCTTTTGGGGAAAGAAACACTCCGGTTTGAGTGGACCTGTCCAGTCAGTGCACGCATGTGACAGCAATCTTGTAGTTCAATTCAAAACCAGTCCTCTATTAAAACCGTAGAGTTAATAGGTAGTTGGGCAGTAATACAAGTCAATAAAGCTTCGACATGTATTCTTACTGTTTGATTCACTAACGACTTAACTACTGGAGGTACAACCATAAGATTTTGAAGATAATTATGGTTTCTATACTTAGAGACAAAGAAAATATTTTGCGATTCTCAATACTACACTTCAAAGTACGCGAATGAAGTCGCTGACAAGACTATGTAAGTATTAGCAAAAACTGGCTAAGTGCGAGTTGGACTCATGCACCGAGGGTTCCGTATAAACTTGTAGGTATTTTGTTATTAAACTACATTTTCACGGTTTTTAGATTTTTTTTCCTTTATTTCATGATTCTAGGCCAAAGAGAAGTACTCTGTAGGTTTTGATACCCTTAAGAAATCGCAAAATATGTGACATAAACGGTCGTATCTTTTGATCGCGTTAACTTAAAAGTGGATTTTTGCACTGCTCCAAGGGGTAGCAGACTTGAGTATTTGATATTAATTTCAGCTTGATTCCTCTACGCGTTCTTGAGTAAAAAGCTCTTGACAGACGGACAGACAGACGGACAACAAAGTGATCCTATAAGGGTTCCGTTTTTTCCGACTGATGTACCGCAGACGGCAAAAACGAAACCTAGAACCCTAAAAAGCATGTCTCTACTTTTCATTTCACCTTTCCCGTACTTTAATCCTAAGAAAATAATCAATGTTTTTTACTGACCATTAAGGACAATGCTGACATTGAAAGGGAACGGAGGACTTTGTCCGTACGTACGAATATGCTAGCCCGCAGGTTTGTTCGTTGTACTGCAGACGTAAAGGTGACACTCTTTAGAGCATTCTGCACCACCTTTTACACTTGCAACTTGTGGGAAAATTCTTCGCAAGCGTCGTATGGAGCCCTACGTGTTCAATTCAATAATGCGTTCCGGAAACTGATGGGGTTGCCATGGCGTTGCAGTGCGTCAGGGATGTTTGCGGCGGCGCGTGTAGATTGTTTTTACACAATTATGCGAAAGCGCGCAGAGCATCGATGATGGCTCACGTCATGGCCAGCCCTAACCGGGTTTTGGAGATGATTGCTGGCAGAGTGGACTGTCCTTATGTGGTTCATTGCTGTCAGTTACACGTGTCACCGTATCGTGTTGTTTACTAACACTTAGTTTTTAAGAATTACGTTACTAACCCTATATGAGCCTCCACTCAAATTAAAGAGTTTGAATTTGAATTTATCACCGGAAACATTTACTACCAAAGTAAAACGCAGTAAATGCCTAACATAACATTAAACACCAAACAATGTATTAGGAACTCTGAAAGAACGCGTTTCCGTTGTCGTGTTTTACTGTTCTGAGAGTTTGTACTGATCAACAGTGGAAATTGTCCATCAGTGTTGTATCTGCAAGCTTTCTTTACAGTGTCCACGGACTAAGTTATGGAATCAGGCGTAACTTTGCGGAAATCTTTGACATCAAATGATAGGAAAAATATTCAATTTTAATAGTTTATCTACGATGTACTTACATTATAAACAGACTACAAATAGAACTAAAATAATTCTAAAAAGAAGACTAAAAGTAAGTACCTACATAAATACAACGACGACAATAGGACACTCAGGCGTCAAAGTACTCCACAAAAGCTCAAAACGTAGTTACCGATAAGGTTACAGTATTTGCGCCCCTTGAGGATCTCAGCAGCCGCAGCAGCATCGCCCGCACAGCCCGCCGTGCTTGCAACGTGAGATGGCGCAAGGGTGTCGACAAAGGTTGCGTCCCACACAAAAAGGTTTATCCATCTTCCAATGCACCAATGTCATGCCGTCTGGTCTCTTCCCATCGTCACGTACCAAGCCGTTTTAATTCCGCAAACAGACCCATGCTTGGGTGCATAGTTTGTGGGCTAAAGAGCGGTGCTGTCTCCTGCATCCAAACTTGGATCTTTTGGCGGAATAATGCGCAAAACTAACATATAACTAACATATATATAAATATTTTTATATATATTTAAATAACATTTATAATTGTTATGCTGCTAAAATAATAATAGCCGCTGGGGTCGATGTTCAGGTTAAGCCGCGCTTGCCTAGGTTGGGATGTGGATGAGTGACCACCCACATACCGAACTTCTTTCCACGCTAAGCCGTTGGTCCCGGCTGTCATTTGTACATATTTGACAGTCGTTACAGGTAGTCAAAGGCCCGAAAGTCTGACAACCAGTCTTTCCAAGGGGTATCTTATTACCCAGTACTAACTGGGTTGTGGAGGTCAGATAGGTAGTCGCTCCATGTAAAATACTGGTATTCAGCTGCATCTGGTTATACTGGCAGCCGACCCCATCATAGTTGGGAAAAGGCTAGGCAGATAATGACTTAACTAGGAAGTGTCAAATTGTTACCTATTCCTGCCGTTTGCATCGCTCTGCAGCATCTATTCTGGAGAATCAATATCTACTACTGACATTTCGCTGAGTCGATCGAGCTATGATAAACATACACACATACTGGTATTCAGCTGCTGCCGGTTAGACTGAAAGCCGACCCCAACACAGTAGGGAAATGACTAGGTAGGATGATGATGATATCTCAGGTCACACCACTGGTTGATACATTTGTGTTCAAGCTTGTGCACGATATTTTTGACAGCCCTGGGTTTGTATAATCAACAGCATTTCTCCATTCTGACTTTAAACCTTATAGTATCATGTACTTGAGTAATAATAAACGTTTCTTTGATCATAGGTAGTTAAAGATTGATGAACTTAGTAGCAAAGCTGGATCGTCATCTCTTAAACTAGAACACAACAATGGTGATTGGCACCAGCAACAAGATGTTAGATGATACTCTTCAAACAATCTGGTTGCCCCAGCTGTCATTTGTAGATCTTTGGCAGTCTACGAGTAGTTAGAACGCCGAAAATCAGAGAGATATCCAATCCTACCAAGGAGTATCGTATTTACCCTGTAAATGATTTGCGGAGGCCAGACATGTAAAATACTGGCACTTCTAAAATACCTTTACGTACAGCATGCCGCATTCCAAGGGTGGGTAAATCTATCTTACTTACTGAGGATAGATGGATGTTTGTTACTGTTTAACACAAGAACTACTGAACGGATTTGGATGAAATTTGTCACATAGATAGTTTATAACCAGGTTTAACACTTAGGACACTTTTAATCCCGGTAGTACGATCGGATCGGACGGTAGAAGTGTCGCGGGCATAAGCTAGTTTATTTTCTAATACTAATCTTGTTCACATTTTTATCGTTTTTATTTTACCATATTCGTTCGGGAATTGTCTAGCTTCTCCTCACTAGGAAAATATTTACATACGAAAGCCTTTTTTCCGTGCAAAATGGACTGAGTCTTTCAAGAAATAACAATTTTAAATTCAATTTGTTTTTGATCCTATTTTATATATTAACCTTAGAATGACATCAGTTTAAGGAGTCTTAATATATTTACCTATGTAAGGGCTGGCTCTTTCTTTGGCCAAAGAATTAGCATTGCCATACAACGTGGCAATGCTGCCCGTCTTCTGGGCACGTTTCCGGATGACATCGACGGGGAGGAGTATTTTGACGCCTAAGTGTCCTATTGTTGTCGTTGTATATTTGTAGGAATTTACTTTTAGTCTTTTTTTTAGCCTTATTTTAGTTATATTTATAGTATGTATACAATGTACATAGTAATTTACTAAATATATTGTAAGTTGTGACTATGGGTAGTTTGGAAATTCAGAAGCCAAGTTAACACCAAAACAGTATTAAATACTCAACAAGTCATTTATATGACTTGTGCACAGAAGAAATGCCTACAGGAGATTCCAAACAAGGTACATCAAGTTATGAATGTTTGCCGGCAAAGAACTTAGTCTACTCAAACTGTCCCACACACAGGTTTGAAGTTGGTAACATAACGTCGAGTCTGAATCAAAGTTGTTTAGAAAGTGTATTCCTAAGTTAAATATAACTTAAGTAACGACTATGTCATGCAAATGAAGCTTACCTATACGCTGGTCCCCTTTTTCCTCACAGATTTGACGTAGAAAATGTTTTCCCACATTTTCAACTGGAATCAAATCCTTCCATATCCAACATGAGAGCGGGTATCAATCACTAAACTCACAACCACTCATAGTTTCACTTAACACAAACTTAATTAAACCTCAACTTGAATCAACTTAACCGAAACTTAACACGTCGGAACCGGGATGACAATGTTCATGGCACTATGACAACTTTCAAGTAGCACTTTACTGTTACGGCACTCTAACTTGTTGTACGGCAACGTGGAACTTTTTAAGGTAGTATTTTTGATAGTTTTTAATAAATATGTCAAAATAATTTGACGTGTAAAGTTATAAGGGGTCCCTATAAAGCGTTTGATGACCTCTAAAGTTGCTTTACAACTGAGTGTTGAATGCAAAGCGCACAGTTTCTCCAGCGCGCGCGCAGCTCGGTATGCGGGCAAGTCGGTGTGTGAGTACATAGGGACACGACGACACGCACACATTCAAACGCAGGCTGCACGGTTTTTGTCGATGTCCACGGGGCAAGTAACCTTAGTAGAATAGCGTTGTAGCTCGAGAATTGACGAAGGTATTTTTATGGATTTTCTAAATATGGGTAATATTAGTGACAAGTTTTCTGACATGTGGGATTTTTGTCTTCAAATAAAGCATAACATTTCAGTGTAAATTAAAAATAGCCTAGTTCATACAAGATTGTAACATGCAAAAACAATTTAATTAAAATCTCCGAAGGTTTAATGCAACTCATTTAATGCAAATTTTGAAGCCAACTTTGGCTAGGCGTATTTTATTTATTTTGGAATTAGGCACATCAATAATAGTATAATTCATTTAAAAAAGGTTAATACAATTTTAATACACAACTGATCATAAAAGTTCTACAACAACGAACAAATAAATTTCCAAGTTACAACGCAACGGTACTGCGTCAAAGTTTTTCTGAAAGCTGCTGGTCGATGTCCCGCTAGTGAGACTCGAGCTTCGTCACCCTTCTCTCTCGCACTTTGCATTAACCATACATTAGAAAGAGACAACCATACGTCTCAAGACGCGCTATAATTTTGCAAAACTTGAAGCGGCCTTACTACGATAATATTGATGGTAAGAGTTACGGTCGTTTAGATATAACCCGACTCATTTTGAAAGTGCATTTGAATATCCTGTTTCTTTGATGATAGGACACTTTTTCATCTGGCTGCATTGGCAATATTATTCTTGGCTAGTTTACATGGATAGCGGGCTGATTGGTTCGAATATAAGTCTATTGAACAGTTTCGATCAGTTCGAGACTATTTTTTGTTAGTTAATCTAATTATGAATTGGTATGTAGATATGGTAGTCAACTGTATGTTGTAAAGAGATTAGTTGTGGTCATATTAAATAGAAAAATATTACTTATGTGGATAATTAAATAAAATTATTGAATTATGCTGTTGCGACAACAAACTGACACAGCTTTGTACCTACCTACTTATTAATTTCATCAAAATATAAATATAACTAACTGTTGCCCGCGGCTTCGCTCGCGTTTTGGTCGGAAATTATCCCACGGGCACGTTGTAAATATAGCCTATAGCACTCGGGGATAATGTAGATTCCTATTAGTGAAAGAATTTTCAAAATCGGTTCAGTCTATCCAGAGATTACCCCCTACAAACAACCATAGAAACTTACAAACAAATTTTACCTCTATAGAATATTAGTATAGATACTCGTAGTATAGATAAAATTCATCTATACTAATATTATAAACAGGTAAAATTGTGAGTTTGTAGGGGGTAATCTCTGGATCTCCTGAACCGATTTTGAAAATTCTTTCAGTAATAGGAAGCTACATAATCTCCAAGCGAGTGCCCTAAGCTATATTTACAACGTGCCCGCGGGATTATTTCCAACCAAAACGCGAGCGAAGCCGCGGGCAACAGCTAGTTCTATATAATATCACTTAATTATCGAGATGTTTTCATGTATTTGATAAGTTTTTCACTAACTGTATATTCTGTAACTAGCACTTTTTTGGTCTCTCCAGTGGAGGCAGGTCCTACCTTATCTAACTGAGAAAAACATCACCTCTTGCTAATATCCGATCAGCTGAGTCAAGCACCCTCTACAAAAACAAAACATCGACCCTCCAGCCTGCGCCTGCGCCGAATTTCAGGTCGTCAACTCACATAATAGCCATCATCCCAATACGCGGTCAACCCACAACAACTCAGTAATTTGTTAACCGACGATTTAAATAAAAACAAAAACTCGCTCACGTAACTTAATATATAACTGTTTATTTTTTCAACAAACTTCGCATTTAACAAGATATGCTATTAGATAATAAATACATAATGAGCACTTTAATGTTGGGTTTTTTGCTTGTTTTCGTGTAAATGCAGTTATCGGGTTGGCTAGAATCATACGCCTAAGGGGTCTGCTCGATAATAATATTATTGAACGTGCTGTTTCGCTGTAATTAAGATTTTAAAATTTCTCATGCGAGATGGTAAGTACTTATATTAAGTGTTGATAAAAAATACGTGGGTCAATAAAACCAACCTATTACATGGGCGTAACCTGAAGAAGATAAAGTGCCTCTAAAACGAAGAAATCCTGGCTTATTCCATACTGTGTACAATGATCACAAGTTGTCAATACTCCCTAATTCCTACTACATTTTTCTTGACGGCATGTAAAGCCAAGTCAGAGGCCCATGAGTGGCCTAAAAACTCTGACACCAGGTTAGGCACTAACCACACGATAAATACGGAAGAAGACCCCGTGATCACAATGTTACGACGACCAAATGAGGGTATTAGCTATTTCTTTTAAAGGAACCAGTCAACCAAAAAAATCCTCCACGATAAAGAAGAAGAATTGTATTTAATATTTTGCTTCTTGCGACCTTGCTCTTTTCTAAGACACATAATCAAGCAGACCAAGCTTATGTTTTTGATCAACCTTTGAAACAACTTGGCAAGGAGCTTATTGTTCCAACGCAACTTAGTACGAAAATCTGTATCAGTTCAGAAATTGAACGTTATTTTTCAAAATGTATAGTTGTTCTTTCTTTAAACATAATAAGGCACTCCAGACAATGACGTCATTTTAATGTATCCGTACGGTGCTCCAATGAGGTTACACAAACGACGCGGGCGCAGTCAGGTGAGCAATACAGCGGAAACGGGATTACATTCCGGATCAGGCTAACTTAGTCAATGAGGCCTGAAACTATAAACTTAACTTTTAATTATTTACCTAATAAGCATAATTTACTGCAGAACATACTTTTCTATATCCGCCGCTTGAGTGAAAAGGCGAAAAGCAATTTCCTCACCACGTGCTCAGAAGATAGCCTAGTGGTGTGACCGTCGGACTGCCTAGTCATAGGTCTCAAGTTCGAACCCAAGCCACGCACTTCTGATTTTTTGGATCCATGTGCGTATTGTATAATTATCTTTAGCTTCGGTGAAGGATAAAATCGTGAGGAAACCAGCATGCCTGACAGATATTTCTCGACGGCATGTAAAGCCAAGTCAGAAGCCCATGAGTGGCCTAAAAACTCTGACACCAGGTTAGGCACTAACCACACGATAAAGAAGAAAGAAGACCACGTGATTACAATGTTACGACGACCAGGTGAAGATACTAGCTATTACTTTTATAGGAACTAGTCACCCAAAAACATCCTCAAAATCTATCAAACTATAATAAAAGTATGTCAACAAAATCGAAAGATTGATACAAAATATAATTTTATAACCCTCTCCTGATGATACTCTCGATGAATAATAATAAAATGCTGTGTGACATTCCTTAAACAGTGCCGTCTCTTTCGCACACAAGTCTACAACAACGTTAGAGCGAGACGGCGGTACCGTAGGAAGCACTCCCTTATCGTTCATTCCAGGAATAACTTTCACATAGATTGTGATGGTAGAGGGGTTATGCATTTGGAATGCAAAAAGTACGGCGCGCATTTTATACGGAGTGGTAATAAGTCATAATTTGACCATAACATGTTCGGGTGATTAGTTAAGGTGTGCTTACAACTTAGTACCACCTCAATCATAGTCAAGCTTAGTTTGCATAGCTGGAATTACTCTGTGAGATAAAGTTACTTACTTTGAGTTTGTTTGTTTCATTGACTTTTTTGCCACCGACTTCCTAAAGTAAAGTTATTTCAGACTTTTTAGTGTCTTTTTGAAAGTCGGTTTATTTTACCCTTTTTAGTTGTAGTAAGATACCACAAAAATTGTAAAAGAAAAAAAAAACTATTTACTGAACCGATTTTGCTGAAATTAAGTACTATACTTTTACATAAAAAAAGAATTTTTCAATTCAGTTCATAAATGACGGAGTTATGAGGAAACAAACAAAAAAAATACAACCGAATTGACATCCTCCTCCTTTTTGAAGGAAGTCGGTTAAAAATAACACGGTACCTTTAAAAGCAAAACTAATCGTATAAAAGACTTTTTATTTTATTTATTTATTTGTTGGAAAAGGGCTAGGCAGACGATGATGATGATCATACAAACGAAAATCAGCAACCCGGCTCATCAGCAGAACAGATGGTCGAAGGAAGGAAGGATTACTTTCACTGGTAGTTCGATTTATCAATCACATTACTCAAGAAACATTACTGTAAACCAAATACTAACTGTTGTCCGCGGCTTAGCTCGAGTTTTGGTCGGAAATTATCCCACGGGCACATTGTAAATATAGCCTATGGTACTCGGGGATAATGTAGCTTCCTATTAGTGAAATAATTTTTAAATCGGTTCAGTAGATCCAGAGATTACCCCCTACAACCTAACAAACTTTACCTCTTTATAATATTAGCATAGATTATATTACTCTATTCATTCATAAACTTCCTCATCCAAGTTACCTGTCAGTCCTGCTGATCCAGTATAAGAAAACGAGCGTGAATACTATCTTAATTCCTATAAATATTAATGGAACATAATCCTTTACTTTGTTTGAATAAAATGACTGAGTCAATTTGTTTCATACCACTCATTTTAAAATTCTAATTTTTTGCATACTTGAATGAAGTAACTACGTACTTGCGTTTTCATTGAATTCTCTTAAAGTGATGTAAATATTTAAGTGGGAATGTTAATTTTGTACTGCAATCTAATATTCATTTTTAAATTATACATAACATTACGCCTGTAGTCCCCGAAGGGTTAGGCATAGGTGTACCTAATAGTACAGCCATATTTCGCCAGTTACGCTTTAGTCCCGGGTAAAAAGTGGCGAGCTTATTACCATCAACCGGCCACAAATACAGACTCCGTGGCTGCTACTGAAAAATTCCTGATGGAAAAACCCAGTAATACTTTACCCGTCCTGGGAATCGAACCGGGAACCTCATGCGCAATGAAACGCCTTGTAATTGACTTGATGCTGTAAGCATTTAATAGTGCAAAAATACTTTCAGCGTTAGTTACAGGAGTGATTTCAAGGTCACTCACTTTCACTTCCACATAAATTATTTAAAAAACTCAAACGTCAATACCACAACACGCCCATTCACACAAAAATAATTTTAAATATTATTGTCGTGTCAATTCCTTAAAGAGAAAAGTGTAGTAAATACACTATTGTACGCCCACGGCTTTCATATGACGATATTAACACACAAAGTGATAGGGTGCCAGCCAAGCGCCATTTATCAGCCAATTCAAGACTATGACTGTCTTTTTTTTCTAACAGGAGGACCCAATTACATTGTCTGACTGCCTATTGAGGCCATTGTACGATGGGTAAGATGGGTTATAGGAATATAAGCCGACCGTTACTAAAGACTGACTACACCGACTACTGATCTAAAGTCGATCTTGGAAATCAATTTAGAATAGTTTTTGCATAAATTCGGTCAGGAGCTTATCAGATGGATTTCCAACATATTACATATTGGTTGGTTGACCGTACCTGCCTCTACAAATATTGTGAAAGCGAAAATCTAGATTTGGATGCAGGGTACAGCACCACTCTTTTTCCCGCAAAAGTTTTTTGCGCAATTAAAACATTTTTTGTATTTTTTATTTTTGGGTTCATTAGCAACTTAAAAGACCCAAGCGACACCCTGCACCACCAACCCGCATTGGGGTAACGTGGTGGAATAGTCCAAATCGCCCATGAAAACTTTCAAACCATGACAGAGATCGCCCAGGATAGAGAGTTATAGGAGAACACAGGGGAGATGTTTTCCTATTATTTTTTGGGGGTATGGAGAACAGGGTGTAAAGTTCTTCATCCCCTATAGAAAAGGGAAGATCCTCCGACCAGGGGGCCTAAAATGGCCACTTTATCAGAATCATAATCCTAATCACGTTAAAAATTTAAAACTCTTAAAATGGACTTTGTTGTCATAACCATAAAGACCATTTTAAGAATTTTAATTTTTAGAAGCCGCGAATAACTTTACTTGCACAATGTAGGATTTCAATGTATTTCGATGTTTAGTTCTTCGTCTGTGATATAGATGGCGCTATAGAACTTTTTGTTCTATGTTGCTGCAGTATTCTTATAGTGCCACTACAATTTTATTTAATGACTTTTTATTGATTTCCCCAAAGTAAGCCCTGATTTCATAACTAATTATTCCTTGGACACTAAAAAAAAGCTTGCAGATATAACACTGATGGACAATCTCCCCAGATGATCAGGGGTCTACCATGACGTCTTGAAGCAGGAGTAATTCCAGTGTGGGGAAGAGATGGCGCTAGACAACGTGTATAGCTCTGTCTCTTTCCCACACTGGAATTACTCCGGCTTTAAGACGTCACAGTAACCCCCAGTTCAGACTATCGAAGTGAAACAGAACAGTAAAACGCGACAACGAATAGAAACACGTTCCTACAGAGTTCCAACACTGTTTAGCGTATAATGTTATGTCAGGCATTTACTGCGTTTTACTTTGTAGTAAACGTTGCTGATAAAAACATTGATTATTATCTTGGGATTAAATTACGGGAAAGGAGAAATTAAGGTAGACACATACTTTGTAATTGCTAATACTTACATCGTATTGTCAGAGACTCCATTCGCGTACGTTGATGTGTAGTTTTGAGAATCGCAAAATCTTTTCTTTGTCTCTTTAAAGAATATAATCATCTTCAAAATCTTATGGTTGTACATTCAGTAGTTAAGTCGTTAGTGAATCAAACAGTAGAACATGTCGAAGCTTTATCGACTTGTATTACTACCCAACTAATACATATTAACTCTACGGGTATTATTAGAGGACTTACGTGCTGAGTTTAAATACACGATTGCTGTCACATGCGTGCACTAACTGGACGGGTCAAATCCGAGTGGTTCTTTCCTCAAAAGACCATTTCAGACAGTAATCTACATGATCCTCACACGATCTGACCAAGATAATGTTTGGACTTTAAGAGACTAACCTCGGACTTTCTTATATAGGGTGACTGGTAATTAGTGACCGATACATAAACACGTGATTGTACTCATGATAACAAACAACTTTCACAAAGAAACATTTTTTTTATACTCATTCACTATCACCATAACACAACAGCCGTATGAAATTCGCGCACCGCGCGGGTGCTCTGCCTACCCACTGCTGTTGCACGGTACGATAGTAATGAAACAGAACGGCGCACACTGGTCCCAAATTAAAAAAAAGTGGACATTGATAGTAGACCGCTGATATTTTTTTTATTGTTGATACAATGATAACAGATAAGGCAAAAAAATATTATTGTCCTACTTCAAATACTTTTCTGTAAAAAAAATATTTCTTTTTTTTTTGTATGGGAGCGATTACATTTTACTCAATTTCTCAAAAACTTTAAGCGATGTCGAGATGGCAATCACATATGTTAGAAAACTAATAATTCTGAGTATTTGGCTCGAAGAAACTTATTGCTTATCTCTGCGTACTTTCGAGATAATAGTGACAGAAAATAACATTTTTTTTTAATGTTAATTTTTTGCTTTTTTTTAATCATAGCCTTACTTTAGCACATAATTATAATGTATGCGTAATGTCAAATAAGTAAAAAGAGACTTCTCTGTAAAAGAGGTTATGGGGGCTCACTAATGACTGAAAAGCTATGACCTTTCTGAAGGAGTACTTTCATCAGTTCTAAAAAACAATCAAAATGAAGACAAATAAAGCTGCAAAGATAAAGTTGAATATGTTCACAAACGATTCTGAAAAAATATTATGGTGAAAGATTAATATTTGGGTCTATATTCTCTTGAGAAATCTCTATTTCCTCGTTTTCCAACGAAAGCAATTCATTGTTCAAGATCAAAGCACTAGCCTCTGGAAACAACTGTTTATGTAAACGAGCAAACTTTGGTTTGATATGGCTGATGTAAGGATCTGAGCTAATTAAAAAGCTGTGGATAGTGTCTAAATTAGTCTGAACTCTACCGATTTTTCTTGTATGTGCCATTCTAACATTCCGGAAATCTTTATTCCTCGCTTCGGAAGCTTCTTCGGAAAGCATGCCTATCGGAATAAAGGAGAAATTTTCACAAATATCAGCACCGTGTATCAACAATTTATGGACACTTGAAGGCATGTAATACCATGGATATAAGTTTACATATAGCATTGCTGTTTCTTTACAATATTCCCTAAACAAGTTGGTATTAATAAGTTGACCAGATGAAATTGTTTGTAAAATGACTGCAAATCTCTTGATTAAATCAGGGTGGATACCCGTTATTTCAGCAGATACTTCATAATTTTCAAAAAACCTTCTTGCCGTGTTACCGTCATTGGTTGTACCAAATCCCTGTTTTACTATGTCAATTAACAAACCAGTTCTTTCCCGGAATTCTTCTTGTGTCAAATTCTTTTTAATTTCTTTTAACAATTTATCTTCTTTTCGTGCAGCCCACTTTTTGAAGTCTAAGTTGTACGAAATGTGTAAAATACATTCCATACATCTTATCCACATATGAAGCGAAGACAGACCATATTTATACATATCTTCTCTGATGAGTCTTTTGGATACAAAGTCCAAGTCATTCATTTTGCTAGGTGGGGTATTGCAAATATTACAAACAGCTGCAGAAGAAGTATTGGAAATCACAGTAGAAATTTTCCCATCAATCATAGTCATGTACAAATCATGTTTAATATCAAAATTATCTACAATTGTGGGAACAAGATTACGAATTTCTTCCTCTAAGGATGCACTTTCCTTCTTTATCAATTCATTTGTTTCTTTTGCAAATATAAAGCCAATTGGACGACAATAGTTTGTTGAAGAGGGAGCAGGATTTTGCCACAAGATAGTACCACTCTCTTCTTCCAAACGAAGCGGAACCTAACTAATCATGAAAACTGAAGAATCGTCAATTTTAGTGTCGGAGTGTGAATTTTGTTTACAATTACTTTGAGAAGATGACCCGTCAAAACCCCATTTGCTTATTAGTTTTAGCGATTTTTTGTCGGCAGAGTTGTGCTGAATTGTTTTTAATATCCTATTAGTTGTCAAATCTAGAAGCGATTGAAGTCTTATCTTAGCATCAGATTCAGTTACAGTTATGTCTGACTCTGGAGGATAACAAGTTTTTTTAGCTTCCAGGAGCTTTTGATAGGATGGAAGACCATACATTTTCTCTGAAGCAAGAATAGTTCTTAAATTTCGATATTGCCATTTTGACAAATTTGTTGAGGTGTAAAGCGCTAACGTTTTATCATCTGGTAAACACGGTTTGTCAGTCTTTTTAGCGAATAGTACATCATGTACCATCTCACATTTTTCCTTGTTTTGGCTGAGTTCGTTTAATATAGCTGCTAATTTTGTTTTTTTAGACTCTTTTAATTTGGCACATAAAGCATAAACTAATTCCTCCTCTGTGTGATCTAGAAGTGTTAGAGAACGCCTTTTCTTCTGTTTATCAGATATATCAACAAATGGTTTTTTACTTGTACCATAACTTAATTGATGAGTATCCACTTGCGTTTCGAAATTTGGAATTACTTCCTCGGCAACTTTAAAAATGCTGCTTAAATCGATATTTTGACATTTTGGCCAAACTATTTGGGATTGTAACCAGTCTGAATTTTTGTTAAGAAAGGTCTTTTGAGCTCTACTGGAAGCAGACCATCTTTTTGAGATATTACTTGAAAAATTACGACAAAATAATTTAATATTACTCAAATCTTCGGAAGACAATTCAACACCAATACGTTCAATAAGGGCATTAAATAAAAATTCGACATTTTTAAAACCACCTCCTGATTTAAGAACAACGTATAAGTCTAAGTTGGTGACAAATGCGGACATATTATAATTTTAAGGAAAATTGAAAACAAATTAGAATCAAAGATATCAAAGACAAAGTGATTTTGATTTTAACAAAAAAAATTACGAAAACAAATTCGACGAAAGAAAGACAAACAAAAATTATTTGATTTTAAAATCCAAAGATTCAAAATACAACAATAACAAAACAAACAAACAACAAGCATTTCTTCAAGCGCACAGAAAAAATAAGGACACGTCTTATCGCAACCACATTTAGTTGTACATTGAGTGAGGTGTACGCGCGCGATTCGTGACCGTATTACGTTACGTCATGAGAGGCGGCCATCTTGTTATCCCGGCAAACTCGCGTCGAAGCTCCATTTTGCTGGCCAGCGGACCTATTGCGATATGAGTAAGGCTATGATTAAAAAAAAGCGAACAATTAACATTTAAAAAAATGTTATTTTCTGTCACTATTATCTCGAAAGTACGCAGAGATAAGCAATAAGTTTCTTCGAGCCAAATACTCAGAATTATTAGTTTTCTAACATATGTGAATGCCATCTCGACATCGCTTAAGGTTTTTGAGAAATTGAGTAAAATGTAATCACTCCCATACAAAAAAAAAAGAAATATTTTTTATAGAGAAAAGTATTTGAAGTAGGACAATAATATTTTTTTGCCTTATCTGTTATCATTATATCAACAATAAAAAAAAATATCAGCGGTCTACTATCAATGTCCACTTTTTTTTAATTTGGGACCAGTGTGCGGCGTCACGCGGCTAACAGCTGATAGGTCACAGAAGCGCCCGCGCGAATTTCATACGGTTGATGTGTTGAGTACAAAAAAAAAAGTTTTTTTGGGAAAGTTTTTTGTTATTACGAGTACAATCACGTGTTTAAGTATCCGTCACTAATTACCAGACATCCTATTTAACCACTATGCACGACAGAATTTTGACACATGACACATCAGCTGAATCGGCGGGGTGATGCGCATTGTCAAGAAATTCAAGAATTTTCGTGAACTTTCAGCATTCGATTTTATAATGAAAAATATGTCGCGGCAGCTGTTTCATACGATAAGTTTGTGGTTAATATCTCCAAAAACGTGTTGATGTCGGTAAAATGGCGTCAGTCTATTGCCAAATATGTGTAAATTACATACCACTAAACCCTTCCAAAAATAGGTAACTTAGATGCGCTTGAAATAATGTACATGGACAAGTTTCTCGTTTGCTAAAAAAACTCGAAAGGGCAAAATAAAGACAGTAACATTCTATCTGCGTTCTTATTTTTACCATTATTCATACAAAATTTCATAAAAAAACACGTTCCAAGTCTTGACAAATATTACTAAAACCTCTTAGTGCTGACCGTAAACCCAAGATTCAACATTCGATTAAAAAGTTACAGTCAGCCTAATCGATTACTCGCAATGAAATCAAGTTTGGAAAAAAAAAGTTGAAACGGAATAAAAACTCCTTGGTATAATTTCAAATAATTATATCATTTTAAAATTAACATTTATGCTATCTTTTAGAATAATCTTATTTAGTAATTATTCGATGCTTTTGGCTGATTTCAAGAGAAGGAGAATAAATCTCCTCTCCTCCTCTATTCTATACTAATATTATAAAGAGGTAAAGTTTCTGAGGTTGTAGGGGTTAAACTCTGGATCTGCTGAACCGATTTTGAAAATTCCTTCACTAATAGGTAGCTACATTATCCGCGAGTGCCATAGGCTATATTTACAATGTGCCCGTGGGATAATTTTCGACCAAAACGCTAGCGAAACCGCAGGCAACAGCTAGTAAATAGACAGACGGACAGATCGACAGACTGACTGACAGACAGATTGACAGACTGACGGACCGACTGACAGACAGACTGGTAGTAGAGGTGGGCGCCGCACCGCGTTTTGGGCGCCGCCGCCGATCATTTGAAATTTGGCGCCGATTGAGGCGGGCGGCGCCGAGGGCCCAGGCCGCTGTGAACCCGCGCCCGCGCGGTACGCGCCACCGCCAGTCGTCACGGCACTTTCGCGCTAGTTGCCACGTACGCTCTTGACTTGGAACCTGACTGACTTTGACTCGAAAATGAACCAACTGGTGACGATGATGACGTTTTACAGAATTTTCAAACGTTCAATACTGAGTTTGGCGATATACATCACTTGCAAAGCATCAAAACTGCAATGCCGACCCGTTGGCATAGTGTGCTAAGCATGTTAGAGAGCTTGGTGCATTGTTGCAATAGGAATCCAGTAAACATCATACTCACAAAGATTGGCCAGGAAGACTTGAAACTAATACAATTAGAATGGAACCTGCTGGAAGACCTTATTATATTTCTTCGAAAGTTTCGCGAAGCTGTCGGAAGTTTTATGTGCACAAAAGTCTGTTTCTGTTAATTTCTTGCTCTTGTGTTTCGCTCTGAATTAAAAGAGATTTTATATTCGATCTCAGACAAAGAAAGAGTCACAATGATATCGCTTAAAAATAGAATACCAAAGAAATTTCATCACAGATTTCTTTTGACCAAAAACGTAGTAGTGGCATCTCTTTTAGATCCCTGTTTTCAGAATTGAAAGAAATCGATTCTTATGTAGAAGAAAGAAATACCAATCGTGTGGCTTTTATGGCAGATTGCATCAATGAACATGTAAATACTTCCCGTGATCTTACAGAGCATCCTATCAGATCCAAGGTCCTCTTCGACTCAATCTTTGCTGACAAAATTATATAAGAAGCATAGTAGTTTCAGCGACATTGAAGAGGTAACGCGAACAGATTTTTCTTTTCGAGATGCTGGAGATACCTAGCTTCGGTCTACCCCAAAGAAGTGGAGATTTTGAACGGAGATGTGCTTGCCTATTGGCGAGAGAAGAAAAATGTGATCCCAGGACTTGCTGCGCTTGCCAGGACTATTCTTGTAATTCCTGCTATAAATACGCCGAGTGAACGTGTTTTTTCAATAGCAGGATTGGTTTTGAGCACTAAAAGATCGCGGTTGAGCCCTACACGCGTCAACAAAATAATTTTCATCCATGACAATTATAAATATTGTAAAAACTTTAAAATATATATTTTTCTGATTTTAATGTTTATTTCCTTCCTTTGATCGCTTTATAATATAACACTTAAACCAGAAATGGTTCTTTTTTTTTTTAAACACCCGCGCCGCGGCTTGGCGCCGCCGCGCCGACCAGTTCCACCAGGCACGCCGCCGCCGGCAAATTTTTGGTCGGCGCCCACTTCTAACTGGTAGACAGACTGACCGACAGACTGGTAGACAGACTGACCGACAGATCGAGAGATATACAGATAGACAGACTGGCAGACTGATTAAAAGATAGACTGACAGACAGGCCCACAGACAGACTGATCAACAGCCTGGCAGACAGACTGACTGCAGACAGGCAGACTGATAGACAGATTGAAAGACAGACTGATAGACAGACTGACAGACGGACAGGTCGACAGACTGACATACAGGAAGACAGATTGACTGGCAGACTGGTAGACAGACTGACCGACAGACCGGTAGACAGGCTGACCGACAGACTGACAGACGGACGGGTCGACAGACTGACTGACAAACAGATTGACAGACAGATTGATAGACAGACTGATCGACTGACTGACAGACAGACTGACAGATTGACAGACCGATTGATACACAGACTGATCGACAGACTGACAGACAGACTGGTATACAGACGGGCCGACAGACCGGTAGACATACTGACCGACAGACCGGTAGACAGACTGTCTGACAGACTGACAGACGGACGGGTCGACAGACTGACTGACAGACCGGTTGACAAACGGATTGATAGACGGACTGATCGACAGACTGACAGACAGACTGGTAGACAGACTGACCGACAGACTGGTAGACAGACTGACCGAAATACTGACAGACAGACTGGTAGAGAGACTGACCGACAGACTGGTAGGCAGACTGACTGGCAGATCGAGAGACAGACTGTCCGACAGACTGACAGACAGACCGACAGATTGACAGACCGATTGATACACAGACTGATCGACAGACTGACAGACAGACTGGTATACAGATTGGCCGACCGACCGGTAGACAGACTGACCGACAGACCGGTAAACAGACTGACTGACAGACTGACAGAGGGACGGGTCGGCAGACTGACAGACAGACCGGTTGACAAATGATTGATAGACGGCCACGACAGACTGACAGACAGACCGGTAGACAGACTGACGGAAAGACTGACAGACAGACTGGTAGACAGACTGACTGACAGATCGAGAGACAGACTGACCGACAGACTGACAGACAGACTGACAGATTGGCAGACCGATTGATACACAGACTGATCGACAGACTGACAGACAGACTGGTATACAGACTGGCCGACAGACCGGTACACGGACTGACCGACAGACCGGTAGACAGACTGACTGGCAGACTTACAGACGGACGGGTCGACAGACAGACTGTCTGACAGATCGAGAGACAGACTGACCGACAGACTGATAGACGGACGGTTCGACAGACTGACTGACAGACAGATTGACAAACGGATTGATAGACAGACTGATCGACAGACTGGCAGACAGACTGACTGACAGACCGGCAGACAGACTGACTGACAGACCGGTAGACAGACTGACCGAACGACTGACAGACAGACTGGTAGACAGACTGTCTGACAGATGGAGAGACAGACAGACTGATCGACCGACTGACTGCAGACAGGCAGACTGATAGACAGATTGAAAGACAGACTGGTAGACAGACTGGCTGACGGACAGGTAGACATACTTACTGGCAGACAGATTGACAGACGGACTGATCGACAGACTGGTAGACAGACTGACCGACAGACGGTAGACAGACTGACCGAAATACTGACAGACAGACTGGTAGAGAGACTGACTGGCAGATCGAGAGACAGACTGACCGACAGACTGACAGACAGACTGACAGATTGACAGACTGATTGATACACAGACTGATCGACAGACTGACAGACAGACTGGTATACAGACTGGCCGACAGACCGGTAGACAGACTGACCGACAGACCGGTAGACAGACTGACTGACAGACTTACAGACGAACGGGTCGACAGTTTGACTGACAGACAGATTGACAAACGGATTGATAGACAGACTGATCGACAGACTGGCAGACAGACTGACTGACAGACCGGCAGACAGACTGACTGACAGACCGGTAGACAGACTGACCGAACGACTGACAGACAGACTGGTAGACAGACTGTCTGACAGATGGAGGGACAGACAGACTGATCGACCGACTGACAGACAGACCAACAGACTGAATGCAGACAGGCAGACTGATAGACAGATTGAAAGACAGACTGGTAGATAGACTGGCTGACAGACCGGTAGACAAACTGACCGACAGACTGGCAGACGGACGGGTAGACAGACTTACTGGCAGACAGATTGACAGACGGACTGACAGACTTACAGACGAACGGGTCGACAGTTTGACTGACAGACAGATTGACAAACGGATTGATAGACAGACTGATCGACAGACTGGCAGACAGACTGACTGACAGACCGGCAGACAGACTGACTGACAGACCGGTAGACAGACTGACCGAACGACTGACAGACAGACTGGTAGACAGACTGTCTGACAGATGGAGAGACAGACAGACTGATCGACCGACTGACAGACAGACCAACAGACTGAATGCAGACAGGCAGACTGATAGACAGATTGAAAGACAGACTGGTAGATAGACTGGCTGACAGACCGGTAGACAAACTGACCGACAGACTGGCAGACGGATGGGTAGACAGACTTACTGGCAGACAGCTTGACAGACGGACTGATCGACAGACTGGTAGACAGACTAAACCGACAGACTGATCGACAGACCGGTAGACAGACTGACCTACAGACTGAACTAACAGCGTGAGATTTGGCATTTACATTTACATTTTTTTTAATTTTTTGCATTTACCCACGGGGAGGCTGTTGGCATCCCCAACATTTTATAAATTATATTTGTTGTCTTGCAACACTTTAACTGTCAATGTCAATATTTTTATGTCAGATCAACGTTCAGTTCAAAAATATAGCAACTCGATTGTCTCCATGAAACAAGTCACGGTTTTTTATTTCCACAAAATCTCTCTCTCAATATTACAACCCACAAGCCTTAACAGAGGCCTTGCTTGGGAACCAAATAAATTTTTTTCTAAGGGCCCAAGACCTGGGTATTCTATATCCAACCACAGATAATATAATACTTCGTCCAATCGACCAAACAATAGAAAAATATTTATTTTTAAGTAATTCTACAAAAAAATACTTAAGTCTCTTTTACCAGTATCCCAGTAGTATTTAGTAGTAGTGTTTTACCGGTATCAGTATACCGCATCATTATATTATGCTATTCAGCGTTGAGTAGTGTCATCCTGAAAAGATAATCCTGGCTGAAGGATCAAATACGATTGAAATTATGTCTATTCATCCAAATTGAACGAGTATCTATACAAAGTTTCGTGTCTGGGCTATTAACCGTTGAGGAGTTCCCTCGTGAGGAGAATATCCTGGCTGCAGGATGATGTCATGATAGAAATCATATTTATTCATCAAATATGAACGCATATAAAAAATTTCTTATCTGTGCTATTAACTGTTAAGGAGTTCCGTCATGAGAAGACGATCCTGCTTGCAGGATAAAGTCATGAAAGAAATTATCTATATCTATCAAATTCAAACGCGTAGATAGAGTTTTGTGTCCGCGCTATTAACCGTTGAGGAGTTCTCTCGTGAGGAGACGATCCTGGCTGCAGGACTAAGTAATGTTTCTCATAAGAATGTCAATACATTCTACACTTTTGGTTCTGGTGACAATGTCACCAGAACCAAAAGTGTGTGCAAAATTTCAGCTCAATCGGTATAGGGGAACTGGTTTGAAATTCAGTTTCAAGATTTGGCCAATACTTACTAACAAATTATGTAGATAATTTAAATACAATATAAAATTGAACAGCGAATGCATTCATAATTTAATTTTTTATAAGTATAGAATAAAAACGGCGCGAATTTAGCCATAGTTAGTCTGTGCTGTTTGTTGTGTCGGTTTTAGTACAACAATGTACGAAAAACTATTAAAATGACTATTATAAACTTTAAAAAATAATTAGTGTTTATTTATTGTATTTTACGCTTAAAACAAATTTATTTTAATTTCAATCTATCAATTTTTTAAATTCCTTAATTTAATTTCTCGATTTGATCGAAATTTACAAAAAAAGAATCGATTGAAATAATCGCTTCCACACATCAAGATAACAAAAAAAAAAAATGGTCGTCAATTTCGAATATAAATTGAGGAGTGGTAATGAATATTACAAGTTATTGGTCCCGCATTAGTAAACTACTCTAAGATCAGGGCATTTTCATGTTGTTTAGAATAATTGGAATGATATTTTGTCATATTTGTTATCGAATTAATACGCGTCTGTGTGATGTAATGTGAAAAATAAAAATGTAAACACGCAAGTTTGGCGCGAAACTTCGACTTTTGATATCAAAATTCGTCATTACCACTGCTTACTTAAATTGAACCCTGGATTAATTCGTCACATAATTAAATGACAAGTTAATCATTCTCAACATACTGGAGCTTGGATGTCCGAAAACCACTATTTTCATGATTTTTAGCCTCGGCCAGCACTGCCGTCAAAATGGCGATGACCGTATTTACGCACTTGGATTTTTTAAGGGTAAATTAAGAAACTTGCGCGCTAAAGACAGAAGTTTTAATGACGAGGACATATGAACTTTTTATCCAACTCTCTTAATTAGCGCACACTCATAGCATTTGATAATCGGAATATTAAATATTTACTTATTTAATGAGGATGACGTATGACTTAAACGCTTGCTCCTTTAGGGGCCGGTACCAAGTCAGCGGAGGTTTGTGTGTCGCGCCCCCAAAGGTACCCGTACCGAACTTTATGGTTAAGAAACACATCTATATTTTGAAATGTTAATGAAGTATGGAAGAAGAAAACATGCTTCGCCGACCCCAAATAAATCGGAACATGGGCAGGAGAATGAAGATGAATGACATGTAAAAGTGTAACTGCAAGAGATATAACTTTTAGTTCAGACAAAGTTGAAACATCTTCAGCACGATATTACTAGAAGAAAATCTCAACCAGTAGCCCAGCCTGAAGCATGTAGTGATCAAATAACTTTTTTAAGAGTACTTACACATTAATAACAAGCGAATAGCCAAGTATGTACGTAAAACAGAAGGAACAATAGAATGACTAAACAGATATCGTGTTCATAATTTATGACATATTCCAAGTAAAATGTTGCCCATACAGCCGAGTATTTTGAACGTATGAACATATATTTCAACGACATTTATAGCCTTTCTTAAGTTTTTTTATATCGCTGTATGTTTTGTTGATATCTGTTTTAAGAAGCCTGTAAATATAATTTTAATGAGGAACATCACAATATTGTCGTAGGAATCTCGTAAAATTGAACAGCGCCCATTATGTTGCGCAACAACTAAGTTCAGCAGGGCTATTGCGTATCTCTGTCGACAGTTCATAGTGATCATCACCTGGCGAGTTTTGAAATACAATGATCGTTCTTGTTGGTTTCAACCGACGCTACTGTCAAAACTGTCATTGTATATAAAAACTCGGAAAGCGATGATCACTATGAACTTTAAACAGAAATACGCAGTAGCCCAGCTGCTTAGATTGTTGCGATTCTTCTCGAACAGGCAGTGCAGGAAAGAGACGGAAGAGGTTTTTAGCTAATTCGTTTTTACTGTTAGTCATTATTATACGCCAAATACAGGGTGCAATTTAAGTCATAGGCAATATTTTAATCTAAGGCTCTACTCACGATACTGATTGCATTAGGGCGGCCGGCCAGCGCGTCGGCCGGCCGCAAACTATTTAATATTATTTGATGTTTGTTTACTTTTCGTTACGCGTTGTACTGCGCTTTAAAGTTTTGATACTTCAAGACTTATTGGGGATTAAGAAGTATTTTTTTATTACTTTTAGTGTTTATTTGCAACAATAAGCCTTTGCAATGTGATTACTACATTTTTAAAGTTTTCCATACTTGCATTAATAATATTTTTGATTTGCGAATTATTAGCCCTAATGCAATCAGTATCGTGAGTAGAGCCTTAGATTAAAATATTGCTTATCACTTAAACTGCACCCTGTATATCTGATGAAAATTTGCCAACGATACGCTAAGATTGATATTATTATATAAGAATCCCTTAAAGTATTTTTAGTGGTATTCTTGCGGTGTAAGCGAAATAATTGCGAATGTTGTTACAAAGTTTTTCCTCGTTTTGCCCAATTATTAATATCACGAATACATAGTTCAAATCAAATCAAAATATTTTATTTCACATAGGCCTAGACCCATCTAGGTCTAAAAACGTTGACAAAAAGGTGCACGGTTCGGAGAAGAACGGGCAAAAAAACTGCATGGTTAATCTTTTGGTATTACAATATTATCATGTTACAGCATTAGTACTTAAGTATGGGGGGTTACAATACCTGTCATAATAATATTATAAATAACAAGCAAAAAGAAAATAAGATTCTCTATTCGGCTTTAAACTAAGTGTGTTTTTCAGAGAATCAAACCCGAAACCATTATCACATACCGCCACTGCGCCATTCGCATCTAATTTATGGACATACTCACAGCTACACAGCGAAATAACGATCCGCAATCGATAAATAACAAAAAACTCAGTCAAAATAAATCAACGTTTATCGATAATCTTCAACATCGATTGAATCGAAATGCGTATCGATAGGGAACGGTACCCGCCTGGGGCACAGAATGCTTAGTATACAGAGACCTTACTTTATACAAAACAACTAGCAAAAGCTGAAAGGGAACAGACAAGTAGAAAAGGAATGAATCGCATGTGACTAAAAGAGTGATATCTACAATGTGTAACAGAATAAACGCACAACCTCTTAACGGGTCATTGTACTCATCATTATGAACAACTTTCACTATGGGACTAACCCCGAAACCCGGAAAAAAAAAACAGCTGTTCAGTACATTTTGTCGAATTATGCGCACAGAAATGTATGGGGCAGTCGATTTTTTTTCGCGATTTCAGTTTTGTTCCCATAGTGAAAGTTGTTCATAATGATGAGTACAATGACCCCTTAAGAGGTTGTGCGTTAATTCTGTTACACATTGTATACTAATATTACAAAGAGGTAAAATTTGTTTGTAAGTTTGTATGTAGGGGGTAATCTCTGGATCTACTGAACCGATTTTGAAAATTCTTTCTCTAAAAGGAAGCTACACTATCCCCGAGTGCTATAGGCTATATTTACAACGTGCCCGTGGGATAATTTCCGACCAAAACGCGAGCGAAGGCGCGGGCAACAGCTAGTTTAAATATAAATGTTGACAGATAAAGATGTGAACATTTTGGGAAAATGTTTGCTATGACAACTGTGCTGAGGAGGTCGTGGTGTAATAATAATAGCCGCTCGATTCAATCTTTAAGTTAAGCCGTGCTTGCCTAGGTTGGTCCGTGAAGGGTGACCATCCATTACAACCGAGTTCCCTTCGTGGCCCGTTGGTCCCGCCTGACATTTGCACATATTTCGTTACAGGTAGTCAGTGGCCCGAAAGTCTGACAACCAGTCTTACCAAGGGGTATCGTATTACCCGGTACTAACTGGGTTGTGGAGGTCAAATAGGCAGGCCTCCATGTAAAGTACTGGTATTCAGCTGCATGCGGTTACACTGGAATCCGAGCCCTAAACATAGTTGGGAAAAAGGCTCGGCAGACGATGAGATGAAGAGTGAGGGGAAGAGCAAATAACAAAAATTATGGATTGTGTGAGGAAGAACTTGAAATAAAAAGGACTAAATGATACCGTAACGGCTACCAGGGGGAGAATGGAAGAAAAAGGTATCAAAGTATCGGACAACTTTAGCCTCAAAAATATCAGACCAGATTATGGCACTGGCAATTGATTTAAAAAAATCAGCTGTTAGTAGCGATCACGATTTAATGTATTTGTGTAGTATTTTTCTATGGACTTTTATTTTGTATCAATATGACTATGTTTGTTAAGTTGGATTTTAATTTGGATAGACGTTCTAACTTCGGATGGGTGAGGAACGAGGTTACTTATTATAATAATTGTTTATGTTGCTTCTTTTTGTGTACCTACTGTGCAAATATTTCGACACAATATATTTTTGTTACGAAATAAACAACTTGAACTTGAACTTCCATTGTGACATATTTCTTCCCTTACTTCTCTTTACTTTTAGCATTTAATTCCAGTCCAGAGCAGTAGTAGCCTACGAAACGATAAGAAACAAAGATTCACAAGCCCCTTTCCTCTGCATCATCATCATCCACATGCCGACTGCACCCACTGCTGGATATAGGCCTCTCTTTTTATTCTTCGTAGTGCCAATCTCCACGCTCCTGTGCCAGCTAGTCAGGTTTTTTTTCGCGCAATGGCAACAATGTCGTTTGCCCATCTAGCCGCCGGACGACAACTTCTTTTTCTGTTCCTAGAACACCACTCGTTTTCCATTACTCCCCACAAAATTCCATACAAACCAAACGTTAACATGTGAGCGGATCCCTCCACCAAGTACGAAGTAAACTATCTGTACCACACATTATCTGTGGTTTGCCGTTCATTAGCGAATGACGTCACGAGGCTCGTCCACCCGCTCCCAATCGTTAACCTAATTAAAACATTCTCCAGGTTCGATTATCTGGCTACACCGATACATGCATTATGTGCTTTTTATATAACCGTGCGTTACATAGTGTGCATGTATGTGCAGATAAGCGAGTACGTGTGTATGTGCTGGAGTTATTGGTGAGATATTATGGTTTTGGCGATCGGTGGTGAAGTTGGTGAAACTGAATTTTCATATAATTACTGTATATACAGGATGTAATAAAAAAAGCGCAATACCTCATATGTGGTGATTCATACCATCAAACTTGAAGTGGTCCAGTTTGATGGTACCGTAAGGAATAGGGGTAAAAAAAAACTACTCTTCACACTAATTGCGTCAGCCGATGCGATATTTAGTATGAGAAGTCCAAATTATTTTTTGTCGACCATGTTCCTTGGTCTAAAAAAACACGTATTTTATTATTATTATTATTTCTCGACGGCATGTATAACCAAATCAGAGGCCCATGGGCGGGATAAAAGCTCGGTCACCAGGTTATGCACTAACCACACGATAAAAAAAAAAACACATGCGCTTATTCTATTACAACCTGTATTATCAACTGAGTATAAGTTTGGATTGCATGCTGCATTAAAGTTATCACACTTTCTGCATCTGCATAGTTTTCGGTGCTGCATTCTACTTGCATGAATCTAGTTTTGCAAAATTTAAACTGAATCGAATGTAAAATTTTAGTGAACTCTTTCGTAACTGAATCAACTATGCTAAAACACCTAATGCCAGTGGTAGCAAGAATACTGCACTTCTGAATTTGTGATGAATAAAATAAAGAAGTAAAGTAAAGAAGGCCAAAGCGAAACTCGCGTCGTACTCGTATTGGTTTTTTTTTCGCTCAATGTGCGTTACACTTGAGCTTTCAAAACTTTGCTTGCATTTGATACGGAACAATAATTGAACACGTACAACTCACACTTGACAGTCTTTTGTTTTTCATTGCTGGATCATTCCGTGAGTTATGAAACTCGGGACTAATTGTTTTTAAGCTACCGCTTAAAATAATTATAAAATACAGCTGGCATCTGCTGTGCAATTATTATTTTTTAATTCATTCTGAGAATCAAAACAATTCAAGGTTGTTATCTGAAAACATAATTTGTACAACAAAATCTAATACCATCTGTTCCTTATGGCGTAAATTGGTGGTTCAGAAAGAAGGAATAAAGTTTATTTGACGGCAGGCACACAGAATAAAATGAAACAAAATAAAGGAAGAATAAAAAAAATAAAAAAAAACACAGTTGACATTAAATTTTTAGGTCATAAAAATATCAATTCGTGTGACTATGTTATATTATATGTATTATTAATTGGGATAATTAATTAACTAAATAAGAGCACATTGGGAATTATATACCTGAATATAAAAATCTTCTATTTGCATATACACTAAATAGCTTTTAAAACCATCTTAAAATAATAAAAATAAATAATCTATTTACATAATTTAAAATGTTTAAACAAATTTTTGGTAGCAGATAAAATGTGACATGCTGTATTATTATCGAACATTTGATTTTATCTGATTCAAAGGTGCAAGCGCGTTTATGTCTTTTATATGGAGCGATTCAAAACAGTTCATACTCCTAAACAGAGTACAATGGGTACTCGTAATTTTAATTTTATACCAATAAGTAATCTTACTATTTAGTTTTGACCTTAACAATTGTTGACTTAACGACTAATTAAGGTTCAAATACGTGGTTGGTCTATCATACGAAAACGTGTGATGATTTATATCTACTTTTTAGTAGTATTAATACGAGTAATAATAAGAAACATCTTTCTGACCAAAGTTTCACTGGTAAAAATACTTTAAGCATTAAGTTTAAAAAGCAAAAAAATAAATACAGTGATATGTTTCATTGCCACTTTAATAATAGTAGTTAAGAGGAGAAAGGGCCTGCGAGGAATTAAAAAAATAGGTATTTGAAGAAAATATTGCCGTCGTAAAGTACGATAGGGACAGGTGCAGCTCCGACCGATTATATCACAAAAATGACACAGTCAGAATATGATGTTGATGAAATGATGTCTAAATATGTTTAGTACTAACACAACCAGTGTTTTTGTTTTATGTTGCAATTGGGCCCACGTGTTATAATTTTTTTTAATGTAATATTCAGGGTGGATCTTTTTTTTTTTTCAAGTTCGAACCTAAATGTTAAATTAAGCGATACAAAAGAATGTGTGTGTTTCAGCCCACGCCCATCGTAAAAGTCGATTGAGTCAATTCAGAATACGTATGTGATGCGTGGGCCTCTTTATAATTTGTTACCGGCGTTACTGCACTTTTGCAATATCCAATCTTAGAGTTATGTCTTTAAATGTCACATGCCTTACGTTTACACCATAGTGCTTTGGCATTCAAATTAATGATCCACAAAAAATAATTAATGATGGAGATTTGTAATTATCGTGTTTGAGTTACGTCATTGGTTTTGAGTTTGGACGTTTGGAGCGATTACTTGACATGGGGCTTTAAGTTGGATTTGAAATGAGATCTTCTTCTTTTGAAGTTGTTGGTTAATGTACATTTATTGTTGTAACTAGCTTATGCCTGCGGCTTCGCCTCCGTGGAGTTCGGTAATTAATAAACTATCTCTGTGCTATATTCCATCCAAATCCGTTTATAGTTTTAGCGTGAAACAGTAACAAACATTTATACATTCTCACAAAATTTCGCATTTATAATATTAGTAGGATTAAATTAATTAGGCCCAAATGGTGGTTCTTCAGGTCTTCAGAAATGCAGGTGTATGGAACACCTTGTCCCCAGTGTCCCATACACCAGCATTTTTACATAAGGAACATGGTTTGTTAAGGAGCACCGCATTCGTACTGGATATGGTTGAAGTCTTGTATACCTAGGGTTGGCTTAGTCGAATAATGCCCAATTCGTAAAATGCCCAACAGCTAAAAAAAGGACTAATTCGCTAAATACCTTAAGTGTCCGGTTAAAACTTTTTGTGATAGTTTCATTATACTCGTAACACCGTCTGAACCCAATTGTTATCTACCGGGATGCAAAAATTTTTGAGCTTGTTGCTTCGCTCGCTCTTTCATTCACGGTACTCTTAAGTACTTCTTAAGAAACGTTCCTAATTTTGTAAGTCGATAAATTAATGCACATTTCTGTAAGACTTAAAAGAAAGTAAGAACCCTTCCGCCGCGCCCTGACTTCTTGTTTGATTTCACGCACTCACTATCACCATACTATTCGTCTGACGATGTTTTTAATTTTTCTCTTTTTTTTGGGTGTCCGGGAAAAAAATCTATTTCACCTAAATTCCCGGGGTTTTAAAGTTTTTGTCCGATATCGCCGGCTTTGGTGATGGTAACCCTATACATATATACGCCATGTACCTGGATCAGCAATATTTTTCTCTTAAATGAAAAGTAAAAAATAGTGTGTGAGAGCTTCACACACTATTTTTTACTTTTCATTTCTCCTCTCGCAGGCCTGCTGGAAGATTTTTCTTAAGAAATAAGCATTACCTTAGTGCTTAAAAGCTATTAGTTTCTTATGTTTTTTACTGTGTGACAGAAATAATAAAATAACCTATAGTGACAGTCAACATATACCTTAATAATCTACCAAAAGATATACGCAACCCTAAAAAGTTGCCACATAACTTTGCTATAATTTGACTCGTGTGAAGTGTGTGTTTTACCCTTAAAAATAAGGGTGGCAATTATTGAAGTCCTAAACAAACAATATCACAATCCTTTTCAAACAAAAAATTGCTAACGCAAAGCCCACCGTGGCAAAACCTGTATTTAATGTTTCAAAAATATTTTTATTTTCCTGAATCATGAAAATCAGGAGATAGACACATAGAATACACTTTCTATCTTTTACCTTTTAGCTTTCCAGTTTATTCCCTGACCTTTTAAACGCCAGTCCATAAAGACCGCGCGTGCTCTCCACGCCAAGCCACAATTTCACAGCAAATACAAATACAAAAATAATAGGGATTTCAAAACAATTTAATTGTTTATTTCGTGTTATAGTTCACCGCATTTTTGTCATATATCTGTGTCGTTGGCGTGCAGGGCACGCGCTTGCTTGTCACGTATATGTGACATTGGCGTTCTGAAGGTCACGAACGCCATTGCCACACATCTTGCGGTAGCGAAATAACACGTCAAAACCCTCAGATTAAGGAACCTCGGTTACAACGCGGCCACGACTACGATTAGTGACATGACCGCAGAAGGTTCGACTAAAAAGTTTGGTCACAACTGGTCAGACTAGGTCGACCTTCTGCGGTCAATATTATGACCAGCCGTGGTCGCGAATGGCGTGAGGTGCCTTAAACGGCAGCTACAAGAGGTAGGTCGCCCTATTCCCAGGCTTTTAGTTTTACTTTCTCAATAGACACACAAAAATGTTAGTACCGCCCCGGTGCGCTTTTGTTTTATGCAATTGTTTAGTTGCATAACTAGTCGACTAGGGCTTATAACAATGCAACAACTGGAATTATACACACGGGCTATCAATGTAAACAACAAAAAAAATGGTTGATCATTTAAAATCTCTTGAAATCTTCATAGTTAGAAACTAACTATACAAACTGGTTTTATTTTTACGGTGAACTAAACCTGACCTATAAAGAAATCTGTATGAAACATCAGAGTTTTTTGCGATTTCGGAATTGATGCCATGGCGCATAGTAACCATAGTGAATTACTCCGGAGATTTTGATTTATTCCAATTACACCTTGTCAAGTTTCTCCCGATGGATTTGTAGAATCGACTTGGAACATCGTCTTGGTCGTGCTACAAAGTACCACACGATTTAGCATATAGAGCGAATAGCAGCAAATTGTCCACGATAACTGTAATGTATGTTATTTTTCGTGGCGACCGCGAACCGGAAGACGTTTCGTTGGAAGGCCTCCCACTAGGTTGAACGATGACCTGGTGAAGGTTGCGGGGATCAGCTGGATGCGAGTCGCACGGGACCTGTCAATGTGGCGACACTTGGGGGAGGCCTATGTCCAGCAGTGCAACGTCTTTCGCCTGAAATGATGATGATGTTATTTTTCCGCTCAAATATTTTGATCCTTCCAGATTTCAGCACTGCCAACAAAAAGCTCCCAATTCCATTACCCCGTGTGCCCCGCCTAGCTCCGTAAGGCGCCAAGCAATGACCCACTGAGAGAGTTATTTATATCGCGCGGCAGATACTTCACATTGTTATGTTTACCAACGGTTACCAACGGTTCACAGCCAACAATGGACAGTACAACATTATTAAGCACATACTTATTCAATTTGCCTGATATGGCTTTAAGATCTTGTTTGAGGGTAGGCCGTTTTGTAAAAGGATTTCAATGTGGGTAAGTGGCGGCTTTGATTTTCTGATTCCTTGATCGTGTAATATGGCTACTACTTAATTTAGACAAAAAGCTAACATATAGCCAAACTTCTGCCAAGTAGCTGTCGTTTGTGTGTTAACTTTTTTTGTTTTACTAAGACTCCACTGTCCGTCTGTCTGTCTGGCTGTCTGTCACCAGGATGTATCTCATGAACGGTGATAGCTAGACAGTTGAAATTTTCACAGATGATGTATTTCTGTTGCTCCTATAACAACAAATACTAAAAACAGAATAAAATAAATATTTAAGGGAGCCCCCCTTACAACAAACGTGTTTTTTTTTAGGTAATTCTAAGGAACCCTTCGTGCGCGAGTCCGACTCGAACTCGGCCGTTTTTTTCTGAAGTAAGCAACCACTTGTTTACAGGCCTACCCTGACGTCGCATACTCAAGTTTACTTACTAATCTATAAAAGGTATTTTTAAAAGAGTAATTACGGAGTTTCTTGCAGGTTCTTTTCCATAGGAAATGACCAACCCGAACCGTGCACCAGCTAACTTTTGACGTCTTTTAAATGCCCATGTGAACGGCTTATGTGAAATAAAATATTTTGATTTCAATCAACTAAATCAAAGCAGTTAACTATCGTTTTTTTTTTTTCTTTTATATTGGTTTCTCCGTACTAGGAATGTCTCTTGTATCATGGGTGCGTTTACAAACATTTATACTTACATAGGTACACAAACAGCCAGACCCGGAACAACTATCTGTAGGCCATACAAAATTTGTTCCGTGCAGGAATCAAAACAGCGACACGCAATGCAGCAGCCCATCACTCAGCCACTGCGCCAACCATGCTGTCAAAGTTAATTGACTATATATTATTATGTTAACCTATTCAGCTCTTTCAGAAAATGGGTATTTATGTAATGTTCACAACGAACATTATTTTGTTCTGAACAAATGTTTAGAACCACATTTTGGAAACGTGGCTTTAGATTTGAAGTGTTACGAACAATGCAAATATAATTTTCTTCTTCATTAACCGTTTGAGTTATTTACGTTTGTTCTCCAGTTACCCTCGGGGAGGGTAACTGGAGAACAAACACAAATAGCATATTCTATTGACTATTGTCTAAATGTGTTATTGTGTACCGTTTTATGGCTTCTGTGCTGTCTTTGCTATAATTATTGTCTAGCTATTTTCAAGGTCCATTAACAGATTTTTTAATAGTAGGAATAGGTACTTATTACACCCCGTACCCACGCCCTGGGTAATCAGCCACGTTGACAACCTGGCTATAGTCTAACTAACGCAAGACCTATTAGTGTTTATAGTCATTACTTCCCAGAATTTGATCCTTATTAGCGAGACTATCGAATGGTGTAATACAATGTTTTTTTTCCAAAATCAATGGGTTCGATTTCTGGCTAGGAATATTGATTTTTCAAAAATCTAATGATGCAGTTTTAGTTTTCATCAAAATCAGGCTCGAGACTCCTTTGAGCATTTTTCGATATTCCTTAGTTTCGGATTTGCCCATCCACGCCTACTTGGAGAATTCACCCTGTATATTTCCAAGTGGAATAAGGATCAAAATTTTGACTTGATGTGCTGGCTGTGGCTGTACAAAGAAGTATCTAAGGAAGCAATACAGAATATTTATGTTTTAATTTGGTATACGTGTGTGTGAATACCTACACCATAAGATATATAGTTTTTTTTTTTTTAATATAATGGCTTTGTTCATGGCCTGCTGCTTCTTGATATAAATTATTGATTGTATTTATTAAGAAGTCCTATTTGAGTGTGAATGTGGATGGCTATAAGAGTAGAGGAAGACCAAAGAAACGATGGATGGACTGTGTGAAGGATGACATGGCTAGAAAGTAGGTGACTGCTGAGATGACGAGTAATAGAGAAGTATGGAAGAAGACAGTCCTTAATTCATTAAATTGGGTTAAGGACAGGAGAATGATGATAATGATTAATAGCTAAATCATTCCGACACCTAAAGAACATTCACAATTTTAAAATAACCATGTAAGGACAGAGAAGTCTCGCAATTCCACTAAACAAACTCAACCACCCATACAATTTATAGTACCTAATATGATCACGTAACCACAAATATTTCAGTCGGCCAGAATGACATGTAAGAAATCCTTATAACTGAGCATGCGAGCAATTAGTCACAATTAGTGGCAAATGAGTGTCTTAGAAGTGGCGCCGTGTGCGGTAGGACTATTAGCTTTATGCTATGCAGGTTATGCTTGCGCGGCTGCATTCTTGATGTTAGGCTACCATTGCTAGGTTTCAGAGCACAGGAAATATGTGCGTTCCACCTTGTAATAGTTATCTTCAAGGTTCTTAATGGTTTGAAGATAACGAGTTGTTGTGAGCCAGTAGAGGGCAAACAGGCACAAAAAGCAAGAGTTAGTTTTTCTTGTAGGATGATTTATGAGTATCAGAGCGAATTTTATTTGAATCATGTGAGTCAAATGGATCCTATTTCTGGTGATACAACTAAGCTGATAAAGACTACAATGAACAAAATATTCGTTTTTCTTCAATATTACAGACACTGTCACCAAAACTGTCAAATTTTCCCATTCAACCTTGAACCATTAGTTTCAGCTTTAGCGATAAAGTTGAAAATCTATTAATTAAATAAATTTGACAGATTGTAGTAGCTTCATGTGCTGGCGTCTGTACAGAATGGTCTACTTAACAACCTCTTAATTAATTATAACAGCTGCTCGGGTCACCTGGTCAAGCCACGCTTGCCTGGGTTGGTCCGTGGGTGGGTGACCATTACATACCGAGTTTCCTCCGTTCCTCGGAAAGCATGTTAAGCCGTTGATTTCGGTTGTCATTTGTAGACATTTGACAGTCATTACAGGTAGTCAGTGGCCCGAAATTCTGACAACCAGCCTGTATACCACGGGTTATCGTATAACTCAATACTTACTGGGTTGTGAAGGTCAGACAGGCAGTCACTCCATGTAAAATACTGGTATTCAGCTGCATCAGGTAAGACTGGAAGCCGACCCCAACATATTTAGTTGGAAAAAGGCTAATAAGGTGATGAACCTAGTCCACCAAGAACCAATACCCATCATTGGCATTTTTCACCGTCATTTATCAAACTACGTTTGTTACAGAGGGTTTCTTTTTAATGTACAGCAGACACCAACATACTTCGACATACCAAGATGCATCGCATACCCAACCGTGCGTAACAAACTCGTAAAAAACAGATAAAATCTAAAAATATATCTCTAGATACAAAGCGGCAATGCATTCGATCCAAATCAAATGTAACTGCTCGCCCGTCCAAAAGGATAACATCCTATGTCTCATATGATTGATGACCCCTCTAAATGCTGCCTTACAAAACCCATTCATCACTACACTGAAGAAAAATAGACCTTAGTCGCATTATCATAGAGGAGGTTAAATGTGTAAGGATATAGTGGTGACGCAGTATGGGGTTGGTCAAGAATGTATTTCTTTAAATTTTGACGTGTCCTCTTCGATAGGGATTTAGATAAGATGTCTTTATGTTACCGAAAGCGATCCTCTTTGTTACCGGCTAGCTTTCGCCCGCTAGTAAGTTTTTTTTTCTATTTTCTAAGACCCTAATCCGACATGAAAGAATATTACGAGTACATCATGAAAAGAGGCTGTATCAAATTAATCATGTGTGTATGTTTAACATGGCTCGATCGACTCAGTTATACGTCAATACGAACACGTAGGAAAGTTTTGAGAAATAAGATAAGTCCTCATTTCAACATTGTGAAGTTCACAATATCAAGCAGTGCAATTATTTCTACTGGATAAGTGTCTCTACTCCGTTGACGACTTGTAATAAATTGTCCTTTTGTATGACAATAACTTTTTTTTTTTTTTTGTATATTACAAGTGTGCTATTATTTATATTAAGCTGACATTGAGCTAGATTTTTTGTATCATTTTGTTGAAATTGAATAATTTGATTGTTTTTTGTTTTTTTTTTTTTTTTTATTAGTTTGAATTTGATGTGAGACAATAATTGTGTTGTTAATTTTGGTTGTGTTACTTGAATTATGAATGTTTTTTTTTACCTTATTATTTTCGTTATTCAATCACACTGTTAATTTTTTGTGAATAAAATTGAATTGAATTGAATAGCAACAAGATATACAGTATATACAAAATATATATGTGTGTATATATGTGATATACAGTAATACTGATCCAGAATAAATGGTGGAAGAGACATCGACGCACAAAACCTTTTTTTTTCGGATGGGAAATCATCAAATGACCCCTCCACCTCCGGGCGGAGCGGAAGGGAGTGTCAGACTTGTACTGACGAAAACCCATCCGTGTTCCTTCTTTTCCAGAACTCGTGCCCTTTGTGTTCCAGGACCGCGGTATCTCTTTCGAACAGTCCCGCAGCCCTGGTAGGCCCTTTTTCGTATGCTTATGCTGACATCTCTTTGAGGCGCGCGTGGAGCACGAACGCGCCGTCGTCGACACGGCCTCTCGTCACGAGACGGACGGACGGCGATCTAGCTTATTACTCACCATCCACAGGTCAGCGGACGCACAAAACCTTACCGGATACAGTACATCTTTCCGAAACATTAATTAAACCAAAATTTTGATGTGGTCGGGACATCGAAATTTTACATCAGTAAATTAAGAAATAAACTACTGTTTGCTACAAAAGTGCACCTACACGGTCAAAATTTATGGAATAGCTGTTTTTTTATTACTGATAAAATGTGGGGACCCCTCCCCACAGGTTCGGAAATATGAACCGAATACCATATATAAATTTTTCATCAGTAATAAAAAAAGGAACTGCTTCAGGGTTCAGAATGATGTAGGTACTGAATACGTGATAAGATAATGCAAAGGGATACAAACCTGTTGATGACTTGATGTTATGGCAGGAATAAGGTAATAGTTTGACAATTCCTAGGTAAGTAACAGATTTGACTGGGATACATCAACTTTCCCTGTGAAAAGAAACAAAATAGCAGAGACAATTCCTGTAAAGTTAGCAAAGTTCACTTCAACACTTCACATAGAAGTAAATGAGATTTAAGCAACTCGTTTTCACTTGGAATAAATATGAAATATACCTATCAAATAAGTATTTTTTTTTTTCAGGATCGTATGAGCGAGACAGCGAAAATCACCAAGATTACAAAAAATAAATCGTGAAGAAACCAACAAAAAAGTATGGCTTGTGTGAATATTGGCCACAGGCCCGTATCAAAAGTCTCAATTGTGAATAAACTATAAAACCACCCGTATTACACCATCAAACAATAATAATTCAGAAACCGCAACAATAAACCATAATGTTACGATTTTATATTATTATCTGCATAGTCCTCATGTGAGTTAAACAAGATTATGTCTGGACTTTAAAAGAGACTCTGAGTTTGTTTCGGCTGTTTCTTCTCAGAGTAGTCAGGTACGAAAAACCGGCCCCATCTAGTTTAAAAAAAAGAGACGTGTAAAAGTGTTTATAAAAACCTATTTACAAAATAAACATCATTTATCATTTATCAAGGAGACATTTTAATATTATTATGGAGACTGGGTTGTGGAGGTCAGACAGGCAGTCGCTCCATGTAAAATACTGGTATTCAGCTGCATCCGGTTAGATTGGAAGCCGACCCCAACATAGTAGGGAAAGGCTAGGCCGATGATGACGATATCGCTGAAAAGCAAAGCTGGATCGTCATCTCTTAAACTAGAACAGAACAATGTTGATTGGCACCAGAAACAAGATGTTACGGTTAGACTGGAAGCCAACCCGAATATAGTTGGGAAAAGGCAGATGATGAATCATCATCTCAATAAACAAAAATATGAAAAAATATTGCCCACTGTATTCTGACAAGACAAAGCTCAGTCCTATGAACATAGTTCAAGAGTCTGCTGGGGAGTTCGCATGCCCAGTGTGGCACCGTTCGGCCCACGCTAGAGAAGTTGACATAGCGCTGAACGATACCTGTCGCATTGTAACGGGATGCTTAAAACCCACCCCTCTTACGAAGTTGTATCCGTTGGCAGGTATAGCGCCACCAGACGTTCGGCGCGAAATAGCTAGTCGCATTGAGAAGGGAAATCAGGAACAAGATAACCGCCACCCCCTGTATGGGCATCAACTACAGCGTTCACGCTTAAAAAAGACTTAAAAGCGTCGTGAGAGACACGATCTCCTCAGAAGACAGTGCGTCAGTTGAAACACACACTTTATCAATCCAGCAGAACATCTTCCTCCTAGACAGGAACTGCAGTGGCCAATCTGGAAATCTCTTAACCGTTTGCGGGCCCAAGTTGGCCGCTGCAGAAATAATCTGGCCAAATGGGGTATCATCGATCCGTCCCAGATACAATGTCAGTGTGGAGCTCCTCTGCAGGATATGCCCCACCTCCTTTCCTGCCCATCCTGCCCAGCCACCTGCACCTTCCAGGATTTAAACGAAGCCAACGACAGAGCTGTGCAGGTGGCAATATACTGGTCGGGTATTATTTGAGTTTATCGACACGCTAAGAAGAAGAAGTTCAAGAGTCAGCTTTATAGGAGTTAATGGATCAGACTGCCTAAATGCACTTATGCACAGCATCTTCTTTACGTGTCGATGAACTCAAATTGTGTTAGACCAGTATGAAGCCACCTGCAAAGTTCTAACATTTGCCTTGATTTGCCTGCAAGTGGTTGTGCAGGATGGGGAGAACAAGAGGTGGAGCAGTTCAAGGAATTTGTAACAAGCCTGTAAAGAGCATTTGAATTCCTTGAAACTAAGCCAAATAATGTTAATGTTAGTAAGGCAAAGGTAATTCTATCTCGAATTAGTAAATAGTAGGTATACCTATCTACTTATTTTAACGCAGATGCGAAATAAAATAATGTTGTTATCAAACTGACTTTGACGGCACGGTTGGCGCAGTGGCAGAGCGATTGACTGCTGCGTTGCGTGTCGCGTGTTCGATCCCCGCACGGAACAAATATTTGTATGGCCCACAGATAGTTGTTCCGGGTGTGGCTGTTTGTGTATGTGAGTTTAAATTTTGTAAACGCACCCACGATACAGTAAACTAAAATACTGAATGAGATTGGCAATAAGAAGAGAGGGAGACCAAAGAAACGATGGATGGACTGCTGTATGAAAGATGATAATATGGCATGAAAACGGGTGACTACCGACTGCTGAGATGTACAACTATGTAATGGAGAAATATGGAACAAGACATGCTTCGCTGAATGATGATTTTAGGAATGATTCATCATCGGTCACCAGTAGGTACTTGTAAAAGCCAGAGCAGGGGGTCTACTCTCTAAGCACGAAACCCGTAATTTCGGCCGAAGTTACGGGCGTTTCCTACTCCCTAGCACCTACGGACATAAGATTAGTTCGATGCCCGAACTACGAATGAATTACAACTCCAGATGAGAGACAGTCTTCAGAGTTTTTTTTGTCCGACAAATTAAATCGCTTAGAACTACATAGCTTATAGCACACGAATACGCGGTACATTTAATCAGTTTTTATGCGTTGTGCAATGCAGCTACAAGTGATCTATTTTGAGGAACAAAAAAGTAGTCCGAGGACTGTCCCTCATCTGCGCAGGTCTATATACAAACACAAAATATATCTACTAGATAAAATCTGTTTAAATAAAGTGACCTTACGTTACTGACCAACGAATTAGTTCCATTCACTATGACCTTTGTTTGCCCGTAAAATATTTTATCCATATCGAACCGGTATCAGCACGTTCGAAATTTTATTTTGCTCGAAAACCTCAAGAAATTCTCATATTAAGCTCCTAACGAGCGACCATTTAAAAATCACATTCACTAAAATACAGGCCAAACTTGAAGCATAAGCCAAAACGCGTCATGTTAGCACTGGCAGTAAATAAAATACGCCACAAGAATAATAAAGAACAAAATAAAATCTTTTTTTTTTAAACTTTGCCACTATGGAGATAAGTGCAGAAGTTTTATTCTACTACTAGCTGTTGCCCGCAACGTTCGTTCGCGTGAAATTATTATATTACTTTCTTTTTTTAATCGAATTTTGTTACCAATTTCAAGGGTTTTTTTTTTTTGCACGGAACCCCAATTATTTTTCTAAAATAAAAGTAGTCTATGTTAGACCTTATAACATCAGCTATCTGCCAGTAAAAGTCTCGTCGAAATCGGTACAGCCGTTTCGGAGATTAGCCGGAACAAACAGACAGACAGACCGACAGACACAAAAATTGAAAAAAATGAGTTTTTGTTTTAAGTACCGTATAATTATACTTTTATATACATTCAGTAAAAAGCTGTTATTTTGATAATACAAACAGACAATTCAATTTTATTTTATTCTACTATGCTTGGATGGTAATGGCAGCGCACTTTTTTGACAGAACCCCAATCAAAACATGGATAATAAAAAACTTTGCTGACCATTGTTTGTAAATTAGTGCAGTGCCCTGTATTACATGACCCCTCTTCTTCCCTTTTTTCTGGTGAGGCGTCAGGTAATTAAGGGCAAGATTCAGACTTTACTTTGATAAGCATCCCATAGGTACATAATGTGATACCAGGGTTAGTCGTACACCGTGGATCAAACGAAACAGGGCGATAGTTGGGATTATCAGGGTAATTTTTGGATAGTACATTTTTTTACAGTAATTTTCTAAAGTTTTAAAAAAAATTTCGTTATACTTAAAAGATATTGAAATACTCATAAAATAATTATGGTACCCACTGTCATAAAAAAACACTTTTGTAGTGATGATACAAAATGATACAAACACCATTTATTGTTTTAAAATACAAATTTTCTTTAAAAAAACACTCAAATAATCATAACTTTTAAGTAGGTCAAGTTAGGGCTCTGCCACAGAGATATTTTTTACTGCAAATAACCCCAACTATCGCCCTGTTTCGTTTGATCTACGATTTTTTACCCACCCTGTATAGTCAAGTTAAAGTAATTACTGGAGTTTAAGAAATTATTTAAACAAACATTTTTATGCAACAGACAAGAATTTAAACGAAGTAAGAACCGTCAAACAAAGCAAAACTAAGAATTCCAACTTTTAACAAGTTGAGTTGAGTTCTAACTTCAAGCAAGCAATGGTTAACCTACAGAGTAATAATCGTATTTTAAATAATGACTTTTAGTCAAGTAATCACTTTGACTTATAAATACGGGAGTTAGGTCCGTATTACAGAACGTCACTGAAGACTCAAGCATTAAATTAAGTTCAACCAATCGAAGGGCTTGAATCTAGTTTTAAGCAATGCTTGAGTCTTGACTGACGATCTATAATACGGACCTTAATCTCCGTCTCGAAATGCAATACGTGAGTGAAGCATAATTTCAGCGTAGTCTTAACGTCACGTTCTGTGCAAAAAAAATATGTTGACGTTCTTTCTTGCCATGTCTCATGAGTAGTCCTTCTTAACCAACCTGTTCTATGTCTTTACGATCTTGGGTCGTTTGTGTTTTACATACATTTTATTGATGTTTGTTCCAAAGCTTTGATATTTGTAAAGGTATTTCTATGGGCGGTAGTTTCTTTCGTCCCTTTCTGAAGGCTTGCTGGTTAAGTTTTTTGACTACTGCGGTGGTGGTCATACTTACTTTAGATTCCTAAGTAAATGCAGGTAAGTTCTTTTTATTACCCTTTGAATGGCTGGCGTCTGCTCAAACTTTTTTGAAAGGTTTTTCTCAAGTTTGACTTACTTGTCTACTACTACACACATGACTATGTTAGACATTTTCATTACCGCTTCATTCAAAGCCCCGTCAAAGTCTTCTCTTCAGGTTTTTCTAAGACTGAGCCTACGTATATTTTCTCTTAAGGGGGAAGCGCCAAGGCAACCAACGAAATTCAAATTTTCTGTAAACAATCAGCAATTTTTTTTTTTGCAATTTTTGTTTAGTTTCAGGCTGCATGTTAAACAAAATATGATTCGCGACCGGAACAAGTATGTAGTCACAGAATATAATCATTAAAATCATCAATACAACCCCTGAAGTTCATTGAATCCCTTTTAGTGATCATTTCATGAAAAAGTGATTCAACTCTGTAAAGCCGTATTTCGACGGTCGCTTATCATATTTTAATCAATATACAATCCGACACTGACCTGCAAATTGCAAAAAACGTAAGAAAATTTCGCAGGGTAGCCCGCGCTTTCGCCTTAACTATCTAACCAAGCATAACCTAGCATAAACAAAAGTATCACCGTAACAAAGATTGTACGTTACGCCTCAGTGAACAAAGAGCTTAAGTCTGTAGAAAGATTTGGTAACGACTGTATTTGAATTCCTTGTTAAATTTATGTGTCACTGAACAATAGTAGCGGTTATGATTACATAAATTGAGTAGGGACTATAAAACGTTATTATTGTCTTGAATTTATTTTTATTACCCTACCGGTCTAGTGGGCGAGGGTGACATACGAGCGATGGGCACTTGTTTCATTTTTAGATCAGGCAATCATTTTGATGAGGACTTCTACGAGGGAGTATTGTCTTATGATGATTCAATAAACTTCTTTAACAACTCTGGACGGGTGATAGGACAGTAATAAATAATAATAATGGACAGTAAGGAGGACAGTGCTTATTGCTTGCTGTTGCACGGGTTTTAATCCCATACTTGACAATACTCTAGGATCTTTCACACATAGTACTACTATACAAGAAAGGAAATCCACCTGAAGTAGGGAACTACAGGCCTATTATTTTGTTATCGGCTGTATATAAGATGTTTTCAATGATCTTGCTTAGCAGAATAGCAGCAAAAATTGTCAAAAGCCAACCATTTGAACAAGCAGGGATTCGACCGAACTACCAGTGACCGTATCCACAAAATGGACCAACTAATAGAGAAGTACCAGGAATTTAACTAACCACTTTACGTAGCATTTGTTGACTATTCAAAAGCATTCGACAGTATTGCACATACTCGTACAACTATATGGGAAGCACTTAAAAATAACGACATACATGAAAAATAAATAAATATCATAAAACATGTGTATATTCCAAATGCGTGAGCAGAATAAAAGTAGAAAGGAAAGGAGAAGATTTTTCCATAGAAAGAGGCGTAAACCAGGGAGATCCGCTCTCACCGAAGTTATTCATAGCAATTCTTCAAGATATCTTCCAAAATATGGATTGAACAAACAAAGGGGCGGGCGTGTATACTTCATAGACTAGAAGTCTATTAAGTATCCACGCCTCCTTGTCTCACCCTTGAGTCACTCATTTAAGATTCGCGAACGATATAGCTCCTTTTTTGAAAAAATGCTTCAAAACCTCGACAAAGAAAGCAAAAAGTAGGATTAGAACCAACAACACAAAAATAATAATAATATTCAAACCCCAATAAAGATAGAAGGAAGGACGATAGAATTTGTCAACGAATATGTTTACCTCGTAAAACTAATGTCGTTTGACACCAACCGAAACGAAAATTAAAGAGACAGAAGAATAAACACTACATGGAAAAAGTATTGGGTACAGAAATAATTTCTCAAAGGAAATTACAGTCTCGAGGTTAAAGAAGATTCATGCATTCGTGTATATTGCCCTCCTTAACAAACGCAAGTCAGACTTGGACTCACCTCACTGACAAGACTATCAACAAAATCTTTTTTGATTTTGTTTATCAATTCTTCTTAGTTTCTGGATACTTCCTGAAGCTGATAAATAACAAAACAAAACTCAACGTTGCACTGCAACAAGCCATGACACTGAAGTGGAAGTGGCCAGGTCACATCGCCAGGTATCAGGAAAACAGATGGACATTACAAACAAAGAAAAGGTTTGGTCCCACTGGAAAAAGACAAAGACGACAGCAAAAAAATCGATGGGTTGATGATATCGTGAAAGCAGCTGGGAAAAACTGGATAAACACCGCCCACGATCATGGCGCTTGCAACAGCGTCGAAATATCGGGAGCTCAGAGTAATGGATAGTCACGGAAGATATCCCGTAAGTGACAGTACCTACCTATAGATTCAGTTATAAACTGTGAAAGCTTAACACAATGTCAGAATGTAAAAGTTTAGTTTACTAATTTTAGCTAAGTTTAGTTTACTAAACTGGTGCAATTTATTCCGGAAAGACAAGAACTTTTTGTCCGCCCGGAAAAAAATATTTATAAAACATGATAAAAACCGCATCAAACAAAAGCGACCACATTTTTTTGTATGTATAGATATAGATTTATTTCTTAACAAAGGACTAATGATGGCACAGTTCCAATTGAATCCAAGACAAAATAATGAGCGGATCGATCCGATACCTCTGCAAACGGAAGGTCGACTTCAGTTTGTTAGAATAAACCCGTTGTTGAATTCGCAACTTTCGGTGATCAGCTGAGCGTTCATTCAACAATGCGCTTATATTTAGGCATCAATGTAGGTAAAAATAAATAAATCATTTAATCAGGACCAAACATTTTGTACATTTTATGCACCCACCAAACTGCTTAACAGATTGTCGGCGGGATTAGCTCTCGTCTTAATACATTTGGTTCAAATGTTAGGCACAGCTAGGCTAGTTAGGTGCTGCGTAGTGTTAGTGAATAAGCATAACTTGTGGTAGTTTTAAGTCCATATCATATTCTAGAACGAGACTAAATTATTTACCGCTACAACAGATTTGTATAAACCAATAACTTCAAGACACAAACGCTCTAAAAAACATTTCATTTTAGACCTGAAGACCCGATTAATTAACAAAAAAACAAACTGTAAGTTAGGGCGTCACTGGTTGCTATTGCTATTGTTAATGAAGTCCCAGAAACAGAACCTAATAAGCTTATTATACATCAGAATAATAGGCTATAATTTATAAAGAAATAGGTAGTGTAAAAAATAATACTTATGCGGGCGAAGCCGCGGGCAGAAGTGCCAGCTAGTATACCAGTATTTAAAGTTTTTATAGCTTATTTATTTTAAAATTATCCCTAGGTACACATATTTTAAACCTACTTGCATGAGGTTTGCATTAAGCATGTCTACGACTTGCAATAAGGATATAGTTTTCATAACTATTTGCATAATTTTCTTCCGTAATAAGGTGGGTCTTCAGAGTTTATTTATTAACCTATCTTAGGGCATTAAAACTGGGATTTGTTGGATGTTTATTAACACTTCCCGGTCTGAATGGCTTAAGCTAGGATCTTTTAGTTAAAATGACTACCTAATACATACCTATTCGAGCTATAACGTTCTATGTGCATAGATATAATCGAATATAATCGTGTGTACTAAAGCTTAAGTGCGGCAAGACTGGCCGCAGACACACGACAGTGAGACAGTACACGAAGAAAACAGCGTTAAGACAAATAAGGCAAATAAAATGAAACCTTGAACCAAAATACTTATTCCAGGCAAGTTATGTTTTGCTAAATTTTGCCTTCTGTAGCGACTATATCGATAAAACATATGCAACGAGACAACCTTTAATAGCAGCGGTCAAACTGACCAAGATTGTGTAGTTTTATTTGCAAGAATCAAAAGATTTATATACAAGAGAATATTTAGTGCAACAATATCTATATAATACAAAAAAACAGCCATTCCATTCGCATTCCTCGCCATACTTTTAATTTTAACGACCAACCATAACTCAGTCGAGTGACTACCAATGTCCCGATCAATCGACAAGGGCCACATCCCTACGCGCATGCATTTCCCGCGCGTCGACGCCCCACCGCGCATGCGCGTCCCGCCACGCCAACTGTCACTTTGACAGCGAATAAAGCAATAAACGCGATGATAAACAACCGGGTACGTTCAGAAAACAAACCGAGCGATTGAAATAAATATGTAATCATTTATGAAGTTATTGCCGTTCGCTGGTATTGTCCATTTGAGCCGGTTTTGTTTGGCGATAACGGATGGTGTCCGGTTTGGAGTCGAAAGCCCTTTTGAATATAACGGAAACTTTGATAATTTCGTTTCGTGAAATATTTCTTTTGAAGGATTTGAATATTTTTTCTTTTGTTTAAAAATTGATAACGAGTTTCAGGCTTCCGATCGAAAGAAGTCACAACAATGAGGGCTACCGTTTTTGAGCTCACCAGATGGCACCACTGTCGATTAAGGTCCTGTCAATAATCCTATTTTATACTTTAAAGTACCAATAACTTCATAAAAAGTTTATTTTATTACGTATAACAACATAGTGTAAGCTTCAGGTTCATATATTTACAATAGCCCTAAAATTAGCAAGCATGAAACATTTAAAAATCATTTTACCTCCAAGTACTGACAATTAAGATTCTAAGTTGCTTCATAAAATCTTCAAGTCATAATTAATCGGGAATGGCTCAATCTAGACCACGATCGTGAATATTTGTCAAATTATATGTTAAAACAGCACGCAACAAGCGAACAATCTATGACATCTGACATTTCGGTGCCCCTGCGCTACACTAGCGCCTCTAGCGACGAATTCATACGCGATAGCCCCCATTGCTTTCGTTTATGCTTCAAATGCTGAGGCGCAGAACTGTCAAGACAAAAGCAGGAGACTGACCCTCAATACAAAACCCAAGCATATTTTTAAGAGAAAATTACGATAGTTAGATGACGAGTAATAGAGAAGTATGGAAGAAGATATGCTGCGCCGACACCTAATAAATTGGGATATGGGCATAAGAATGATGGGTGAGAAATGAGTACGACGTAGGGAAATTGGCAGGACTGGAAACTGGACTATGGACAGGAAGATTAAGACATATTATAGTTATTCTGCTAAATCGTCTATAGTGTCTGTTTGTAATTTAAAATAACAGCTTATTACTGAATGCATATGAGAGTATATACCTACGGTAGGTACCTACTTACTTTTTTTTTTTGTAATATTTTTTCCGACTAATCTCCGAAACGGCGGGATTGATTTTAACGGGACTTTTATGACACATAGCTGATGGTATACGGAGTCTCTAGGTTGCTGCGTATTTTATAAAAAAAAAGGATTAGGGCTTTGTGCAAAAAACAATAAAACCCTCCAAATTGTTAACAAATTAGTTTCATATACGGAATGGACGCAATATGAATGATGTAACCAAGGTTTTGTAACAATATGCTGATTTAAAAGAGTGTCCATGGTGTTTCTTGCCCGTTCTTCTCCATAGAGATCTACGATAGGGAATGGGCAACTACAGTACTTTCACAGTTTTTATGCCTTGTGACTGGGACTGTAGCTACATTTCATTGTTATCTTTGTTTCGACAGTTCAAAAGTGCCTGTAACTGGCCTACTTGAAATAAATGCTTTGATTTTGATTTTGGAATTATAATAATTTCTCGCGGACGACAGCGGGCAACAGCCATTCAACAATATAGGGGGAAAAAAACGAAAATATCTATATACCTACACATTTATTAACAGTCTTAATTCTATAACTATTTTACAGCGGGAACCATCGTTGCGCCCCATCTAACCGTATGACCTCACCATTCAACATAGGATTCTCTACTATGCTCGTGACTAGGTGCGCGAATTCTTCTGGCTTACCCAGACGGGAAGGGAATGGTGTCATTCGCTTTACAAACTCTATCATTTTGTCTGGTAGGTACGATAGAAGGGGCGTCTCGAATAAGCCTGGGAACAACAGAATAATAGATAAGTATCGCCCGAATTCTTTATTAAAAATCTTTAACAGAACTGTTACTTCAGGGGGCCTATAAAAGGGGGGGGGGGGGCTGCGGGACTGTTCGAAAGAGATACCGTGGCCCCGGAACACAAAGGGCGATGAAAGAACATGGATGGGTTTTAGTCAGTAAAAGTCTACACTCCTTCCTGCTCAGCCCAGAGCGGGAAGAGTTATTTGATGATTTCCCATCCGGACGGTCTCTATGGTTATGACTTGTAGTCATAAAAAAAACCCCTTAAAATGGAATTTGTAATTCCATTTTAAGAGTTTTAAATTTTTAACGTGATTCGTATTATGATTCTGATAAAGCAGCCATTTTAGGCCCCCAGATATGATCAATATTGACACGAATCGGGCATTCGCAAAGGCTACGTATGCACTGACAGGTCCCATGCTTAGCGCCCATAGCCTAGTGACTTAAAAAGGAAACGCAAGGATAGCCCGCGAAATTCAAATTTTCTTACGTATTTTGCAATTTACAGGTTGGGTGGTCGGGTTTTCAGGTTGTATGTTGATGAAAAATGAGTCGCGCCAGTAGCACGTATGTAGGTACAGAATTATAATCATTAAAATCATCAATACAACCCTCTAAGTTCATTTAACCCCATTGAATGACTTTTTCATAAAATAGTTACAGAATAGGATTAAATTAACTTTGAGGGTTGTATTGATGATTTTAATGATTATAATTCTGTAGCCACATACGTGTTACTGGCGCGACTCATTTTTCATCAACATACAACCTGAAACGGACCTGTAAATTGCAAAAAACGTAAGAAAATTTGAATTTCGCTGGGTACCCTTGCGCTTCCACCTTAACATCTAGTGACTTGCTAGCGAAAAGTGCACAGTGCGAAAATGATTAAACGTTCGTTTCACTTCAATACTCGCTAGGCTCTAAGAACTAAGCAAGCTACCTGTCAGTGCATACAATGACATAGCCTTATAACTAGATCCGTGGTAACTTACAGAAATTCGGCAAAGTCTTTCTTAATTTCAGTGGACATCCACTGAAGATATGGACATCAAAATGACTTAAGAAAAAATACTCTCTTTTTTTTTTCAGGAAACTAGTTTCACACTCATGGGATACCCTTTCATTCAAAAATTAAACTGAATAGAGGAGAACTCTTAATTGAAAATAGAAGAAACGATCAGCTAACAGGAGGAAAACGTCATCGCTACATAAATTACATAGAAATATAATACATCTCTACAATGTCAAATTAAATTAACTAGAGAAACTCTGCAAACGTGATGGGTATCGATTGATATCTAAAAACGATAAAATAAAAGATGAATGAATTCGTTTTTAGGGGGATGAGGAACTTAACACCCTGTGGTGTTAAGTTCCTCATCCCTCATAGAAAACCGAGGTACCTCCGACCAGATCACCAGACTGACGTCGTGTCTGGTGGGCCACAGCCCGACGGTTTTAGTCGGATTACTCTATTTGGTCTTAACTCGCGGATAACTATAATATCGTGATTCAGGATTTTGATGTTAATTCTTGATTTGCACCACAGAGGGCGCTGTTGTAATTTTTAAACTATGGCGCTACAAGTTTACAGAGTTTCGCTAGCGAATTTAATTTGAACCCAATTTTAGTATTCTTACCTGGAGCAATAGTAACAACTCTAATTCCTTGCGAAGCCAGATCCCTCGCTATTGGCAGCGTCATGCCAATGATCGCAGCAGCCGACGCCGCATACGCGGCTTGTCCTATGTCCCCTTCATACGCTATTGTGGCAGCTGTGTTCACTATGACGCCTCTTTGACCATTGTCATCTGGGTTGTTCTTGCCTATTAGACCTGCTGATAACCGTATTGTGTTGAATGTGCCAACTGTGTTTACCTGGAAGTAAAAATATCTGGTTTTAAGGAAAACAAGTTTTTCTTGTAGCCTCATATTTATAGCAAACAAAAATTGCGCAAAATGACTTTTTTTAACCTAGCGAGAGCGAGCGCACGTGCCCCGCGTCAGTGTCGCGCCATTTGTAACCGAATGAAGTCACGTTCGCAACGTGCCTCTTAATATGTCTGTAGTGTAGGGAAATGATACCGTGCTGTCACTTTTGGAGCTTTATGAAAGTCGTTAATTTTTGTGGGATGCAGCACTGACTATAGTGTGGCCGGCAAAATGTTCCGCAACAATTGTCTCGGGAAACTTCACGTAGTTGTTGAGGGACATGTTCCGCAACATGTTTCTTCATTTGCCCCCTAGTGTATCCCAGGCTTTTGGCTTTTCATTATGTACTCTCATCTGGGTTTGGCGTAACAGGCGAATTAAGAATTCATAAACTGTCATCTTTCTAAACTGAGAGTTGTCAGTCGTCAGAACAGTCGTCTGCGCTTATGGAGTCATTGACTAAAATCAAACCCTGACTACAACTTGATCTCAATAAAACATTACGTTCTCTACGATTTGTTTTATAATAAACATTAAAATGTTGGAGAAGGTTCATTTCACCTAAGAAACAAAATTGAATATAGGCAAGTTAACTGCCATAACTATTAACGCCTTTATAATAACTGTGAATTGCGATAGACCGCAAGGATGAGCTGTAAATCTTACAAATTAGCTAATAACGTCATTTTGCAGTTGTATAAACTTTCCTGCAAGTGCCATTAATAACACGATTAACTTACAATGAAATACTGAAGAGACTACATTATTCAAACTCGAATTTTGTAAAACATGTTCTTAAATATCTTTTCACAGATGACTGATGTATTTTAGGCAAACCTATAATTCATAATTCATAATAATTCATAATTCATTTATTCATTTTGTTCACCTAGAAGACTAGTCAAACGTTAAAACTAAAATAATCTGTTTCAGGCTTTGTCTAATCTATCCTAGGAGCGACTATAGCAAATTCATCAAACGTCGATTTCTTTGGGAGCCTATAATGCCACTGTAATAAAAAAATTGCCAACCCATATTGGCAATTTGGCATATGGGATAGATAATTAATAAAACAAAAGCGCGAAGAGCGCTCGGGACTAGGGGTAGCCCGAACAATTACGGTAAACCCTCCAAACAGAAATAGGAGTCCCACGAAGCGGGGCTTCGTCGACTAGCTTTATTACAAAATATTGATATTTACTTTGACCTTTAGGCTTTAGGTCAAGTTTACTTACTGGTCAAACCCCAAAGTGACCGTATTGAGTTTCGGCGTTTGATTGTCCAAGTCAAACGCCGAAACATGCCATTGGTTTGTACTTCGACTAAGATTTCCTATCAGACCTGAGATTTGACTAGCCAAACCTACAAGCGCCGGAGCTTCGAAGTTTGACTATAACATATCAATAACATAGTATTGTTTATTGACAGATAAAGTACCCTTCGTATCTACCATTGGCGATAGCCGTTCGGCGAACCGTTTGTAGCTACAACGCGCTAAACCCACGTCAACGTAAAATTGGCTACGATACAGCACAGTCCACGTGACTAGTAGAGCGCATATATATGACGGTCCAAAATTTCCGAGCGTGTCGATAGCAACCCAAATAAACTCAAAGTTTGGCAACGAGATTGGCAATTTCACTAGCGTCCATTAGCTCCTGTACCTACTGTGCAAACAACAGGAAAGGTAGGACACGATATTTAGTGTCCCGTCGTTTGTGGAACACCACATTATGATTACCCCTTGTATATATTTGAATGTCTTTGTGATTACCTCAATTAAAATGATTAAGGACATACGCTAAAACTCACGCAAGGGGTGCACGGAGCGGCTGCCCACTGTCAAAATATCGTTAGAAAACCCACAGCACACGCAAACACGCGCGTTTTAGGGCCTGCACAAACGAGGGTCTTTTGCCCGTAGACCAAACTAAAAATGTTCATGTTTTTATTTCGATGACAATGAGATTTATGGACAAAAGTCCTTCGTCTGCGCAGGCCCTTAGCGTAACGCCCTAAGGGCAATAATCGGCTAACTTACATGTGAAGAATATACAGAATGGATTTTTTCAACCTCATCTGGAGGGAAAGTACTCCATATACTGGAGATAATCCTTTATTTTTAAAAAGAAACAAGTCTGCATTCAAAGGTTTTCGAAAATTCGCTTCACGAAATTCGCGAAACCCGCGGAATCGAACCGACTAAAATTCGAAAAAATACTATACGTTAAGATTTCATGGTTTCATTTAATTGATTATATTTATTATAGAGATTGAATTATGATTGACCCTATTGATTGATGCCATAAAAGAAGAGGGTGTTATTTTTTCGGATTTTAGCCAGTTCGATTCCCGAGTGTGGTAAGCGAATTCTCGAAAATCTTTTATTGCAGATTTGTTTCTTTTTAGAAATAAAGGAATGTTTTCTTTGAGTACAATTTGCTATCTCCAGTATTTAGAGTACTTTCCCTCCAGGTGAGGTTGAAAAATTCCACCTTGTATATTGCAGTTTGACAGCTTTCATGGAAAATAAGTCAGACTGTAACTTTTTTTCAGATTGGAAACTAAACTTAATTTTTCTTCTTCCATATTGCAAAAGACAGAGATGAAAAATGTTTGTGGTCTTTAAATGAGTAAAACCTTTGCTAACATAATCAAATATGAGGTAGGCACTTACATTTATGCACTGCATGAAACTGTCCAATTCACAGGACTTGTCTTTGAGGAAGTTGTATACTTGATGTGTATGTGCCTGCCCCGCACAGTTGACTAGTGTGTCCAGCCGCCCAAACTTATCTCTTACTATGTCTAACGCTTTCTTTACGTCTGCTTCTGATGTAACCTGCAAGGAATAGAATTTGGAATAAATAGACCTCTTTCCAAAAAGGTTTACAAAAAAAAAAAAAACAGAATGACCCATGAGATAACATTTGACCTCGAATTTTCATTTCAAATCTGTTTCCCATACTTCACTTGCTGTAGTCTTTTTATAATAGGGAATATGCATGTAATTTTTTTTCACTTAAATCATTAATATGCAGTACTATCAACCCAAGAAAATAATTAAAAGTTAATTTCAACTACTGCTTGTTGCACAAAAAAAAATATTAAACTCCTGCAATTTTCTACGACAGTTCAAACGTCCATGACTATCGCAGCCATTCATGTCAGGACTTTGATGTCACTTACCTCTATCTGCCTTGCTTAAATCAAATTTTTGCCCTTAGTAGATTAGTTTTACTAAAATGTAAGTAAGTGCTTTATTTAAGCAAAAATTATTATAGTAAAATCTTAGTGAAACTTTAAGTACTTTTCAATTAAAAGTGTTTCTTTGACACATGGATTTTGACGTCACTACCAGAATCAATGCGTTTTGTGTTTGCGTTCCGTTTCACCAAAAACACGCTAAATAAAATATTAAATTGTAAAATAAGTGTTGTATTAGAGAATTAAACAAGTGTATCACAATGTTTTATGGTCCAATACAAGGCATATTAAAGAAATAAAAAACAGTTTTGTATTTCTTGCATATACCCTATTACTTTGTCATTAGGTATTATCTGTTTTTTTTGTCTCATATTTTGACGTAGAAATGACACCCAACCTCACAGTATAGTGTTCCTAACAAATTAAGCCAAGTAAACAATTTTCTTTCATTCTTTGTAGTAGAAATGATTTTTTCTACCTGCTTGCTCAAGAAAGAAACCTATATTGCATGTATAACACTAATCTAGTAATTGCAGGCTATAAAAGTCATCCATAGGAAATATTATGTTAAAGGAAACATAAACTAGAACTAGAACCTATGATTACTGACACTGCAGCAAGCTTTAAACTGCATAATTATGTCTACAGTTATTACTGTGTACTTGTTTATTGAAAGTAGGATTATAACTCGCTCTGTAAATGAAACTTAAATCTAACATGAGTAATTGACTTGGTTAAGGGCTTGCTTGTCATGTATATGTGACTATGGAGGTCAAAAGGTTAAGGGGAAAAAGGATATGAAGGAGTGTTCCTTCACATCCTTTTTTACCTGAACCTTTTGACCTTTTTAATTGTTTTGCATGAAATAGTGCAGTTTTTTTTTTTTTTGTGATTCGCAACTTTACGGCTTTCTAAGTAGGTAGGTACATATTTTACTGAATTAATCAGTAAAAAACCAATAAGACTAAAAACTTACACAACCGGTGGCCACAACTACGTTCTCTCCCAATTCTTGAGCCACCTGCTTAGCTCTTGTTCCTTGTAAATCGAGGATAACCACTTTCCCGCCATTTTTCACAAATCTTTCGACTGTAGCTTTTCCTAGGCCCGAAGCTCCGCCTGTTACCAAGCTTACCATTCCCTGCAAGAGGTTATATTTCAGGTTATGTTTACAATAACAAATTCATGAATGAAATATACAATGGTTGCTGAAGCAGGGTTACCTTTAACATTCTTGTACTTTAGTTGTTTGTCTGGCACATAAACACAATTATATTGCAATTTATTATTCTGTAGAATTTTCAACAAATCTTGAGAATTGAGAGATTACTAAATGTCATTTTATTTTTTATAAATTTGACACAATGACACTTGCGTTGTGTCAAAAAAAGTGCGCGCACGCGCTCGTTCCATTGGCTCATTCCGACTCCTTCGTTCCTTTACATTTAGAAAATTGCACTGTACGAGACTTTTAAACACTACATATATTTATTATTGTACAGCTGCAAATTAAATATAAAATAAATTTGAAAAAAATTAGCCGATTTAAATTGATGTATAAAAATCAGTAATCATCTAAACCCGAACAATCATATAATGCGACAAAATTGTAGTGTAAGTCATCTCTTTCATTTCAGTAGAAAAAATGTATTACATTTATAGACTTTTATAATTAGTCGTATTAAACTAATGGCCGGCGGTGTTTGTTGTTTAAATTCTTCGGCAAGCTTTTAACATATTTCTGCATAATTATTGTGTCCAAACTGCATTATAAGCGCTCCGAAGTGTAAGCAACTATGGCAAAAGTGGAACAGCCTATATTTATACTGCCGAAGAAACGAAATGGGAAGAAGCAGAACACAATAGCCAGCCATGTAGACCACATAATTACTGTACAGGTAATTATAATATTTTACGATCTAATTGAGCATTCCCATCAGTGATTTATGTCTGAATGCTTTCAGTTAACATTACAGAAGTTTCTAGTGTTCAGTTATTTTAATGAGCAAGTGAAATTATTCATTTCCGACGAAAGCGGTGTTGTAGCTCGATTGTGATTGCTTTGTTAAATTTTTAATCAAGCCGGTTTTACGCGTAGTTCACTTATTCTCCTTTCGGAGTTTTTAGAATTGGAATTAGGTAGTTGAGGTTTCATTTCATGTAGTATCTATTTTGTGAATCATCTGTGTGTTGCTTTGTTCCTCACAAATTTTTTATTATATAATTAATTAATGGTTGGTGATCATATCGTCTCACATCTCGATAAGAGATTTCTACGAGATTCATTTCAATAACAATTGTTAGATATCAGGAGGAAAGTAGGTCAATTTCTTTAGTACCTACCTAGTTGACATGGCATGGTTTTAATTCATTATTTTTTATTCTTACAGGGAGTTGCAGATGATGCCCAGACTAAATACAAGAATGGCTTGTCACCAGTTTCAGAGCATGGGGCAAATGGAATAATCCACTCAACCATGGAAGGCCTGAAATCTAACATGAAAATCAATCTCCCAATCATCAATGATGTCAATGATGAAGACCTAAATGATTTCAATGGAGACTTAGAATCTCAGAAGCAGAACATCCAGAAGAATGGATATCAAGCTTTGTCTACTCTCAACAGCAGCCGGGAGATAATAGATCTGTCACCAATATACGAAAACTCATCCGATGCTTGCTCCAGCCATGGTGATCTACGAGATGCCAACGACAGTGACATACAGAAGAGCTGCAAGCTTCTTAACTCTGAGCAGAACGAAAGCTCATCAGCTACACCAAATAGTTTGTCACAGACACAGTCTGAAAACAGCTTTGAAATGGGCAATCTTACTGATAGCCTGAAAAACAGTGCTAAAAGGAAAAAACGAGTGAACATTGTCCCAGGAATTATGGAGGGGGACAACACTGATACTGAAGTAACAGCTTTGCGCATGGAATCTGAAGGATCAATGTCGCCTGACTGCTCTCTGACCGATACTTCCAAGGATGGATATTTGACTATGACAGGAACAATCAAAAGAGGAAAGAAGAAGGGCCAGAATGTTGATGTAAAACTTAACATATCCAGGGAGGAACTTGAGATTATTGAAGCAGCAATTGTTGCTGAAGAGTACAACAAGATGGACATATCCAAATGTTCTCTGTACAACGGTCCGCACATTTTTCTCTTCAGCCTGATGTGCATACCGTTTGTTGCTTTCATTTCAGCTCTGTATTCATTCTACATCGGCACAATGTCTTGGTATAATGTATTCTCTCATGTCACTGAGAACTTCAGCTGCATTAAAAAGGTTTTACTGGCCCCAATTGTGATTCTGTCGTACCCATTTCTGATAGTACTTTTTACTATTGGGCTGGGTCTGTTTGCTGGTATAGTCCAGCTTACTTTCAGTGCTGCCAACTGGTGGAAGGATGTTTGTGATTTTGAGAAAGGGTTTTATGGTTGGCTCTGCAATACTTTGGGTATGTCAGAGTGCAGCCCATATGAAGTTGTTGTTCTAATGGATGTTAAACCTTAGATAAACTGGTTTTCAACAGTCAACAACACTGCCATATAGATGTCTAATAAATCCTTATTTATTTTCCTGAAAATGAGTCACAATTAAAAAACAATGAAGGGTATTAACAATTTACACCCAATAATGGAAACTGAACTCTTCAAATTCTGTATGAGCCTAATTTCTTAGAAGTATGAATAAATCCAAAATAACCATTTATAAAATTATTAACTTAGAAAAATGTAAGTTTAAATGTTAGTTGTAAGATTTCTCAAAATCCATATTTGGAGGAGGTATAAGGTAAAAGATCGATTTTCGAAAAGTGATATTTATATATGGAGTGGGAACAAGTGATGGTATACCTAGATCTCTTTTTAAAACATTGATGTGTATCCAGATAGAATAATTGATGATGTTGGAACCAGAGTGATCTAAGTGACATTTTACCAATAGGTACAGATTATTACCCAATGGCACAGAAAAGTCACAATTCCTCCATGCCACACTGTTCTGAAGTAATCTTCAGTGCTTTCCTCCTTGAAGGATTACAACATGCAACTATAGAATCGGTGCAGTCTGCAAAGTGAAGACATGCCACACTGATTTAAGTAATGAGGTGCACATACTGTTGTGCCCTAGAGCACTCTGGTTCCAATGTCGTCAGTTTTGCTCAATTTCTTCCATTATCATTCCATACTATGCAATTATTCCTAGTCATTTTTAACCTGTTTGGTTGCGTACTTGTTGTTGTAAGGAATTGTAATCTTAGATGTATTTAGGTTAATGTTTTACATATCCACTAAGAGTTACAGATGTAGTAGTATGTTGCAGGAGTAATGGAAAGCCAAAGATCTCATATGATGTAATACCATGCAAGACTGGTCTGTATTCAACATTACATAATGTTGGTCCTGTTATTTTAATGTTTACTTAAGTTAATGATTAATTATTATGACTGAAATAACATTACATGTTACTGTGCACAAATTCAATATTTAAAAGCTTCCAAACACAATAGATACTTATAATAGCTCATCATCAAGTTTTAGCATAATTATATGTATTGCTGTATTGGGAGTAAAAATCTGTTTTGCATAACAAATATTTATTGATTTCTAAATTATTTTAGGACATAATGCTTCAGCATCATGGGTTATGATGGTTTTACAATGTTTTTATGAATTTGTATAATTTTTTTTGTAATTTTTTAATGCGTAATCAACAATGTATGTTATGAAGACTGATGTATTCTAGTCACTATTGTGGTATCCATTTTCTACGCAATAAATATTTTACAAAACTGAACACTGGTTTAACTAAAACAATATCTACAACAATAAAAATAACAGCTATAGTCCAAACAAATTAACTTAGTTTCATGATGTATCCATTTGACTTTGTGAACCCTTTTCTTTACTCCCTTCCTGCTTCACTTGTTTAAATTCTTCATCTATTCTTTCTTTTGCTCTTACGATTTTTGATTGTAAATAGAAGGATCCACCTTTCGCTTTATCATTAGATTGAAAAAGATGTTCGTAGTTTTTAACTATTTTTTCTTTTTCCAATTTGTCTAAATTTAATATCTGCATTGCTTCTTCTAACGTGAGACCTGTGGAAGCATTAGCTGCCGCTCTCCGGGTACCTTCGGGTCCACCACCAGCTCGCTTCGCTGCCTCCTGAGACGCAGCTATTTCTTGCTTGAGAGCTCTCGCAAAAGCTCGTCCCACTACTTGGGCACCAAGAACAATAATTTGAGCTATGTATTTAGCCATATTTTCGTTACTATTGATGAAATAACTACTGACATTACTAGCAAAATAAATGTCAGGTCTCTAAAAGTAAATGATCATGTCAATTGTCAATGTTAAAACTTTGAGGTTAAGTCGCGTTCAAGTGGAAGTGAGTAAGGAAAAGTCGAATATTCAAAATTCGTCAACATTTTGGGAATGATGGCTATCGTTTTTGAGCTCACCAGATAGCGCTACTGGCGAGCAAGGTCCTGTCATTAATTCTTTTTAATCACACTAATATTATAAACGCGAAAGTTTGTATATGTGTTTGTGTGTATGTTTGTTACTCCTTCACGCTCAAACGGCTTAAGGTGGATGCGCAAGGGTAGCCCGCGAAATTTAAATTTTCTTACGTTTATTGGAATTTGCAGGTCAGTGTCAGGTTGTATGTTGATGAAAATATGAATCGCGCCAGTAACACGTATGGAGTTACAGAATTATAATCATTCAAATCATCAATACAGCTCTCCAAGTTCATATAATCACATTCAATAGCTATTTCATGAAAAAGTCACTTTTTGAGATTATATGAACTTTGAGAGCTGTATTGATGATTTGAATGATTATAATTCTGTAACTCCATACGTGTTACTGGCGCGATTCATATTTTCATGAACATACAAAATGTCATTGACCTGCAAATTGCAACAAACGTAAGAAAATTTAAATTTCGCGGGCTACCCTTGCGCATCCACCTTAACGGATTTGGATGAAATTTGGTATTAAGATAGTTTATATGATGGATTAACACATAGGCTACTTTTGATCCCGGAAAGATAAGTTGTTCCCGTGGGTAAAATAAATCAAATATTTTTTTCCCGAACCGAACCGACTAAAATCGTCTTTTTGCCGACCATAAATTCAAGATGTTGTTTAAGACCGACCGCCTTTTGAAGGTTTCACCCCGAAAAAAAAAAAAAAAGGTAGATTATAATAATTTAACGCAATAGCCGCTTGCATCAAAATTATAGAAAAAAGCTCTCTTCGTCTCCTTGGTTCTCCGATCTTTGAAAATTCTTTTCCCGATTTTATCGAGGAAAAAATTCGAAATTTCAATGATGTTGCGGAAAGATTGCTCCAAATTAACATACATTCGGCCATCACAATAATTCGTTACTGCTGTTTTGGTCCAAAATTAACTTAATTCCTTCGTGCTTCCCCCTTATGGAAGCACTCTCACCTTTTGGACAAAATGGATCAAATTATCAGAAATACAATATCATCAATTTTAAATGTGGCTTTGGACGACAGAACTAGGGCACAAGCTACTCTTCCCATTCGTATGGGAGGACTCGGCGTCCGAAAAATTTCTAGTATTAGTTTACCGGCTTTTATATGCTCGGTCCACGGCACTGAGAAATTAATCAGGAATATCCTGGCTTCCACACTGATTGATTTTGATGTGCCGTGCTTCTCCGAGGCTATCAATGCCTCGAAATCAATGCCTGAAACTCGCTTGCCCCAATTCTGAAGAACGCGACCATCCATTTTCCCAGAGACGGTGGGACGAGCCGCTCTGCAGAGTAGTTCAGAATAATTTACGAACACGTCTGCTACTACTGCTGATCGTGCACGTCTGCTGGCTGTGGGTGAGTGGGAGTCAGATCTTTGGCTACTACTTTGTTCGACGACACTACTTTCCGCCTCACTGCTTCTCTACGCCTAGGTGCCCCATGTTGTTCTCCTCATCGCTGTCACTGTGGTGAAGTTGTCAACAGCCTTGGACACCACGGCCTATCATGCAGCCGAAGTGCGGGCCGTTTTGCACGGCACGCGAACTTAAATGACATCATCCGTCGAGCTCTTGTCACCGTCGGCGTTCCAGCTATTTTAGAACCCAATGGCTTTTCACGAGACGATGGCAAGAGACCGGACGGCATGTCTTTGTTTCCTTGGAAGATGGGTAGGCCTTTAGTGTGGGACGCAACTTGCGTCGATACTCTTGCGCCGTCCCATCTTCCAAGCTCATCGTGCTGTGCTGGCGCTGCCGCTGCGGCTGCAGAGAACCTCAAGCGGCGTAAATATAGTAACCTTATTGGTAACTATATTTTCGAGCCGTTTGGGGTTGAAACTTTAGGTCCGTGGGGTCCAAGTGCTCATAGCCTTTTCAAGGACATATCCAAATGCTTAGTTGACACTTCCCGTGACCCAAGGGCTGGCTTTTACCTTGGCCAAAGGCGCATTGCTGTACAACGTGGCAACGCCGCCAATCTCTTGGGTACATTACCAGTTGACTGCGTTGAGGAGGAGTTTTTTGACGCTATTTTTAATTTTATTAATAAGTTAGTTACTTTAAGTTATTTTAATTTATTAATGTTAATGTATATCAAATTAATTACATTTTCTTTAAAACATTTATGATTAATAAAATTTGCGAGTATTTTTGGTAGAGTAGGGTACATAGGGTAGATTAGTAAAAAGTTTAAGGAGGTAGTAGGTAAAGCACTAGGTCAGCATACATTCAAGGTGTTGTTATTAAAACGAGGCTAGAGTAGTAAAAAGTTTATGGAGGTAGGTAGTAGGTAAAGTACTAGGTCAGCATAAATTCAAGGTGTTTTTTACCCAAACGAGGTAGGTAACAAAAAAAAGGATAGGTAAGTAGGCAGGTAGGGTAGGTACGTTAGGTAAGTAGGAAGAAAGGCAGGTAGGTAGAGTAGGTAGGTAAAGTAGTGTAGGGTAGATAGGATAGAGTAGTAAAAAGTTTAGGGAGGTATTAGGTAGGAAAAGTGCATTCTTGATGTGCTGGCGTCTGTACGTGTGCTAACTTTTTCACTGCGGTTGACACCGCAGGCGCACCTAGTATCTGTATAAAAACATACGTGTACGCAACACCGTCTGTGTCATGTGTGACTGGGTCTTGTAACATCAGACTACGCGTTCAGGTAGATATTTTCAATATTGTCCCTAATACTAGCAAGCTTAGAACATTTAAAAATCATTCTTCCTCCAAATACTAACAAAGATCTTAACTTGCTACTTAATTAATGTTCAAGTCATAATTAATCAGGAATATTTAGCTCAATCTTGACCACAATCGTGAATATTAGTAAAAATACGTGATATAAAGCGCGCAACGCAACGCGAGAATATTTTGTGACATCTGACATTACTGAAGACCTTACTCTATACAGACTCCTCTAGTGGTAACTTCATGCGGGATAGCGGATAGCTTGGCGATAGGTTTCATTACAGTCATTACACAGCAGTGGTTGCGGCCTCGACTTACTGAGTTGTAGCCATAGATAATACACTATATAACTAAGGTTGTAGCAGATTTGTTATCTTGTGTAATTCACGTTAGCCACTGCTTTACATACCGAGTTTCCGCCACCCCCCTCGGAAATACTGGAAATGGACCCGGTTGTCATATTTTGTACTGACGCCTATCGCATATCAAGCTACTACATTCGGTCAAATTTCTTGAATAGATTTTCAACTTTATTATTAAAGCTTTTGGTTCAAGGTTGATTGGGATGAACGTATCTAATTTTGTTGTATTTTGCAAATGACCACACGACAAAAGCCACTCAATGTTATTAGTTCCACTCGAATTAGGCAGATCAGAGGGCACAAAAATCATTATCCATCGATTGAGCTGTACTGCATTGAGATAAGGTTGAAAACTTTAACGAATAGGTTTGACAGTTTCTCAGTCAGAGTGACAGCGCATATCATGCCTTGATTCGCGCGCTTTTTTGACATTCACAAAGTTAACCTGCTGTGTCAACCTGTTTGTTTTTTGTAACGACATAGAAATAGAAGTCGTTTAAGTGTGATAAAACGTTATTCAGTGTAAAGTTTAGTGTAATTTTGTGTATTATTAAGTTAAAAAAACAATGGTGAGTAGAGATTTGACTACTTCTTGCAGTATTTACTGATTTATTACTACTTAGGCTATGGGGCCGCTCGGCTTGTTTGGCCGTTTGATGCCTTAGCTATATTATGTAGTTTTATGTTCATAATACTTTCAGAAATGTTACAAAACAAAACGAACAAACAATTCACATTAAATATGAAACCCAAATATCGTTGTTTACTACTTCATTATATACAATCACATAGAAGCCATTAACCTTAAAATCGCTTTCCAAGTCTATAAAAATTAGCCAAATGGTCATGATTATTACCACAATATTAGTCACAGTCAGTCACAGAACACTTATTTTATTATTCAATCAAAAGAATCTGCTTCTATACAGAAAGTTAGCTCACGCCTCCTATATCTAATTTATCTGTGTAGCAAAAATACGTAGATATAATATCTAGACTTAGAGCATGGACATAGGCACAAACAGAAGCCTTCATTTGATTGAACCAAATATAAAATATAATAAAACTAGCTGCTGCCCGCTGCTTTGCTAGCGTTTTGGTTGGAAATTATTCCATGGGCATGTTGTAAATGTAGCTACCTTTTAGTTTTTTTTTTTTTTTTTCTCCTTTGTTATTAAGAACAGAATTCTTAATAAATTAATTACAATCTAGCCTAAAAAGACTAATAAGTAATTTAACTCTAACTTAATATGCTACGTTATAAATAATGTTAATACTAAGAATAGTGTCTATTTGCACTTTTACACAAGTCCGTAGCACTTTCTTAGAGTCTGATATATTATATTAAAACACTATGTTCATGTGTTATATGTATAGCACAACAATGTTACTATATTCACTCACTTTGTTAGTACTTACTTACACTACATTCATTCAAATGGTTTAGTTCTTTTTCGCCTACGCACTAAGTCTGTGTTGTCTAGCAGCTGGATAGCCTCAACATTCACATGTCGGTGTAGTCTGTGTTCGTGGGCTTCAGCAAATTTTTTGATGATTGTGGTGACGAATTCCATTTTAAGGTCACGGTGAAGGTCGTCGTTTCTTATGTACCAGGGTGCATTCACAACATCCCTGAGTACTTTATTTTGGAATTGTTGGATAATTTTGATGTTGCTTGGTTTAGTACAGCCCCAAAGTTGGATACCATACGTCCAAATTGGCATCAGTATATGCTTGTATATGGTTATTTTATTATGTATTGATAGACAGGATTTCCTTCTAAGTAACCAATACATACTTTTATAACGTATGTCGAGTTCCTGTCTTTTCTTTTTGACATGAGCTTTCCAACGCAACTTGGTATCGAGAGTCATGCCAAGGTATTTGGCTGTATTAGCGTAAGGCACTTGCATGCCATTTATATAGATTGGGTGATAGTCCAGGTGTTTGTATGTGAAGTCAATGTGAATTGATTTAGATTCATTCAGTTTGATCTTCCATTTTTGTGTCCAGTCATAAACTTTGTTCACAGCTAGTTGAACTTTTTCTACTGCTTCTCTGTGGGTTGAGCCGGTAGCCATAATTGCAGTATCATCTGCAAAGGTCGCAATGGTGTTATTTTCCAGTTCTGGAATGTCACATGTGTATAACAAGTACAAAATCGGGCCTAGCACACTTCCTTGTGGTACCCCAGCTTTTATATGTTTTAGTTCGGAATATGCATCCTCTTGCCGTATTCTGAACATTCTATTACTTATATACGACTCTAGTATATCTGCAAATTCTGGGAGCATGCGCCTGAGTTTGAATATTAGACCCTTATGCCAAACTTTATCAAAAGCTTGCGCCACATCTAAAAATACAGTGGCGCAGACTTCTTTATTTTCTAGTGTTTTTTCAATGATGTTAGTTATTCTATGAACCTGGTCTATTGTAGAATGTTTCTCCCTAAAGCCAAATTGATGATTTGGAATAAGGTCTTTATCTTCTATTACTGGTTTTAATCGCTTCAATAATAGTTTTTCGAATAACTTTGATAGCACGGGCAACAGAGAAATAGGTCTGTATGATGATGCTTCATGTGGTGGTTTCCCAGGCTTTGCAATCATAATGACTTCAGCGACCTTCCATGGCGCAGGTACGTGTTTTAAAATAAATGCAGCATTAATAAGTTTGGTCAGCTTAACTACAGCCTTACGCGGGAGGTGTTTTAGAATCTCACCTGTAATGAGGTCGTAACCCGGAGACTTTTTGGCACTAATGTTATTTTGAATTTCTCTCATTACTTCTTTAGGAGTCACAAGCTTAATTCTCTGGTTTTCTGCTAAGTTTTCACTCTCAAGTAATTCTACCAGGTTTTCATTGGGCTTAAAAGTTTCTTCTAGGTGCTGAGCAAACCTTACAGCTTTCTGATCATTGCTTATGGCCCATTTTCCGTCGCTATCTCTGATGGGCGGTATTTGTTTTAAAAAAAATGAACGAACAAATGGAATTATTGTTCTCAAAACTAGACGCAAAGCTAGATGAAAAACTTAATCAACAAACCTATACATTAACAACAGCTGTTACTATGAACGTTATGGAAGCAATTGATGAAAAGATGAAAACATTAATGGACGAAAACCAAAACTTAAAATCCAAAATAACAACACTGGAACATAAAATTACTACCTTGGAAAAAGACAAGCGTAAAAGCAACCTGATATTCTTTGGTGTTGATGAAAATGGAAAAAAAGAGGCAGAACTTGTTGACCACCTAAAAGACATCATAGAAGAAGCGGAAGTACATATAGACAGCCACGAAATAAACAACATCTACAGAATTGGAGCGCAAACCAGCAAGAAGCGCCCAGTAGTTGTTACTTTCTCTACTATGTGGAAGAAACATCTCATATTAAAATCTAAATCAAAGTTACCAACAGGCATCTATGTCAAAGAGGACTTTCCCAAGGATGTTCTCGAAGTTCGGAAAAAACTACAGCCAAAAATTGAGGAAGAATGGAAAAAGGGGAACATAGCTTTTGTAAGAGGAGACCAACTTGTAATTAAAAAGCAGAAGGACAATCAGCGTGAAAAAAGGAAGAGAGATATAACTCTATCCCCCAACTTACCAACACTGAAGAAACCGAACACTCATAACGAGCCCGAAAACCAACCAAATAAAACAAACACCACTGGACAAAAAGAAATATTGAAACCAAACATATTACAGTACATGGGAAGAAACAGAACTACTTCCACTTCAACCTCAGAAAGTCCAAAAAACTAACAAACACACCTACACAACTTATAAAAACAAAAACAACTAGAACCGGAAAAACAAAACAAATACAGAAAAAACATAATCTAAAACAACATGCACTAAAAACCTTCCCAACACGGTTGGTCGCCGCGGGAAGTTCAGACCATAACCCTCCAGCTAAATATAGTAGAAAACCAAACAAAATCAACATCGCAACATTAAACACTAGAACTTTAAGAACCCAAGATACCCTTGCAGAACTGAATATTGCCATTCAAGACATAAAATGGGACATACTCGGAATCAGCGAAATGAGAAGAGAAGGCGAACAATTTATGAATACCAAAATTACATATTATTCAACAAAGGTGAAGAAGGAGGCCGAAGAGGAGTGGGATTCCTCATAAAGACTACTCTGAAGAAGCAAATACAAAATATCTTTGGTATTTCTGACAGGATAGCAGTACTTAATATCAACATTCCTAACTATACAAAGACTTGGACTATCATACAAGCTTATGCACCAACCGAGCAAGCTGCAGAATCAGATATAGAGACATTCTACACCGAACTGGCAAAAGTCATCAGGAATTATACCAACAACTATATTATACTGATGGGTGATTTTAATGCTCAAATCGGAGAAAAACAAAACGAGGAGGAGTATGTAGTGGGCAAACATGGACACGGCAAAAGAAGCTCCAACGGTCAAAAGCTTGTGGAATTTTTGTTGTAACACAACCTAATTCTTCTCAATAGTATATTCAAAAAAGATCCAAAGAATAAATGGACCTGGATTTCACCTGATAGCAAATATAGAAACGAAATAGATTATATAATAAGCAATTTTCCCAAGGCATTTTCAAATACAAGCGTGATCTCGAAACTCAATTTTAACACAGATCATCGTATGGTCAGAAGTACAATTCTGCCAGCACCACCAAAAAGAGCAAGGAAGAACATCACCACTTATAATCCAACGCAAACCACTACGGAGAGTCTCAAAGAAATAGGCCAGTCGTTAGAAGATAATCTACAAGAACTGACGTATGAAAATGAATGTGATATCAAAGCAAATTATGGAAAATTAGAAAAACAACTTACTATCACTAACAATCCTAATAAAACCAAAAGCAAATACCCGCTCAGCGATGAAACCATCCAACTCATAAACCGCAGAAAATCTTTACTGGCCCAAGGAAAAAACAAAGAAAACATGAAAATAATTACAGAAATCAGCAAACAAATTCATAAATATATTAGAAGAGACCGCAATAACAAAAGACTAGAAGTGTTAGAGAGACAAATAATGAGAACAGGTGGTGTAAGAAAAGCACTGAAAGAACTTAAGGAAACAGGAAAAGAGTGGGTGCCTAAACTAAGGAAAAAAGAAGATACCATCACAAACAGGAAAGGCATACATGAACTGGCCACGGAATTCTACAAAGATCTATATTCAAACAAAGACGCACGCAAGCAACCTCTTACACAATCACTGAGGAGTAAAGCAGCAGACAGTCCAACAGAGTGTGAACCTGATATTTTGATGAGTGAAGTGGAAAAGGCAATTAAAAGTAAAAAAATGGAGAAGGCACCTGGACCAGACAAAATTACAAACGAGATGTTGAGAGGGACTATTGATGAATTAGTACCAATACTTACTAAGATGTTCAACCAAATTTTGAAAAGTGGATATATACCAACACAATGGGAAACTTCATATATAATCTTACTACACAAGAAAGGCGCAAAGGACGACATCGGGAACTACCGGCCAATAAGTCTAATGTCAAATTTATACAAAATATTCGCAAAGATCATTTTGGGCAGGGTAAGCGCAAAATTAGACGAAAGTCAACCAATGGAACAAGCCGGCTTTAGACAGAACTTTTCAATGATAGACCACATCCACACACTCAAACAGATAATTGAGAAGTATAACGAATTCAACAAAACGCTTTATGTAGCTTTTATAGATTATGCGAAGGCATTCGATTGCATCAGTCATAAGGCAATATGGGAGAGCTTGGAAAGGCAAGGAATACCTGCAACATATATTAATATTATTAAAATTATATATACAAACAGCAAAGCAAAGATCCAATTAGAATCTTTGGGCAAAGAATTCCGGATCAAGAGAGGAGTTAGACAAGGAGATCCAATGTCCCCGAAGTTGTTTTCAGCAGTTTTAGAGAACGTCTTTCACAACCTTGACTGGGAACATCTAGGCCTCAATATAGACGGAAGAAAACTAAACCATTTAAGATTTGCGGACGATCCGGTTATACTAGAAGAAAGTCCAAAGGCACTCGAGCAGATGATCCAAACTCTAAATACAGAGAGCTCTAAAGTGGGTTTAAAAATGAACATAACAAAAACGAAACTGATGACCAACTCAAAAATGGAACCCATTGAAATCCAAGGACAACAAATAGAATATGTCGATGAGTATTGCTATTTGGGCCAGATCATCTCCCCTAAAGACCAAACGACCAAGGAAATAAATAAGAGGATTGCTAACGGGTGGAAAAGATACTGGTCCCTCAAGGAAATTGTTAAATCTAAAGACCACAATATGGCAACGAAGAGAAAAGTTTTCAACTCTTGTATTCTTCCATGCATCACCTACGGCTGCGAAACATGGTCACTTACAAAATACCACAGAGACAAACTAGGAAAGTGCCAGAGAGGTATGGAACGAAGCATGACAGGAACAAGAACGCAAGATAGAGTTAACAATTTGCAATTAAGAGCAAAAACCAAATTAACCGATATCCTGGAAAAAATAGACCTCCAAAAATGGAGATGGACCGGCCATATGTTGAGATCCAGACAAGAAAAGTGGAGCCAAATTATAACAAATTGGTATCCAAGAGATGGCAAAAGACGTCGAGGACGACAACTAATGCGCTGGGAAGATGAGCTAAAACTTACTGCGGGTCCCAAATGGAGGAGAGTAGCTCAAGACAGGAAGCAATGGAAACTACTGGAGGAGGCCTTTGCCAAAAGGCACACTGAGTTGAGAGACATCCTATAGCCAAACAAACCAAATTAAACAGCCATAAAGATCAAATCTCTCACGCAGTTTAACGGGCTGAATAAATAAATAAATTTGTTTAATTGGTCTTTTTAGATTTTTTGTTGCCTTCCAGAGGGAGTAATCTGTTGATTTGTCATTGGTTAGCTGCAGAAGGTTGGTGTTCAGAGCTGTATCCTCAAATTGTAGAATTTTTCTCTTTAATTTTTTAGTTAAATTATTTAGTGATGTTTTATCTCGCGGGCATCGTGTTTGCTGCCACTGTTTCCTTTGTTTCCTTTTCTCAGTAAGTAAATCCACAATTTCCTTAGGATAGGTAAATCCCTTATATTTACGTTTTAATTGTGGTGTGTTGTTCCACGCACATTGTTGTATATTGACAATATACTTGTTTACTTCTGAGTCAAGCTGATCTTGCTTTTTTATCGGAGTTTTAAGGTCGATAATATTTTCTAGATCAAAAGAAAAGCTTTCCCAATCTGTGAACTTATTAACCAGGGTTAAGTGGCTTTCTTTCAGTAGGATTTTTTGACTTAGCATTAGTATAAGCGAAGAGTGGTCCGAGTTCATATGAAAACCTTCCTCCACGCTGACATAATTGGCGGATATGTTTTTGCATATGAAAAAATCTATAAGATCCGGTATTTTCTGGTGGTCAGTGGGCTAACAATTCACAAGTGGCAATGTTGGTTTTCCTGTACTCATAACTTCAGAACCGGTATCTTTTACTGCGCTTAAGAGCTGCCTTCCCTTAGTCGTTATAAGTCTTGATCCCCAATGCGTATGCTTAGCATTAAAATCGCCGCCTAGGATAAATCTCTGGCCTAACAATTCAAAGAGATGTAAATACCGCTCTTTTCTTATCATGTGCCGTGGGGGACAGTAAATGGCTGCAATGGACATGGAACAAGATTTGTTTTTAACAGATACTGCCACGGCTTGAATGTCTTGTTCTTCATATTTACATTGCACGTAGTGACTTATGGTGTGTTTGATTATAACCGCGCTGCCTCCCCTGGCAGAGTTGTCAGGGTGCAGCGAATTGTATACCATGTATCCTCTAAATTTCACAAAAGATTGTTTAGTGAAGTGCGTTTCGGAGACCAAACACACGTCAATGTTTTCTGTGTCCAGGACCGCCTGCAACTCATTTTGATGTTTGAGGAGCCCATTAGAGTTCCACGCCATTATTTTAAGGGTGTTATTCATTTCTGATGACTTAAAACAGCTGTTTTAGTGCTGGACTCTAGTTTCTCTAATCTCTTGTCAAATGAAGTAATACATTTTAAAATCTGGTTAATCTTATCCTCTAGATTTGCAGGCTGAGATCTTGATTTTGCAGCTTCCGCATAGGAACCAGTTTTGTTTACTTGCATGGGTTTTGCAAATGACTGGAGACTCGTTTTCTGTGCCTGTGTTTGTGTGTTGTTTCTGTCTGAATTTCTTAGTTGCAAAGACTGCTGGGTAGTTGGTGCCACAATTTTCTTTTTAATATTTTTGTTCTTCAAATTCTGCATCTGTTTAGCTACTTCACACCCTCTATAGTTGGCAGGGTGAGGCAGACCACAGTGAACACATTTTGGCTTCTCTTGCGGAGATTTCGTACAGTTGGCTGTAAGGTGTTTGCCAGTGCATTTTACACACCTGGGCTCTTTTCTGCAGTATTTATGAGTATGCCCATATGCCTGGCACCTCTTGCATTGGGGAATTAATTTGGGATGTTTGAGTGGGTGTATTTCAATTTTACACCCTAAAATGTATTTTATGCCATAGATTTTATTTACATCTTCTTCATTATTAAATTATAAAACGAACATGTTGAGTGGTTCTTTACTCTTCCAGCTCAATTTGCTGTCTACTTTTTCAATTTTCAGACCTTGTGTTGTTAGGTCGTCTTTGATTCGATCAGCTTGGCAAGAAGAATGTAACTTCTTCACAACAACTCTAATTGGTCTAGCCTGCTTATCCTCGTACGAGTGCCAATGGTGATCTTTTTCTGCTAAAAGCCGGGAAATTACTCTATATGAGTCCTCTGTTTTGGCGTTAATTTTCACACAATCGCCATTTAACATATTTGCAGTAAATGATTCCGCTGGTGTAGTTTCAATTAGAGAGTCATAGAACTTTTGGTAGTTCTTAACTTCGTCTATTATGATTGGCGGTGGCGGGGGCACTTTTTTTACGGGAGTCTCTTTCTCAGTTTTTCGGAGATTTTCCTGTTGGGCACTTGTTCCGGGTTGTTGTTTTGGAGATTGCGAGGTGTTAAGCTTCCTCTTCTTCCTGCTCTTGGCCCTAATCCACTCAGTCTCTTTAGCGAGCTCATCCTCGTCTGTGCAAAATTCAACGTCACTTTTAGGACGCTGGGCAAAAGATATTGTTTGACTTTCCTGTTCTCTAGGTTCTTTTTTTTCCTTCAAGCAATTCAATTCTCCTTGAAGGGCTAGTACTTGTTCCTGCAAACTATTAATGTGATCATTTAGATTACGTACCATTAGTTGCAGGTTTTCTCTATCGGTTTTCTCCTGGATGTAACCGTCATACAGCCGTTTTTCCAGGTCAGTTTTTAACTTAATGGGCTGTGACGGTGAGGCCATTATTTAATTGTAAGGCGAGTTAACACCTAAACAATCAATTATTAAAAACACTTCATGATTGCATTACTTGTAACTAGGTCATAGCACTGACCGCGATAGATCGACGTAGGTACACCGCGACGACGGTGTTGTGCTGCGTCTGCAGAATACTCTTAACTAGAGCACGCGCGCGCGATCCGTACGTTTGTTCGCTATTGCAGTTTAACAACAACTACCTTTTAGTGAACGAATTTTCAAAATCGGTTCAGTAGATCCAGAGATTACCCCCTACATACAAACCTACAAACAAATTTTATCTCTTTATAATATTAGTAAATATATTGCCTTATTTCATTGATTGGTTTAATTCCCAGAGTTCCCCAACCCCCGACACACCAGAGCGAGACGGAGCCCGGTCACGGATGACGTCACCAGCACGGGACTATGAAATGTTTGACAATGAAGATGCCATCCTCGGAGACAACCCTGAGGAGGAAGAGGGCGATGGAGAAGAACTGTTCAATGATAATATGGAGGCGTAAGTTATTGCAACCTTGATTTTTTAATCCTCATTGGATTTAGGCAACAAGCAGAACAGTAGATCTCAGGCTACAGGCCTTGGGGTGAGCTGCATGATCTGCATGGTCTAAATGTGACATGACCAATGTCTGGACTTTAAAAGAGACAGTGTTTCCTCTTAGAGTAATCAGGTACAAAACACCAGCCACATCTAGTTTTAAAACATAATTATAATTATAATAATTACATTAAAAATAAAAAAAGAGAATAATAAAAAAGAAAATGAACAGTGAACATGGTAACTATCCCATTTCTAGTGTTAATGACAATTTACATAAATAATTATGATTTAACAAAATTAGGTTAGGTGGTACTATCATATAATTTTGAGATAATCATGTTGCACCCAAAGATCACAGAAAATTACAAGAACTTTAAATGTAAGTGATTGATTACACTTTTGAAATAATATTTTGCTAAATGTTTTTCCACAGTGACTACCGGCCCATGCCAGCCCTAGATCGTTATGATGCTGAAGACTTGGATGATGACGACTATGACCCCATGTCAGCACAAGACCGTGTGGCCGCTGAGCAGGAGCTGAGGAGAAGAGATAGAGAAGAGGGTCGCACAAGGAGAGATGATCGCGACTTGCTGTATGGTAAGAAATTCCTCTTTCGTTTTAGAACCGTGAGACTGGTTGGCACTTTTGGGCCATTGACTAGCTGTAGCAACTGCCAATGATCTACAAATGACAGCCGGCTTAATGTGCATTTAGTTGGAAGAAACTCGGCATGTAATGGATGGTCACCCATCCATGGACCTTAGCGAGTGCAGCTAGAAAATCGACACGTGCGGCTGTTATTATTAAGCTGCAAGATATGCAGTCAACATAAAACTTACATAATAAATTTAAAAAAAAATGTCTACAGATGAATCTGACGAAGAAAGCACAGGTGCTCCACGGGCGAAGCGCCGCCGTGCTGCAGAGAAGGCGGCCATGGGCAGTGAAGAACAAGTGGAGGAGGGGATCGAGAGTATAGAGAACTTGGAGGATACCAAGGGATATACGACCAAGGAGTGGGTGTCTATGTTGGGGCCCAGGACTGAGATTGCTAACAGGTTTGTAATTAGATGTAAATATGATGTAATATCACTCGTCAACTACCTAGCTTTATCTGAAAACGCACTTAAAAGTAGCCATTCACGCTAGGTTATGCATGACAGTTTTAAATTTGCACGCAATCCCCAGGCTGCACATGCATTTAAATTTAAAACTATTGTCTATGGTGGGCTTAACTCTTGTATATTATTAGTCTACGGTATTCAGGAATGGTTTTCATCATTGATCTCATCACCTTTTTAACCCAAGAAGTCTCATTCCTCTTTGGGTATGGAGAAAGTTGATTAGAAGACTCATTGAAAAACTTCATTTCTAAACAACCATCTTCACTTCCAGATTCAAGAACTTCCTCCGTACATACACAAACAGTAAAGGTCAGTTTGTATACAAGGAACGGATCCGCCGTATGTGCGAACACAATCAGGCGTCGTTCCACGTGGAGTTCGATGTACTAGCGCGGAGGGAACAGGTGTTGGCTTACTTCTTGCCTGAAGCACCCTTCCAGATGTTGCAGATTTTTGATGAAGTAAGTTTAATTCTGATATTTGATAGTGTTGTTTACTTTTGGATTGACGGGAGAAGTCTTCTATACTAATATTATAAAGAGTATAGATAGATATAAATAGATTTAGAGTAAATAGGGGGTAATCTCTGGATATATTGAACCAATTTTGATAGTTCTTTCACTAATAAGAAGACGTGCCCATGGGATAATTTACGACCAAGGAGTGGCAACAGCTAATATCAAATAACTTGGGCCTAGGTAGATGGCCACTTTATTCGCGTCGACCGCGAATTATTTTTTGTAAAGTTTTGACGAGTTTTCCTGCTTTTGAGAGTTTCGATTTTCAAGAAAATCTACAAGCTCTAGTGCGATTTTTAAAGGCCAACTGTCGTACGACTACATTTGTAGGTATGCCGCTGTTTCTTGAGGTATGCCGCGATGTCCTTAGTTATGCCTATGTGTTCTGTTGTCTGTTGCAACAGGCATTGATTTTCAACTAACAGTCATTACCATTTAAATTTCAACTTTGTGGAACAGAATGTTGGGCCACAAAACGGATGAATGAAAGGTATTTGCATGTGGCTGAGATGAGAATGTTAAGGGGGACGTGTGGTGTTAAGCGAATGGATAAAATAAGGAATGAGTACACAAGAGGAAGTCTGAAAGTGGTGCCGGTGACTGAAAAGTTGTGCGGTAATCAGTTGTCGTGGTATGGACATGTGATGCGGAGGAATGAGGATAATATCCTGAGGAAAGTTTTGAGTATGACTGTGGATGGGTATAGGAGTAGAAGAAGACCAAAGAAACGATGGATGGACTGTGAAGAATGATATGGCACAAAAGAAAGTGACTGCTGAGATGACGAGTAATAGAGAAGTATGGAACAAGAAGACATGCTGCACCGACCACAAATGAATTGGAACAAGGGCAAGAGAATGATCACCTAGAACTCTTGCTATGCCATGCCTAATATGGTTGCCATAGCTCTCAACTCATTCTGTGTTTTCATACATTCCAGGTAGCCAAGGACATAGTTCTCCAGATATTCCCCAGCTACGAGCGCGTTACCTCCGAGATCCATGTGCGAATATCCGATCTACCACTCATAGAAGAGTTGAGAACATTCCGGAAGCTTCACTTGAACCAACTTGTGAGGACTGTGGGAGTGATCACGGCGACTACCGGGGTTCTCCCTCAGTTGTCTGTGGTCAAATATGACTGTAATAGGTGCGGGTATATCCTGGGGCCGTTTGTGCAGACTCAGAATACGGAAGTGAGGCCGGGGTCTTGTCCGGAGTGTCAGAGTTCTGGGCCTTTTATGGTGAGTTTTGTTTTAAATATTAACTATACCACATTGTATACCTATGTTTCACCTTCGTGCTCCGTATGCCCCAAAACATGTAGTCAAAGTGACCTCTGCGCTTATCTCACCGCAACTCGGAAACGGCGACGTTGGGCCAACAAAATTTAAAATTAATTTTTGCCATTTGTGTGTGAATTATATCATTAAAAATCCGACTTTATGCCATTAATAACATACGTAACTGTGGATCTTCCTCACACGTACCTTTTTCGTGAAAATCTACGGTCGTCAGTGTTTTATGTGGAAGGTTGCGGACTTATATTATCTAACTATAAATTCTTTAATAAGCTGCATAGCTGCTTTAGCAAACCCGTATGCGTGTTGTAGGTATAAGTATGAAATAACTCCAAGCTGGACTTAATCACTCCTAAAATCATTTCGTCTCCTTTCAGGAGCAAGCATCAGACATTGAAAGTTAAACCTTAGCCCTTACATGTAAATGTCGAAATCACATGCGCGCTCGTTTTTTTTTTTTCACAACATGTATCATCTTCCATCACCTAATCATTTTCTTATCTACCAGGTCAACATGGAACAAACAGTATACCGCAACTATCAGAAGGTCACAATCCAGGAGTCTCCAGGCCGTATCCCGGCGGGCCGGATCCCGCGTAGCAAGGAGTGCATCCTGCTAGCAGACCTATGCGACCGCTGCAAGCCGGGGGACGAGGTGGACCTCACCGGGGTCTATACTAACAATTATGACGGCTCACTTAATACTGAACAGGTCAGTTCAGTTTTTTTTTTCAACTTCTTTTTTGCATGGTTGAACTTTCACGGGACGTACAAAACGGATAGTCAGTGGCCCGGAAGTCTAACAAGTCAGTCATACCAAGGGGTATTGTATTACCCAATACTGACTGGATTGTGGAGGTCAGATAGCCAGTCGCTCCATGTAAAATACTGGTACACAGCTGCAGGTTAGACTGGAATCCGACCCCAACATAGTTGGGTACAGGCTAGGCAAGCGATGGCCAGCGCCGAGAAATGAAAGTCCCCCAGTGATCTAATAAAGGGCATAAGACTCAAGCCAAAGCATAAAATACACTGTTTCTATTCTTCTCTAGGGCTTCCCAGTCTTCGCAACAGTAATAATAGCCAACTACATAGTGGTAAAAGACTGCAAGCACATCGTGGACTCTCTGACAGACGAAGACGTGGCGACCATAGTGAAGCTGTCAAAAGACCCGCGCATTGGCGAGAGGATTGTACAGAGCATAGCGCCGTCTATATACGGACATGACTATATTAAGAGGGGCTTGGCTTTGGCGCTGTTTGGAGGGGAGCCTAAGAATCCAGGTATGAGAAAAACTTGTTAATCAAAACCAAAGTATTAATTTCAAGTAGGCCAGTTATACAGGCACTTTAGAATTGTCGAAACAAAGTTAACAATGAAATGTAGCTACAGTCCCAGTCACAAGACATAATAACTGAAAATACTGTAGTTGCTCATTCCAAAGCGTAGATCTCTATCGAGAAGAATGGGCAAGAAACTCCATGGACACTCTTTTATATCAGTATATTGTTACAAAACCTTTATTACATCATTCATGTTAAGATTGTACATTACTCGAGAACGACGTATCAAGATGTGCACTTTAAAAGTGTCCATAGTAAAGATAAAAAAGACAATTCAAATATAATTAAATCTATAAATATATTTACGCCTGAATGTTTCAAACAAATGAGTAGGATGAAAGTGAATAGTGTAAGCTGGTTTGCATAGCAATACAGGTTTTGTATCTTTTTACTCTTTCTGAGTATACATAATGATATGAAAACAGTAAGAATGGGCCTAGTTTATCGGCACCGACCCATTCCGACTAGTCCATAACTGGAACCATTTTTTTTTTTACGGAGGTTTACCCAAGACACGGAGCTATTCGCTATCCAGTGAACTAAATAGTTTTATTTTCTAAACTGATAGCATCTTCTATTAAGAAGGGAAGGACATTATAACAATCATTTTGAAAATATGTACAGTGAGTTAAAGCAATCACTATACAGCGTGTAACAGAAAGGGTATAATCATATGGAATACTGTGGTACGGACCATCAAACTGAACAACTTTCTCTATGGGACCACCATCGAAATCGTAAAAAAATAATCAGCTGCCCCATACATTTGTGTCGAGTAGGTATTGAAATTTTGTATAGGACAGCTGATTATTTTTTACGATTTCGATGGTGGTCCTATAGAGAAAGTTGTTCAGTTTGATGGTCCGTACCTCAGTATTCCATATGATTATACCCTTTCTGTTACACGCTGTATAGTATAAAACAAAGTCGCTTGCCTCTGTCTGTCCCTCTATGTATGCTTAGATCTCTAAAACTACGCAACGGATGTTGATGCGTTTTTTTAATAGATAGAGTGATTCAAGAGGAAGGTTTATATGTACAACATTGCACCCGTGCGAAGCCGGGGTGGGTCGCTAGTTTAATAATATTTAGTTTCTTCAAATAAATAAAATATAAAAGAATAATTAAATTCGTATTCAAAAAAATTCCAACCATTTATGCAGGTGTATTTATTTTTACAATTTATGCAAAGGTGGCTCAGCTAATTTTTGTAACTCACTGTACATAGAAATATCCTTTACACTACAACAAACTCATATCTTCTTATTTTAGGTGACAAGCATAAAGTGAGAGGTGACATCAATGTCCTCATTTGCGGTGATCCTGGTACGGCTAAATCACAGTTCTTGAAGTACACTGAAAAGGTAACTAAGAGCATTTGCATTGCATTTTTAAATTGTTAATTACTTATTTATATTTTTCTAATCTTGATGCTGCTCAGGTTAATACTGTAGATTGGAGGTAAGTTATCTTATAATGGTATCGAATGTAAGGCCTAGTATTTAAGTATTCACTGGTTCGGGTACCATGATGCGGCTCGGCTGTCGATTTATTTTACCGGCCCTTGCTGGAACCTCCCCACCCGAACATAATATGTAGCACCACATATAACAGGCATATCATCATTTCAGCCGAAAGACGTCCACTGCTGGATATAGGGCTCCCCCAAGTGCCGTCCCGTGCGACTCGCATATATGGCATATGCTTTAATTAATTTAAATTGTTTTAGATCGCGCCCCGAGCCATCTTCACAACAGGACAGGGCGCCAGTGCTGTCGGTCTCACTGCCTACGTGAGGAAGAATCCTACTACAAGGTAATTAATATATTGATTGAGATACTTAGCCCTTTGGATAGATAGATAAAATATGCTTTATTTATAGTACACTGTTATAGTATCAATAGCCCTCCTTTTGGGCTTCACCGCAGTCGGGTAAAAAGAGAAAGAAAATATAGAATTCAGTTCTGTTGGGATGAGGATAACAAAGCCTTCTTTTAGTTATGTTTTCAATTCAAATTTTGCTTTACTTTGTTATTTCGTATATTTTAATATGTGTTTTAATTTTTACTGTCTCTTTTATTTTTATAATGTCAATTACTGTAATTGGTTGTAAACACAACCATTGTAATTAAATAAATGGCAAAGTATTGTAATTGCTTGGCATCATATGTAGTGTAGATCGTAGTTTCTTACCAAAGACAGGTCCTTGACTGTGTGTATATTATATAGCTAAGACTTTCGCTTTGCTCCGTCTTTGTTAAATAATAAGCAGAGCAACGATTCCTCCAGTGGTTATATCATCGCCACTGCTTTAGAACCGAAAACTTGAAGACTTGTCATGACTCACACCTCCCACTTTGTGCCCGCGTGATGGATTACGGTCCAATATGTGGTGAAAGGGCGTCTGTTGCAGCAGTGAGAACTTAATAATTTGACGACCCGAATGGCGCAGCGGTAGTGAGGCTGCCTTACGTTCTTAGGGTCCCGGGTTCGAATTCCGGTAAGAGCAAATGTTTGTGTGATGAGCATGGACATTTGTTTCCGAGTCATGGATGTTTATATGTATAATAAGTATGTATTTACAAACAAAAAGTATCTATGTAGTAATATCAACTATCTGGTGTCCACGACACAAGCCTCGTTGCTTAGTGTGGCACCTAGATGGCGCTGTGTGTAATGGCTAGCGATATTTATTTATTTTATTAATACGCTAACTGTTGGGTGTAACTCCATCCCAGGAATGTTGGGTTTATAAATGACGAGACTGTTGGTTTGGTTCCCTTCAATATGGTTGAGTTGAATGGCGCTGAGCCATGCGTCATGTTCGTGAGCGGGCGCTGTCAGTTGGGAGTGGTCATCTCTTAGCTGCCACGGTTTATTTTAATTACTTTATTTTGAAAGTGTTGATTATTTTAATCTTTTTCTCTGGACGCTCTTAATGTGCACGTCTTTCTACATCGTTCTCACATATAAATGTATTGGTATAAATGTATTGTTTGGTAATTTTTCACGTTTACATAACATCATAAACATAACATTACGCCTGTTATCCTCGAATGGATAGGCAGAGGTGTACCGTACACCCACAATTCGCCAGTTATGTTTAAGTCCCATGTAAAAGGGGGTGAGCCTATTGCCATCAACCGGGCACAAATCCAGACTCCGTGGCTGCTACTACTAAATTCCTGATAGAAAAACTCATCACTTCGCCCGACCTTTGAATCGAACCCAAGACCGCGTGGCCTGGGGGCCTAAAATGGAAGCTTTATCAGAATCATACTATGAATCACCTTAAAAATGTAAAATTCTTAAAATGGTCTTTAGGGTTATGATCACAAAGTCCATTTTAAGAGTTTTAAATTTTTATCGTGATTCGTATTATGATTCTGATAAAGCAGCTATTTTAGGTACCCTGGTAGACCAACAAGGCACTTATACAAGTATATTCGTGAAATACTCGTAATAGTAGTACATTACAGTGAGGTCTTCGGCGGGACATGTATGTGTCGCCCCCCCCCCCCCCCTCTCCCCCTCCCGCACCCCGCACTGGTGACGCCTAGCTCACGCTACTCACCGAAAATTATAACCAACCGACATTTCTATTCCACAGAGAATGGACCCTAGAAGCTGGCGCCTTAGTCCTCGCCGACCGCGGCGTGTGCCTCATAGACGAGTTCGACAAAATGAACGACGCAGACCGAACATCCATCCACGAAGCTATGGAGCAGCAGTCCATATCTATATCTAAAGCGGGCATCGTGACGTCACTGCACGCTAGGTAAGAGAATACACGTTTTTTTTATTGCGCACTGCATTTTCAACGCACTGCTTGGCGCTGAGAGTACAAAATTCAACAATTTACCTTTTTGACGCGCTGGGATGCACTCTGATAGATTCTCAGTGCTGAAAGACCCATACACAATAAAAAAAAGTTTTCAAAATCGCCAGTGCCGACGAGGGTAATTTGTGTATATCTCAGCCATCATCGGGCGGGAGGAAACGCCCGGGTGTCACCACTGCGAGGATCGACCGGAGGACACGGTGGAGCACACTGTGCAGGTCTGCTCCGCTTGGGCGGAGCAACGCCGTGTCCTCGTAGCGGCGATCGGCGGCGGCGACCTGAGCGTCCGGCCCTGGTTCAATCCATGGTCCGGAGCGAGACGGAATGGGAAGCCCTCACCTCCTTCTGCGAAGCAGTCATGCTAGCGGAGGAGGTGGCGGGACGAGAGAGGGAGAGAGCCTCACGTCTCAGCCGCCGCGGGAGACGGACCGGGCGTCGGGGGACACATGGTGGCTCCCGGCCACCGTAGGCGCGGGCCCGTGGACGGTGAGTAATGGGCTTACTCGCCGTCCATCCGTCTTATGACGACAGGCCGTGTCGACGGTGCGAGTGTTCCACGCGCGCCTCAAAGAGATGTCAGCAAACAGGAAGGGGTCCGAAAGGACCGATGCCTGCCAGGGTTGCGGGACTGTTCGAAAGAGATACCGCGGCCCTGGAACACAAAGGGCAAAGGAAGGAACATGGATGGGTTTTAGTCAGTAAAAGTCTGACACTCCCTCCTGCTCAGCCCAGAGCGGGAGGGGTTATTTGATGATTTACAATAGGTAAAAAAAAAAAAAGCCATCATCTGCCTAGCCTTTTCCTAGTTTGAGGTAGGCTGGCCGGATGCAGCTGAATACCAGTATTTTACATGGAGCGACTGCTCTGACCTCCACAACCCAGTTAGTACTGGGCAATACGATACCCCTTACTAAAACTGGGTGTCAGACTCTCGGGCTTCTGATTACTCGTAACTACTATCATAGATCTATAATTGACAGCCGGGACCTACGGTTTAACGTGCTTTCCCAGGCACGAAGGGAAGTCTGTGTGTAATAGATGGTCACCCATCCAGGGAACGGCCTCAGCAAGCCCTGGTCAAGGGTTGCGCCTCATCTAGCAGCAAGGAATATCATTTTTCCATGCTCCAATACTTTTCCGTCTGCGTGAGTGCTATCGCATGCAGTAACTACGGCGATACGCTCGGCAGCACGCTCTGTTTCTCGTTCTAGCAAATGACGGTTCAGAGCGAGTGAAAAGGATAGGAGCATGGAGTAATGCGATTCCGTGCTAATAGATAAAGCGCCTCCTTGAAGATCGACCCGTGCGGCTGTCATTATAAGTAACAGAAGGTGGATGGGACACCGACGCTAACATGGTTACCACATTTTTTTTTATTTATTAAAAAATGTTGCCCGGGGTCACTAGGATTTTCTCCTATATCGTGGATGCGTTTACAAACATTTAAACTCACATAAACAGCCAGACCCGGAACAACTACCTGTAGATCATACAAATATTTGTTCCGTGCGGGGATCGAACACACGACTCGCAGCGCAGCAACCAGTCGCTCAGCCACAGCTCTAACCGACGCTAATTTAAAAAAAAAACCAGCTATGTCCTACAAAACTGTATTACCTACACGGTCAAAATATTTGGATCAGAAGTTTTTTCTATTTTGTTTAATTTGGAATTAAACCAGTTTTCATTTGTACCCTGCAGGTGCTCAGTAATAGCCGCGTCTAATCCAATCGGTGGTCGCTACGACGCGTCGCTAACGTTCTCCGAGAACGTGAACCTGTCGGAACCGATCCTGTCACGTTTCGATGTGCTGTGCGTCGTGAGGGACGAGGCCGATCCTATGCAAGACGCCCATCTCGCTAAGTAAGTACAAATAAATCATCACGACTGAGATAGGTAGGGGTATCTTACCCGGTAAGTTGTAAGTCTGATGTTATAGAGGCAGCCCCGGATCTAGGGGGGGGCAAACCGGGGTACGCGCCCCGGGCGGCAGTTTCAGGGGGCGCCAAAATCATAATATAGTTTGATTGAAAATACAAAACTTGCTCCAAAAAGCGCCTAGGAAGCCTAGTTGGATGGCTGCTATTGCGAAGCAGTCATGCTAGCGAAGGAGGTGGCGGGACGTGAGAGGGAGAGGGCCTCACGTCTCAGCCGCCGCGAGAGACGCCCTGGGCGTCGGGGGCCACGTGGTGGTTCCAGGCCACCGTAGGCGCGGGCCTGTGACTGTGGACCGTGAGTAATGGACTAGCTCGCCGTCCGTCCGTCTTATGTCCTAGGTCGACGGCGCGTGCACGCTTGAAAGAGGTGTCAGCAAACGGGAAGGGGACCGAAAGGACTGATGCCTGCCAGGGTTGCGGTACTATTCGAAAGAGATACTGCGGCCCTGGAACACAAAGGGCAAAAGGTGGAACATTTTAGTCAGTACTAGTCTGACACTCCCCCTCCGCCCAGAGTGTGACCTCCTTTGACGATTTCCCATCCGAAAAAAAAACTCTGGATGGATCTAGGTAAATGAAAAAAAACGGCCAAGTGCGACACTCGCACACAGCACAGGTTCCGTAGCACCAAACAAAATAATAAAAATATTTTGAAGTCATATATCGTATTACATTCAACAGCAAAACCAAATTTGTTTTTCATAGTATGTTCATGAAAAACAAAGTTACTGCTGCAGTTTGATGAAAAAGTCCCATATCTCAAAAACTAAACATCAAATCTTATTCAAACCAATTTTCGTTGAAAGTTTTTTTTACGTTCTACAATCCAGCATTTTTTTTTAAATTAATTTTAAATCCTCCTCTTACTTTAGAAATTAGACGGGGGAGGAACACATTTTACCACTTTGGAAGTGTCATATCTTTCAAACGGTTTACTGAGAAAAAATGGTTTTAGGAACCTTAATGTAATTTTCACGGATAGGTTTTTTTTTTAGTTTCAGATCCACAGTCTTTGGGGAGTCCCTTAATCTTTTTTTTTTTTGTATAGAAATCTTAAAGCGGTTCACAGAATACATCTACCTACCAAGTTTCAACTGTGTAGTCCTAATATAGTTTCGGAATAAAGTGGCTGTGACCTACGTACGGACAAACAGACAGACAGATATGACGGATCTATAAGGGTTGCGTTTTTTATCATTCGGCAACGGAAACCAAAAAAGGCGAATCGGAGAGAGGGGCGCCAGTATCAAGTTTCTGCCCCGGTTCGAAAAAATCGTAGATCCGGGACTGTATAGAGGGCAAGCTTATTGCCATCAAACGGACAAAGATCAGACTTCGGGTTGCTACTGAGAAGTTTTCAAAACAGAGCCAACCAAGAGGATAGAACCCAAGGAACCACTTTCAGCAAAATACATAATCAGGCTATAATATACCCACTATGGAGGTATACACTGCTGGGAGCACGAAGTAATCTACTCTGGAGACTCGAGCTTCCTGTGAGTGAACGAGAGTGGTCCAAAATCCACTAGATTACGGTCACCGGTATCTTATTGTAGTAAGAATCCTTCTGTGAGTTGGTGGATACCACATGACTTTAGTAATATGTATTCGTCAAATCTTGCAACTGAATTTCAAACCAGTTCCTGCCAACCGATTGAGCTGAAATTTTGCACACACCTTTGGTTATGGTGACAATACATGTTCATGGCAGACATGACATACTCCTACAACCAGGATCGCCTCCTCACGGAGTACTCTTTAACTGTTAATGGCACGGAAACGTAACTTTGTATACGCGTTCAATGTTGTTATACAGCGTGTAACAGAAAGGGTATAATCATATGGAATACTATGGTACGGATCATCAAACTGAACAACTTTCTCTATGGGATCACCATCGAAATCGTAAAAAAATAATCAGCTGTCCCATACATTTGGGTCGAGTAGGTATTGAAATTTTGTATGGGACCGCTGATTATATTTTTACGATTTCGATGGTGATCCCATAGAGAAAGTTGTTTAGTTTGATGGTCCGTACCACAGAATTCGATATGATTATACCCTTTCTGTTACACCCTGTATAAACCTAATTTTCTTCGTTTCATTTAATAAAAGCTTGTTTTATTATAAAAAAAGATTTTTTTATTGCACTAAAGCATCAAAACTGACCACAATCTAAAAAAAAAAAGAAATCAATCAACATTATTGTTCTATGACTGTGCTATAGTATAATTATAATGTTTCTCTCAGGTTCGTAGTATCATCACACATCCGTCACCACCCGACGCAGCGCGGCACGACGCTGGAAGACAGCAACGCTCCCGACCCTGAGTTTGTGTTGCAACAGGATCTGCTCAAGAAATATATCGTGTACTCGAGGGAGAACGTGCATCCTAAGCTACAGGTTTGTCTTGTTATTATGTAAATTCCTCGTCAGACCTACTTCTGGTTTTCATCAAGATCACACTTCACTCATATTGTTAATCTGCTTTGTAATTTGAATATTTAATCTTTTTTACGCCAGAGCATAAACGCAGGCGCGTACGCCAAGCCACAATTTCACCGCAGATACCTAAAAAAGAATAGGTTTTTTTTTTGTTTTTGAAAGAAATCGTTTCCCCACACTAGGAATTTCTCCTGTATCGTGGGTGCGTTTACAAACATTGAAACTCAGAAACAGTCAGACCCGGAACAACTACCTGTAGGCCATACAAATATTTGTTCCGTGCGGGGATCAAACCCGCGACACGCAACGCAGCAGCCAATTGCTCAGCCACCGCGCCAACCGTGCTGTCAAATCCAAAACTATTTAATTGTTTATTTTGTGTTATAGTGCACCGCGCATTTTTTGTCACATATTTGTGTCGTTGACGTACAGGGCACGCACTTGCTAAGGCAATGGCGTTGAAAAGGTTAAAAAATAAATATGCCAGTCACACAGAAGTTGAGTTTGTTAAGTTTATGGTAACAGGAAGCCAGCCATATAAGGCAGATCCTAGCTCTCATCTGCATCCGTTGCATTGAATTCCTTCCACCACGGAGCCTCATTCTACAGTCGATAATCGACAATACCGGCAGTTCCCTACTTAGTAGTAAATTATGCAATTTGTTACAGAACATGGATCAAGACAAAGTAGCGAAGATGTACAGTCAGCTCCGACAGGAGTCTCTGGCCACCGGAAGCTTGCCTATCACCGTACGTCATATCGAATCTGGTAAGTCTTACTATAGCATACAAATAATATACTGATAGATCTGGTTTTCTCCGTAATAATTGGAACTTTTTTTATGTAAACCTCATCTGTCCCACTGCTGGGCAAAAGCCTTTTCCATGGCTTCATCTTAGAACTTCAAATGATCATATGTACAGACAAATTCGGTATATGACATTCAAGTATGACAGCTACAAGCTAAAGCTGTAATGCAACACCGAAAGACCACAATATTGTGGGCTGAGGAGCTGTATTTTTAGGCTGCAGACAAGCCTAAAAATACAGCTCCTCAATAAAAACAAAAAACACACACACACATCAGAAAACATCACACACATTACACATTCATCACACATCATCATTTCATTCATCATTTTTCATTTCACATTTCAGAAAATGCCGTAAAAACCATTAAACATGCGTGACGTTCAATTTTTATCGCTAAGACTAACGTTGGTAATTCAGCCGCTAAATTTTCATTGGTGTAACCGCACCCTTCACGAAGCCGTAACCCTAGCATTCTGTACATCAAACTAAGTAATCGTTCGCAATTTTTTTGCTGGGAAACGACTTATTATGAATAATGTGACACATCCCGGAAGGACTCGGATGTAACGTGCTGATGAGTGCATTGAATAGAACAGGGGTTATGAAGATATTTAAAGTGAAGTTATAACATTAAAAACATACTTATTGTATTTAAAAAATAAACTTGTGAAAAAGTGGCAACTTTGGAAGGTATGGTCAAGAACGAAAAAAAAGTGACGGGCAGAACCAGTGCCTCTTGGCTTCGTTAAGGGTGGTATTTACACCTTTTAAGTATCAGGAATGACAAGCCGCAAGGTTAAAACTGGTGATAATCCCTACTGCGGTGTCTCTGTTTAATAGCCAGAGCTCGCTCTATACCCAGCAGTCCGAAGTCGAGCTGTGGATGACATAATGATGTTGACTCAATTTGTAAAAATGTAACCATTTCCTAAACTCAACTTTGTCCCCAGTAATCCGTATGAGCGAAGCGCACGCCCGCATGCATCTCCGCCCGCAAGTCGCAGAGGAAGACGTGAACATGGCCATCCGCACCATGCTGGAGAGCTTCGTGGATACACAGAAGTACAGCGTCATGCGAGCTATGCGACAGGTAATATATAAACCAACACCAATAGCCCAACAAAATGGCATTCATATACAGCGTGTAACAGAAAGGGTATAATCATATGGAATACTGTGGTACAGACCATCAAACTGAACAACTTTCTCTATGGGACCACCATCGGAATCGTATAAAAATAATCAGCTGTCCTATACAAAGTTTCAATACCTACTTGACCCAAATGTATGGAACAGCTGATTATTTTTTTACGATTTCGATGGTGGTCCCATAGAGAAAGTTGTTCAATTTGATGGTCCGTACCACAGTATTCCATATGATTATACCCTTTCTACCGTTACACGCTGTATAAAAAGATAGAATACTCTAGTCTATAATATTCATCAACATCATTCTCCTGCCCTTATCCCATCTTATTTGTGGTCGGTGCAGCATGTCTTCTTCTTCCATACTTCTCTATTACTCGTCATCTCAGCAGTCACCTCCTTTCTTGCCATATCATCCTTCACATAGTCTATCCATCGCTTCTTTGGTATTCTAGTCTATTATATTATGTACTTATACCATTTAATATTGTATGAAAAAAGTAGACATCACAAATAAGGTGACACCAATGGGCGGTCTTATCGCTAAAAGAGCTTGTATCTAGTCTGTCTGCCCTCAGATTCGAAACTTCTTAGTAACTATAAGTTTTTAAACTGTCATGGTCACTAATATTATCATTAACACTAGAAGCGGTTACTTATTCGTAATAAGAGTGCCTCGCTACTCAGGAGAATGAGAGACAGTCGCAACAGCACCCTGAGAACTATAGCGGAGAGCTATAGCTCTCCAATTGTAATTTTTCTTGGGCAGAAAGTAATTGGTACTAACACTAGATAATAAGTTATTTAATATTAGGTTACTAACACTCTATGGATCTTTTTGTGTCCGAAATAAAATAAATATTCATATTTACTTCATATCTGAATATGGGACGCTCAGACCATTCTATGTCTATGGTAACTATTGAATCGAGACCTCCTGTGTGGTCTCTCGAATCATGAAACTGAACAACTTTTGTTCTAAGTGATCTTGAAATTCATAAAAAAAGTACTTTCTTTATGCAATGGGGAAGGCCGGTCAAAGCTGATTGTAGATGGCGTGTCCATAGCTTAGTCCCAATCTAGCCAATGAGGTCAAGCTATTTTGAAATTTAAAATGACATTGACAGATGTTCAACCAATGATGACTCGGTACAAGCTATGCTAGCGCCATTAGATTTACAGTTGCCTTCCCCATTGACGCGATTAGCTGATCAACATGTACGGTAAAACTAAAAAAAAAGTGAATTTCCAAAAAGTTATAGAACAAAAAGTTGTTCAGTTTCACGGTCTGAGACACCACGCGAGAGGTTTTATGTTTATTATGGTACACCCGAGTACAGATGCACAACCGTGAATTATTTATTTTTTTTTTTGTCTGTGATAAGCATTTAGACTGAACATTACTAACCAACCTCTTTTCTTCCAGACATTCCAAAAATACCTATCTTACAAGAAAGACCACAGCGAGCTCCTCTACTACATTCTACGTCAACTCACAATGGACCAGCTGGCATACATGAGAGGTCTACACAACCACTCCCAATCCACCATAGAAATATCCGAACGGGACTTGCTAGAACGTGCACGACAGATCAACATCTCAGACTTGAAGCCGTTCTATGATAGCAGGATATTCAAGATGAACAGTTTTAGCTTTGATGCTAAGAGGAAAGTTATTATTCATATCTTGCCGGATGCACCTTCCAGTAGTGTTACTTCTTCGTAATTTTTCTCGTCTGTTGTGTTTTGTAGCTGGTTTTTATTTTATTTTGTGGTACTGTGTGGATTGGGTCTTAATTTGTAATTGGTGAATATTTTGCGAATCTCACAAAAATATATCGAACTTCAAAACCAAACTAATCACAAGGCCGTCTATCAATGTTACAAATCACATCTTCAACATAGTGTTCAATTATAACAGGGTTGCCCTTAATTAAAAAGCTATAAGTAAAACCATTTGCCATGAATTCAAAACAAAGAACATCACATACCTATTTGTATTTCCTATCAATACATCACTCCCCGACCCTGGAATTGAACTTAGAACCTCTCGCTATGCGCACGGCTTACGGATTTTCCGCCACTCTACCAATCAACACAGTATCATTTAAAATATTTACCGATACCCACCTTTAAAATGTCACTACATTATATTAAAGCTTTAACATTGTCTGAAAATAATTCTTTTCATACGTATTATACCCGTTTCCACTAAAACTACGCGACCGTAAATAAAAGTGCACTATTGGACTTTTCCCTAGTGTAATAATATTTAGGCGGTCATTTTACATGTCGATAACTGTTAGTGAAAACAGGTACAAGTGTTATAGAGTCATAAGTTGTTATGTATAAGTTTATATTTCTCGATTTTTCTACGAATTATTCTGTACAGGCCCCAGAAATCACATAACTTTAAAATGTATGAAGCTTATATGCCCTAATTATAGAAATCGATCTAATATCTTCGAATAGAAGCGCCTAAACCCTTTTAACTAGGTCAGCTTGTTCAAATATTCATAAAGGTAGCATTTGAAGCTTTCAATTTTAGAAACTGATCGATAAACTGAAGTTGCATTGTCTGACCTTGCCAATCAATTCAAAAAAAGAATTTTGGTCTACATAAAAATTCATTTGAGGGTAAATCGAAATTTGTTTGTTCCTAAGTTTGTCCGTAATATTGTAATCATGGATTTCATTGTTGAATTTGAATAATAAAGTGCCTTTGTCAGCACAAAACCAAAATTGGACGTATTGTAAGTTGTTTCGTAATAATTATGTGTTTACAATCAATATCATTTTGTAATAAATAAGTACTATAATCATAGCTTTTAGTTTTATTTGTATTATCCACCAAACTGAAATATTATACAAAATTCACATCAACATGGACAAAATACTTAGTTTTTCGCCTCTATGTCGATCAGTTAAAATGTTCGAATTATGATATAATTGAATTATCTTCAGATGCAACAAATCTATACAAATAAAATAAAATTGAAGTTTCTGTTTGTAACATCAAAATAACAGCTTTTTACTGAATGCAATGAAAATATATGCGGCACTTTTACATTTTTTCCCGTTTTTGCGTTTGTTCCGGCTAATCTCCGAAACGGCTCGACCGATTTTGACGGGACTTGAACTGGTAGATAGCTGATGTTATGAGGTCTAACATAGGCTCCTTTTATTTTAGAAAAATAATTAGGGTCCCGCCCAAAAAATTAAAACCAAAATTGTGTTAGTCTATCTGGCAGGCCCCAACAAGATTCATCAACAGCTAGCTACCTAGTAGTAGTAGTCTACCAAGACTCGCCAAAGCTCTTTCTATACAACTTGACATGTCTTGTCATTCATTTCATACATTTCTAACATCGCCATGCTTGCGACGATAGAAATCTGTCATAAAATGACAATTCAATTCGACTCTTCGTCGATAAAACCCGTTTCTACGGTGGTCATGCTACGCGGGCTGACGTTTATAGGTTTACAAAAAAAAAAATATTTTGTACATAAAGAAAATAAATAAGATATATTTTGTACCTCAACAGTTTTCGATTAAATGGCGTTTCTCTACAGTGTCTAGTTAAGATTATTTTTATTGTTATTATACTTTCAGATCGCCCAATACTGTATGAGCTATACCTACTTTAGAAGATATTCGTTATTTAGACAAACGTCCAGCCTGCGGACGGATATCTTCTGAAGTGTAACTAGCAGAACATCGAAATGTTGGTTTTGTTAGGTACATAATAGTATCAAGTTCGTAATGCTATTGTATGATTTAAAAGAGAAGTATTTAAAAAACCGGCCAAGTGCGAGTCGTACACACGCACATAGGGTTCCGTAGCACCAAACAATGTAATAAAAATATTTTGAAGACTCATTCATATGTTGTATTGTTTTACAGTCAACAACAAAACTAAATTTGTTTTTATAGCATGTTAATGAAAAACAAAGTTGTTGCTGCAGTTTGATGAAAAAGTCCCATAGTATCTCAAAAAATAAACATCAAACCAATTTTGGTTGAAAGTTTTTTTACGTTCTATAATCTATTTTTTTTCAGAATTTTCCTACTCTTACTTTAAAAAATTGAGGGGGGTTCACACATTTTACAAATTTGGAAGAATCTATCTTTCAAACGATTGACTTTGAGAGAAAATGGTTTTAGGAACATCTATGTCTTTTTAGAGACCTATCTATAGATACCCCGCACGTATAGTTTGATGATAAAAATATTTTTTAGTTTCAGTTCCATGTTTGGGGAGCCCTTACCCTTATATATTATTTTTATTTTTGTATAAAAACCGTAAAGCGGTTCACAGAAAACGTCTACCTACTAAGTTTCAACTGTGTAGTCCTGATAGTTTCGGAATAAAGTAGCTGTGACATACACGGACAGACAGACAGACTTGGCGAATCTATAAGGGTTCCGTTTTTAGCCATTCGGCTACGGAACCCTAAAAAGGGGCCCGCTGGCTGGACCTTTGTCTAAATAACGAATATATTCTGAAGTATAGCTCACAGAACGTCATAATTTTGGATTTGTAAGGAACATAATAGTTTCTAACTCCGAGTACTATTGGGCAGTCTGAAAGTATAATAACTATAAAAATAATCCTAAAGGGACGCTAGCTAGAAACGTCATTTAATCAAAAATTGTCGAGGTACAAAATATATCTTATTTAACAAAATAATGTCTTTATGTAAAACTATCACCTATTGATAAATCTCGTTGGGGCCTGCCAGATAGACTCTACCCCAAGGCTTGATATTTGTCTGCCAGTGACAAATGCGTTGCGTTTTGCCTAGCTAGATATATACTAACAGAAAATAAATGAGAGGTACTTGGATAAAATAAAAATAAAAAAAACAGAAATAATCCCATTTATATTATATTTCCTTTTATATCAAAATTCTTACATTGTTTCTATTTAAATCATGAGACTATGTAATTGAAGAGACATTTTACTATACAGTCTTAGAAAATATTACGTCTATGACATGTAAATATGTAATTGATAATTAACGTTAAGTATATGCTATATTAACACAGCAGTTTCACAAAGCACAAACACAAAATGACTAAATTTCCACTAACTTATGTTTGTTAGACAATTTTATAGTTAAACCATAGAGTATTATAACGTCGACAAACTTTGGCTTCATTTTTTATTCATTTATTAAGTGCTTTGTTTTTCAATGTTGTCAGTGGAAATAAAGCCTTACATTAAATCATATCTCTAAAAATTCTCAATAACTCGCTCATACTCATAAAATTACTTTTAGCATCTCATAGAATCATTTAAACTACAAACATTCAACAATTTCACAGCATTAAAACTAGGAAGAATGGCGCCAAAACCCATTTAGCTCTTTTCTAACATCAAATTCTTTTTTTAAATGACTATTTTTATAATCTACAAAAACAAGTGTTACTTTATTAATCTGCTATTGATAATTATTTAAAAGCTGAATGAGATAAGTGCCACTACTTACACAAATTAAAAAAATAAATAGATTATAAACATTGTCTGCAGGTTAAAAATATCTTAAAAACAGTGTCATTTATACTAAAACCTTATTTTTAATGTCCAGCATTGTGAATAAAACTGGTGATAGTTTAGCCTACATTCAATTCGTAACTACTCAATTGGGGGTAGGTTATGGCTGGTACTAGCATGGAACCTCTTTGCAAATAAATACAATTAAACTATGGTGCAGTTTAGACTTGACCTACAAATTTTTTAGTTAGGTATACAAGGAAAAATGTTAATATAAAAGAAAGTGAAAAGGTAAAAGAAGTATCAAATCTGGAAAGGAAATCTTTTTTTTACAAACTGCTGTAAAGATTAAATAAACATTCTAAAATAACTTCTGTTCACTAAGACCTTATTCTCTAATGTTAATCAGCGATATTTACAGGCACTGCCCAATATAAGGATCAAAAAATAAATGAAATTAACTAATACCAGTCACAACTTACCAGCGAATACCGACTATCTTCTTAACAATCCGAACACGATTCAGAGGCGCTGCTGCTTTCGCTGTCGCTCTCAGAGTCGCTGCTGCTGCCACTGTCTGAATCATCTGAGCTACCGGAGTCCGATCCAGAGGAGCTCCCAGAGGAACTGTTGTCAGAGCAGTCAGCGCAGTCTTCAGTGCGTTTCTTTTTCTTTGGTATCTTGCAAGTTCCAGTGCTGAAACAAGTTGGAAAATTAAGGAAGCGTCTTGAATGTTGTCTGCTTGACTTTTTTTAAGTGAGGGTAATTTCCGTAACATAGAAAATTTTACTGGTATAAAAAAATTGGAAAACTTATTTCAATTAATGGTGAAATTATTTTATATATATTGTCCATAACATACAAAGACAATTTGTTGTAGTGAATTATGAAACGAGTTATCTATGACTTGTTAAAACCTGCAAGAAATTTAATGGAGGTAGAAGAAAAAGATGGCTATATTTTTCTAGAAAAATCTACATCTTTGGCAGATATCAAAGATATAGTCATAAAATATGATTTTACCTGCATGATCCCTCTTCCCGCGACTTCAGATTCTTCTTGAAAACCTGCGTACGTGAAGGACGCACCAGAATCTTGCGCTTGCCCGTACATTCGTAGCTCCAGTGGCCATATTCAAGGCACTTCTGGCAACGGATTCCTTGGGGAAATGCCGCCGCCAACGCAGCTTGCCTAAAAAATAAAACAATGTTAATAACAAGCAAAACCCACAACGATAAACACATAAAACGGAGGGAAGCAATGGTATACTTTTTCTTTTGCGCCTGATGTCTATTGTAAGTTCCCAAAGTCATGATGGAATATTCCAGTTAGCTGTGCAAATATTATATGCAGGTAGGTGAAGACCACTTTTACATGAACTATTAAAATGACTATCGTCCGATAATACTCCCAAAACACGAATGAATTATTAGAAATAGAAAATCGCAGAAAAGGGAAGCATGGAAAATAAAAGATTTGTCAACTTGTCGTTGTCAAACACAGCGCAGATTATAAAGAAAATTCTATTTTGTCGATGATATATTTTCGATATGAATCCGAACTAACTCTCAAAGATGTAAAGTCAAACCAACAAGAAAGTTGGCACTTCATGAATTTATACGGCACGCATATATTCGTTACATGCGGTACAGCTTTATGGACAATGTTGCCGATTCTGTTGGCCATAAGGTAAAAAGACTTTTGTCGTATGTATGTGCAGTAGCGGCTTTGAACGTACACACATCAACTAATAAATTTCCAGTATTATCAAGGCCTCGGTTTGTGTCCCTTAAAATGAGAAAAACTCGAAAGTGGGCTATTGCGTATGAATTCACCGCTAGAGGCACTAGTATAGCGCGAGGTCACCTAAATGTCAGTGCTCGCGCGTTGCCTGCTGTTTATCACGTATTTTACTAATATTCACGATTGTGGTCTAGATTGAGCCATTCCTGATTAATTATGACTCGAAGATTTAAAGTAGCAATTATGGCTCTTGGAGGTAAAATGATTTTTAAATGCATGTTAATTTTAGGGAAAATATTGTAAATATGTATCTGAAGTTTACACTATGTTGTTAAACGTTATCACTAAGGTTATTAATATCATTGAACGTAATAAAATAAAATTATTGATAAAACAGTACCGTATTCGACAGTAGTGCCATCTGGTGAGCTCAAAAATGATAGCCCTTATTGTTTACTATTTTGGATATCGTGCGAACCGAAACCGTGCTCAAACTCGCTCCCTAACTTGTACAGGATTAAAGTAATTTATCGGGTACTCGTATCTTACCCAAGGGCGGATCCAGCTTTCATGTCAAGGGGGGGTCACATAGTTGTGATCTAGTCATGAGAGGCTCGAATTCGATTACAATAATAATTCAAATTAAGAAGAAAGTGTTTTATTACTAGTACGTCAATTTTTTTTTTTTTTTATGAAATGACTAAATCAAATTTTTATCTTATGTCTTTAGTAATTTTTGTAACGTGTAACGACTTTTGTAACGGCTACGAGAATGAAGATTGAAGCATCTAGACACAGAGCATGAACTGAGCCTTCCCTAACCAAATGCAATGATGTTATTATATTTAACCTCATTGGCCAAATGTCAAATAAAATTGACTATGAAATGCGAGAGAGACAGCAATGGAGCGGTCATGGTTTGCCCCAGGTATTGGCCGCATCATCGCTCTGACTCATTCTACAGAGTGGTCACTTTTGGGAGGCTAACGCTCAGTCCATTCTCTTTGAAGGAGATTAGGTTAGTTTAGTCCATAGACATAGAGCATGGGCTGTGCCTTCCCCATCGAAATGTCAAATAAAATTGACCATGAAGTGCGAGAGAGACAAAACAATGGAGCGGCCACGGTTTGCCCCAGGTATTGGATCTGTCTCTTTTTACAGAGTGGTCAATTTTTGGAGACGTTAGACATAAGCCGGGTAATCGGGTATCCACTAGAAGCAAACTTGGGTCGAGCAGCCTCGACTTGAAGCAAATAACCTCAGTTTGAGGCTGCTCGCTCTGAGGCAAAGACTCGAGGCACGTTGTGGATCAGCTCGAGGCGAGTCGCCATAGCTTGGTCCGCAACGTGCGCAGTTTAAAGCCAAAACGCGATGGCACCAGACGCGCGTCGAGTAGCTGCTGATTTAATAATAGCAATAACTATATTTAAAAAAAAGAGGAAGCAAAAAAAAAGCTATACTAAAGAGGAAACATCGATCGGATCCCAGAAAAACGGTGAACCTCATATAATTTTATCAGTTTAACAGCAGTTTCGTTGTCCATTGCGTTCCGTTCCGGGGCGACACGCTCGTCTCCTTTGAGCACGGCAAAAAAACCAACAAAATATGGCTCAACCCGCGGCGACGAATTTGCCTCGTGTCGCGGCGTGCCTCAGGTTGCGCAGCGTCTCCACTTGCGCGGCCTCGGAGCGAGGCAGCCGCTCGACCCGGGGCTGCCTCTAGTAGATACCAAGCTATAAACAGAACCATAACAGAGCGCAGGGCGCGGGTGTCACTGTCACGACATGACAGATCGGATGACAAGAAGCGCGGCCAAACTGCGCGGTAGGATCTATTCACAATGAACGATCTGGTGCATTATAGGTACTACAATACATGATTATTTATATTAAGGTGGATGCGCAAGGGTAGCCCGCGAAATTTAAATTTTCTTACGTTTATTGCAATTTGCAGGTCAGTGTCAGGTTGTATGTTGATGAAAATATGAATCGCGCCAGTAACACGTATGGAGTTACAGCATTATAATCATTTAAATCATCAATATAGCTCCACAAGTTCATATAATCATATTCAATAGCTATTTCATGAAAAAGTCACTCTTTGAGATTATATGAACTTGGAGGGTTGTACTGATGATTTCAATGATTATAATTCTGTAACTCCATAAGTGTTACTGGTGCGATTCATATTTTCATCAACATACAACCTGACACTGACCTGCAAATTGCAATAAACGTAAGAAAATTTAAATTTCGCGGGCTACCCTTGCGCATCCACCTTAACAGCATACCTATCGTACCTTTGTTCGGTACTGGACAGATTCTTGGATTGGACAGTTAGTTCGGCAGATTCTCTACTCGACTGATTCGTGGATTCGTCATATTCTAGGGTTCGACGGATTAGCTATACGGCAGAAGTACAGGTGAAAACATAAACAAATAAAACGCACTTTAATTAAAGAACAAAAAAATCATATTTAACTTTTAAATATAAAATTAACCTTGCACAACTAATGTAGTTGTATTATGCGTTCGTTCGCGAATGTATTGGCCATCATACAAAGTATGTATTGTATTTTTAACAATGAGATTAAAATAAAATGCTCAATAATTTATTTAAAAAAAAAAACAGAAAATATTAAAATTTTAATTATAATTATATTTTTTTCCCAGTCCAGGGGGGGGTCATGACCCCCATGACCCCCCCCCTGGATCCGCCCTTGATCTTACCGGCCTGCTACAACCCGTGTGGTAGGTGTTGAGCAATTTATCCGTCCATCACTCAAGATGCAGCCCAGAAAATTCCATGTAGAAATATAATACTTAATAAAGTTGCTTTAGCTGACATTGAACTAGATGCAACTGCTCTTACTTCGTGCATGGGAATTAGGAATACTTGTAGCCATCAATAATTTTCTTTCATACTCTGATGAAAGAGTGATTAACTAGTTGTAGTAGCGGTGAAGATAGAAGCCAACAGACATAGTACACAGTAACTGCATAATTAGTCATACACATTCTATAAAACTTTACGACACTACCTTTTAGAGACCTTTCTGTTCTTATTTTGTAAACAAAGCTTTGTCTCAACACAATTGACGCAATGGTCCTTTTCGCTCTAGACTTTCTGAAAAAATCATATTCAATACAAACACAATAATAATGATACATCTCATTAGCATCATACTCTGATTACTTCTAAAACTCATCTTTTCAACATGACTCATTCTGAATAAAGTTCGGAAGAAATTCTTTTAACGGGTAAATGGGAAGTTGAGCGACCGCGTCGACAAATATTATTGTTTAAACAAGTTTATGTATGAGTCATTATAGTACTTAGCTAGATTATAACAAGAGAGAAAAAAAAAACAAAACGCTTAGCGAACGAAACGCAACCTGCCATGTTTGACAGATATTACGTGGAGAATGTGTCCTGTGCAGTCTGTGGTGAAAAGTTTTTACAGTCAGCTGCGCGTATCTCGCAATAAATTTTAAGAATTTCATAATAAAAATAAATTGCCGGTTTACGGTTTGAAATGTCCAAAAAGAATTCAGCTGTAATAAAATGGCGGACTGGTATTGGCGGGTAATTGCTTTGAAGGCAGCCTTCGCGCTAACTTTTATCGTTTGTAGTGTACGTGCTGAGGATACAGTGCAAAAGTTACCGTTCTGCAATCCTACTATTGAAAAGGATGGTTCGGCTCCTAGCGAGTAAGTTCTTTAAGATATGTTTCATTCAGCTTTTGTTAGTATTCCTAAAAAAACTATTGATTTACCAAAGACAAACTTCTTGAGATCTAAATTGAGTTGCAAAAGGTTTGTTTACAAAACATTTGGAATCTTAAATCTGCTGCTGATACTAAAACAGGTTTCTTAGCGCATATCTTACTTTATTTTAACGACGAAATTGCTACTGTTTACTTTATGTAATATTTACAAATAGGTTTACCAAAAAATTTCAACTTTCTTGAACATGTCATGACATGCTGTGCATTTTATAATACTTTTTCTAGAATGTGCATTGTGCATGGAATTGCCTGTAACAACCTGTGTTGTCATAGTGCTTACATAGTTTGAAATCAAGTAGAAAATGTAAACATTATGTTAAAAACAATGCATACATCCAATTACTTTCAACCTTGATAACTTATCTCCATTACTTGCCTAATTATTTATAGCTGCTTGGTGTATTGTAATTTTATCTATTTCATATTCTTGTGTTGATAATACTAAAACAAATACAATTTTAGTAAAATAAATCATTAATCAGTAGTAGTACATATTTCTAAAACTTATGTAGCATTTTAAAAACAATTATAACAATTCTGTGTAAAGGTGTTGTTAACCCAGAATTGGGTTCTCTAAGTGCGACTGTTGTGGTGATTGATATCTGATATGATGTCCATACTTATATTATAAATGCAAAAGTGACACAGTCTGTCTGTTACCTTTTCAAACATTAACAGATATGCTATGACGTGAGTTATAAAAAAGGATAATTTTTATCCCAGTAGCATTTTCCCATGGAATAATTTTCAAACCATTGGGTTTTATTAATATAAAATTACTCACTGATATACCGCTGCCCAGAATCATAACTTTCTTCTGTATAAAAACTAAACTTCAAAGAGCTTACAATTATCACCAATCACTTCTTTGCAGTCTGGTGATAGTGAGCACATTAGATGGAAGATTGACAGCCTTCTCAACACAGAATGGCATCAAAGCTTGGGATGTGGAGACACAGCCTCTGCTCTCCTCCAACTTGCACCATGTTGAGGTAATATATTTCACTCAGTAAGGTTATGGTGATGTTATTAACATTATAATATTTGCCGAAAGATGTCCATAGCTGGACATGAGCGTCCCTAAGAGTGGCCATTGCATCCACTACTGTGCTTCTTCGACCCAGGCAGCATCTTAATATGTTTAAAACTCTAAATACAGGATTCTATTTCGAAGTTTCAAGGGTGTTTTAATTATCTTCAACATAGTATATAACAAAATTGCTTCCCGCTGTCTGTCTGTTCCTATGTATGCTTAAATAGATCTTTAAAACTACGCAACGGATTTTGATGTGGTTTTTTAAATAGATAGAGTTATTCAAGAGGAAGGTTTATATGTAAAACATCGAACCCGTGCCAAGCCGGGGCGGGTTGCTAGTTTAGTATAATATAAATCACATGTCACACCACCCAACTTATTTTAAAGACATTTTTGTGAATGTTTATTATTGGTTCCAGCTTGAAAGATAGGATAGTTTTGGACCCCATAGGTGGCCCCATGCGAAGGTAGGGGTAGGTTTGCTAGTTTATTGTAAAAACCTACACAGAGTTGAATCCTCAACTGCTAATTCATTTTTAGTAATAGTGTGATACTGATTCATTAATAAAATATCACTTATCTGAGCTATTCTGAGCTGATTAATTCAACATTGAAATAAAACATTTTAGTGATTGAAATATTCAGTTTTTTTACAAAGACATCTTCTTACCTCTCACTGGATTAGCATCTGTACTGAGGCGAGCAATTAAAATCCGATCAGAGCAAATCTCAGTGCGTCGAAACAGCTATCCAGCAATTATACATTTCATTCCCGAAATATAAGCAATTAAGGAATAACTGAAAAATATTCAATTGGAATGGTAATTGTGTATGACAAATCCAGGACTCTGTTAAAACTGGTAATTGCACTACATAGTATAGAATAAAGTCGCCTCCCGCTGACTATCCGTTCCTATGTATGCTTAGATCTTTATAACTACGCAACGGATTTTGATGCGGTTTTTTTTAATAGATAGAGCGACTGAAGAGGAAGGTTTATATGTAAAACATTGCACCCGTGTGAAGCCGGGGCGGGTCGCTATTTGGAAATATTTGATAGCCAACTTAACCTTTCATGAAGGTTTTTCCGACATTCAATTATTTTGTAGTTGCAAAAATGCTGGCAGGAATCCATTTTAATCATTTATTGAAAACACAAAGACAGGTTTTAAAGAATTCGGCTTCTCTTAGATTTCAGAACAAAAAACACAAGATATTCGACATTCACAAAACAGCCTATTTCTACATCATCCCAAGTTATCTCATGGAGAGGCCTTGGTCCCAACTTGATAGCAGAATTCAACGTCCTGTACCTACTGAAGAATGTGATGACTGCGTAGGTCATATATGATACTTTTTCTTCGATTTATTGATCTACTTATGTCCCCGTTCAATCGATGAAGACGCGCTCCTCTTTTCCTAAATTGTTTATAATAAACACGTAGCTTCTTCACTTAGGAGGAAAAGTAGGGCGCGTTTTGCTTGGATCGAACGATTGATGTAGGTAGGTAGGTACGTCCGAAGGATGATTTCCGACGCCTACTATTCCATATCATCAACCTTGTTGAGGTTTTCTTTGTTTCACCAACAGCTCACATCAGGAGGCAAGTGGGTCCGCCTGGTGCCGTCTCTCAGTGGTAGCCTGTACAGTCTCAGCGGGGACACCATTGAGCCGCTGCCATTTGACGCGGAGCAACTGCTCTCGTCATCATTCAAGTACTCTGATGACCTGGTTATAGCTGGTGAGTGATTGTTTTAGATCTCCTTCGTCATTTCGTTCCATGTTTAAGTTAAATGAGCTTCGACCAGAACTCAGCGACAGAATGGCCAGAGGACCTTGAAACTGTGCGCAAGTTGATCGCGGATTCGAGTACTGCTCGCACTTATGGTTGCTACCAGCATGTAACTGTTAAGGTTGAACCTCATTTAGCATCTATCGGCAGCACGCTCTATCAAATGATGGGTCTGAGCGACTAAAAAGGATAGAAGCATGGAAATATGCGATTCCGTGCTGATAGATGGGGCGCAATCCTTAGCAACTAGTAAAAAAAACGAAATACTATCGTATTTCGTTCGTCTTGAAGTCTGGCGATTCTGTCTCGGAACAGACACAGAAGAGACAGATGACAGATGCTGCTGCTGAGAGAGTGATGCTGAGACAGAATCGCGTATGAGAATGCTAGCCTACTATAATCGTCCAAATGTAGTCTGACTTCTCACTGACAATAATAACTGAGTGTCTAACAAATTGGATGATTCATAAGTGAACTTACTTAGTATATGGAAATCTTAGATGAAAATATTCACTAGAAAGTTCAAAACCAGTTCCTGTGACCTTTCGGTATGACGAAATTTTGAAGTTTGTTGCCTTGATCCTTTATCCTTAGGCATTCTAACAATGTTCATTCATATGTAAATTAGATTTTTAACATTTAGAAGTTATTCGTTCAAGTAGGTAACGCAAACACACTCAGCTTAAAAATCATTATAATGCGCCCGAAACTGTGTTTAAATATATGTGTAGGTACACACGGCTACACATCAAGCTATACATTCCCAGTATAAGCTGACCTCGCATTGTACGGAAATCATATACAATGCGAGATCAGCGTAAACTGGAAATGTATAGCTTGATGTGTAGCCGTGTGTACTAACAGTTTATGTGAGGTCCTGGGTTCGATTCCCGGGTGGGGCTTTTATTTCTAGGGTTTTCCACCAGGAATTTCTCAGTAGCCGATCGCCATTTGATTTGATTTTAAGACTTAAAAATAACCGTCGAAATTTGGATGTACTTTAGGGACACCCCTGCCTAACCATTCGTGGTTCACAGGCGTGATATTATAATGGGTGTAACAATACCATTAACGAAGCCGAAAGGTACTTATTCTCCCCGTCATTGCGATCATTTTTTTGGTCTAGACCTTACCTGGGGTACCCCTCTAGTTACGGAGATACTGGGGGTCAAAGTTCCAACTTTTTCACAAGTTTTTCTTTAGTTACCTCTGTACTTACTTTAAATACCTCCACGACCCCCGCACTATGCAATGCACCCATCTGCACAGTGTTTCGAGTGCGTTACATTTAGTCCAACCGAAAAATCGTGATTTTTCACCTCAAAAAAAGTCGTTTCCCAGCAATCATTTTTGCGTCATCCCTTCACGAAGCCGTCAACCAAGTGTTATGTACATCAAACTAAGTAACTTTACGCAAAAATTATTGCTGGGAAACGATTTTTTTTTGGGATGAAAAACTACGTTTTACGGTAGGACTCAATGTAACGCACTCAAAACATTGTGCTGATGGATGAATTGAATAGTACGGGGGTCGTGGAGGTGTTTAAAGTAAAAGTCTTACATTATAAACACGTATTTAAAAAAACACCTGTGAAAAAGTTGGAACTTTGACCCCCAATATCTCCGTCACTAGAATGTTCCCAGGTATGGTCGAGAACAAAAAAATGATCGCAATGATGGGGAGAACAAGTGCCTTTCGGCTTCGTGAAGGGTCTTGTTACACCCTTTATGTTTTGTTTGAAGAGTCACTACTCTACAGGCCAAACACCTCAAACCTAATCTGCAATACCGAGAAAATCGCCAAATCTGATTAACATAAAACAATAATACCCAATATTATACCTAACAGATACCTATGTAAATAAACACGGTGAACATATTCGGTTAGATAACATTATTAAACGTAATCGCGTTGATTACGAGTCTAGTCGGAGCTGACCAATCTCGTGTCACCACGGTATTGTCAATACAGGCCGCGAACTACGTGGGCACTCGGCGAAGTTAATGTAATATGCGTGTAGTATTTATAGAGATTTTATTGTAGGCGGGTGGTCTTTTTATTGTATAAATAGATTTGTTTTCTTTCTCCCTATTTTGATATTTTAACAGTTCAAAAATAATACAGAACATCACGCCTATAATCCCAAAGGGTTAGGCAGACGTGTACCTATAGTACACCCACGTTTAGCCTATGTTATGTTTTAAGTTCCATATAATAGGGGGCAAACATTATACTGGGTAAAATATGGATAGTTCATGGACTACTGATGAATTTACCTCCTATGGAGGCTGGTGAACAATGGATAAGAGTGTTGCTGGGTTTGTAAGGGTTTGGTTTTCTATTTACGGATGCAAATATAGTTCGTCATAGTTCATATAGTTCTTCAACGAATCTAAAATGCAAGATCTCAAAAAAGGCAGCAACTCGGCTTGGTTAGATTTTCTTTACATCTACAGCGTGTAACAGAAAGGGTATAATCATAAGGAATACTGTTGTACGGACCATCAAACTGAACAACTTTCTCTATGGGACCACCATCGAAATCGTAAAAAAATAACCAGCTGTCCCATACATTTGGGTCGAGTAGGTATTGAAATTTTGTATATATAAAGAGGTAGTTTGTAAGTGTGTAATTTTAATGTAATTTAATTGCCATTTACTGTTTTATATTTTCAACGTTTTTGATGTATTTTAATGAATTTTGATCCGTATTAATTGTTATTTTTAATTTAATTTCATTGCAATTTGTTATTTTTATATTATTTTCAACACAATGTTTCCATATTGTTATGAAATAAATGACTTATGACTTATGTGTAAGTTTGTATGTAGGGGGTAATATCTGGAACTAATGATCCAATTCTAAAAATTCTTTCACTGAAAGGAACCTACACTATATGGGGAGCTATCTATAGGCTATAAATTATATTTATATCATGCCTAATTATTAGCCGAGCTATCGCAATTTTTGCGGGCGAAGTCGCGTGCCAAGTGCTAGTGCTTGTAGCAGTAGAAGTTACTAATTTTGTAGACTTACTACGGAATCCGGAACGCCTCTCTGGATCTTCTTGCGTCATATTTGAGCGATAGGATTCAGAGAGTTGATGTTAACGGGAAAAGGTCCCCCGGATCCGTAGTAAGAATGGGGGTACCCCAGGGCTCAATTCTTGGCCCATTTTTGTTTCTTATTTATATAAATGACTTGCCTTACCTCCTAAAGGATAATCATGACATAGTGTTGTTTGCAGACGATACCTCTCTTTTATTTAAACTCAAACGTCAGCAGCTAGTTACGGACGATGTTGATAGCGCCCTGGCAAAAGTCGTTAATTGGTTTAATGTTAACAATCTACTCCTAAATGAGAAAAAAACTAAATGTATTAAGTTTACGATACCCCATGTAAGACAAGTGGAAACTAGTGTACTAATCAAGAATGAAGAGTTGAAACCGGAAGATAACACAGTGTTCTTAGGCATAACTTTGGATGCCAAGCTTCAGTGGGACCCCCATATAGACAAATTGTCAAAAAAGCTTAGCTCTGCAGCATACGCCGTTAGAAAAATTCGTGATTTAACTGATTTAGAGACAGCCCGTTTAGTTTACTTTAGTTATTTCCACAGTGTGATGTCGTACGGTATTCTCTTGTGGGGCAATGCCGCCGATATTCAGACAATATTTGTTTTGCAAAAAAGGGCAATTCGTTCAATTTATAAATTAAGTCCTAGACACACCCTCAGAGAAAAATTTAAAGAGATTAATATACTTACTGTCCCCTCTCAATTTATTTATGAAAACCTTTTGTACGCACATAAAAATATTAATTTGTTTAAAAAATACAGTGATATCCACAACGTAAATACGAGGAATAAACACAAATATGTTGTTCCTACAACGAGGCTAAAAAAAATAGGGGGTACGTTCAGATGCCAATGTATACGTTTTTACAATAAACTTCCGAGTCATATTCAATTACTAAGCCTAAATAAATTCAAATCGTTTATAAAACGGAAGCTATGTCTGAAAGCCTACTATAACATTAATCACTATCTCGAAGATAAAAAGGCTTGGGATTAAGCTGCTCCAATTAAATTTACTCTGTGAATGTCGAAATTTCGGACTTCGCTTGTTTATTATTGATTCCTTTCTCATATACACTGTGACATTTAATTTATTTGACATGAATACTTTTAGTATTTTATTATTATTATTTTTTTATTATTATTTTTTTATTATTATTTTGTTTTATATTTTTCTTATTGTTATATTTAATGATTTGACATGAATACTTACTTTGCTAAGTATTTTACTTTTATTTTTATTTTTTATTGTTAATTGTCACATTTAATGACATTTCTTTTGTAGAGTATTTTGTATTTATTTTATTTGATTATTGTGAGTGTGAGGACCATGTGTATCTTTTTCCACTATTGTCTGGCAGTTTCAGTACTATAAGCGACCTACCCAAATGTCCTTTCTTTGGTATTGTTCGTCGTGTCGTTGAGCTCCTTGAGTTATAAGTCGAGCTACACGATAACTGACAAATGCTTGCACTGACTGGACAGGTCCACTCAAATCTGTGTGGTTCTTTCTTCAAGAGACCATCTCAGACACTAATCTGCATAGTCCTCATGTGAGTTAACCAAGATTATGTCTGGACTTTAAAAGAGACTATGACCTCTGAGTTTGTTTCGGCTGTTTCTTCTCAGAGTAGTCAGGTACGAAACACCGGCCCCATCTAGTTTAAAAAAGAGACGTGTAAAAGTGTTTTTAAAAAACCTATTTGCAAAATAAACATCATTTATCATTAATCACTTAAAAAAAAAAAAAAACTTTTTACATAGGTAAAGAATTAACGTATGAAAACAGAAACGGTGCCAAATGCACAGCTATATAAACATAAGAATCCTGGTTCCGTTTAAACTTAGTTACGTTTTTTAAGCATAAGATGTTTCTGGAAGAATGGCCTCTGTGGGCCTTGGTTACCTACCACAAAAAGCAAAAGGAGGTTGGACAAATTAAGGCTAAGCCATATTAATTAAGAGCTAAAGCGTTTTGTAGCGAACAAAATTAAACACTGACTATCGCACCATGTTTGTTTTCGTCTGAAACCACCAATGTTTTTATCAGAGGTGGCGTGAGGCACAAATTGGCCAATTGCCAAGTAAACTTTTAACTGTCTGAGAATGCAGGCGCTTTCAACTAGTTGACAATTGTGCTCGCTTGCGAGCACCATTGGCGTATTGATTAATAAAATGTACCTAAGTCAATAATAATGTGACGTCACATAGCCTATAACCAGCGGACAATCAAGACGCTTCCACCGATATCTCATTTGTCAAATTATGATAAGGACTTTAGAAGTTATGAAGGAACAGATGAACGTACATACACACATACTTACATACATACATGTCAAAATCATAACACTCCTTTTTGCTTCGCCGTAGTCGGATAAAAATGAGATATGAAGTGGCAATGTCATGTGTGTTATTGTTATGTGAAAAGGCAATGACTGACTCAACTCCGTCACGCTTTGCATAAAACCTTTCGTTTGATCTTAGATTAATGCTTGTTACTTTCTGAATATTGTGTAGAAACATACCGTGACCAAACATATTCCTATCGCTTCGTCTAGATTGGTTTTGTTACTACTCAAACACGCGTTTTAGTTCCGCTTCATTACTTGAATACCATATTACGTCAAACCAGTATTTTTTAGAAAAACACTGATGTTAAAATTTTAAATAATTAATTGAATATTGTTTTCTTTGATATTCGCTCACTGCGATGCTTCTTCTTCTTACTTAGCGTGTCGATGACAATCTAAATTGTGTCGGCCCAGAACTGAGCTACTAGTTTGGCGCTTTCTAGCGTCCATCAGTTCCTGTAGTGAACACACAACAGGACACGATATTAAGTGCCCCATCGTTTGTGTACTCCAGGGCAGTCATTAATATTGCGATGCTGATACAGTGCAGAGCATGGCAGACGTCTAAGTTAAGTTTTAAATTATTGGCGTAATGTTAATCTCTGAAAACGGTTTTTTTTTCATCTCAAAAATCGTAATTAAGATTTCTATACCCCCCCCCTTCAATACCCCGACCCCTTTCAATAGTTACAGTGATTAAATCTTATTTAATCAACTCGTTGACTTCTTTTGCAGAACACTAGCTTTTTAATTACCGCTACCATTACAGTTAAATTGTCACGCTTGACCAAATAATTAGCGTTCGCAGTTTAAAAATCGCCGCTTCTTATTTTCGTAAGTGAATTGACGTTATTTACGAATTAATTAAACATGTACACCTTTACGGAAAAAGAAAAGATGTTACGGATAAGTATGGAGGTTAGGACGAGTGTGTTTGCTGACAACATGGAACTTTAGAAAATGTTTTTTTTTTATATTAAGCATGGATTTTTGCCAATCCATTAAAGTAAATCAATATTTATTTCGTTTATTTTATTGTAGCTGTGCATAACACTCTAATGCTAGTTATTTTTGAGGTAAATAAAAACATTAAATTGACAGTAGATTGTAAATTATAGACGCACTATTAGAACTCCCCCACCCCACCCCCTACTCCAGCCAATTACAAAACATACGACTTGAATAGCGCTCATATTTCACGAGATCACGAGTCCCCTTCACTTCTTGACTAACTATATAATATTCGTACAAAGTAGTTTGAGACAAATTACGACTTGGTGAGTATTCAACCATAAAATACAATGTCGTCTCATTCACACTGATTACAGACGTCATCAGCAGATAACGATGAAACAAAACGTCTGTTATAAGAACTTGTCAGTGATTATACGACAAAACTACGTACTCAGATGTAGGTCAAGAGATATAGACACGATGATGCTACCTTTAAGTTTACTAATTTGAGTTTGATTTGAATTTTGAAGTCCAATTCAGATAAAGATGGTATGAAATAGGTGCTTATTGTTTGATTGGATTTATTTAAAAAGGGTGTAACAAGATCCTTCACGAAGCCGTCAACCAAGCATTATGTAGGTTCGTACCTACATAATGCTTGTACATCAAACTAAGTAACATTTTTTTTTTCGGGTCTGAAATTAATTATCAAATGACCCCTCCCACTCTGGGCGGAGTGAAAGGGAGTGTCAGACTTGTTATACTGACTAAAACCTATCCATGTTCCTTCTTTTGCCCTTTGTGTTCCAGGGTCGCGGTATCTCAAACTGAGTAACTTTACGCAAAAAATATTGCTGGGAAATGACTTTTTTTTTGGGGTGAATAATCACATTTTACGGTAGGACTCAATGAAGCGCAATCAAAACATTGTGGTGATGGATGGATTGAATGGTACGGGGGTCGTAGCGGTGTTTACAGTAAAAATCTTACGTTAAAAACATGTAACTAACTAAAAAAAAACTTTGAAAAAGTTGGAACTTTGACCCCAAAATCTCCGTAACTAGAAGATTCCCAGGTATGGTCTAGAACAAAAAAATGATCGCAATGACGTGACGGGGAGAACAAGTACCTTTCGGCTTCGTGGAAGGGTTTTGTTACACCCTTTAGAATGATGATCATAAGAAAATTCTTTTAGTTACATGTAAACGAAAAAAAAAAAAAAAGTTTTTTATTTTATCTCAAATGGTTACATTTCAAAATATGAATGAAACAGCCCCAGTAAGTTATTAATAATACTTGAGTTGGGGTTGTCTCGCTCTTTCCCTTAATTGATAGTTACAATATTGAGATTTTATAAAATAAGAAATAAAATAATGAGAACAAATAGAAACAAAATAATTAGCAGCTCTGTGCAGTGTGTGATTGTATGTGTATGTGTGATTATAGTAGTGTGTGATGGTGGATTTGTGTGTGTGTGTGTTTACGTATTTGCTGATAGTGCCATTATAGTCGAAATTGATAAAGAAGGTAAGTATTCATGTAATTCGGTCTAGAATATGCTCTGCTTCTTCATATGTTAGAGTTTTTAACCACTCGGTTATCGCCTTTTTCGCCAGTTTCGCGTTAATTTTGTTGTATATGTGGGCTGATTGGCATACATACTGACGCCTTGCGAAAGCCGTTCGTACCCCTGGGGAGTAAGCAACAATATCTTTTCGTCTCCTAGTCTGTCTTTCTGGGTTAACTGGAATGTATTTGTGTAAATATAGAATTATATTTAAAAGGTATAGTTTCCTGACTGATAATAGGCCACTAATTCTATATAGATCGACTGTGAGATATCTGTATGGCTTAAAATACATGACTTTTAAAAGTGACCTTTGGGCTCTTTCTAACTCTAGAAATTTAGTTTTAGTAGCCCCTCCCCAAACTGGTAAGCAGTATGTGATCACTGACTGCGCGAGTGCTACGTAAATGTTGTTGAGTGTCTTTTGAGGCACCACATGTCGTAAGTTTTTAAAAATCCATATAAATTTTCGAACACGCGACATAATAACCTCAATATGCGAGTGCCATGCTAGACATTCGTCTACTATAACTCCCAGGTATCTAGTAGACGGGACTTGTTTGATGGATTTACAGTCACAATTTTGCTCCAAGCTGTTTGCACACATATGGATACGGATGTTGAAATTATTACATGCTTTAGACCTTGCACTTGGAGAGAAACAGATGTAATTTGTTTTAGCTGTGTTAAGGGTTAACAAATTTGCTTTGAGCCACCTGTCTATAACAACTAACCCTTGTTCGGCCTTATTACGTACCTCCTCCCAAGTGCCGCCAAAGTAGACAATGCCCGTATCATCCGCATACGAGAAGATTTACCCGCCACTGTTCTTTAGGTTACAGAGTTCATTAATATACACCAGAAACAGTGGCGGGCCGAGCACAGAGCCCTGTGGAACACCGAAAACAACGTTTTCCTCATTGCTGTACGAGTTGCCAATTAACCTGTTGTTTAACCTGTTGTTTCCTACCCCGGAGGTAACTGTCAAAAAGGGAAAGAGCCTTGCCACTAATTCCTATGGCCTCAAGTCTCTGCACAAGGATGGGAACAGATACGGTGTCAAAAGCTTTTTTCAGGTCTAGAAACACCGTAACGCATTTGTATCCCTTGTCTACCTTATCTGAAATTTCAGACGTTGACGATATTACCGCGTCTTGAGTTGATCGCCCTTTTCTAAAACCATATGGTGCGTCGGAAATAATGTTAAATTTATTTAAGTAATTTGTTAGCCTTTTATTTAATATTTTTTCTATTATTTTTGAAAGTGACGGTAAGACAGAAATCGGTCGATAATTATTAACATCGCTCTTGTCCCCATCCTTGTGCACAGGCGTGATGATTGATCGTTTTAACGCATTGCAAAATATACCTGTTTCAAAACACAAGTTGGTTAATTTGCAGATGAGAGGAACTACAAAGTCTCGAGATAACTTAAGGAAGCTCACGGGTATGGCATCCCACCCCGAAGCACTTGCTGAGTCAAGTGCCATGAGTGTACAATCCACTTCTGCTGGATCTGTCTCCAGCAACACGAATGAGTTGGATTGAGATGGTGTATTTGAAGTGTTAAAAACAGGGCTATATCCTTGTCCAGTTAGAGTCATGATTTCTTCCGCCAATGTTTTCCCAACAGTTACGAAGTAATAGTTTATGCGGTTTAACGAGTCGAGAGGATGTGGTGTGATTTGAAGTAGGTGTATACTAGATGTCTTGGGTTTTTTATAGTGGGTTATGTCGTTAATTTTACGCCAAAGTAGCTTGGGATTTTTGACAGAAGTTAAGATTTGGTTCTTATGATATTGTCTTTTGAGTTTCCTAATAAGATTGGAGCAAAATGTGCGGTAGCGCTTATACGTTATGATCGAAATAACATTAAAAGGGTCTCTCCTCGACTGTAGCTGCAATTTATTTCTGTGAACTCCTTTTCCATTTTTTACCTGACCGACCCAAAAGAACGGCAATGTTTTGGCGTGAAACAACACAAAGAAGTAGGACACCATAACCATGCCTTTTTATCCCCAGGTGCCCGCGAAACCCTCTGGTTCGGAGTAGACGCTTACACGGGCGGCGTCATCTACGAGTGCGGCTCGGGAGGCTGCAGCAGTGAGCAGCAGACGGCCAACGCGGGCCGTGACGTCATAGTGCTGAGGAGGCACTCCAATACTGTAAGAGCATTGGATCCTAGAACTGGTAGTGAGAAGTGAGTTTGCTTTGATTTACGGTTTTTTTCACAGGGTTTTGATGGTTTAGTTTTTAACATGGCTTTCAGTGCATTATAGGACACATGATCGTCCTCTTATCTATACTTCTATACCAATATTATAAAGAGGTAAAGTTTGTTAGGTTGTAGGGGGCAATCTCTGGATCTACTGAACCGATTTTGAAAATTCTTTCCTAATAGGAAGCTACACTATCCCCAAGTGCCATAGGCTATATTTACAACATATCCGTGGGACATAACGCGAGCGAAGCCGCGGGCAACAGCTAGTATAATATAAATCACATGTCACACCCCTATTTCAAAGACATTTTTGTGAATGTTTATTATTGGTACCAGCTTGAAAGATAGTAGATAGTTTTGGACCCCGTAGGTGGCGCCGTGCGAAGCAGGGTTGGGTCGCTAGTTTATTGTATTTATCCCCAAGTGCCATAGGCTATATTTACAAAGTGCCCGTGGGATAATTTCCGACCAAAACGCGACCGAAGCCTGAAGCTAGTACCTGTACCTTATACTCGTACTTTCATAGATCATGAAATATCGCATTAAGTCTAATTTGGGTTATGGTACAATAGTTTTTAAACTGAAATGGTCACTCTAACACTATCATTAACACTGAAGACGGGATATTTACCAAGTTTACTAGCACTATTTGTTTTGAGTTCCCGATATTTCGGCGCTGTCGCAAGCGCCATGATCACAGATAAATTAAGATTAATGGAGTTTATCCGAGGCGCTTGCAACAGAACTGAAATTTCAGGAACTCAAACCATGGTAAATATCCCGTTTTCAGTGTTAATGATAATGGCACGATGTTGGTCAATTCGTGACGTACTAGATCTCCATTAATTTCAGTTTAAAACGATTTTTTTTTTTTGTTTGCCCATCAGTCTGTTGATCAGACCTTCACTTAAGGTTGACTACAGTTCCGGGGCTGCGGGACTGTTCGAAAGAGATACCGTGGCCCCGGAACACAAAGCGCGATGAAGGAACATGGATGGGTTTTAGTCAGTAAAAGTCTGACACTCCCTCCTGCTCCGCCCAGAGCGGGAGGAGTCATTTGATGATTTCCCATCAGGAAAAAAAAAAAAAAAGGTTGACTACAGTTCTCGACTTTCTGCATCCAATCTGTATTTGTCGATTTTTAGAGTTCCGTACCCGGAGGGTAACTAACGGGACCCCATTACTAAGCCTCCTCTGTCCGTCCGTCCGTCCATCCGTCTCTGTCTGTCAGCGGGCTATTTATTTATTTATTTATAAATTTCTGCTGCCGCTGTAACAACAAATAATGAAATAAATTTAAAATTAAAGGGGCTCCCCTATTATCATCATAGCAGTGCGACTCCGACTAGCACTTAACCGGTTTTTTAGTTCACGGGCACCTACATGTCTAGTTATTTATTTATTTGTTTAAATAGATACTTGCTGCACTTACAGTTTACACCAAAGCGTGCAGCAAGCCAACATCACAACATAACTATTACTAATAACTTAAGACTAAACTAACTACTAAACTTAATGGAATAATTAAGCATAGCTTTATAACTACTCATGAACATATCTAAATCCGGCTCCTGAGCAATCAGGGCGTTTAGCAGATTCATCGCCTGGGTTGTGGGCGCATATCGAGCAGTTTGGGTACACACAGAGGGAGCCGCGAACAGGCCTCGCGAGGCTCAGGCCCGCGACCGTCGCAGTCGGTCTGGAGCAAACAATGAACAACGAGCTAAAGTAGTCTCGTTGTCAATTCTATTATTTAGTAGTAAATAGTAGTGCATCAGCAGCGCACACGTAGTCTAAGTTCTAACGTGTTGATGCCCACCATTCCCGCGACAAACAGAGACGGATATAAATAGGGGTAGTATCCATATATTTTTTATATAGGTACCGAGCAAATTTCCGCCGGACCCGTTATAAAACGTTTACGTATAAATACTAAACTGCATATCTCCAAAATAAGTCCTGGCTTAAGACCCATGCTGAACAGGGAAGCATAGTACAAAATGGTGGAGGTCACACAACAATGACTCAGCAATGGATACAACTAGGCAGCCAATGATAATGATGATAACATAACGCCTGTCATCCACGAAAGGCTAGGCAGTGGTATACCTACCCAATAGTACACCCACATACCGTCAGTTATGTTTCAAGTCTCATGAAATAGTGGGCGAGCCTATTGCTATTAACGGAGCGCAAATCCGGGAATCGCACCCGGGATCTCATGCTTAGCATTCTCACTTGCGACCGCTAGACCAAAGAGGCAGTTAAAGTGCCAATTAAACATTCTCTGTTCTTCTTTAGATGGAACTTCAGTGTGGCGGAGCATCGCGTTGCTCTGAGCCGACGAGAATGTGCGGACGCCCCGACCGGTTCCATCCCGGTCGCCGTGGCCGTTGCGTTACCTGAAGGAGTCGTCGCCGTCAAGGATACCTCGGGAACTAACTTACTGTGGCAACAGAAGGTACTACTTCTACTAGGTGCTACTTCTAGTTTTCTTCTTTTGATGGAACTTGAGTTTAGTAGAACATCGTGTTCCCCTGAGCTGACGAGAATGTGTGACCGGTTCTTCCGGTTGCTGTGGCTGTTGCACTGCCGGAAGGAGTGGTCGCTATGATGGTACCTCAGGAACTAACTTGCTGTGGCAGCTGAAGGTCACGTTGCTGTTCAAATTCTCCAGTATATGGTGTAATCCTTAGTACTGCAATGGGGAGACCCACTTTTTTTGTTCTGTGCTTGGCGGTAGAAATAGGTGTTATTTCCCCGTACATGATGCGTGGGTCAGATTTAAAAATAAGCTCAGTTGGCCTACCATGGTATTAAGAAAAAAGATTCTTTGATGTCATACTAGTTACAAAGCCCATCTCATTAAAATGGCACGATCACGATTAGAAGAAATAAATCATTGCAAATTAACCAACAATCTTTATTTTCCAGCTTGACGCGCCAGTGGCCGGTATGTGGCGCTTAGCCGCGGGCACTCTGCAGCACATCGACGTGCTGTGGGAGGCGACACAAACTCTCATACAAGGCGGGGTCACACAACAACCATCACTTTATATTGGCAGTCATGATAGACAGGTAATTCATGTCATCATTGAATCATGAAAATAGTGGTTTTCGGACATCCAAGCTCCAGTATGTTGAGAATGATTAACTTGTCATTTAATTATGTGACGAATTAATTCAGAGTTCAATTTAAGTAAGCAGTGGTAATGACGAATTTTGATATCAAAAGTCGAAGTTTCGCGCCAATCTTGCGTGTTTACATTTTTATTTTTCACATTACATCACACAGACGGGTATTAATTCGATAACAAATATGACAAAATATCATTCCAATTATTCTAAACAACATGAAAATGCCCTGATCTTAGAGTAGTTTACTAATGCGGGACCAATAACTCGTAATATTCATTACCACTCCTCAATTTATATTCGAAATTGACGACCATTTTTTTTTTTTTTTTTGTTATCTTGATGTGTGGAAGCGATTATTTCAATCGATTCTTTTTTTGTAAATTTCGATCAAATCGAGAAATTAAATTAAAGAATTTAAAAAATTGATAGATTGAAATTAAAATAATTTTGTTTTAAGCGTAAAATACAATAAATAAACACTAATTATTTTTTTAAGTTTATAATAGTCATTTTAATAGTTTTTCGTAAATTGTTGTACTAAAACCGACACAACAAACAGCACAGACTAACTATGGCTAAATTCGCGCCGTTTTTATTATAGAATAAAAACGAATAATTTAAGTTTTTATAAGTATAGACTTATAAAAATTTAAATTATGAATGCATTCGCTGTTCAATTTTATATTGTATTTAAATTATCTACATAATTTGTTAGTAAGTATTGGCCAATCTTGAAACTGAATTTCAAACCAGTTCCCCTATACCGATTGAGCTGAAATTTTGCACACACTTTTGGTTCTGGTGACAATACATTCTTATGAGAAACATTACTTAGTCCTGCAGCCAGGATCGGTTCCTCACGAGAGAACTCCTCAACGGTTAATAGCGCGGACACAAAACTCTATCTACGCGTTTGATTTTGATAGATATAGATAATTTCTTTCATGACTTTATCCTGCAAGCAGGATCGTCTTCTCATGACGGAACTCCTTAACAGTTAATAGCACAGATAAGAAAAAATGTATATGCGTTCATATTTGATGAATAAATATGATTTCTATCATGACATCATCCTGCAGCCAGGATCTTCTCCTCACGAGGGAACTCCTCAACGGTTAATAGCCCAGACACGAAACTTTGTATAGATACTCGTTCAATTTGGATGAATAGACATAATTTCAATCGTATTTTATCCTTCAGCGAGGATTATCTTTTCAGGATGACACTACTCAACGCTGCATAATATAATGATGCGGTATACATCAGTATCACCCAGCGGTAAAAAATTTTTTACCGCTGGAAAAATTTTTAGTTTTGCCGTTTACTGAAACGGCAAAACTAAAAATTTTAAAAAGAGACTTAAGTATTTTTTTTGTTGAATTACTTAAAAACAAATATTTTTCTATTGTTTGGTCGGTTGGACGAAGTATTATATTATCTGTGGTTGGATATAGAATACCCAGGTCTTGGGCCCTTAGAAAAAAAATTATTTGGTTCCCAAGCAAGGCCTCCCCGTGGGTAAATGCAAAAAATGAAAAAAAAAATGTAAATGTAAATGCCAAATCTCACGCTGTTAGTTCAACGGAAAGTTAGGAGACTATCTATAAGTTTTAAAAATAAAGATAAATGTCTTCAGTATGATTACCTGAAGCAATTTTTTTTTTTTGGATTTCACATTTCTAAATGTTGAATCTTGGGTTTACGGTCAGCACTAAGAGTTTTTAGTAATATTTGTCAAGACTTGGATCGTGTTTTTTTATGAATAATGGTAAAAATAAGAACGCAGATAGAATGTTACTGTCTTTATTTTGCCCTTTCGAGTTTTTTTAGCAAACGAGAAACTTGTCCATGTACATTATTTCAAGCGCATCTAAGTTACCTATTTTTGGAAGGGTGTAGTGGTATGTAATTTACACATATTTGGCAATAGACTGACGCCATTTTACCGACACCAACACGTTTTTGGAGATATTAACCACAAACTTATCGTATGAAACAGCTGCCGCGACATATTTTTCATTATAAAATCGAATGCTGAAAATTCTTGAATTTCTTGACAATGCGCATCACCCCGCCGATTCAGCTGATGTGTCATGTGTCAAAATTCTGTCGTGCATAGTGGTTAAAGTAATTTTTGGCCACCACAGGATGTCGTTCAATCTGTCTATCAGTCTGCCTGTCTGCAGTCAGTCTTATAGTCTGTCGCTCAGTCTGTCTGTCAGTCTGTCGTTTAATTTGTCTGCCAGACTGCCTGTCTGTCAGTCAGTCTTTTAGTCTGTCTGTCAGTCTGTCTTTCAATCAGTCTGCCAGTCTGTCTATCTGTCTATCTCTTGATCTGTCGGTCAGTCTGTCTACCAGTCAGTCGGTCAGTCTGTCTTCCAGTCTGTCGGTCAGTCTGTCTACCAGTCTGTCTGTCAGTCGGTCCGCCAGTCTGTCAATCTGTCTGTCCGTCAATCTGTCGGTCAGTCTGTCTACCGGTCTGTCGATCAGTCTGTCTACCGGTCTGTCGGTCAGTCTGTCTGTCAGTCTGTCGATCAGTCCGTCTATAAATCTGTCTGCCAGTAAGTCTGTCGACCCGTCCGTCTGTCAGCCTGTCGGTCAGTTTGTCTACCGGTCTGTCAGCCAGTCTGTCTACCAGTCTGTCGTTCAATCTGTCTATTAGTCTGCCTGTGTGCAGTCAGTCTGTCGGTCTGTCTGTCAGTCGGTCGATCAGTCTGTCTGCCTCTCCATCTGTCAGTCAGTCTGTCTACCAGTCTGTCGGTCAGTCTGTCTACCAGTCTGTCTGTCAGTCTCTCGATCAGTCTGTCTATCAATCCGTTTGTCAATCTGTCTGTCAGTCAGTCTGTCGACCCGTCCGTCTGTCAGTCTGTCGGTCAGTCTGTCTACCGGTCTGTCTGTCTGTCAGTCTGTCTTTCAAAATCAAATCAAATCAAAAACGTTTATTTGTGAGAATATGGTACAAATAGATGTTGTAATATAGGTTCCAGCATATCCTGCCATAATATGGCGTACAAATATTTTTTAACAGACACTAACTTTAAATATTAACCTATTAATTTATCAACTATACAGAATCAAGTGTGAAAGATATATTATTATAGATTGAGATTGTATTGTAGAAATAATTATAATTAATAATGACTATGTAGTTTGTCATGGGGTGGACTAAAGACTATTTTTATTTTAGTGTATTGGTCACTAACGACTTATCTTCTAAGTATTCTTGCACACTGTAATAGTTTTTTTCTAATAACATTCTGGGCAATACTCTTTTGAACACCGGCAATGGCAAATCTTGAATGTTATTTGGCAAATGGTTATATATAATAATTTCAAAAATATAAAGACATGGTAAAGACAGTATTTTTAGCTTTTGAAATAATGGTTTACAGCTATCTAAAAAGTGGGCTCCACACATTGCCCGGATGCATTTTTTTTGTCCTTTAAAAACTCTTTGCACGTCTACTGAGTTTCCCCAAATTATAAGACCATATCTGAGTACAGATGCTACATAAGCGTGGTAAGCAACCATTGCGGTATTTAGATTAACCGTTTGTCTTATTCTTTTCAAAACATACACAAAGCGATCTATTTTTTTGAGTATATTTTCTATGTGTGGTTTCCAACTGCAATTTTTATCCACGGTTATACCTAAGAATACACAATCATTAACAATGTTTATTGGGGAATTGTTATACTGGATGTCTAGACTATCAGTGTTTATGTTGAGTGCTTGAAATTTTATTATATTTGTTTTTGTCATGTTTATTTTTAAGTTGTTTTGTTCTAGCCATTTGATTGCCTTTTCTAACGCTTTAGCAATTCGTTTTTCCAAGACTTTGTTATCGTCGCTTTTAATAATCAATGTTGTGTCATCAGCAAATAGTACACACTCCTCCCCAATTGCCTCTGGCAGGTCGTTGATGTATACTAGAAAAAAAAAGTTGGGATAAAATTCCTCCTTGAGGTGTGCCGATGTTGTTATGTCTGTATTTTGATCTAAATATTTTTTGTTCATTTTGATACTTTCTTGTTATTTCTACGCATTGCATTCGATCGGTAAGAAAGCTTTTGATCCAGTCGTTGGCCTTCCCGCGGATTCCATAGTGAGAAAGTTTTGAGAGTAATATTTTATGGCAGACAAAGTCAAAGGCTTTTGTCATGTCCAGAAAGACACAGCCTATTTTTGATTTAGACTTTCGGTTACTTGTTTAATTAAGGAGAAACATGCTGCAGCCGTCGAGCTCCCCTTCCTAAATCCAAACTGTTCTTTTTTGAGGATGTTACACGATGTCAAAAAGTTTTCTATTTTATTACACATAACTTTCTCAAATATTTTCGATAATATGGGGATTAAAGTGAATGGTCGATAATTACTCATATCTGACTTTAAGCCTTTCTTGTATAAAGGTTTGACAATAGACATTTTCAGTCGAATTGGGAAGACTCCTTCACTTAGGGATAAATTAATTATGTAGCTTAGAGGCGACACTAAACTCGATGCACATATTTTTAGCACTTTAGTATTTATGTCGTCATAACCAGTCGAGTTCGAATTTTTTAAACTATGAATTATTTTATACACATCTGTTTCATCTATTGGTGTTAGGAAAATGCTTTTAGGATTCTGAGGTATCGTAAAATTGGTATTCTGATTATTTTCTCGTGGCTTGTGGGTCGTATTGGTTAGGGATATGTAGTAGTCATTGAAAAGGTCACAAATATGGTTAGGGTTGTCATAAATTTCAGTATTGATTTGTATTGTGTCCATGTCAGGGTAATTTACCGTATTATTAACATCTGTTTTGATTAAATTCCATGCTGCTTTACTTGCATTTTTTGCATTGTTGATGTACTGTAAACTATTAATTTGTTGCGCATTTTGTAGCAATCACTCTGCCAGTCTGTCTCTCTGTCTATCTCTCGATATGTCGATCAGTCTGTCTACCTGTCTGTCAGTCAGTCTGTCGACCCGTCCGTCTATCAGTCTGTCTACCGGTCTGTCGGTCAGTGTGTCGATCAGTCCGTTTGTCAATCTTTCTGCCAATCAGTCTGTCGACCCGTCCGTCTGTCAGTTTGTCGGTCAGTTTGTCTACCGGTCTGTCGGCCAGTCTGTCTACCAGTCTGTCTGTCAGTCTGTCTACCAGTCTGTCTGTCAGTCTGCCTGTCTGCAGTCAGTCTGTCGGTCTGTCTGTGAGTCTGTCGATCAGTCTGTCTGTCTTTCGATGTGTCAGTCAGTCTGTCTACCAGTCTTTCGGTCAGTCTGTCTACCAGTCTGTCTGTCGGTCAGTCTGTCTTTCAATCAGTCTGCCAGTCAATCTGTCTGCCAGTCTGTATGTCAGTCTGTCGATCTGTCCGTCTGTCAGTCTGTCTATCAGTCTGTCTTTCAATCTGACTATCAGTCTGCCTGTCTGCAGTCAGTCTGTCAGTCTGTCTGTCAGGCTGTTGATCAGTCTGTCTGTGGGCCTGTCTGTCAGTCTGTCTTTCAATCAGTCTGCCAGTCTGTCTATCTGTCTATCTCTCGATCTGTCGGTCAGTCTGTCTACCAGGCTGTCGGTCAGTCTGACTACCAGTCTGTCGGTCAGTCTGTCTACCAGTCTGTCTGTCAGTCGGTCCGTCAGTCTGTCAATCTGTCTGTCAGTCAGTCTGTCGATCTGTCCGTCTGTCTATTTACTAGCTGTTGCCTGCGGTTTCGCTAGCGTTTTGGTCGAAAATTATCCCACGGGCACATTGTAAATATAGCCTATGGCACTCGCGGATAATGTAGCTACCTATTAGTGAAGGAATTTTCAAAATCGGTTCAGCAGATCCAGAGTTTAACCCCTACAACCTCACAAACTTTACCTCTTTATAATATTAGTATAGAATAGAGGAGGAGAGGAGATTTATTCTCCTTCTCTTGAAATCAGCCAAAAGCATCGAATAATTACTAAATAAGATTATTTATTGAAATTATACCAAGGAGTTTTTATTCCGTTTCAACTTTTTTTTTCCAAACTTGATTTCATTGCGAGTAATCGATTAGGCTGACTGCAACTTTTTAATCGAATGTTGAATCTTGGGTTTACGGTCAGCACAAAGAGTTTTTAGTAATATTTGTCAAGACTTGGATCGTGTTTTTTTAATGAAATTTTGTATGAATAATGGTAAAAATAAGAACGCAGATATAATGTTACTGTCTTTATTTTGCCCTTTCGAGTTTTTTTAGCAAACAAGAAACTTGTCCATGTACATTATTTCAAGCGCATCTAAGTTACCTATTTTTGGAAGGGTGTAGTGGTATGTAATTTACACATATTTGGCAATAGACTGACGCCATTTTACCGACATCAACACGTTTTTGGAGATATTAACCATAAACTTACCGTATGAAACAGCTGCCGCGACATATTTTTCATTATAAAATTGAATGCTGAAAGTTCACGAAAATTCTTGAAGTTCTTGACAATGCGCATCACCCCGCCGATTCAGCTGATGTGTCATGTGTCAAAATTCTGTCGTGCATAGTGGTTAAATAGATTCCGGACCCAGGTTGGTTGGTTGCTCTGGAGTGTAAATGTGGTGCTGTTCCACAAACGATGGGGCACTTAATATCGTGTCCTGCGTGTCCTGTTGTTTGTTCAGTACAGAAACTGATGGACGCTTCCGAAAGGGCCAAACTAGTTACTCAATTCTGGGAAGACACCATTTATAAAGGGTGTAATAAGACCCTTAACAAAGCCGAAAGGCACTTGTTCTCCCTGACATTGCGATCATTTTTTTGTTCTAGACCATACCTCCCAGGTATAAAGGTACTAAAAGTAGTACCTTTTAGTTATGGAGATATTGGGGGTAAAAGTTCCAACTAATCCATAAGTTTTTTTTAAATACTTGTTTTTAATGCAAGATATTTACTTTATACACCTTCACGACCCCCGTACTATTCAATTCATCCATCAGCACAATGTTTTGAGTGCGTTACATTGAGTCCTAACGTAAAACGTGATTTTTCACCCCCAAAAAAAAAGTCGTTTCCCAGCAATAATTTTTGCGTAAAGTTACATGCTTGGTAGACGGCTTCGTTAGGGGTCCTGTAACACCCTGTATTGCCATCGACACGCGAAGAAGAAGAAGTGGTCTGAAGGGGATTAGAAATTTCATTGGAGTAACATCATCTCGGAAAAACAAGACTGGTGTACGGTGACTTGTCTTGCCCAGGTTATGTTTTGCTAGTACTCACAAAAAAAGCAATGAAATCAGCTTGAAAGGCAGATGAACTACTACTCCTGTACTGTACGTGGAAAATTAAATAAATTAAACTTGTATTTGTGTTTCTTTTTAGTCGTGTGTGGTCAGAATCTCGAACCATTATGGGCTGCGGGACTGTTCGAAAGAGATGCCGCGGCCCTGGAATACAATGGGCAAAAGAAGGAACATGGATGGGTTTTAGTTAGTACAAGTCTGACACTACCTTCCGTTCCGCCTAGAGTAAGAGGGGGCATTTGAAGCCCGCGAAATTCAAATTTGCTTGCGTTTTTGCAATGGGCGCGCGTATAAATTCGCCGCTAGAGGCGCTAGTGTAGTGCGAGGTCACCGAAATTTCAGATGTCATAGTGTTTGCGCGTTGCGTGCTTTTTTATCACGTATTTTTACTAATATTCACGATTGTGGTCTAGATTGAGCCATTTCTGATTAATTATAATATAACTTGAACATTTTAAGTAGCAACTTACGATCTTATTTGTTAGTACTTGGAGCTAGAATGTTTTTTAAACGTTTCATGCTTGCTAATTTTAGGGAGAATATTGTAAAATATGTATCTGAAGTTCACACTATGTTGTTAAACGTAATAAAAAGAACTTTTTATAAAGTTATTGCTACTTTATAGTTTAAAATAAAATTATTGACAGGACCTCTCTCGACATTGGCGCCATCTAGTGAGCTCAAAAACGATAGCCCTCATTACAGGTCAGTGTCAGGTTGTCTGGTCCTGAGACTGACCAGCAAATTGCAAAAAAAACTTAAGCAAATTTGAATTTCGCGGGCTACCCTGCTGCTTCCATCTTAATGATTAGTCTCCAGTTTCAAAATCTGTTCATTTTGACTTCTTGTCAAATATCTGGGCCTCTTTTATTATTGGTAACCCATCATGCTAGGTAACATCAGATCGGATAGCAATATTGTATAAATAAATAATACTAAACCGGTCGTTTTGAACTTCTACCCAACTAACCTGTATTACCTCTTTCAGCTCTACATCCAAGAAAGTCAATTCTACTCGCGGAAACTTGAAACAGCAGTGGCCGCGAAACCGTTGCCATGGAAACTGGTGACAGCCCGGCCACTGCTAGAAGCGGGCACGGGCAACGATCAGACGGCCTTGTCTGTACATGATGCGGACGAGAATGCGCTGTCCTTGATCACGTTGTACGGCAATGCTGGTAATAATTATGGTACGTACACAGTCCAGGGGGCCTGAAATGGAAGCTTTATCAGAAGATTATGATTCTGATAAAGCAGCCATTTTAGGCCCCCAGTGCTTTCACAGTCCGTCTCAGTACATCGGTCCTTTGGTCTTCTACTCTTTTAGAAAGATATATTTAACTACTAACACTACACACACACACACACACACACTACACTCACATACACTCACACACACACACTACACTCACATACACACACACACACACACTCGTCTTACACTTTCACTTTATTATACTTATAGCTTGCTTATCTTGACAAACTTGGTTAATTTTAGGGGTCACTGAATTCAGGGGAGCGTATTAACCTTTTGAATGCTAGAACATAAATACACGCGCGTGTTCTCCACGCCAAGCCATAATTTCACCTACAATTTTGTCACATATTTGTGTCATTTGGCACACAGGGCGCCCGTTTGCTTGTCACGTATATGTGACAATGGCGTTCAAAAGGTAAAAAGATTCTTTATGAATGACCATAATTATTAATGCATGTCCAAGTTTCCAAGAGCGTAGACAGGTCATAACCAATTGTGAAATCAAAATCTCACCGAATACATAAACATCCTCCTTCTCTTTTGTAAGAAGTCGGTAAAAAAATATTTTTCACAAACTTAATAATGCTATATCATTCTATTCTACCTACAGGCGACCACGGTTACTTCGTGTACCTGCAAGAAACCTGCGACCAATCAGTCCAGGTAACAGAGGAGCACTTCGATGCCCTTCCGAATATAAGTAACGACCATGCGGAACAGCACCACATCCACGTGCATGTCTCATCGCTGTGGTAAGAACAATTTATCTTTAACTAGCGACCCGCCCCGGCTTCGCACGGGTGCAATGTTATACACATAAACCTTCCTCTTGAATCACTCTATTTATTAAAAAAAAAACTGCATCAAAATCCGTTGCGTAGTTTTAAAGATCTAAGCATACATAGGGACAGACAGCGGCAAGCGACTTTGTTTTATATTATGTAGTGATTGCTGTTGCCCGCGACCTTCATTCGCGTGAAATTATTATAAAAAATATCACTTCTCTTTTAGAATCGAATTGAATAAACCAATTTCAAGGGTTTAAATTTTTTGGCACGGAACCATAACTCTTGTTCTAAAATAAAAGTAGCTTTAGTTACTCCATATGAAATCAACTATCTCCCAATAAAAGTCCCATCAAATTCGGTCCATCTTTTTGGGAGATTAGCCGGAACAAACAGACAGACAGACAAAAATTGAAAAAAATGTGTTTCTGTTATAAGTGCCGTATATATATTTTCATATGAGTAAAAAGCTGTTATATTGATATTACAAACAGTCACTTGAATTTTATTTATTTGTATTTTATGTATTGTATAGATTAGACGCTAAAGGACTACTGACCTTATTGGTGAGGTTCTTCAGAAAGGTCGGGAGCATTAGTGCGTACGACCAGGGTGTTACTATGAGATCTTAATTCCAGTGTGGAAAAGAGACAGAGCTGTACAGGTCGTCTAGCGCCATCTCTTTCCCACACTGGAATGACTCCTGCTTTAAGACGTCATGGTAGGCCACCAGATGTATGAACGTGGACGAGGCGAAGGCGAGTATGTAAGGATCAATGCAGATAGCGTTCTGTACCTGTCTGTACGCGCCTACTCCCATGTGGGTAAGCAACCACTACAACCACGGAAAAAGGCGCGTGATTATGTATGAATGTGTGAGTGAGGCCACAGTGAGGCGTAGAAAATAATCTCGCTTACTTCATTTATTATTGAATCTTTCAATTTTTTACAGTTCATTATGATAATTTGCTCGTCAGGTACTGGTGGAAGGAGGTGCTTCTCATCGCCGTGTCCTCAGCGCTGCTCATGAACCTCATGATCTGGCCGAGATTTTTCGTGCCCAAGATCAGTGCAACCTCGCCTTTGCCAAGTACTCAGGAACAGGTAAGCAGTAACTATTACATAGGTACCTCAATACTCGTATGCAATAAAGTATTTTCTCGTGCGTGTCCGTGTAATTTAATTTTCCTGCGAATGCTCGACATGGTGTACAGTCACAATATCTAAGGTGACTGGTAATAATTAGTGACCGATACTTAAACACGTGATTGTACTCATGATAACAAACAACTTTCCCAAATAAACTCTTTTTTTATACTCGTTTACTTTTATCCCAATAACACAACAGCCTTATGAAACTCGCGCGCGCGCCTGTGACCTATCAGCTGTTTTCATACGAGCGTATTTACGGTACCATACAAACGACGAAAGTTAGGAAAAACTTATTGTGGTTGGGAATACCAAAGGCAAAAGATCGCACGGTCGTTCACCAACAAGATGGACCGACCAAATTAAAGACAGTATCCAAATTCTACACGGTTGAAACTGGTCGAGGCAGATCATCCGCTCCCGATGCAACTCTAATGCTGACCACGACCCTCGGACATGAGGGACCTACCCCGGAGAGAAAGAGTAATGAGTTAGACCAGCGTCACGCGGCTGTAACAGCTGATAGGCAACAGGCGCGCGCGCGCGAACTTCATACGGCTGTTGTGTTATTGTGAATGAGTATTAAAAAAATGTTTCTTTGGGAAAGTTGTTTGTTATCATGAGTACAATCACGTGTTGTAAGTATCGGTCAGTAATTACCCTATATAAATGCAGAAACTTACTGTGTAGTATTCTTGGGACAAGAAACCATCTAAAACTAAAATCATTGTGAAGCAAAGATATTTTCATGTCCCCAGGTGGTAGTCCAAGTTCACGGCTGGCCCGTGGACAAGCCGCCCACACCGCGGCCGAACATGCCAGAATATTCCGGTCGCTACGAGAACGACTTCACGCCGCTGCGCTGTCTCGGGCGCGGTGGGTTCGGCGTCGTGTTCGAGGCCAAGAACAATATCGACGACTGTTCTTACGCTGTGAAGAGGATAACGTTGCCTAGGAGGTAAGTTAGCACTTTAGCCGTCTGACCTTCCAAGTAGCCTGCTCTCAAATATTTTAGAACATTCCGGAATATTCTGGTGTCGTATGCCGCCGCTGCTGTCTCGCGCGCGACTTTTTAGCGCGTCCAAAAACAGCGCTGTTGAGTTTTCGGTGAAGTCCAGCGCGCGTTAAAATATTTTCGCGTATGTACGAGTACTAAACCGCCCTTAACTACGAAATACAGTTGCGGTCAACGTGAAGTAGCTATTGACGTGCTTTATTTATTATTACGGCGGAATAACTACTACCAGTGTTGGAATTGTCATATTAATTCTTTAAAATAATCAAACTTTTCTATTAAATGTCCATGGAAGTGTACTGATGTACAAATACAGATTCTTTATCTAGTTTGAAAGTCATGCGTCTTTGTAGTTTCTTGCAGGCTTTTTTTGTATAATATATATATATTTTTTTTATTATATTTTCCTAAGTCCAATAAACGATTTTATTTATTTATAAAATGTGGATCGGATAACTGGATTAATATTAAAATTGCATCGCCCTTTTGCCTACAAAAGAAATTCTGTTATAACAGGGAATCAAAGCGCGAGCGTGTACTGCGTGAAGTGCGTGCGCTGGCCAAGCTGGAGCACGAGCACATCGTGCGCTACTTCAACGCCTGGGTCGAGGAGCCGCCGCCGCTGTGGCAGCAGCAGCGAGACGCCGTGTGGATGAGGTACGCACATTACTACTTTCAAATCATTATCATCTGCCTAGCCTTTCCCCAACATGTCGGGGTCGGCTTCTGAATACCAGTATTTTACATGGAGCGACTGCCTATCTGACCTCCACACCTTTCTGGTCAACGCTGTATACTTCATGTAGATACAGCTGTACATTTATTAAAAATCAACCAAGTTAAATGTAATTCTTTTCTCAGAGAACTAGACGGAGTCTCAGTAGCCATGACAGAAGAATACACGGCGACATCTCCTCCACCGGCCATCTCACCGCGTAATGACGTCATGCTGAACTTAAACAAGTGTACAGACAGCTTCGACCATCTCGACTTCGAGAAGAAGCTAGAAGAACCTAGCAAGAGACTCAGGTACTTATACATAGCTTTATAAGTAGAAATCGGATATTCGGATGCATGTTTACCTAATGTTTGAGTGTTGACTAGTATGGCAGTCCTCCATACTAGTCAACACTCAAAATCTAGTATCTCTCTCGGAATAGAATATATGACTGGAAATTTTCTATTTTATTCTATTTGAATATTCAGCAGCAAAATTTGAATTCAGTTATTTAGCAACAAAAATTTAAAGTTGAAGTAATTTCTTACGCATTTCCAGAAATTTCTTAGCTAGTTTTAAAAATTGAATAGAAATATTTATTATTCTTAGGAATTCTACATTATACACACAATATTTTTTTATTTTGTGAAATCGGGAAAAAAATATATTATAAGAAGCCACTTCCACACTTTTGTAAAGTGTCGAAGCGGCTTCTTCTAATATATTTTTTCCCTTTTTACTTTACCGAGAAAAATATACTATTATGCATCCGAATATATCCGCACCTAGCATGAGGCTCAGGTATTCTTGGTCCTTAACCCTTCGTATATATATAACCGAACGTAGATCTACGCGAGACACAATAGGATTCTAATTTTGTCTATATACTCGACATACCGAGGGGTTAATATACATATTTCCACTCGGGATACATTAACTACATCTATGCTTAAAATTTATATACCTCATTAATGTACCGAAGACAAATTCGAGCGACTATTGCTGTTCAATTTAGTCATAGTTATGACTAAATCTATGATATATGTATATGTGTATGTGATCTATGATGTATGTGTATACATTATTATGTATGAATGATATATGTGATATTCCATGATCTAGTTAATGTAATAGTTGATTTGCGGCTATTTTTTCCATTTCTGCCTTGATAGAACTTGATAAAACGATTTCTTAAATTACCAAAATGAGTCGGCTGTGTGGCTTGAAAGTATAAGGTCGGACCGGGAAGGGCCCTCTTAAATTAATTTAGAGGGTTGTATTGATGATTTTAATGATGATATCATAATAATGCCATATTTGTTACGGTCGCTAATCATATTTTAATCAAAACAATCTGACACTGATCTGCAAATTGCACGTAAGGTAAAAAAGTAAATTTAAATTTCGCGTGCTACCCTAGCGCTTCCACCTATAAATGAATCACTTTGTCTTCAGATCACTAAGCTGCAACGATTCGTTCAGCATAGTATTCGACGAGAACGCCCCCCATTCGTCGAAACCATCCGACGTGACTCACAACTCGCTCGCTAAGCCAATCAGCGACGAGCACTCTCTGGCTAAGCCAATCAGCGACGACGATTCGTTCATAGTGTTCGCTCACTCCGATGAGGGAACGGAGAAGAATTCATCCTTCGACAAGAGATTGGAGAGGGTGAAGGAGTGTGATTATAAGACTGAGAGTTCGTGTGGGAAGAAGAAGAAAAAGGTAAGACTGAGTTGTTATAAAGAGTGTAACAAGACCCTTAACGAAGCCGAAAGGCACTTGTTCTCCCCATCATTGTGATATATTATTTGTTCTAGACCATACCTGGGAACCTTCTAGTTACGGAAATATTGGGGGTCAAATTTCCAACTTTTTCACAAGTTATTTTTTTTTAATACATATTTTTAACGTAAGATTTTTACTTAAAACACCTCCACGACCCCCGTAATACTCAATCCATCAATCAGCACAATGTTTTGAGTGCGTTACATTGAGCCCTACCGTAAAACGTGATTTCGCACCCCAAAAAAAAAAGTCGCGTCCCAGACATAATTGTTGCGTAAAGTTACTTAGTTTGATGTACATAATGCTTGGTTGACGGCTTCGTGAAGGGGGGTCCTGTTACACCCTGTATACAGGGTGGAAGAAGAAACATCGACGCTACAAAAGTTACCACGTATAGTTCAGTTCAAACTTTATCGCGAATCGGAAGTTAGTTGCGAGTGACGGTCTACATAGGTATACTGATTCAAACTTTATGGCGGATCGGAACATGTAACGTAAAGCTGCGCAGAACACAAGATTATGTATCAGCGGGGCGCAGACGCATCGTCTTGACTGTATAATGCGCAGAATGTCACTCGCAGCTAACTTCCGAGCCGCCATAAAGTTTAAACAGAACTATACTCAGTACATCATTCTGAGCCCCTCACATAGAAATTTCTCATCCGTTATTTTTTTTTAAAAAACAGCCTTTTCCTACAAAATTTTGTTGGTTTTCCTACCATTAAAAAAAAATTGCCGTGCTCCCACATTTCGCCTGTTATGTTTAAGTCCCATGTAATAGAGGGCGATCCTATTGCCATCAACCGGGCACAAATCCATACTTCGTGGCTGCTACTGAGAAATTCCTGATGGAAAAACCCAATAATACTTTACCCGACCTAGAAATCAAACCTAGGACCTCATGCTCAGCCGTCGAGCTTGTGAACCACGAGACTAACGATGCAGTCGTATTAGGAAATCTTGATCAAAATTCCAAGCTTCTAGGCCTAGCGGTTTAGATTGTGTGGTATCTGTCAGTGAATTTAAGATTTTTAGAATTTCTGGCTACCAACTAAACATTCAAATAAATAAATAAATTAAATTAAAAATTAAATTAAATTATTTTTTCTCCCGTACAGAAAGGCCACACCCGCCACTGGTCGCTCGACATGGTGGTGCACGGGTACTCGCCCGCCGGCCCGGCCGCGCAGATGTACCTGTACATACAGATGCAGCTGTGTCGCCGGGACAGTCTGCACGACTGGCTTAGAGACAACAGATGCTGCGAGAGTCGCGCTGACAAGGTGGGATACTCTTCCTCTTAGCTTTTGGGCGAATTTCACCACTAAACTAAACTGAACGCGATCAGCATAGAATATTGGCACTGGCAGCTCTTGATCGCCGTTTAGAAGTGATGATCGCGTTCAGATTTTTGGGAGAGTGCCGATGGCGATCTATGTATATTGAATCGGTCCAGACCTTAGCTAGGAGTTTGGCGCTATCAATTCCTGTAGTGTGCAGGCATGAGGATATATCTTGTGTTTCATTTTGTGGAAGACAGAAGCGAAAATAGTACTATATTTAAGGTCCATTTCATAGGTTGTTGACTGTTATTTTTTTTTCGGTAAAAACTAATTTAAAAAAATACGTGAAAATATTAATTTAAATAAAAATAAAGAAACAAGCCCAGTAGTTTAGAATTCTGTTAAGTAATACTAAATAACTACACAGTTGAAATAGTTTTATAATCGATACACACATAAAACAAATCCTAAATTCTAATGCAGAACAGAACGACTCACAGTCGGGGCCCATTCAAATTTTACCAATCAAATCTTCCCAAGGGGAATAAAGAAGTAATATTTTTATAATAATTTCACGCAGACGAAGGTCGCGGGGAATAGCTAGTAAGTCTTACATAAAAGATGCTTGCAAAAGTCATATTACAAAAAAATAAAAAACTTAATTGTCCTCCTCGGAAAATGCGCTCACAACATGGATTGAACATTACTGAAGTACAACTAAAATGAATAACGTAAAACAACTATCGAATTCAATTACTAATAATAATTACTAGTAATTTCAACTCTCAGCACTGAGGAAAGTGTTGTAAATCCACATAGCATTTATTTCGGTGTTGCCTATTGCTAGTGAGCTAAGTGTTCTTCTTTCTGTTTAAAAAATCGTGCACGTATTGTGCACGATTTTTATTGTTTAAAAACTAAAAGTAATCTCCTTATTTCGTTTGAACACCGTAAGTAAGTGCGGAAGCTAATTTAATTTGCATACACGCTTTATTAGTTAGAACTAACAAGGTAAAAAAAAAATTTCATATCATTTATTCATTTTGTACAATTATTGGAACTAAACGTAAATAGAAATATAAACAACTTGCAGTAAAAAGTAGTCCATAAAATCAAGCCAAGGTGGTCATGTGAAGCAGATCCAATAAACGATAAAACAAGTATAGCTAAAAAAAAACAATTCACGAGTCCTATAAACAATTTACCAGCGAAAAACAAAAGATAGAAAGAGACAGCAAGTTTTGGCTATTCTGGGAAACGAAAACATGAGGCGGAGGGGCCGCCCGGCCGCCGCGTTCTTTACCTGAATTAAATAATAATAACAATAGAATACGTATGGTACGTCGTGGGCTTTTTGAGAACGTTCTCCTTGTTGTTGAAGTCGTTTAAAAAGGAAAAATAATGTATTCAATTAGTTTACTGTACTGATTAATAAATAACATTATTATTAAATGTACTTAACTGATTCCGACACATTTCTGATTTTCAGAATAAAAAAATTTTTAGTCGTAAGGAAGTCCCCTCTTTTCATTTCTGTTCCTTGAACTTTAGGTACTTTAGGTTTGGGGCTTTACGTAGGTAGGACCTCTACCTATTCCGATCACTGGTGATAATCCATTATTCTAAGCTCCCGATATTTCGGCGCTGTTGCAAGCGCCATGGTCGCGGAATGACTGGAGAATGCGGGTGGATGGAAAATAAATTCTTAGGTGCAGACAAATCTGTCTACCCTCTTTCTTAGTCTTTTGCTACGCGTACTACACAAAAGAAGGATAAATAGAGAAAGATAATCATGTGAATTATGTGCAAGCTTAAAACAGTGAATGAATCGCCATGGCCCTTTATCCTATCTTTATCTTTATTAAATTAGCTTGCGAAACTCTACTGACTGACTATAAAAAGATGGCTGGATCAGACTGGAGTGCTTAAATAAGTTGATTCAGCCATTTAATCCAACGGTCTTTCTTTCCAGGTAAAAATACTATTCAGCCAAATAGTATCAGCAGTCGAATACGTCCACCTAGCGGGTCTCATCCACCGAGACCTGAAACCCAGCAACATTCTGTTCGCCCCGGACGGGCGCGTGAAGGTCGGCGACTTCGGCCTCGTCACCGCCATGAGTGACACGTCACAGGACGGGGAGAAGACTGAGGTAGTGGATGCGCACCAGAGGCACACGTATAGAGTCGGTGAGTTCTTACACAAGTAGTAATAGACGCAGCAATATTCTGTTCGTAGAAAACTATGAAAATGAAACGCTAAGCCAATGTTCGCACGTTTCTTTTTACCGCGCACTGGACTATTTAAACGATTATTTTAGAGAAAAAAAATCGAACGTCACGATATGGCACCTCAAATCCGCCATTGTTCTTTGTTTTTAAAGGACAATGCTCATGGATGTATGGAATCCCGTACCATGCTGCGTCAAAAGCAAACTTTGTTTTTTATAGCCTACACTTACCATTATTAACTCTTATAAGTTTTGAAGTAGAGTTTTGGAGTAATTTTTTAAAATCGGATTTACCCTTAAAACCAGGCAACTAGAAAATGAACAATTGATACATCGGTTTTGTCGGGTGACTGACGGCGTCGTTCGCTTGACCCCACGACTCGACATATTTGCACAATACACAGAAATAAAAATAAGTTCACAACATACAAACAAGTTCTACTTCTCAACACACAATACAATAATTAATTAATCTCAACTATAAAATCACTGATGGACGTAAACGTCAGATCAAATGTCAAAAAACGTCAAATCAAATGTTCCTGCCGGGATTTAGGGATGAGATCGATAAATCAAAATCTTTAGTAAGAAAATCAATTTTGTGTCATTTAGTAATACCAAAAATCGATTTGGTGTACTGCTTTTTCTTAATTGTTACTGTTATTTAACAAAAAGAAAGCAAAGGTAATACACATAATTCGTAAAATGTGTTTGAAGCAAACGTTCTGAGTATTTATTCTTAAAAAGAAACGGTTGGAATCACTGGTTAGTCGATTATATCAAAATAGTTTCTATAGCATTATACATCTCTATGACCGGTTGTTTGAACGTCATGTAAAGGGAGTAAAACAATATTCATACTTCTATACTTTAAATTAAATCCCCTATTCAAAAATCAAATTGATGACTCGTAATGTCGTAAAAAAATATGAAAATAATTACTATAAAATATTGATCTTGAAGCATGAGACTTTCGCGGGCCTGTGGACGGTGAGTAATGGGCTTACTCGCCGTCCATCCGTCTTATGACGACAGGCCGTGTCGACGGCGCGTTCGTGTTCCACGCGCGCCTCAAAGAGAGTCAGCAAACAGGAAGGGGTCCGTAAGGACCGATGCCTGCCAGGGTTGCGGGACTGTTCGAAAGAGATACCGCGGCCCTGGAACACAAAGGGCAAAGGATGGAACATGGATGGGTTTTAGTCAGTAAAAGTCAGACACTCCCTCCTGCTCAGCCCAGAGCGGGAGAAGTTGATGATGTACCTTCCGAACAAAAAAAAAAGCATGAGACAAGTTTTTGTCATTATCCTTTAAATGTAGCTAGTGACACTCGCGCCACCAAGACGAATCTAACGATGTATAATTTATCCAAATCCCTTCATCCGTTTTAGTTACGAGGGAACAAAGGAACGGACATAGATACATGTCAAACACATAACCCTCCTTTTGGGCTTCGCCGCAGTCGGATAAAAAGCCGTGCGGGTGTGACCTAATATTGGTATCTTGCCCCCAAGTCCAGATATTTGAGCTTTTGAAAAGAATACTGATCATAGACTGCGTATGTTACGCCCCGAAGCTCTGGACACGAGCTCCAAATAAGTTACGATTGCGACGCCTGTGACCGAAAAAACTTGCTCCTCACTCAGCCCGTTCCTTAAAATGATTTTGCAGCCTTTTTTTCTTTATTATACAACATATTAATTAAAATATAACTTAATTCCCAGGTACCCACCTCTACATGTCCCCGGAACAGCTGCTAGGTCACCCGTACAGTTACAAAGTGGACATATACTCGCTGGGCCTCATTCTGTTCGAGCTGCTACAACCGTTCGGCACCGAGTCGGAACGCGTCGCCTGCTTGTTAAGGCTGCGGCAGTCGAAGTACCCCGAGCAGTTCATGTTGCATTATCCGCAAGAGGTAAGAATAATGGATGAATAAGACTCGACATTGGAGTTATGCTTGTTTTCACTAACGAAGCGACACCTAAATATTATTGCACTTTTCAATTTGAACAGGCGGCCACAGATAATATACTTGTTTCTTATTCATAATATAAATTGAGAGAACCTTTTAACTATAGGAAGTTATTCGTATACAAAATTTGAGGCTATTTTCCATCGATACACAACTGGAAATTACAAAAACTGTAAGTTTGAATATTGCGGGCTACTGCTTTCGGCACGAACTCGATGAAAAGTTAGCTATTTTAAAATGCCCCTACGACAAATTACAGTTCTTTGAGCTGCAAAGTGACGGCGAATTATCTCTACAGGCCCAAACGAACGTTAATAAATAAAAATGTTGTTACAGACGGAAGTCTTAAAATTGATGTTGAGTGAAGAGCCATCGAAGCGTCCCACAGCGACCGGCGTGCGAGCGCGAGCGCCGCTGTACCAACTCACCAACCCGGATCATCATTTCACACTGCCTGCTATGGCCGCTGCGTAAATATGTCACTTTAATGTTATTGTACCAAGAAGGTGTAAGATTAAAAAGGTCGTAGTATAAGCTTTATGAAAAGAAAACTATGTATTACGAAAATTATGGAACATAAATCATAAATATAGTTGAATAAACCAGTGAAAATGTTTAATCATATCTTCATAAGATAAAGTCTTGATGATCAAAGATACTATGAAATGCATACAAAGACTTTTGTGATGACATAACATACTGTAATCATAGAAATAGGATATAATAATATCGCTTGTGCCTTCTAGACTCGCTTCTATTCGTGACCTTATAAACTTTTGGTTCGGGAATTCGGTTACCCTACTTGTGAGGGTAAAAACTAAACGGTTTTCACCCTAAAGTACCCTAAGGATAAGAAATTCTCACTTGTCATTGAGAGCTATGTCCTCGGTTTCTGTTTAATACCAGTGTATACAATCCCTTACTAAAAGGGCCCTAGTATTTATTCTTTATGATTAGTATAACTTATTTTCTCTATATCTAAGCAACTCTTAGGCACACTTGCACCATACATCACTAAATGCGTTAACGCTAAGCTATAGTTTAGCATTAAATCATCATTCTGTCTCTCTCATCTTGACCCAATTGACTGAAACAGAACAATAGTTTCAAATTCGTTTAGCGTTAACCCTTCGTGTGTCGGAACGTAGATCTACGCGAGACACAATAGCTTTTTAATTGTGTCTATATATTCGGCATACGAAAGGTTAAACGTATCTCGTAATTTGTGGTGCAATCGTGCCTTAACGTATTCTAAAGCATTTTACTCTTAATGTTTTGCAGCTACCATCACTAGCCAGTGAAAAACGAACTCTTTGCTGTTTTTAATTTAAAAAAATATTACTTTTGTCTATGAGGCGTAGCTTTTTTTTAAATGTTAGTTTGTAAATGTTCTAGTGATAGATGTAGTTTTGCACTATATGTTAGTTTAAATTAATCATTTTCAACAAGATGGAATCACCAGTTTTTTTAAGTCTCCTAATAATTGACATGCATACATACATGACTCACGGAATTAATATTTGTATGGCCCACAGGTAGTTTTAAGAGGTCGACTGCTTAAAAAAAACTAATTTTTGTTGTGCCAACTCTAGACGTGTTTCTGCTAACTTATCTGGCAGAGGATATTATATCTGGTGGATTGTGCATATGCAAAGATCGTAAGACACACTTTTTTTCTTCTATATTAATTTCTTATCATATTTTGAGTCGCCGAAAAGGTTTTATGCTATAAAGAATGTACAGGATGCTATTTTAGGGTTCCGTATCCGGAGGGTAACCAACGGGACCCTATAACTAAACCTCCGCTGTCCGTCCGTCTGTCTGTCAGCCGGCTGTATCTCATTATCTGTAATAGGTAGACAGTTGAAATTTTCACAAAATGTTTTTTGTGTCAACAAAAATTTAATAAAAATTAAAGTGGGTGTACTACGATGGTACAGAACCCTTCGTGCGCGAGTTCGAGTCGCACATGGCCGGATTTTTCTTATGATAAAATTTGAAGTAAATTCTCAGCTTCGTTACTAACAAAAATTTTGAATATTATTCTTCTATACTTATTGAAAATGATTGATTATTAAGAGCAATAATTTAGTTTTAATTGTCTTTGTATTAATGAACGTAAGACTGGAGCTGGGTATTGTCGGAAAGTTTCTGTATTTTAATATAACTATTAAATGTTAAAATAAAAAGTAGTACATAAAATTATGTAGAAACTATATACAAAAAATTTGCAAGTTAAGAAGTAATGTTATAGAAAAAAACTGTCACAGTAGTTGTGACTATAAACATATTAAAAATACTAAAAATTGTAATAAAATTGTTACTTACCAATGTATCGAATACTCTAAATGTAACAGAATGCTGTTTGCTAAGCTTGTTGTAATGACTATAGTTTCAAAAACTTTTGAAAAACATTGTTAATACATTGGCATTTTGTGTGATTAAAAATCACATTCCTATTGTAATATATTAGTTAAAGGAACAATAAATGAATGATAATGTAGTATTTTGTTTGATTAACCTGCTTCCCAGCACGCGTAGCATGACAACCGTAAAAACGGGTTGATGTCGATCGATATGATTGTAGATTCTTCCGGCGACGAAGCGTTCCCGCTCTAGCAAATTACGGTTCTGAGCGACAGAAAGGGATAGGAGCTTGGAATTGTGCGCTTCCGTGCTGCCAGATAAGGTTCAACCTAACTAGATGAGCTCGGTGTTACCTGTCAGACTTCTCTGAGGTTATCATCGTCTGCCTAGCCTTTTCCACCTATTTTGGGGTCAGCTTCCAGTCTAACCGGCTGCAGCTGAATACCAGTATTTTACATGAAACGACTGCCTATCTGACCTCCACAACCCAGTTAGTACTGGGTAATACGACACCCCTTGGTGAGACTGGTTGTCAGTCTTTAGGGCCACTGACTATCATCCAAGGTCACTTCAATTGACAGCCGGGACCATGACGTGGGAATTTAACGGTCAATAGTCTCTTTTTAAAGTACAGTCATCATTTTGGTCAAGTCATATGATGCACTTCACATGGCGTATTTGTCAAAATTTTCGCAACATTGAATCAAAACAAAATGTTCTCTAAACCTATTGCGATAAAGTTCAATTTGTTTTAATGATAGAAGGCAAATATTTGCCCAGATTCGCAAAGTGTAGTGCCACCATGAGAACCATTGAATGTGTTGTTTGCGGAAAGGAAAAAAAAAAAACTAAAAATCGGTTAAACCATAACTTATATTTAATAATTATAAATTAATCGTCACCAATTAAAAATAAAACATTTCTATACTTTATATTTCGATCACATACATAATACTTCAGTTAATACTATTATTAAACTAAATGTGCTTTTAGCATTATAAACATTTCCTACATAAAAAAAATATATGCATAAAACAAAAATAGATACAGCAAATGCATATTATTTCCCTCTCGCTCGCACATACTATGTAAGAGCGAGATGCAAATAGTGGAGTCGCCATATCGAATTCAATTTTGTAACAAAAGGCATTTATTATTTACAAGGGAACATTGGATTGTATGAAAATTGGATTATTTTACAAATTCAGATCTATAATATTATGTTTACAATGGGTAGAATCTTGATTTCATTGTTTTAAAACACACACAAGTATAAAAGGTATAAACATACTCTTCACGAAGCCGTCAACAATGCATTCTGTACATCAAACTAAGTAACTGTACGCAAAAATTATAATTATTGTTAGGAACCGACCTTTTTTTGGAGTGAAAAATCACATTTAAACTAGGACTCAATATGACGCACTCAAAACATTGTGTTGATGGACGCATTGAACAGTCTAGGGGTCGTAGAGAACATTAAAAATGTGCATAAAAAAAAACTTGTAAAAAGTTGGAACTTTGACCCCCAATATCTCCGTAACTAGATCTCTAGGTATGGTCCAGGTAGAACAAAAAAAAATCGCAATGACGGAGAGAACAAGTGCCTTTCCGCTTCGTTAAGGTACATTTACACCCAATTTAAGCATAAATCTATTGTTTGAAATGAAGAAAATGAATATCGGTTACTGCACGATTACATCAATTAATTGCACGCACAAATGAATGCACTTACAAGGTTGCAGATAATCGTATGCAAAGCCAAGACCTTCCTTCATCGATTTTCAATGTATTCTAGTTTCTTCTGAAAGATTAAGATGTAGCTGTATTACAATTTTACAACGTGGACAATAATGGCGATACTAATACATAAGAGGGTAATGTAAAAAGATGAAATAAATCGGAACAAAAACTTTATTTTTTATTTAGGTTATTAAAAAAAAAAAAAAATGTTCCGATTTGTGTTGTTTATGGGTTTTGACGGTCAGACTGGCTGAGTAACTAAATTTTTGGATATTTTTAATAGTATGCTTAGATACAGACTATGAAAATCATTATATATACAAATATTAATTAATTATACTTGGTCGTCTCCACATTATACGGACCTCCGCAACGCCATCGGCGAATACAAACTAGATATTTGTTGTATAATAAATAGTGATTATAAACCTATGATGCCAGCACTTTTGACCTTATTAGAAGATATTTACATTCAGAATAATGATAATATATTTTAGTGTCAACCTATAATATCAATTTTATAGGCTTTTAAACACAACAGCGAGATTTTAACATTTAAAACGTGTTAGCTGAAATAAATAGCGAACTTAAAGTTAAAACATAAAAGGTATGACTATTGTTATTAATTATTAACATTTTATTTCATTATTGTCTTTGCTTCCTCTAAAAAAATAAGGCTTTTATTCAAACAAAGAAAAGAAAGTTTCAAAATCATTACATTATTATTATTTTAATCCTGTATATTTTCAAAGGACACTTCGCCAAACTCGAATTTTATGCTGCACTTTTGAAATCTTTCAGAAATGCATCTACATATGAATGCATTGCATCTACTTAATATTTTAAAATCATAACAAAATAATAATAACAAAATCAAATACAGAGGGTGTAAACGGTCGACCCATCACGAGCCACTAACCAAGCAATCTGTACATCAAACCAGGGACTGAATTACCCAAAAATTAAGGTACCATTAAATTTCAGTATGACGTCATACCGTTAAATAAGGGTTACCGAAATATTTCGGTACCGTTTTTTTTTCAGTAACGGAATTTTGAGGTTGAGAATGCGTAAAGGTATATTTCGGTAGACATACTATAGCTGTCATAAATGTTTGTTTTAAAAGACGGACAATTGCACAAGTTTTTTTCATGCCACATCGGACCGTGAAAAATCGGACTGCCGGACAGTAAAATTCCTTGTAGTGCTCAAACACCCTAAGCCTTGGCGTTTGTGCAAATTACGGTAAAGCCCAACCTTTATTTATAAAGGTATCGGTATAGCTCAACCTTTATGTTAAAGCGGTACCGCTATATTTTTGAGGTATCTTAAACGCTAACCGTAACCGCTTTCAGTCCCTGCATCAAACTAAGTAACACTGCGAAACAAATATTGCTAGGAAACGTTTTTTTTGGTGTGAAAAGTCACGGTTTACGGTAACGCTCAATGTAATCTAACGCACTCAAAACATTGTGCTGACGGATGCATTGAATAGCAGAGGCCAGGGAGCCAGGGAAGTATTTCAAGCTAATTTTATCATTTAAAACATTTTTTTTTAAACCATGAAGCAAATTGCAGGTACATTTCAATTTCTCGAAAATTCCAGTACAAAAAAGATCGCAATGACGGGTAGTAATATGCCTCTCGGCTCCGTGAAGGGTGTTTTTACATCCTAAACAAACTCAATTCAAGTTTTATGTTTAATAATTAAATTAAATGATAGATTTGTGCCCGGTTGGTGGCAATAGACTCGCCGCCTTTTACATGAGACTTAAACATTACTGGCGAAATGTCAGTGTGCAGACGCCAGCACATCATGCTACCTGAAACTGACAAATTTACCCAATCAACTTTGAACCTAATGCTATTGCGATAAAGTTGAAATCTATTAAAGAAATTTGACAGATTGTAGTAGCTTGATGTGCTGGAACCTCTGTTTTCCTCTTCGGCAATTATAGTCTAGTTAAAGTGCAATTAAATAAAAATCTCTATAGAAAATCTTGAATGTTGATTACCTATTCTAGACTTAATTTAGTATTGGTCATTTCCAGTACAATAGTATTATATTATAAACATATAAAGCTATACGATTATCAAATATCACATTTGTAAACGAGATAATATTATTATACAAGTTATTTCAGACATCACTGTAGTGTAGATATACAAATATACAGGTAGAGTACATTCCAACTGCGAACCAAAGACAAAAATAAATTTTTAATTAGACAGCAGATTGCAGATAAATATCTGCAGTTGATATGGCAACACTTTTAAGTGTCACTATCGTGATATTCAAACGAAGGAAGGAATACGCGCGTTCTAATCATATTTTCAGAGTATTTAGCATAGTGCATGAAAAGATAAGTTTCATGACTGACGACGGGTTTTTATACTGTAAGCCCGGCTTTCAGTAACCACTAATAAAATCATAGCTAAAAAAAGAAAGAAAAATGTTTATTCGACGTCAGTATATTAGGCACACACACAATAATATTAAAAGAGTTACAAAAAAGAGAAAATAAATAGTATGACTGTACTGTGTGCCTCACGGCTGCGCCAAAAAGGTCCATTTCAGCACGCAAAAACGCTTTCTCGTATTCTTCCCCGCAAACCCTTTAATTTGATACCCATAATTGGGGTATGAAGAACTTGGTGTAAGCCATCTTTGTGAGTCCGCCATATTGAATTTAGAATGACGTCACTCAACTAACCATGCATTGGCACCCAAACTAAACATGTATGAAAAATTTCAGCTCAATCGGAGAAGAGGAAGTGGGTCAAATTTAACTTCTAAGATTTTTTACATAGTTATTCAAGTGAAGCTTATTAGCTTCCCGGCTTTTACTGACCACTAAAAGCAGGGTTTTTGCAAAAGATAAGTCAAGCTATATTTTGTCATTGGCTTGCAGTTTGAATGCAGTCTTAATGGATACAAGCTTGAGAACAATTCAATTTTGATATAGCTAGAAAGCATCGGAGCTATCTTGAATTATCACTTGATTTTGTCAAAGATGCAGAAGCACTCAACTTTATTTAAAAGACAGTTCAACTGAGCAGTGCGATTCTAAATCTAAAACAATCACTACTTTAACAAAATAATTACATAATAATCACATTTAAAAATAAAGATTTTTTAATTAATAAACATACATTTCGAAACGACCATCTTATTTTTATAAAAAAAGATTTCAAATTCGAATATTTCATTCTAATTTTATACAAAAAATGTTAATAACAATAGCTTAAACACTGTTTTAAGCTTTCATGGTTTACAACTTAACTTCACTTACGGGATATCTTCCGTGATTGAAGAAGAAGAAAGAGGAAGATATCGCGTAAGTGACAGTATAAGTTTTAAAATAGCTTAGTTCTAATTTCAACATTCTAAATTTAAAATCCCTGTCAACTCTTATTAAAACTATGAGTCGTATTATTATTCTGTAGAAAACTTGGAGTCTTACCCTCTTTCACAATTCTTAAGGCTTGCAACACTCTTGCTGTATCCAATTCTTTTTCTGAAGCCTTTTCGTTGTCCAGGCAAATATCTGTCATTCGAGCGTTGAACTGTTCTAGAACTTTGACTCTGTAGTCTATGGACGAGGCAACGGGATTAGCTGTCAACCATAGATTTTCTAAGCAAGGAAGTTTGCATATATGCTGGACTTCTTCGACGTCGGTTATGACATTGCAGCTCAAATCGAGGCTTTCCAAAGAGTATAATCGCGAGAATCCTTGCAGACTTTCCACTCTGTTTTGTGACAGATCTATTCTGACTATGTTGCCTATCTTTGCGTGCCAGTTTTCGCAGGCTGCGAAGCTGTTCATAGAGAGATTTAGTACTCTCAGTTCGTGGAGGCAGGAAATGTCGCATAACTCTTTTAGTTTGTTGGATGACAGGCTAAGATGTTGGAGCTTCGGTACCAGCCTTATGGCCCAGTCTACGCTCTGTATGTTGTTGCTCGCGAAGTTTATTAGGGACAGCTTTTTCCATTTCTGTTGACAAAAATACGGAAATTACTTATAATTATTTTGTCATGGATTGATTGAAAGTTGTGTGGTAATCGGTTGTCTTGGTATGGGCATGTGATGCTGAGGAATGAGGAAAATGTCGTGAGGAAAGTTTTGAGTATGTCTGTGGTTGGGTATAAGAGTAGAGGAAGACCAAAGAAACGATGGATGGACTGTGTGAAGGATGATATGGCACGAAAGAAGGTGCCTGATGAGATAACGAGTAACAGAGAAGTATGGAAGAAGAAGACATGCTGCGCTGACCCCAAATGAATTGGGATATGTGCAAGAGATTGATGATTTTGGCATAGATATGCTTAAATTATTGCGAGTTCCCGTTGATTAAAATAATGCGTAATTCATCTGTTATTGAACCTTGACAAAAAAATAGGCCATCTAGGCATCTCTAATCTACAGTTTACTACTACAATTCGTATTATTTAACATTTTGTTTTACTCAAAGTTATAGAGGACACTGCCTGGGCGCAGTGGGGACGGTATTGGCTGAGCCCTCGAAGACGCTATGCTACTAAAAGATGAGCTAATCGTTTCCCCACTGGTCTCAAGATAGACTTTAGAACTCAATTCACGGTTCGACAATGCTATTGGGTTTTCCGTTTCAAAAAAATAATTATCTAAGTACTTACACATGTGGGCCTAATATCAACATCTGACTTCTAATACGGCAAAGTATCTTCCTCTATTTAAAAGCAACGGTCTAATTTTTTTTTAAATCAATTCGATCCTAAACATGAGCCGCGCTACTATCAGCCCGCACTAGACATGTGATGTGCGACCTATTTGTTGCAGATAATGATTGACTCACAGTCCACGTGTGGCGAGGTCGCCCCGCTTGGTAATGTTGTACTGATTTTTTTACATTTGTAAAGGAATTTACATGGTTGTATCACCCAAAATACATCCGAATGAATAAATTTTCAAAATGTTGATGGCAACCCCAAAAATTCTGATTTCAAGCCTCATTGTGTTATCATTACTAACCCGTATGATCGTCTCACTGCTGAGCAAAGGCTTCCCTGAGTTGCCAAAGACCAATCCTTGTTATCATAGGCTACTAACTGGCAATAATAAATTATAGGGATACTAAAATCACGTTTAGGTTTCCCAGAATCTATTACAATTACAATCAACCGGCTATATAAATATTTAAAATCCTAGCTGCAATTGATTTGCCTCATGAAAGTGTCTGACCTAAACATAAGACACAAAATCGTAGTAGTCTAGCCAGAGTACATTACATAAGAATATAACAGACAAAACATATCTATAATCTCTGGATCTACTGAACCGATTTTGAAAATTATTTTACTAATAGGAAGCTACATTATCCCGGAGTGCTATATAGGCTATATTTACAACGTGCCCGTGGGATAATTTCCTACCAAAACGGGAGCGAAGCCGCGGGCCACAGGTAGTTTATAATAATTGTATTTCCAATTTTTTTTTTTTAATTGTATTTTCCTGTGTAATCTACTGTGTGTACATAAATAGTAAAATAAATAAATAAATAAATAATAATTTGTATAGTCTCGATTATCGGATTTTACGACTATACTATTTTCCATAACATATGCGAACAGTAATATTGTATACATACGTATTGATTAAGGTGAGACGTAAGACATGAGACATGATGTCTTACCGATGCGATATACTCACGATATACAAGTATATTCACCATAAAATCAACTGTAATCTAATACAGTTTTGAAGTTATGAATTTTCAACCGGTTTGCATACCGACTTATCTAATTGAAGCCTACAATATGCAGGAGACCTAGACACAGAATGTACTACATTTTAATAAGCTTAGACGATCTATAGAATGTAATGCGAAATTCTAAATGTAAGTACTTATATGTGGCTTAACCATATCTGTCCTAATGTGAGTGTACTATGTACACTTCTGCCTAGACTGAATCCACGTTGCTCCATTGGTCGCCGGATCTATCTTCGGTCTTGTCGTATTGCCGTCTCATCGTACTATGAGTGTGTGTGTGGGAAGAAAGATTACACTTCTAAACATAACATTTCCACCGTCGATGGCTATAGTCTCGGCTGAGATTGGCCGCTATGATCGAAAACGGTCAAAATGACTATTTTTAAACACTTCTGCCCAACAATTGTGGGAAATCAGGGGCCTTAGTCTGCTATTGCAATAGTGTCAGAATGGTCTATCATTGATTTAATAAGGCCCCGCGCAGACGAATTACCCTTTGTACGCATGTCAAACGAGTTTCGAACGCGCTTCAATACGCCGTGGGCTAGGGGCCTTATTAAATCAATGATAGACCATTCTGACACTATTGCAATAGCAGACTAAGGCCCCAGGTCTGATGCTATGTAACACAACATAAGGACGCTTGTAGCTTGTAGCCGTTGCGGTACCATGTTGGCTGACCTAGGTAATCATAAAATCAATAAAGATATGAATGTCGTCGTTGATGCGAGTATCTGGTATAACGTATCTTTATGGCTAATATGCATACATTGCGAAATAGGACATGACATTTGCGATAAGAAATAGGTACGTTAAGAACTTCAAATGTATTGGTTTTAATGAATCTTTTTATTACAATACGCGAGTATGGCAGTTTTTGAGTGTGCAATAAAAGCTAGGAGCCGATTACCTGTTGAAAACTGTGGTGCCTTAACTTAGAAAAAGTTTGGCTTAATAGAACCTTGACATGTATGGCAGTATCTTCCTTTCCCAATATTTCAATGTGCCATATAAACGACTGGGTGCTGTACCGTACTTTTATGTTGAGTTTTTAAGAACACGCTCATTTTAAAATAGGCGTCACGACGTATCTACGGCACGGTATTAGACTCCGTCTAGCGCACCATGGGCCAGTCCATCTTGCTTCTCTGACACTTCATACTAATAGCGTCAGCCGAAGCGATATTTTATATGGGACTTCCAATTTTTTTTTTCTACCTTTGTGCCTACCTTGCACTTGTATTTTCTTCCAAGGCATGAGCTACTGATATACTTAGTGGATATAGTTTTAGCCCATACAAGAGGAGAACCGTTAGATAATATATTATTGTTAAGTATTCAATGTGCTGACTCATCTATGTAAAATACGTCCCCATCCGAGGCCAGTAGGCCTAACACGCGCGCGGAAGTATGAGGTTAATAACGTTACGTAAATTCAAACGCAAATTGATAATACTCCTTTTCTACATAAAAATCATTCGGTTTTAATTTTAAGACACTAAATACGCTTGTCGCGAAAAAGCCAAAGCTCGAGGTTTATCCATGCAAAAATTGTTGATAAATACTTTACGTCGCGACTCCGTGGCCCATTTTATTTTTATTTCTTTCGCTTATTACTTGATCGCATTACCTGAACCACCTATCTATAAAATTTATTACAACAGCCATAGTATGGTTGAATAAGTGAATAGTAAATGTTCTCAGTATTGATTTCTTTTTCACATTATAAATGCATGATGACGCGCAGTTTCTTTGTTTTACGTTCTATACAATTCATGTATTGACGTCATACAACGCAACGTCGTCCTTTTTGTACCTTATCTATTTATGACGATTTGATTGTTATTATCTTTTACAAAAATTAAAGGACATTATACTTTCATGAAGGACATTTAGTATTTTGGTTAGACATTACTTTAAGTTGTTGCTTTGCATTTATTTGTATTTTACAAACTCCTAATCAGGAAAAATCTACATAGCATTATCCTAGGTCATTAACCTCAAAGTTTTGAAATGATCAAAACAAAATTTAAACTTAATATGAGGAGACCACAATCCCAAATGAGTTTCTTAATAAAAAATAAGACTAACACTAAGAGTGTCTTGTTACTATTTACAGTCAATTTTCGACCTAATCACTATCAAACCATAATTTAATTTTCAATGTCACACCCCAAAATGACTGATCAGCACAAAATCGAATACAAAATAAACTCTGTCATTACAGAAATAAGGTTGATATCTACTTACAACAGTGTCAGCTATGCTGGAGGGATCCTTATGCAGGATATCGACAAGTAGGAACTCATTTAGTGACACGACGCTCGCTGTTGACACTGATAGACTCACTAAAGTATCACGGAGGCCACCTGAAGGAGAAAAAATAAAAAGTTTGACAAAAAGATAAGGTCACGCCTGCAATCCCCGATGGGTTAAGCATATCTATACGAGTAGTACACCTATTGACGTATTAAGGGTACACTAGTCGGTCGTACTTTCATACAAAACAAACAAACAAATGTCGTGATGGCCCAGAGGCTAAGGCCTCGCCTCTCATGCATGAGGTTGTGAGTTCAAATCCGGGCAAGTATCAATGTGACTTTTTCAATTCATATGTACTTTCTAAGTTTATCTTGGACATCACAGACATCGGTGAAGGAAAACCTCGTGAAACCTGGACTTATAAAAAACAAAAAAAACGTCTGGAATCGCCAACCCGTCTTGAGCAAGCGTTGTGATCAATGCTCGTGCCTTCTCCGTTGAGAAGAGGCCTTTGCCCAGCAGTGGGACAGTAATAGGCTGGTATTATTATTTATTAAACAAACGTAGTATGGCGATTACTCCACTGTTCGGAAACAAAAAGTAAAAAAAAAACATAAATAAGAAAAATAAAAAATAAATGATTTTTTACTTTTTTGTTTCGATACACGAGCTAGATTATGATGAGACAAATCGATATAATGTTTTATTTTGAACGTACACCATCAAACAGTTGAGTAATCGCCATACTACGTTTGTATGTTAGTATGACCGACTTGTGTATCCTTAAGTCCGTATTTCCATCATCGTACGGAGCGCAAACCCAAACTATAGGCTGCTACTGAGAAACCCTGATGGAAAACCCTTACAATACTGGTAAACCTGGGAATCGAAGCCAAAGAGCTCATTCTTGGCAGTAGCACTTAGGACCATGTCATAGACCATAGAAGGTAAATATTTAAATAATACAGAGTGAATGACGCATGTATTCAGTACTTACATCATTCTGAACCCCTGCACATTGAAAAATGTCAACGGTCATCATCTTCTGCCTAGCCTTTTCCCAAATATATTAGGGTCGGCTTCCAGTCTAACCGGATGCAGCTGAATACCAGTATTTTACATGGAACGACTGCCTATCTGACCTCCACAACCCAGTTAGTACTGGGTAATATGATACCCTTTGGTAGGACTGGTTGTCAGACTTTTTGGGCCACTGACTGCCTTTAGGCCTGTAACTGTACTGTCAAAGATCTACAAATGAGAGCCGGGACCAACTGCTTATCATGCTGTCAGAGGCACGGAGGAAACTCTGTATGTAATGGGTGGTCACCCATCCATAGACCAACCTAGGCAAGCACGGCTTGACCTAAAGATCGACCCGAGCGGCTGTTGTTATTTAGCCACAAGCTCCTTTTGAAAAATGTTAACGGTAACATAATAAAAAAACAGCTATTTCATACAATATGAATGTGTAGGTATTGCACTTTTGAAGGACACAGCCGATTAAATTACCAATGAAAATTTCAATGTGAAGGGGTTCCCTACTTACTGTATATGTGGAAAGCATTTTTGTGATGTCCCTTTCATCCTGTATTATTAATGTTATGGTGTTTAGTTCACATTTGCTCACCATAGTGAAAGGGTGAGAGTCAGTAACTACTAGCCGTGAGACTTGTTAATACATCATTTAGTTCAAGTTAATTATCCCATTGTTTTAAAATAATTATAAGTTGTTAGTTTCTAGCAAACTACAGGATTCGCAATTGTACCTTTAGATTGCTTAAAGTATGCTGCCAATTATAACTATTTAATATTTGAGGCTTTATATTGTCATCCATCACAATACAATCCCTCAGATTATTTATTTTCAACTTCTTATTCTTCTTAAGTTATATAGCCACCTGCACAGCTCTGTCGTTGGCTTCGTTTAAATCCTGGAAGGTGCAGGAGGCTGTTCAGGATGGGCAAGGAGGTGGGGCATATCGCGCAGAGGGGCTCCGCACTGGCATTGTATTTGGGTCAATGATACCCCATTTGGCAAGATTATATCTACCGCAGCCAACGTGGGCCCACAAATGGTTAAGAGATTTCCAGATTAGTCACTGTAATTCCTGTTCAGGAGGAAGATGTCCTGCTGGATTGATAACTAAAAATGACTCTCGATTTTAAAACCTATTTTAATAGATAAAATAGGTCTACAATTCTCTATCTAGCAGACAGACTTAAAAACAAACAATATTATGTATTGAGAGTTTGAGACACAGATAGTTCAATGATAACAACTGACAGGTTTCAGATTATATCATACATGAGGTGCAACAACAAGAATGTTGTGAAGTAGTATCAGTTTCTGTATATTTATTCATAGATCTATGTTATTGACTGTTGTAAATCATGTTATATCGATTTTATAAATGTCATATCGACACAGGTAGTCAGTGGCCCAAAAAGTCTGACAACCAGTCTTACCAAGGGGTATTGTATTACTCAGTACTAACTGGGTTGTGGAGGTCAGATAGGCAGTCGCTCCATGTAAAATACTCGTATTCAGTTGCATCTGGTTAGACTGGAAGCCAACCCAAATGTAGTTGGGGAAAGGCTAGGCAGATGATGATTGATTTTATAAATGTCTTGTAAATTGAAGAATAATATTTTTGAGTAAATTTTTATCTAAATGAATAATTACATTGCATTGCATGTACACTGTCAACTTGATTCCGATCTTATTTCTGTAAGGTACCATGAATTTCTTATAATCATAAAAAAATACTTCAAAGTAAACGTCATCATGCCATGGGCACACATTAGACACATGACTAATGTCATGTGTCTAATGTGTGCCATTCAGATGGTTTTTTTTCAATCCACAGTGTTTCTGTACGATTATTACAAAAAAGGGCTATTAACCCTTCGCGTGCCGGAAAGTACATCTATGCAAGACACAATAGGTTTGAATTGTGTCTATATACTCGGCATGCGAAAGGTTAAGGAATTGTCAAGTAAAACGCAACACTCACCAACACTCTGTATACATGCCATAGGCACACCAAGAATCTTCAACTCCACCAGTGACTTAAACGGTATCAGATCAAAGTGCAGATCATTCGGTACTATGTTACTCGTACCCAGTTTTTCGTAACTTCCCTCAATATTCAGGGACCGTAGTTGGGAGCAAAAGTCTAGTACATGACTAAAGTCGTACATCTGGTCTTGCCTCTCCATTGGCGGACATGCCATTTTTAATCTTTCACTTATTGCATGCAGCTGAAATATAAAGGGTATTGAAGACATGGTTATTTGAGGAAGAGAAAGTAGGTTGAATACAAAATAGGTTTGTTTGACTAATTTTAATTTGTCATTTATTTTCTCTTACAGCTGCTTCTAATGCTACAATGGTTGTAAAGTTTAGTAGTACGTAGATCAGTAAGTTTGTTATCAGAGAAAGTTTATTGTTTTTTTAATTCCTAACTACTGTTGACTTATGTAATTATGAATCAAATGTAAGGAAACTATTCTTGTACAATGACAAATCTTAAATCCTTGACTGACTCATTATTTTCTAAACATTCCTAGATAATTGATGGCTTGTTATTGTTGTACTTACTTCTAGAGGTGTGAGATGATGTGACCTCTCATCCTGTAACAGCTTATCACCTTCCAAAAACAGAGTCTTTGCTAAATCTTGTAGCAAAAAGAAAATATCATACAAATGGAAGTCTAGGAAGTGAGCGAACTCGGACGGCATCGTGAGCTTTAAATAGTTAAAAACATTCTTCAAGTATTCGCTAAGGCCCTCTCGTCTCTGCTCCACAAATTTCGGAGTTTTGTTGCGAATAACCTTCTTAGGCGGAAGCAGTTCTTTCGCGACCCCATGGTCCGAAACCAACTTCTCGTGCAGCTCCACAAAGTCACTGTACCGATGCAACACGTTCCAACGCACAGACCCCACTTTAACAGTTATTTTGTAATAAGTAACATTATCTTTCGTAGAAGTTTCCTCCACGGTCACTGTGCTATCGTCGCGGTGAATCACGAACGAAGACATTTTTGTATAAAACGCACGCGATTACTAACGCTCATAAATCGACTGTTTATCAGTGTGTTTTATTTTAATTAAATTGCTATCAGCATGTCGTGAGCACTACAGGAAAATCGAGATTTACTTTGCCAAATGAATGCATGAATGAAAATGACATTTCCGTCTTTTGACGGCATCAATTTGACATTTTTTTTTTTTTTTTGGTATTTTATGACCTGGTAACTGGACCTTTAGGTCAAATCTTATTTTATTTTCGAACACTGCACTATCACTCCATTTTAAATTGTTTTAATAGTATTTTTAATGTATTTATATATCGGTTTGTAAGTATTTTTGTCTTTTAATAACTCTTCAAGTGGCGGCGGCGGGCGGGCTATGGAATCGTTAATGTTTACATCACTGAGTTCACTAGCCAACACTAATCTGTCAAGCAAGAAGTTTTGACAGTCGAAAATAAGATGTTCCATGGTTCCTTCTTGGGATTCACAATGTGGGCATGTATTGTTTGTAATGATGCCAAGTCTAGCAAGGTGTGACGGAGCAGTATTATGGCCAAAGCGCAATCTATTTATCGTAGTGATAAAGTCTCGGCTGGCTTCCTTCAATCTATTGTACCAGGGTCTAACAGGTAATCTTTCTTGAATACTTCCGTACCACTTTCCTTTGATGTCTTGGTCTTTCTTCCACATTTCTAACCATAACTTACATATATTTTCATTAATGCATTGCAGAAAGTCAGTCATAGGAATGTCCATTGCATTTCTAACATCAATAGCATTATCACCTTCATATGCAGTTTTATCAACTATTTCATTGCCAGAGATACCTCGGTGAGAAGGTACCCACAGGAATACAATGTTAATGTGCTTAAGATAATATTGATGAATTATTTCTTTGATGAAATACAGAATATAATTTAACTTAAACGAAACTGTAAGGTTAGTTAAGGCTTTTATCAAACTCAGTGAATCAGAAACAATCAAAAAGTATTTACAGTTGCTAATTTGGCGAATATGTATTAATGCCTGATAAACCGCATAAGCCTCTGCAGTGAATATAGTACATGTATTGTACAGAACAAAGCTTTGAGAGAATTTAGCATGTGGATCATATATAGCAGCACGTACATAATCACTCCCCTTACTGCCATCAGTGTAAATAACATGATAATTCTTATTATCTGCCAAAAACTGTAACATATCTGAATTATTATTAATGGGATTTTGTAATTCTTTAATGGGATGAGAAATACACTGATAAGAGAAGGAGTAACATGGCCATGGTGACTGTTTTCTAATACCAGTAAATCTGTTTTCTGTTTCCAGCAATATTTTGGACAATGTTGGGGATTTACCATTCAAGAGATCCTCTCCTGTTATTAGAGGCCCAAGAGTTCTACTTACTGAAGGTACAATTTTGTTTATTATTTTCCTGTTATTTGCAGCAATTAATTTAAGACAGAATCTCTCTGCAAGTAGAATGCGTCTCAAAATTAAGGGCATAATTTTAGTCTCCACTTCCATGGCCCTTATGGGAGTAGAGCACACTGCACCAGAAATTGTTCTCAAAGCCCTGTTCTGCAATAGATCTAGTTTATTTACATGAGTACTATTTATATACACTAGTGAACTATAATCAAAATGACTTCTAACTATACTTTTATACAGAATTGATAATATTTTCGGGTCTGCTCCCCATGAGACACCTGCAAGACATTTAATTATATTTAAACCTTTTAGAGCATTCTTTGATATGTATTTAATATGTTCCTCAAAGGTTAATTTCCTATCTATTACTATGCCTAAAAATTTCTTTGAATTTACTGGATTTATAGATTCTCCGTTATAAACTACTTTTGAATTTGTGTTATCATTTCCAAATATCATAACACTGCTTTTGGAGGGATTAATTTTTAAATGTAGCACATCATTGTAATAGTGAAATAGTTGGGACAAGGCTCTGTTAATATTGTCAATTGCAATTTCTACATTATAATTACTACTGTACAAAACAATATCATCAGCAAACTGCAGAATATCTACATTACTATTAACAAATTTACAGATTTCACTTGTGTATATATTATATAACAAAGGAGATAGTGTAGCACCCTGCATTGTACCCCTAGATGCACATTTTGGACCTTGCAATGTATTATTATGTCTAACATAGAGTGTTCTATTATTCAAAAAATTATATATCCATTTACATAGTTGGCCAGGCACATCTAACCCAGACATAACTTGTACAAGTATAGCCGGATCCAGACTGTCAAAAGCACCTTGAACATCTAGAAATACACAAACAGTGTGTAACTTTCTATCCTTTGCATGTTTCAGGTCTGAAATTAGAGAAGTGAAGCTGTCTGCACAACTTCGCCCTCGACGAAATCCATATTGTACATGTGGAATGAAACCATTAGATTCCATATACCAATCCAAACGATTTTTAATCATGTTTTCAAATAATTTACCTAGACATGAAGACAGTGATATTGGTCTATAAGAGCTGACAAGCTCTGAAGGTTTACCTGGTTTGAGTATCGGAATGACACATTGTGTTTTCCATGATTGTGGAATACATTTACAATGCCAAAGTAAATTAAGAATATTAAGAAACATTTTTTGTGCTGATTCATCTAAATTTTTAATAGTACAATAGGGGAGATCATCTAAACCAGGAGTAGTGTCTTTCCGAGATAATAAACTCATTTTAAATTCAGACCAAGTAAAAGGATCAAGCAAAAATTTTGAATTAAGATTATCATTATTTAATTCGAAAATATTACCTAAACTATTAACATTATTTAGATTGCTGTTGTCAGATAATTTATCTAGAAATTGAGAAATAAACTCATCTTTATATGATTTATTGCCAGCTCTTATACCTTTAAACATTTTTAGAAGATTCCAAATCTTACTCATAGGAGTAGTTCTGTTAAATGTGTTACACAAGTTATCCCAACCTATTCTTTTTTGTTCTGATATGGTTCTTTTTTTAAGTGCATCTTTTCTTTTATAATCTAAATAGTTCTCCATAGTAGGTTCACTTCTATATAGTTTCAATGCATTGTAAGAGGCAATTACACTTTTTTCACAAATGTCATTCCACCAAGGAGCTGGAGGTCTGCTTTTAAAATTATTTGGTTTATTAAGTTTAGGAATTGTCATACCTTTTAAAGTACCCAATCGAGAACAAAAATCATTATAGGTTGAAATAGGATCATACAATTTTAGGACTAAATCATTGAATATTGTCTTAGAAATAGTTTTATATTTTTCCCAGTCTGCTTTTTTATAAATAAACCTATCAATAGGGGGATTAATATGATATTTATCTATATGTAGTGAAATCTCTGTTATTGTTGGGTAGTGATAGCTGCCCATGGCATCATCATGTACAGACCACTCACATATTGATGCGAGGTTAGGACTAGTAAAGCTAACATCAATTGCAGACGGATTCCGTCTCGGGTTGTTAACAGTTGTAAAACTACCATCATTTAAAATACATAAATCCAAGTCATCAATGATATTAAATAAATCATGACCTCTGCTCTTAGTGGATAGACAACCAAATGCAATGTGGTGTGCATTAAAGTCACCACTGACAAATATGGGCTTTGGAAGATCATTAATAATATTGCGTAATCTATTGATCCGTATATGTCCACTAGAAGGAGGACAATATACACAAAGAATAGTCAAGCTACCATGTACAGTAGATAAGGACAGAGCTACAGTTTGAATGTCTTCATAAAATCTAGAGTTTAAAACTTTGTACTTTAAATATGGCTTAATCAATATTGCTACACCATTATGAGTATTTTTGGAATTTTTATTATAAATATTATATCCAGGTATTCTAAAACTATTATCTTTAAACCATGTTTCGTTAAGTAAGCAAATGTCAATATTTTGTTTTTGTAAGAATTGTATCAATAAGGGTTTTTTACTGTTAGCACTTTGAATGTTATACTGAGCAATACGTAGCTTAGACTGTGTGTGACTTGGATCCATTACTTGAGATTTTTAAGTAGTGTTTCTTTAATACTATTTACAGTGGTAGGCGTATTATCTCCCTTATTACCCAGTTCCACCAACGTTTGTACCAGGGCCATAAGTACATCGTTGTTGGCAACTATTTGAGCTTTGATGTCTACTTTAGGAGGGACATCTTTAGATTTATTTACACTATGTACAGTATTATTTACAGATATAGACTTATTTACAGATGTATGTACAGACTTATTTACATTGTCAATTAGTTTCATTTTTGGAGGTAGCAGAGGTGGAAATTCAGTATTATCACTCATGTGTTGTTTTGTCAATGTAGCACTTGCATAAGTAATCTTATTTTTCTTTTCTAATATTTTATTTATCTTAATTGGACATAATCTAGAAATTGCAAGATGAGGCCCGCTGCAATTGCAACAGCAGATATTTGTTGGTCTATCACATTCTTTATATAAATGCTCACCTCCGCAAATGGAACATCTTTGTTTGCCATTGCATATCCTAGCAGAGTGGTTAAATTTAAAGCAACGGAAACATTGCTGTAATGGGGGTACATATTCAAAAACTCGGTATGAAAACAAATCGTATTGTACATTGTCCGGAAGAATATTCGATAGAAAAGTAATGCTAACTGTTTGTAGTGGTACTCGCTCCTGTCCAACCTTCTTTGTGAATCTTCGTACAGCTATTATTTCATAAATTGATGATAGTTTGGTGTATAATTCTTTGTTTGAAATGTTTGCTGGTACAAATCTAATTATACCAGTTTTTTCTATTTGCGCAGCCGGAATAAAAGCTTTCAAGCCATGTTTGTTAAGAAAAGCGCTGTTGTTGATAAAGTTATTGGCCGTGTTATATTGTTTAAATATTACTGCTATTTTATTTGCGTTAATTCGTTGTATAGCCGTCACCCCTTTTATTTCGCTGGAGAATATATGGTTGAGATAGATAGGGCTCTTATTGCCTATTCTATCTTTATTGTTGGAACCTTCAATGAACACTTTAAAGTCTACATAAGTGGCATTCTCTGGATATAATCTTTTATAGTCTGGTTTTATATAAGGTGAATAGTCAGAATGCTCACCGCCGCCGCCATCACCACAGTCCATCACAGTCCCTCCGCTTCCGGCCTCAGGCCGAGGACGTTTATGTGAGGTGGGCGGGTTATCCCCGCCCCCCTCATTTCCTACCATTTTTATAGGTTTGCACACCTAGTACTATTGTTTTTAATTAACTTTTAAGCAAGAAACTAGCGAATATTTAATAAAAATGAAAATTGAAAAAATATCTGAAGCGCTCTTTTTTAAAGTTCCCGCCAGAATCATCAATTTGACAAATTAATGACATAATGACTTGCGTTCCAGGTACAGGAACAGGAAATTATTACTTTCTTTCTAAGCAAGTTTTCTGTGACGGCGACATTGGGGGTCTTTTCGACGACCAATCATTGACAAATAGTGCTATCTTTACAATCAAGTTATACGTAAGAAGAAGACAAATGCTAAGCTGACCCCAAATAAATTGGGATAAGGGCAGGAGAACGATGATGGGCGTAGAAAGAGAACTAAATATATCGATTTACTCCAATGGGCGCCCCTCTATTATTTATCATCTGTCCCCAAACGTCAATCAGTTACTTTTGACACTGACATTTATCATACTTTTCTGTATTTATTCGGATTATTACTGTGTTGTGATAGAAATATTAAATTATATAGAGCCAGATAAAATGATTTGATGCTTTATTTACAGTATCGGATCGCTTGTTTGTCATATAACCAAGGCCGGTGTAATGTGTGATTACATGTAAAATTATTCCGCGTTAAAATGTTGAGTCGTTTTTCGGACGTGCTACAAACTGCGGCGGACGTAGTGAGTGCAAAACAATTAATATTATCGGTGAATGTGCGTGTAGTGAACAAACTAATGAGGTTTTAATATTTCAGCTGGCACCTCCAGCTACGCGGTTGGAGGATTTCGAGTATCACTGGAAGATGATACTGAATTTCTACCAGAATTATGACGAAAATAACAAACTACATGTCGAGGAGACTAGGATACCGCATCACCTGCATCAAATGTTACAGGTACTTGACTGAGTTATTACAAATTAAGAACGAAAGATTAATTATTACTGGAACTCGAGTTGGATAAATTCATTTCTGTAAATGAATGAGTGGTGTAGCGGACTGAGCCTAATCACCACACTGCTGGTTTACAAGACTTCCTATTTTAAAGGGGACTGTTATACGAAAGTAAACGCCGTGATGGTTGGTGGTAGACTGGTCTTTTTAATGGAAAACAAAATATCAAAAATAGACAGCATTCGAAATATAAAAGAAACATTGTACAAAATATACCAAAAAGTATAAAAATTACAAAAAGGTGCGTCGTGCACATTCCTTCCCCCCAAAGTTAAGCACTCAGCTTGAGCAGCTTCCTCAAGGGCCTCTTCAGTGTGCCCGCTGCAGTCCTGACTTCCGCCACTCGGATCACCCCATCGCGGCCCGGGTAAGTCGCTGAGATGCGCCCTCTCGGCCAGGAGCCCCTCGGTAGGTTGCCGTCAGCCACCAGGACCAGATCGCCCACAGCCAACTCTGGAACGTCTCCTTGCCTGGGTCTGGGAATGAGATTCGGCAAGTACTCTTTAACCCAGCGCTGCCAGAAGTGGTCCGCCAGTCTGACCGCTTTGCGCCAACCGCTTCTCGACACCAGATCACGGTCCGTCAAGGTTGCTGGAACGGGACGCCCCGATGAAGCTGCAAGGAGGAAATGATTTGGGGTGAGCGCCTCTTCGCTGCCGGGCTCTACCGAAACGTGCGTCAGGGGGCGGGAGTTGATTAGCCCTTCTGCTTCTGCGAGTACGGTTCGGAGAACTTCTTCTGTCGGAGCACGTTCGGTGAGGGTCGCTCGGAGTGCTGTCTTCACACTTCTCACCAGTCGCTCCCATACTCCACCCATAAATGGAGCCGATGGAGGAATGAAGCGCCAACTAATTTTCTCCGTTGCAGCATATTCTATGGCTGCGTCCCCGTAGAGTGCACGGAGTTCTCTTCTTGCCCCGATGAATGCGGTGCCATTGTCAGACCAAATCTCAGAAGGCGTTCCTCTGCGAGCCACGAAGCGCCGAAGACTCATTACAGCAGAATCTGTCGACAAGCTTCCAACAACGTCCAAGTGGATGGCGCGGACGACTAGGCACGTGTACAAAGCGACCCATCTCTTCTCCCGTCTTCGGCCAATAGTCACTTGAACTGGTCCAAAGTAGTCTAGCCCAGTGAATGTAAAGGGGCGCTTGTGGTGAGCTAAACGTGCCTCCGGTAAATTCCCTGTAGGCGGCTGGAATTTCTCAGCTCGGCGAATGCGGCATAGCTGACAACGGAAGGCAACGGAGCGGACGACGTTTCTTAAGCTGAGCAAGTAGAAGCTCTGACGAAGCTCGTTGACCACGGTCTCTGTGTTGGCATGGGCGGCTCGGCGGTGGTGGTGGTCTACTAGTAGCTGGACGGCAGGGTGCTTCCCATCGAGGATGATGGGGTTTTTTGTGGCTTCAGGCACTCCCGAGGCTGCGGCGATACGGCTGGATAGGCGTATGAGGCCGTCTTCATCCACAATCAGTGACAGTCGGAACAGCCGACTGGTGCGAGGTATGGGCAGGGGAGGGAGACTGCTCAAACACATCATCTCAACAGGAAATGAGTCCAGCTGTGCCTGGAGCAAAATGTGCGTCTCGGCCAGGCGCATATCGGCAGCTGTCTCATGCGCTGAATGTGGAGAGCCAAAAGAGCTTGAAGGCTGAAAAGAAAAGGTTAGTATCCGCCCTTGCTCACGCACTAAATTATCTACCTGAAGCCCCCTACGTGATAATGAATGGAGTCTTATAAGAGTTATATATTTATGAGCTTTATAAGTTGCACGTACCAATCTCAGCCAAGAGCTAAACCGCTTGGGATCAGCTGAGACTGGCACATGCCTCTCTACGCTACCGATGAGGTAAACTGCTGTGGTATATGCCGGATTCCTACTCTCTTCATTTACGGTTGGGAAGGAACTAGGCTCACTAGGCCAGTTAGAAGAAAGCAAGAATTCTGGACCAGTGATCCAGCGAGACTCTAGGGATAACGTAGTGCGTTTTAACCGGGTTGCATCGTCAGCGACGTTCAACTCGCTAGGCACCCACCGCCAATCACTGGCACTCGTTAACTCCAGGATCTCGCCGACTCTATGCGAAACAAAAGGTTTGAATGAGCGGGCCTCGCTTCGTAACCAACTCAACACCGTCATTGAATCACACCAAAAAACTTGCCTGACGGGTCTCAAACGATGAGAATTGCAGATTGTTGAAGCGAGGCGCGCGGCGATCAACGCTCCCTGCAGCTCCAACCGCGGAATCGACACCGGCTTTAAAGGAGCTACACGGACCTTGCTGCAAACCAGTGCGAGCTTGACTCCTCCATCCTTAAGTACGAACCGCCAGTAAGCCACCGCAGCAAAGGCAGACTCGCTGGCGTCAGAAAAAACATGAAGCTCGCAATGATTCACTTCATAGTCGGCTAGGCAGTAGCAGCGTGGGATCTGCAATTCGGCAACCCCAAACAAATCCTGAAACCATAGCCTCCACGCTGCACTGTCCTGCTGTGAAAGTTCTTCATCCCACTCGAGACCCTTGCGCCACGCATTTTGAAACATGATGCGACCGGTCACTACTAGAGGCGCAATAATTCCGAGGGGGTCGAAAACTCGCATCACGTGGGCCAAAACCACCCGCTTGGTAAGCTTTTTTGGCAGCCCATCCTTTTTTAATCCAATATTGAAACCGACACAGTCTGTAGTGGGCTGCCAAATAAGGCCAAGCGTCCTCACAGGAGTGGCCAGGTGGCCCAGGTCCACGGGTGAAGTCACCGGCACCTCCAGCAATGTCTCCCTCGGTAACAACGTCAGAGCCGAGGCACTGTTGGAGGCCCAGCCACGCATTTCAAAACCCCCGTTTTTGTGGACAGCGTGAATATCAGCGGCCAGTTTTGCTGCTTCATCCACACTGTCAAGGCTGCAGATGCAATCGTCCATATAATGGTCGCAAATGATTGCACGTGCTGCGTCCGGGTATTGTGTCTGATGCTCGGCCGCATTTTTATTTTTAATGTAAATTGCCGTAAAGGGACTAGAAGCGGCACCGAACATCATCGACGACATCCGGTAAACGCGCAGCGGTTCGCGTGGATTATCGCGCCACAAAAACCTCTGCGCGTCACGGTCTTCAACGCGAATTTTAATTTGCGGAAACATTTCCCGAATGTCCGCGGTCAACCCAATTTTGCCTTCTCTAAATCGAAAAAGAACGCCGAGTAGTGGCACAAGCAGGTCAGGGCCCGGTAACAACAACGAGTTTAGTGAGACGCCCTTGGATTTGGCAGCGGCATCGTGCACAACCCGCAGCTTATTAGGCTTGTTTGGGTTGACCACGCCGAAGTGAGGCAGGTACCAAATACGTGGCCCTGTGGGTGTCTCTGGACACAGCTCGGCGTAGCCCTTCCCAACCATATCGAGAACGTTGGCACGATACCGCTCCGCGTAGGCACCATCCCTACACAACTTCTTCTCCAAGCCTAAAAACCTAGATAAGGCGAGGTTGTAACTATTAGGTACCGATAAAACGTCAGACTTCCAGATCAGACCTACTTCAAAACGACCACTGGGCAGGCGGCGTGCTGTGCGCTCAATAATCTGATCAGCACGTTCGTCATCAGCATTGCGCGCCTCACGTTTCGAAATACCTATAGACTCGAGTTTGTACTGCTCCTTAATAAGCTGCTCTAATTCGGAACGGTCGCTGTGGGCTACAGTCGCGGATTCAAACAGTGTGGCGTGGCTAACAACATCAACCTGAGTAGTTGAACTACAACCGAAACCGAATAATACCCAACCAAGCGCAGTACGAATCGCGACAGGTTGTGACTTAGACCCCTTACGTGTGGCCCTAGATACGGTGAGATGCCAGTTGTCAATGCCAATGATGAGCATTGGCTGAATATTACCGTAACACAACTCATCTGCAAGATCCGCAAGATATGGGTATTTCGTGACGGCGTCCCTGTTGACAAACTGAGACGACACCCCTAGACTGCCAATAGATCTAGCCCTACGAATAAGGTGACTATCTTTCGCGTGACGACCCTTGATGTAGAAGTCGACGTAACGCACCAGTGCGTTCTTATTAAGGCCCCCTATGCAATCTACGTGAACGCGTCCTTCTGGCCCCTTAACACCTATCTTAGCAGCAACCTCCGCATCAATAAAAGTAGCGGTCGACCCGTCGTCCAATAAGGCATAAGTATCGACACTACCAGACGGACCAGACACAGTTACAGCAACAACTTTCAGTAACGGGCGAAGACTCAGCGATTGCGCCGGACTTTCAGCTGAAAAAGAAGTTGACGCGTGGGACAGGATTTCTTTCCCTTCAGCAAGAGAAACTATAGGTACGGAGCTCGACGCGCACGGGGCGGAGCTCAGCGTGGACGGCGCAGTATCGTCGTCCTCTTCTAAGCCTACGTGAGCTGCGGCTGCGCGCTCACTAGTACTGTGCAACAACCTATGATGGCGGAATTTACAATCGCCAATGTCACACAAACTTTTTGCTGAACACGAACTTAGCCTATGCCAACCTTCTTTGAGGCACCTGTGACAAATTCTTTTCTTTTTTATAAAATGCCACTTGTCATCTACTGACAAGGAAAGAAATTTGTCACATTGCGTCAATGAATGCTGTTGTTGACATAAAACACAATGAATTTTGCCTGAAACAGTCGTGGATGAACTATTTTTAGATTTTGACCGAGATTTCTCTCCATCAACGACTGCGTGCACCTTATCCCTGAATCGGCTATTGGCAGCGGAAGTCGAACTCGGTGCGCCAGCCGATTCAGGGAGGAGACCGAATCTAGACTGAAGCTCGACTATGTTGGCCAGGAAATCGGCGAACATGTCGAGCATGGGTAGACCACTGGCCGCGTGACTGCTGGCGTAGGCCACCCATTGTGCTCGTAACAGTGGGGGAACTTTAGAAATAACCGATTGAATCAGCTCTGGCGATGTTAGGTAGTGAGGCTGGTCGAGTAGCCGAATCGCTTCCACACAATTACGAACACGACTGGCAAAAATAGCAAGGTCTTTACCTTCACCGGAGACGCGCGGTAAAGTGCGCATTGCAGCTGCCTCCTGAGCCACTATAAGCTCGGGGCGGCCGAAGCGCGTATCAAGCGCGCGCAGCACGACATCAGGCTCACGCGCCGTTGCCAGCAGCATCATGACCGCTTCACGCGCGCATCCCTTCAATGCTTTGTTCAACCTAGCTAGATTTTCCACTGCAGAATGTGAGTCCATCGTATCTAGAAAGGCTCTTTTTAAAGAAAGCCATTCTAGATGCGATTTACCGTCGAAAAACGGCAATGGAAAATCCCTATCACCCCTACGGTGGCATGCGCCTTTATTAACATTATCTATGAGAATGCCTAACGACTTCACAAGGCGGTCTGAATCGCTGGAACAGAGATGCATGTTAGCATTTGTAGCTGTTGTGGCTAGGTCAGCCGGTTTTATAGGCGAAACCGGGGCTGGGGCTAGGCGAGAGGGGGCGACCGAGATAATTGAATGAAACTCGACGGGGTCAGCTAGGCCAACTGGATCAACTTTCAGAGCAGCTTGCGATTTTTGCAGCCAGTCATTGACCGAACGACTGCTTCTCGAACTACGATGACTGGCATCAGCATCTATAGCCGCCAATTCTGCTCGGAGTTCCAACTCCGCTGCCTCGCGCTCTCGCGCGGCGACCCTCTCTGCGGCGACCCTCTCTGCGGCGACCCTCTCTGCGGCGACCCTCTCTGCGGCGACCCTCTCTGCGGCGACCCTCTCTGCGGCGACCCTCTCTGCGGCGACCCTCTCTGCGGCCTCCTGCTCTAATTCAGCCATACGGCGAGCATGTAAAGCCTCTGCGGCTAACTTTCTAGCCACCATTGTAGCAGAAGAACGAGATGAAGTTCTACTTACTGGTCTCGACGGAGTCTGGATTGTAGTGACGGGCCTCGGCGGGGTCTGATTGCCGGAGACGGAAGGGGTCTGGACTGCGGCCGCCGCGTCGGCGGGTGAATGGCTGGGCCCTGGTTGCTCCAGCTCCTTCTCCACAGCGTTCCCTTCAGCCCCCATCTTGGCACCCGCACGAGTACGCACCATCACCAATATTTGCTAGACTGGCTGTAGAAGGACCACGATATAGCGGACTGAGCCTAATCACCACACTGCTGGTTTACAAGACTTCCTATTTTAAAGGGGACTGTTATACGAAAGTAAACGCCGTGATGGTTGGTGGTAGACTGGTCTTTTTAATGGAAAACAAAATATCAAAAATAGACAGCATTCGAAATATAAAAGAAACATTGTACAAAATATACCAAAAAGTATAAAAATTACAAAAAGGTGCGTCGTGCACAAGTGGATTGAAAGCAATAAAGGTTCTAGAATGTGAAATTCATATTCAAGATCTGTTATCAATTGCACTAAAATGTTTATAAACAACCTAGACCTATTATATAATATTTAAACATATCAATAAATAATCACTAATCATATTTAAGCAAGATCTTATATCACTATCTTATATCGCTATCTCTACTATAAAGCTCTGGAATGCGCTACCTTTAGGCATTAAGAAAGCTGAAAGCAAATTCACTTTTAAGAGAAAAGTTCGTAACCACTATCTAAGTCAGAATAAATAACTCTCAATTTGAAGTCGAGTCACGGTAATTATTATTAGGTTTTTTTCGTTTTATATTTTTGGTATTTGTTATAATATTTATTAGTTTATCTTGTATGTATTATGTGTATTAGTATCACTATAAGTACTTATATATATTTTTTTCTTTTTTTTATATAGTTATTTTGTACCCTACCACAGCATTTTCGTATTGAACCCAAAGGTTGACTGGTAGAGAATGCCTAATGGCATTAAGTCCGCCTATGTACCACTATTGTACATGAAGTTTAAATAAATAAATAAGATCTTTGAAAAGAAATCATAATCAATCATGTCTTAGATTGCAACATTCACACTGTTAAAGATATTATTATAACAATCTCTTTGGCTAAGAAAAACTATTATGTCAATTGTTACTTAGTTATCTTGGAACCAGTTCTTATAGGAAACTAGTGTGAATTCAGCTGTATAATGTAGTATTTTATTCAAATTAAATTCCTTATATAACACTTGATATTTGAACAGGTGATAAGCACCTGAGTTTGGTATACTTAAAATAACAAAATTACTTTTCTGGCATTTCAAAACTATATTTTCTGAACAAAATATGAATATAAAAAAATACCAGATAATTTCAATTAATGTCTAAATCACATTCACAGTTTAGTATGCCACTTATCAAACTTATGTCTTAAGTAATAAGGTTTAAAAGTGGTTGACTGTTAGTGAACTCGGTTGTACAAAGGAAATGCGAGGGGAGTAGCAAAAAAAATTATCTCTAAAATGTATAAAAGCTGCATTAATTCAAAACAAATGACTATCAATAAGACATATTGTATTGTATAACGTTCTGGTGTCCGCAACTCCCATGTCTAAGCACATATTTTGCATAGACACAACATAAAATTCAGATAAACATATGATTATCTGGTTAAATAGGTCATTAAGATAATTTTCACTCTATGTTGCAAAAAAAAATGAAGCCAATCAAGAAGGTGTGTCCGTTATTTGATAAAAACGCCATTCCTATTTCCGACATAGTAGTTAGTTAATCTATGTGCTGATAACAGATAACAGTTGTAACAACACTTTTCAATTTGTTGAGTCTAACAGTTGTGTTTGCTAATAGAAAAACACAATTAAATATTGTCATCTCTATTATTACTATAACTGTCATCTATACTAATATTATAAAGAGGTAAAGTTTGTGAGGTTGTAGGGGGGGTATCTCTGTAAACAAAATATAGTTCTCTGGAACTATATTTTGTTTTTTTTTTCACTGTAAGGAAGCTACATTATCCCGGAGTGCCATAGGCTGTATTTACAACCTGCCCGTGGGATAATTTCCGACAAAAACGCGAGCGAAGCAGCGGGCAAAAGCTAGTCATCTATACTGCTACTATAATGGACCACCCACCGCCATGCCACTGCCCCATATTCCATAGCTCATAGCTGCATTCCCACTGCTTGGCATGGAATTCACTTTGCTTGTGCCAGTCTAAATGTTTATTGCAAACTAATTGTACAAAACTGGTCTTATTATTATATTGGTATTTAGTTTTTGTATCTAGCATTCTAGGTTTACTAACCTACTATCAGTCCAGATTCATCCAGACATGTCTGGTTTTAGCTGTCTAGACTTTGTCTGGATTAGACATTTGTTTGGACTTATTGGGGATGTCAAAAGAATAAGTTAATTGAGCACCTACTGAAAAAAGAAAATTGCTCAATAAAATATCTTGTCATTGTTGTGTGTACTGTGTGTATTTACTGATGTCTATACCTACTGATCATGACATGATGGTCACTCAACCTTGTTTTTATTGTAACTTTTGGATTCGGTGTCAACTCTTCTCTTTCCATGCATGCCTAAAATGTTCTTCTACATAGAGAACACAATATTGTAATAGGACTGTGTTACAATTTTGGTGGGTCAGTGGGTCGCACCGCCAGCTAGCATCGTTCCTCCTCTTTTCATAATTTGGTTCACACAGCGAACTACCAAATGAGCCGAATTAAGTATGAAAAGAGCCTCGCCCGCATCACTCGCTCGCTCGCTAGCTAGCGGTGTGGCCTGCGCTTTAGGGGCGGTATTTTCTTTATATCATAAACTTCCAGACCACATAATACAAACGATACGCCGTCGTCGTAGCGTGACCCGATGCGACGTCGTATACCAATGCAATCTCGCGTCGTGGAAATCTATGACGTGCTTCGTTCCACGACACGATTTCGCATCGGTACACAAACCCCTCCGTCGCATTTTATTTTTGCACAGTATATTAGTTTCTGTCTTGTTATAATAGATTAATCAAAAACATAAACATGTGTTTACATAATTATCTCTATTACCTTCCTTGACCTTAACCTTGCCACAGTGACAACAGAATTATGTACCCAGATAACAAACATGTACCTAGTTGATTCAGTACATTTCTCTCACAGAGCATCATATAGGATTTCTCTGTTCATATCAGTTTTCTACTGAGTCTTTTTAAAAGGCAAATGAGTGTTACCCAAGATTTATTGTCTATGAATGGATTTCAAGGTTTTATTCTTGTAGACATAGACTATTAATGGGTCCGCGATTTATTGTTTTTTAAATAGGCTGGACTTGTTGTAGGTACCTACTTGAGTAATATTTCTTTTTAGTAAGTTAGACAGGTTTGGAAGGAGAAAGGGTAGGCCTTAGCCCAGCTGTGGGACACTTGACAGGTTAATAAAAAAAAAAGATTAACCCAGAAACTCCTGTTAATTTTGATTGATTCCGAAAACATTCAATAGCATAAGCTATGACTGCAGAAAAAGAGCAATTCTACTCTCAGCTCTTCTGCTAACCCATACTAACATTATAAAATGCAAAACTGACTCCGTCTGTTTATTTGTTACCTTCGGATGTTTGGCACAAGATATACATGGGTTATGGGACATGATATTTTTACCCCAAATCCCGATAGTACATTACCGGGGGCTAACTGTCGAACCCTACGCAGGCTGCCTTCGTCTTAGGCAGCACTTATATTCGTACATACCAAGATGGTCAGATGCGTAGTACTAGCAACCGGCGGCGGCGTGCGTGTATGACCAGATGTTGAGTGGACGAGGCAAAAGGAGTAAGTAAGAATCGTAGCAGGTGGCGTTCTGTGGTTTCTGCCTACCCCCATGGGCGTGATTTTATGTTCAAGTATTTTTCTAAACAAAGTTTAGTTAGCTGAAACGCTATCCCTACATGCAGGAAAAACAAATTTTAAATTAAAATAGATTATAATAGGAAAAATAGTTCTATATTTGTTAGGAATCACAAACCATACACAGGTACATTGCACCACACTTTCATCTACAAAAAAATGCTATAATTAAATTGCGAAATATCACTTTCTCTAGGCAGATATTTAAATGAATGCAATGCAGTTGAATTTCACGGTATCGCGAGTTTTAACTGTACCATTGACCTTGATAGTCAGGAATTCATTATTATCATAGTGTACAATGTATTTAATTGTTGTTACAATGAATAGCGATATTTGTGGCACGGTCGTATTGGGCATAGAGTAATTTTGTACAGGGATTGTTTATTTGCTTGTGAACTCATAAATAAGACCGTGACCTCTGAGTTGGTGTCAGGGTCTTCTCAGTCTAAAGAGACTAATGAAGCGAGTTATAGAATAAGAAACACCGACCTCTTCTACTGGCATGGATGGATCGACTACTGAACGGATTTCGACGAAATTTGGCACATAGATGGTTTATAACCTGGATTAACATATCCCGGTAGTATGATCTTGCGGGACAGTTACCGAACTTCGCGCGGGCGAAACCGCGAGCAACAGCTAGTTTATTTTATAATTCCAGAAGTTATAGTAGGTCCTAGTACCTACTTAGTTAAGTTGAATCGTCATCATGCAGCCAAGAGACGCCCACTGATGAACATGCATAATCAGCCTTTATTTTAATGTTCCCACTGCTGGGACACTCGGCCTCCTCTCAATGAGAGGGAATGGGATATGGCGCAGTGGGCCACGCGGGCCCAGTGCGGGTTGGTAGATGTCACAAGTCTTCGAATTTTGGGTTCTAGGAGATGCCGGCTTCCTCACGATGTTTTCCTTCACCGTTTTGAGAGCAGTGGTGATGAAATAAATTACACAAAGTAATGCGCCTGCCTGGGTTGCATTGCCTGATGAACATATTACGTAGAAAATACCTCGGTTTCAAGATTAGGTCACTCTTCCTTCCCCGTGCTTACAAGTCAAGCTATTGCAGTCCTCTGCTAGAGGCTACCCAAGCCCAAGCCTGCGCCTCAGCACGTTTTTTTCTCCGCTTTTCCCATCTTGTCTAACCGTGCTTCCTTATTGCCTAAAATTTGTAATAATGATTCCACCATTCCTAAATGCGTTGCAGAAAATAGCGGTCTAATTCATTTAATCAATATCCAATTTAGCTAATTAGTACAATGCAGCTATCGGCCACGGTTTGGCAGTATCGCAACGAATGAGACTCGCAACAGTAATTAAAATATATTTTTAATTTATCAACCTTCATGCTATTATGTGGTATGTATGTGGCTAGAACTGTGAATGCTTAATCTGGGTACTCTGGATCTTATCTATTTATTTAGTACTTTAAGCGCACAGAATGTACAGACGGCTGCACATCAAATACCCGAAATTGTAAAAAATTCCTGAATAAAAGAAAAAACTTAAAAGAAAGATGGGAGGAGGGGAAGAAGTTAAAGTTCAAAATCGATTAAAGAAATATGACAAATTGTAGTAGCTTGATGTGCTGGCATCTGTACAGAGGCGGACTTAATGCCAATGACATTCTTTACCCGTCAACCTTTGGTGATGCAGAGATAAACTCTTGCTAAAATCTTGTTGCTTCCCGATCTCCAATATGGATTGTATTGGTCTGGTTGTGGATTCTCTAATTGAAATAAGTTCATACTTAACAAATGATAAAGTAACTCTCTGTATCGAAGTCTCACTTTTTATTTTAATGGAGTTATGCACGCAAGTAGCAAACCGTGACCTGGGTTAGGAAATATGTTTTTTTTACCTATAGGTATACTTAAGGCCTGTTCCCTTGGGATAATGTCCGACATACACGCAGGCGAAGCCAGGTGAAAAATCACAAGATAGTTAGTAAATAATATAAGTCTTAACTCATATTTTTCTGATACTAATAAAATATTACGGTGGAATCTACTTTCCGTGCATATCGATGATAATTTGACTGAATTGAATCGGCCCAGAACTTAGCCACCAGATCAACATAACATGTCGCCTGTAATCCCTGAAGGGTTAGGCAGAGGTGTAGCTAATAGTACACCCACGTTTCGCCAGTTATGATTTTTAGTTTCATGTAATAGCGACCGGTCACGTGATGAAGACACAAAAAGAAAAGTGGACTAAAAAAGTTACAGAATGGTACCCAAGGGACGGAAAGAGACGTAGAGGAAGGCAATTAAAAAGATGGGAGAATGATCTGCCTAAGGGCTGGAGGATAATAGCAACGGATCGACAAATGTGGAGGGAACTTGAGGAGGCCTATGTCGCAAGACAGCCTGACCTGGTAGCTGATTGGACCAACAATTTTTTTTTTTTTTTGAAAATGTAGGTTTAGTTTAAGTCGTAGTTTAAGTTTAGTTAATGTTATAATTTAGATATAGAAAACAAATAAGTGTAGTTCCTATTTTTTTGTTTTAGTTTTTATTCGTCAAATGACTAAATATTGTGTCTACGAAGGTCAGAGTAAATAAAAGCTATTTTTTTTTTTTAATAGGGGTCGAGCCTATTATCATCAACCGGGCACAAATCCAGACTCCGCGGCTGCTACTGAGAAATTCCTGATGGAAAAACCCGATAACACTTGGCCGGACCTGGGAATTGAACCCAGGATATCATGGTCAGCAGTTGCGCGTGCGACGACTAGACCAACGTGGCAGTTATAAACGAAATATCATTTAAAAATAATAGTTTGAACCATATTCTTGTCCTTCCAGTTAATAGTCGACGAAGAGAAAGAACAGCAAGGCGGCACAGTGGGACCATGCATGGAGGCTATAGTACAGCGTTCCATATGCCTGCTCGACGCGCTATGTGCCCTCGCGGCGGCCGAGCGACCGCCCGGCGCGAGAGCCCTGGCGCTGACCACGGGGACTGCACTACTGCGGCGGACCAGACAGCCATGTGTTAATAGTGCTCATGTTTATAGGCCGCTGCAGGTAATAATCACTATATTTTGCTTTTTGTGGTCCTTAAAGGATTCAATTGATCCTTTTCATCAGTTAAAAGGGGGATGCAAGGCGTCCGTTTACCAAAATTGCGGAAAATAGAAAGACGTCTATTGGAAATCATCGTTATTTAAGATATTTTTTTATTTTCCGTGCACACAAAGCAAATAATATTACCTATTTAATTGTAGTATGCACATAATTATTTCTTATAAAAGTCTTGTAACATATACGTCCGTTATCTTGACACACCTTCTTGTCTGATCGATAAATGCGAAGCGAACACGCAACACGCATGTACGGAACAACGATACGGAGATCGATTCTATCAAATCTTAAATCCCTCGCTTCGTATCGACTTTGAATCGCAATTTTCACCGCTCTCAATTTTTTTTCTATATGTAGTGGAGCTATGTTTACAAACTCGAACACCTGAAAGCGGATCATCTGTCCTAGACTAAACAAATGTTAATTTCGCGCGGAAAACGAAACCAAGACACGCATCGCAGAAAACAATTACTCAGCAACTGATCGAGTGTTAAGAGGGAACAAACAGAGGCTGTGTTTCTCCATACAAATGTATTCTCCTTTTTTCCTCCTGAATAATGCCTCTAGAGCAATCTTTTTTTTTTTCATAAAATCAAGGTCTACTGCACAGTAGACACGTCATTGTCATTTCCTTTTTTGTCGATCTCGTCATTTAAAAAAAAAATAGTTTTGTTGTTGAATGTAAAACAATACAACCTAAGAACGAATGCCTTCATAATATTTTTATTATATTTTTGGTGCTACGGAACCCTATGTGCGTGTGTCTACGACTCGCAGTTGCCCGGTTTTTTTGAATTACTCGTAATTCAAAATCCTTTGAGAACCCGAATGCAGCTATAAACAGCCTGCCTTATTTAAGATTCATTGTAAGCTATAAAACCTTACATTACCTACCTATAGACAATCGAAACTATTATTTTAATCCTTTGTATTTTAATCCTTTTTATGATTTCGATTTTAATTCTGTCTGCAATTTAATTTGATAATAATACCTGTATAACTGTAATTCAAGGATGTTTTTAGGTAAAAATTTATGTTTTTTTATTTTAAATATAATTCTGTTTAATTCCATTCCAATTATGTTTCTGACTGATTTTAATTTTGATTATGATTTTATTTTAATTTTCTTATGATATCCGTATGAATTTAGTTCGATTACGTTGTAAATTATTTTTTAGGTTTTTAATTATGATGCTTTTTAATTTATTTTGATTCTATTCTGTTTAATGATAATTTTGATTTTGTTATATTTAATTTTTAATAACTATTTTGAATTTCTTTAACTTTTAATTTTATTATGTTTTAATTCAATTAGGTTTTCGATTATAATTTTATTTCGTCCTCAACTTTGTTTATGTCTGTGATTTTAATGTTTTAATTCAATTTTTAGTTTTAATTTGGCCTGAGGAGCCCGATTGCTCTATGTGTATCAAATTATACATTTAATCAATATGTAGTGCATGATGTGCTTACCTGTAAGAGATTGATACACCTGACCCGATTTGATTTAATGTAACCCATAATTGTTTGAGTGTACTCAATTGTTGGTGAGCCAAATAAATAAATAAACGATCTGATTAAACCTACTAGCTGTTGCCCGCGGTTTAGCTCGCATTCTGGTCGGAAATTATACTACGGGCACGTTGTAAATATATCCTATGGCACTTGGGGATAATGTAGCTTCCTATTAGTGAAAGAATTTTCAAAATCGGTTCAGTAGATCCAGAGATTACCCCCTACAATCTCACAACCACCCACACTCTCACTACCAACAATCGCTGATTTTTTTCCGCCTGGCTAGACAAAAATTGTGATAGTTCGGCTAATATGCATGATATCATTATAATTTATAGCATTCACGAATAATGTAACTTTCTACCAGTGAAACAATTTTTAAAATTGGATCATAAGTTCCGGAGATTACCCCCTACATACAAACTTAAAAACAAATTTTACCTCTTTATAATATTAGTATAGTTAGAGATGTATAACTCCGTAAATTATTAGTGAAAAACTTTTCTATTCCAGCGGATGCTAATACAATGCAACGAAAGTCCAGCGTCACCCACAGAAAAGGAAGAAGTGGAACTCCTGCTCACTCTCTGCGGTCTAGTGCGGAAGGAACCAGGTCTGGCGAACATATTTACCACTCCCTTCGTTGAAGATAAGTCCACGTTGCTAAGTATACCTGAGGATATACAGAAACTGATACCGATTAGGAGTAAGGTAAGTTTGATGTTTAAGGAAATGCGTATTGTGTCTAGTTAATAAGATGCATTTTAATTTTGTCTTAATTGAGGAATTCAATTTTTACCATATTGAATTCTTCTCGGGTCAAATGTACATTTTGGGTCGTTTGATCCAAAACATTGTTTGCATTTCTGGTCTTGTGAATTAACTAGTGACATTTTGATATATAGGGTCAAATTAAATTAGGAACTTCACAGACATGATTGGTATCGGTATGTAAAAGCGATAAAAAACAAAAAATCTAACTACGGTTAACGACCGCAGTGACTTGTTTATGGTAACCAGTTTTTTTATGTAAGTAAACGTTACAACGTGAAGTTTTGCTAGCTCATTTATTAATTATTTCCTATGCATCATCATTTCGATGTCTTTCAGTTTTCAAATTTGTTGATATTTGTTGTTGCTTGTGTGAAACAGTTATGTACAGAAAAGTACATAATTATATTTTGTCTATCTAGTATCTAAGACTTGAATGAAGCAAACGGCAGAGCAGTCCAGGTGGCCTACCATGACGTCTTAAATAAAGCAGGAGCAATTCCAGTGTGGTAAAGAGATGGCGCTAGACGACCTGTGTAGCTCTGCCTCTATCCCACACTGGAATTACACCTGCTTTAAGACGTCATAGTAACCCCCCAGGTCGCTATACGTACTAGTCGGACAAAATCCGAGTCGTCGATTCGAGGAGAAAAAGATGTATCTATCTATAGCATAAGCATAATCAGCCTTTAATGTTCCCACTGCTGGGACACTCGGCCTCCTCTCTATGAGAGGGAATGGGCTATAATCCACCACGCGGGCCCAGTGCGGGATGGTAGATGTCACATGTCTTCGAATTTTTTGGTTCTAAGACATGTCTGTTTCCTCACGATGTATAACTTCACTAAAAGCTTCTTTACAACATTTCAGATCCAAACACCAAAGAAGAACCCTCTATTCGAGGTGGAACTCCCCCCGAACCCGTTACGCAACGTGTCTATAATACGAACAGGCAGGGAGGACAACTGTAACGCCACCTCCAGTAGCTCTGCCGATGACAACGCGTCTTGTAAGAGCCACAAGACTGTCTACGACGATAACGACAAGTTTCTGCTTATTGATCTGTTGCTGTCTTATTTGAATAGTGCTGTGAGTGTGGTTTTGATTTTGTTCAATTTTGTTGTGTTTTGTTTTTTGTTGATTTTGGAGTGTTTTAGATGGTTCACCTGCATTTATGATAAACTAAGAATTGCTAATCATGCTGCAATCTAAGTGGCTATTTAATTTTTATATTAGACTAGCTGTGCCCCGCGACCTTCGTCCGCGTGATATAAAAATATTACTTTCCTTTTTGAATCAGATTTTTTTACAATTACAAGGGTTTTTGCACTGAACCTTAATTCTTTTTTAAATAAAAGGAGCCTAAGTTACTAATTATAACATCAGCTATACGCCAGTAAAATCCCGTCAAAATCGGTCCAGTCGTTTCGGAGATTAGCGGGCTTACAAAAAGAAAGACAAAATTTTAAAAAAATGTGTTTTTGTTATATAAATTATACTTTCACATGCATTCAGTATAATTTTTATTTTTATTTGCACTATATTGCATTTATAATAGGGTTGTTGAATATATATATATATATATAATTAATTAATGTCTGTAATGTATGAATGAAATGTGAGGAATCAAATACATAAAATCACAGTTTGTTTTGACAATTTTGTCTGCGAGACAGTTTCGATTCTTTTTTTTACAATATAAGTTAATACCATTGTTTTTAAAGACATTTTAAATAGACGGTAAATTTTCCAGGACAACCAAGTGGTCCTTCGAGCCTGCGAAGGCATAATGATAGTATCCTCCCTCCCTGAAGACGACATCGCCAACCTGGTGACCAGCTGTAGTCCCGCGTGCGAGACCATCGTGGACAAGCTGGCCGCCAAGTACAAGTGTGTGCCGGCTAACGTCGTCGCGAGCGATGTGGACCATCTCAATATTACGTGGGCGTGAGTATGTTTTGTTTAGTATAATGTACAGTTAAGGTACGTTTTATTGTTTATAATTTAAAAATCTTTAAAATGTACAATACAATGCATGATGATTTTCATTTCCACATTTAAGTTATATTGATTAATTATAATATTTGTTTACTATAAATACACAAAAAAAACGTATTATGTATTAGGTATTAGTTAATTATTATGTGTGAAATAAAAGACTTATTTTTATTTTATTTAATGTACATTGTATTACAAGATAGCGTTCATTAAAACACAAGTTTTCTCAGTAGAAGTAGAGACTGCGAAGGAGCTCCTTTTGAGGAACAACAACCAGTGTACCTAAAATCTGTTGTAAACATTGTTGCTGTATTCCATTTTTGGGGCTTTTTATGGCGTCTCTCAGGTCAGCCTATCAGCCTGCCATCTGCTTAACCCGTCTATCCTGTGAGTGCTTGAGTATAAGGCCTTCAGCCAGGGCAAACATCTTACAAACTAAGCAACTGCAAGCTAAGGGCACCCCCTGTCGCGGGCCTGTGGACGGTGAGCTATGGGCTAGCTCGCCGTCCGTCCGTCTTATGACGACAGGCCGTGTCGACGGCGCAAGAGTGTTCCACGCGCGCCTCAAAGAGAGTCAGCAAACAGGAAGGGGTTCGCAAGAGCCGATGCCTGCCAGGGTTGCGGGACTGTTCGAAAGATATACCGCGGCCCTGGAACACAAAGGGCAAAATAAGGAACATGGATGGGTTTTAGTCAGTTAAAGTCTGACACTCCCTCCTGCTCAGAGCGGGAGGAGTTATTTGATGATTTCCCATCCGAAAAAAAAAAGGGCGCCCCTTTTGGGGTACGAGCGTCGGCTCAGGGCGTCGCTGGGGAGGACAGCAAGGGGACAGGCTGGATTTGAGTGGTGTCATTATTTAGGGGCTGATTTAAAACTACAGGCTCAGTTTAAAAAGGCATAGTTGCCAGTGTAATTTATAGGCCTTTGAGACATTTTAGCTTTGTCCCTAAGACGACAACACCCCTTTGATGCCTCTAGTATTGCAGGTGTTCATACGCCACGATGACCGTACTCACTATACGAAGAACACCCTGTTTGCCTCTAAAGAAAAAAAATACCCAAACACTAAAACACTTGTTAGGGATTTTAAATAAATATTTGCTTTTATTTCAGATATGTCGCACATGATTTCGGAGATAAATCCTACAGCAAATTCCACGGATATAAAGAATTAACTAGCTTCTTTTCTTGGTTAGACTACTGTGATACTTTAATGAAGGTAAGTTCGCATTCCATACCAAAACATTCCATAAATTTAACGCATGGGGGGCTATCGCGTATGAATTCGCCGCTAGAGGCGCTAGTGTATCGCGAGGCCACTGAAATGTCAGATGTCATAGAAAGTTCACGCTTTGCGTGCTTTTTTATCACGTATTTTTACTAATAATCACGATTGTGGTCTAGGTTGAGCTATTCCTGATTAATTAAGACTTGAAGATTTTAAGTAGCAACTTATGATCTTATTTGTTAGTACTTGGAGGTAAAATTCTTTTTAAATGTTTCATGCTTGCTAATTTAAGCGAGAATATTGTAAATAAATGTATCTGAAGTTTTCACTATGTTGTTAAACGTGATAAATTAAACTTTTGAAGTTATTGGTACTTTAAAGTATAGAATAGAATTATTGACAGGATCTTACTCTACAGTAGCGCCATCTGGTGAGCTCAAAAACGATAGCCCTCATTGAAAGTCAAGGAAAAATCCTAAATATCGCTGACTATTTATAAATTAGTCGCCATTAACAACAAACGCAAAAATTCACATTTTGTACAAATCCAGACTCCGTGGCTGCTACTGAGAAATTCCTGATAGAAAAACCGAATAACATTGCCCGAGACAAGCTCGTGGCTAAATAATAACACTGCCCGAGACAAGCTCGTGGCTAAATAATAACACTGCCCGAGACAAGCTCGTGGCTAAATAATAACACTGCCCGAGACAAGCTCGTGGCTAAATAATAACACTGCCCGAGACAAGCTCGTGGCTAAATAATAACACTGCCCGAGACAAGCTCGTGGCTAAATAATAACACTGCCCGAGACAAGCTCGTGGCTAAATAATAAACTGCCCGAGACGAGCTCGTGGCTAAATAATAATACTGCCCGAGACAAGCTCGTGGCTAAATAATAACACTGCCCGAGACAAGCTCGTGACTAAATAATAACACTGCCCGAGACAAGCTCGTGGCTATATAATAACAGCTGCTCGGGTCGATCTTTAGGTTAAGCCGTGCTTGCCTAGGTTGGTCTGTGGATGGGTGACCACCCATAACATACCGAGTTATCTCCGTTCCTCGGAAAGCACGTTAAGCCATTGGTCACGGCTGTCATTTGTAGATCTTTGACAGTCGTTACAAGTAGTCAGCGGTCAGTCTGACCACCAGTCTTATCAAGGGGTATCGTATTACCCAGTACTAACTGGGTTGTGGAGGTCAAATAGGCAGTCGCTCCATGTAAAATACTGGTATTCAGCTGAATCCGGTTAGACTGGGAGCCGATCCTACCATAGTTGGGATAAGGCTAGACGGATGATGTCTTTCCCCGACCGGAAATCGAACCCAGCACCTCATGCTCATGCCGACGAGGCAGAAATTTCTGATTTATAAGGTTTTTTTTCTTTTCCACCCAGGAATGCCACCCAACGATAGCAGCTCACCTGTCGCGAACATTCCGTCAGAACTTTCTAGAAGGGGTCGCGGAGAACGGCATCACGGACCTGCACCACGCCGTCATAGTCACCGCTATACTAGCTAAATGTCTCAAAGTTGTGGATTCACCTGACCTTATAAATGGTATGCAGCCGGTTTTAAGAAATTTTTCAGTTTTTTTTTTTAAATAAAAGGTAATTGGAATAACTAGCGATGCATCCGATACGATACGATCTTTCCGATATATCGGGATCGGCGATATTAAATTAGCCGATATTTAATACCTACAATGCCTCTTTGTATTTTAAACAAAAATATTTCAGTTTCCAAATGAGGTCTGGGGGCCTAAAATAGCTACTTTATCAGAATCATAATATGAATCACCTTAAAAATTTTAATTTCTTAAAATGGACTTTGTGGTCATAACCATAAAGACCATTTAAGAATTATACATTTTTAACGTGATACATATTATGATTCTGATAAAGCAGCCATTTTAGGCCCCCTGTTGCATCTAAAATACCTCTCGTCCAAACAGACTGACGAAATAGGCTTGCACCGAATAATTTAAGAATGTTTTGTTTCCTGAATAAAAGCTCTTAACTGTGAATTTTAATTATTCATTTGATCTTCTGATCTGTTATCAATTATCATTTCTAAATAATTATTATTTTAAGTATGAGTAATCTGGTCTGATTCTAAAGCCACATCTATTTGTAGTTTTCTTTGAATCTTAACTGTCCGTATCGGTATCGGCGATACTTTTTTTACAAATATCTGTATCGGTATCGTATCGGCTAAAATGCATATTGATGCATCCCTAGAAATAACCGAAAACCGAAAATAAAATAATTAAAGTCATCATAATGGGCTTTTTTAATTATGTGTTAACTTATTATGAAATAACGTTTTTTTTTGTATAGATTATAATATAAAATATTTGTGTTGCAGAGTTCTCCAACTGGTTGGTGGGCGACGGCGAGGTGTCGGAGTGGCCTCTCCTGCACACGCTCATCAACAACTGTCTCACCGACAACTACGAGCTCACGCTGGAGACACTGCGCTTCTTTGAGGTGAGCTACACAAAATGTGATGTTAAAACATATTATCCAAATGTGTTATACCAAATCATCGAAACCCTTCAAATAAACATCGTTTCTTAGTCGCCTTTTACGAAACATAAAGTCATATAATCTTTTAAAACCTTATTATACAGGGTGTTTGGCAGAACGTTGAACATACGATAATGGTGGATAGGTGGGGTCAGCTGCTACTTACTCAGCCCTAATTGTAAATTGGCTGAGTTGGTAGTTGGTCTCAGTTCTTAGTTTCGATTGCATGTAGCGGAGATGAAATTGTTGAAATGGATGTGTGGAGTGACAAGAACGGGTAAAGTAAGGAATGTGTATATTAGAGGAAGTTTGAAAGTGGCGCCTGTTACAGAAAAAATGAGCGGAAGTCGTTTGTCTTGGTACGGACATGTAACGAATAGGCATGGAACGCATGTGTCTTGATGGACATGAATGTTGATGGATGGAGAGGGAGAGGAAGGCCTAAGAAACGATGGATGGATTGTGTGAGGAATGATATGAAAGAGAAAGGAGTAAATGATGCCGAGACGTCTGACAGGGGAGAATGGAACAAGAATATGTGTTGCGACGACTGCAAGATGATATGGCTGGAAGATGATATTCATGGTTTTTTTTTGAACTCGACATAAAAAGCCAACATGTTATTTAGGTTCGGTCCGATTTTTTCGACTATACTTTTCTGATAAACGACAATCTTACTCGTATTTTTCCGAGTACACCGAGATAGTTAATAGTAATCTACCCACAAATTCAATTCCCATTTATTTTTCATTTACAAGTTTAAATTGTTCTTTCTATCCCCACAGACAATAATAGAAAAAGGCACAGAGCATAGTATACACCGCGTGGTGCTAGCTCGCGTGACGTCACGCGGCTACTTCGCACCGCAGCCGCTGATGGAAGACGACGAGCGAGACAGACTCAACGACCTCTCGCTCGGACGAGAGCGCGAGTACAACAGGTGAATAATAATATCATGATATACCCAGCCTTTTTCAACTGTTTTGGGGTCTGCTCCCAGTTTAACCGGATGCAGCTGAATACCAGTATTTTACAAAGAGCGACTGCCTATCTGATCTTCAGAAGCCAGTTTCCAAACCGATGCAAAGAGTTACTAATGGAAACCGACACCAACGAAAGAAAGAAAGAAAATATCTTTATTTGGCACATGGCTCAAGTGCAAAAAAGTATTAAAAAAAAAAAAAAACTTTAGTCTAAACAAAAAAACCAAGATAATGGCTTTACGGACCCTCACAAGCACAGAAGGGTCTCGATGTTTAGTAGATGGTCACCCATCCACAGACCGACCGCAGCATTAGTAACTAAATCTTGAACCATTCGCTACGTATACGGGGTGGAAGAGACACCGAGGCGAAACCAGCTACCACGTATTCAGTACATTATACTGAGCCCCTCCCCACATAGAAATTTCTCATTGGTTATTAAAAAAGAAAACAGCTGTTTCCTGTCAAAGTGCGTACCTATACCTTCACGGTCAAAATTAATGGAACAGCTATTTTTTTTAAATTACTGATAAAAAGTTCTTTGTTGGAGGACTCAGAATAACGTATTCAATATATGGTGTTAACCATTTTGGCGTCGGTGCCTTCCATCCTGTATAATAAGTAAGGTATCACACTAAAAAACCACTCAGACGTATAAAAAAATGCTTCAAAATAAAACCATTATTTAGTTCATTCAAAAACTTTAAATTTCTTTGTCTACCCACAGAGAAGCCATGAAACAGCTGCAACACGAAGACCACGTGAACGAGCAGATCACAGACATCCTCTCGCACGAGGGGCTGGACCCGAAGCACCACGACGAGGGCTCCGACAACATACACAGAGTTATCAACAGGTCAGTATTACCGCTTTACTGTGACACTTCTAGTTATGCTATCTGTTGACATTTGTGTGTGGGGCGGTTTTCTGAGGTTTGGTCCTTTGGTCTTTTTCTCTAAACATGATCATGTGGCATATCACACGGGAAAAAATGAGCTAATCCGGCTCAAAGTGCTGTTCGGAGACTTCTCATGCAGTATTGTAGTAATAATATTAGTACTAGATTTATGTACAGTCGCCAGCGCATCAAGTAACTACAAACTGTCAAATTTTCGCATTCGAACATCAACAATTTATGGTTTAAAATCATTTGGAGAAATTTGACAGTTTCTGGTAAATTGATGTGCTGGCGACTGTACATGCAACATAAATGTGTGGCCAAACTCTTTTGCGTTTTCATATTATCTATATACAGGGTGGAATTTTTCAACGCCACCTGGAGGGAAAGTACTCTTAATACTGGAGATAGAAAATTTTACTCAAAGGAAACATTCCTTATTTTTAAAAAGAAATATTTGAATGCAGATATTTGCTTTAAAAAAATAAAGGAATGTTTCCTTTGAGTAAAAATTTCTATCTCCAGTATTTAGAGTACTTTCCCTCCAGGTGGCGTTGAAAAATTCTACCCTGTACCTATATTGTGCATTTATAAATGAATTTTATTTTTCTTTTTATATGTACATAAATGAAGCCCCAAAGATTGGTTTGCTTTTGACGTTCACGACAAGATAGTAAATTACGAACGATTACTTCAAAAATATCATGAACACATACATATTCCAACAGAAAGCATAACATACGCTTAATAACTTCCCCAAAATTAAAAAACAAATCACAGAATAGCTACTGGCAGGTTATTGCTTACCAACGAATAAACAGCTTTATAAACACGTTAATAAGAATTATATTAATTTGCAACAGCTTCGCCACAAAGATTTTAACCAGAGCTTAAATTTCTAGCCGGCTAAAACGACTCAAAATGATCATCGAAGATAATATGAATAAGGAATCACTCATACCCACCGAAAATACTGACAATGTCATACAAAATAACGATTAATATTATTTATCTTAATATTAGTTTATCTTTTTAGTAATCATCGTAGGCTGCTAGCTATAAAGGCAAAAAACATCCTTAACGAAGCCGAAAGGCACTTATTCTCCCCGTCATTGCGATATTTTTTTTTATAGTGCCATACCTGGGAACCTTCTTACGTTACGGAGATATTAAAGGTCAAAGTTCCAACTTTTTCATACTTAAAAAAAATACAAGTTTCAAATGTTATATCTCTTCTTCAAATACCTCCATGACCCTTGTATTCAATGCATCCATCAGCACAATGGTTTGAGTGGGTTACATTGAGCGCTACCATAAACCGTGATTTTTCACACCAAAATAAAAAAAGTATTTTGCCAGATATAACGGATATCACCCCGCCTCCATACATTTTTGGGCTATCTTCAAAAGTAAAAAATAAAGTATCCTGCCCGTCCTAACCTACGGTGCTCAGACCTAGTCACTCACCGAATCGCAAAAGTTCCACCTTGGGGCTGTCAAAGACGATGGAGTCATGGACTTAGCAATCTGGGTGATCTCAGATATTTTGTGGCTGTATAACTCCTAGGTGAATTGACTTACGACTTCGGTGTACTAATAAAAAATGTTTATTATGTTATGCTCTATCTAAATAATAAGTTTATTTTCGTTGGCACTTTTTTATATAGCCCAATTTGGGTGATCTCCTTTTGCGCAGTGTTATTTAGTTTGATGTACAGAATGCTTGGTTGACGGCTTCGTGAAGGATTCGTTTACATCAGTAACGTAATACCAAGCCTATATTGCCGAAAGGGCTAGGCCGAGGGGTATATAATTCCTATATTTTACCACTAATCAGTAATATGTAAGTGCCATGTAATAGGGGGCGAGCCTGTCGCATATTGGATACCTATTGATTGATGTTAGTTTCTTTTCTGATAAAAAAAAGTAGATTATATTTTGTAAACTAGGGATTGTAAAGCACAAATCACAGAAAATTAACTGATGGCGCTAATGATTTAGTTGCGCACAGGTTAAACTAAACTAAATCTATTGCAATAATTACGTAATATGTAGAGCACAAAAACTTCGGAGTTTTTAAGCTATGCGCACATTTGATTTTAAAATCCCACCTGGGGGCCTAAAATGGCCGCTTTAACAGAATCATAATGTTTTAAAAGTTTATACGTGAGGATTTGTAATTGGCTTTCTGGTGACTATGGATTCCTTTTTGTTTGTTTTTATAAGCTGTAAGTCCTCCATGTACTAAAAATAAAAAATAGAATAAAAGAATCACATTCAAAACTCTTAAAATGGTCACAGACGCAGTTAATATGATGAATTGTCACTTTGTGACCATTTTACGAATTGTAACGCAATCCTATTAAAATTCTGCTAAAGCGGCAATTTTAAACTCCCTGTGTGACTGGTCATACAAAATGTGCGCAAGTGATGTATGAAGGTCGATTTTTGCGTTTCATTACGGTTCGTCCACCCTTTGGGGGGCATTTTTTTTTTTTTTTCAATTTGTATTGTCCTACTGCTTTATGCTGTCCCACACCAGCGTTTTCTACGCCTCCCTCGGCTGATATGTCTTCGGAACATAATTTTGTTCTAACTTCTTTGGCAGCTTTTATTTTGTTTTTCATCTCTTTCTCGCTTTATGTGTTAGTGAAGGATAGCAATAGATTTCGTTTAGTTATGTCGGATAACTGTTTGGGGTTACTAAATTTTATTTTAAAGTAGGTAAGATATTCCGTATGGCTGTCATAATCATCTCATGTTCAAAAACTTGCCATAATCTCATTTATTATAAGTTCTTTAAGTTGTAAATAGTGTAAAACGTAAAGATTATTTATCCATACAGGTAATTTTACTAGATGATTTATAAAATATATTTACGCAATTACGGAACATTTCGCGTAGAAAAAGAAAAAAAAAGTGCTCTAAATATACATAACATTGATTAAGAAATCGTAATTTAATGCGTAAATTAATCGTTATTTTAATGCGTAAATTATAATCACAATTCCACCCAGCATTTAATAATTACATTATTACAAGTCAGAAATAACTATTAAAGAGTTTATAAAAACGTATTTGAAGAAAACAGAGTATTATAAATACTTATGTTTTACATAACAAAGTGTTGCTATTTAACAAAATTCCGGTACATGAGAAACGTATTCAAATATTAAACGCGAAATCTTCCGTTTACTTAAAAATGGTTGCTCATTCTGTAAATATTAAATGTGTTTAAAATCTATAAAACTTTACAAAAATATACATTAATTATTTAATTATTGAACGACTTACCTAAATAGTTCATAACATTTTGTAAATATAATTTTTGAAAGGTAATATTATGTATATATTTATTATAATGCCATATAATGTATAATATTATGATGATAAACCATAATTCAAATGGTCCTTCCAAAGGAACTGAATTTAAGAATCTGGTCGAAATGAAACTTTTTATAGAATTTATTAATTTTATATAATTTTTTCTAAATTTTTATAAACACGTTAGGTAAGTGAATTCTGGACCGTAGCCAGGAAACTTCTTTAAAATGAATTTTAATACTTCCAAGTAGCATTACCCTATGGTTATTAGACTATTTAATATTACTTATTCTCATTTTTTCTTGTGAGATTATTGCCCTTTTAGCTACGGTCTTGAACTCTAGTCTACATTAATAAATCACTCTTATGTAGCTCTTTCATGATTTTGTTAATACACACTTTTCGGTTGCTTAAAAGATTTAATATTAACTTGGACACACGGCGACATATCAAGCTATAAATTTCCAGTATAACTTGGCCTAGCTTTCTATAGATTTCCAGTACAATGAGAGATCCGCATAAACTGGTTCTGTATAACTTGATTGGTCGTTGTGGTATCTAGTTGGACTAATTTGCAAATTCTTGGCCACCAGGTATTGTATTCTTAAAAGTTAAGAACATTACCTGGTGGCAGCAATTTATATAATGATTACTGAGCAATTCCAAGAGTGATTTATTGATAAAGACTTCTATTATTTGTGATAAATAGAAAATCTAGTAGCCCGATAAGTTCTGTGATGTTTGTAAGCTTTTCGAATGTTCTACATATCTGTACATACGAGTATGACATTAAATGCGTTGGAAGAGAGTGTGTGTTTCATTGGCCCCCTTCTCTGTTCGTTGCAGTTTTCTGCTGTTACTGCCGCGGGCCATACTGTCGGACCCCGTGGGCGCAGACTACGAGCATTATATACACGATGCGCATAGGCGGTATCAGGTAAATATACGTAGACAGATGTCATCTAGAACTGTATTGTCTTGTAGAACATGTTTAGGTAGTTAAAAGTCATCGATTTAAAATAGAGTTGTGAGTAATAAGCTTATCTACATACGAATTGTGATCGCAGTTTTAATGTTATTAGATACGACTCTCGCATAAAAACGCCTGATATTTTATTTGAGCACTAAAATACTTACACCTACGTAAAATTGCGAACGTTTTGACAATTGCACTTAAGGTGGAAGTGTAAGGGTAGCCCGCGAATATATTTTTTTACGGATATTGCAATGTGCAAGTCAGTGTCAGGTTGTATGTTGATGAAAATATGAATCGCGCCAGTAACACGTAAGGAGTTACAGAATTAAAACCCTACTTCGGCAATAAATTAATCCCTTAATCCTTTTGATGCAACAAAATAACATGAAACTATAGGAGGGTAGCATTCTGTACGAACCGTTTCATTCTGATCCGAATGTTATTAGTATTAACAAAGTATTATCATTCAAATTATCAATACAACCCTCCAAGTTCATTTAACCCTATTCTGTAACTATTTCATGAAAAAGTCATTCAATGGGGTAAAATTAACTAAGAGGGTTGTATTGATGATTATAATTTTGTAGCTACATCCGTGTTACTGGCGCGACTCATTTTTCATCAACATATAACCTGAAACAGACCTGCAAATTGCAAAAAATATAAGAAAATTTGAATTTCGCGGGCTACCCTTGCACTTCCACGTTAGGGAGTTGACACTTAAACTTAAGAGTCTAAATGCATACCGCAGAATTTTGTGTTGCACGATTTAGGTATGTAAAAGTTTACATTTTAACTACTTATAACACTTAGAATCTTCCAAGTCTTCCAGGTGCCCAGTTAAGTAGTAAATAATAAGCCTTGCTTTTCTTCTATCATTTTATACAAAAAATACCTACACCGCAAAATAATCATTGCAGTACTGGCTAGACGCAACATCAACGTTCCACTGGCCAGCCGACCACAATTGGGTGGACACGACTGCAAGCTCCACCCACAGCTATGACAGCCGGCCAGAGGCAGACATACACCTCGACGACGCCTTCGAACCTCATAAACCTGACAGCCTAATAAAAAACGAAACGAAACACTTCTCACAGAAATTAGTCCTAAGAAGTCGAGACTTAACGTCCCAAACTTCGGAGGAAGAGTTTGATGAAGGACCGTTCTTCAAGATGATTTTCAAACTTCTTGCAAACATGCCCAACCAGCCTTACCAAGTAAACCTACACTTAACTTCGATAATATCTCAGTTAGCGTTACTCCCCCACCCGAATTTGCACGAGTTCTTGCTTAACCCTATGCTGCCGACGGCTAAGAAAACACCGACGCTGTTCAAAATTCTCCAGGACGTAGCGAGGAGGTTAACTATGGAAATTCCGAGATTAAGGAATTTTAAGAAGATTATTGAAAATACAAGGCTTTGGCTCATGAGTGAGGATCCTACTTATGATGAAAAGTAAGTATAAAATATATATTTGCCTGAATAATCATGCTAGTATACTTGACTTTGGAGTGATATTTAACATTCTGTATTCTAAGTTAATTTTTGAGTTACCATTTGGTATAACAGAAAGTAACAAGGAGGTAAAAGCATTGTGGTAATGAAATTTTAACTTTACCACGTATAGCATTGAGTTTGTGGTTGCTTTCCAAAACAAAACAGATTCTGATTTTAAATATATTGAGAAAAGAATACCCTTATCGAAGAGAAAACTTTAACAGTTAAAGGTCATGAAGTGATTCTTCATTTCCAGAGATAAAACTTTGAATACTCTCATTTCTGTGCTTGAAATATCCTTCGAAGATATATGACCTATTTATTCTGTGTTTGTGTCTTGCGTCAATTAATGCCCAACCGTACCGTACCGTAGCGTATATGCAAATCCATAGGTCGCTGGTTCATATCCGGCTCGTAGGACCAAATTATGTATGCTATTTCTAGCTATAGTAGGAATCAGGGTGACTTCTTCTTCTCTATTTCAATGAAAATGCGCAGATATGAAAGGTGATGATGATCTATTCTTGAACAATGCTTAAAGAGAAGTACTATGTGATAATTCTTCTCGTGTGGTTAGTGCCTAACCTGGTGTCAGAGTTTTATTTGCATTGTTAAAACTTAAAAACTAAACGTATTTATGGAGCATTGGTAATAGTTACAAATGAAGCAACGCGATTGGCTCTTCAGATAGGCGATAGGTGATAGGCGGTTATCATTGGTTGATGAAGATTTGGTAAAAGATGCGTTCATAAGCTTGAACATTCAAAATTACAAATCGAATAACCTCCTATTACCAACGTTATAACAATATACTAATGAGATGGCTAGAAAGGAGGTGACTGCTGAGATGACGAGTAATAGAGAAGTGTCGAAGAAGACAACTTGCTGCACCGACCCCAAATTAATTGGGCTAAGGGCAGGAGAATGATATATACATATTAATCTTGCGTATTTTGCTTTCCAGTGCTGACCACAACCAGCTCGTAGAAAGTCTGATAGTCCTGGAGGAATTCTGCAAAGAGCTTGCAGCTATAGCATTCGTCAAGTACCAACACACGTTACATAATATGCAGAGATAAAATCCTTTGTGTATAGATATGTGGCGATATAGATCGGCGTAAAATGATATTTGTGTGGCTGTGGGCTGGCGAGTGTCTTACTGGTGAATACTCAAACCTCAACCGAATAACTCGATATACTCAGAAACAATTAGTTATGGTACCTGTCATATTTTAATGCGTTTGTCATGTATCCGAACATTGTTAAATTCTTTGTTAGGTTAGAAAATAGTTAAATTCTATGTTAGGTGTGGGAAATATACCAATACCTACCATCAATTAAAGCGTTTTACAGGGAGAGACTTGAATTATATTTGTAAGACCTCAAATGAGTCCGGGGGGCTTAAGATGGTCGCTAATCACGTTAAAATTGTCACAAACGCAATTCATATTATGACCATTTTACGAATTGAAACGTAATGTATATTATTATCGTTTTATGATTCTTCTAAAGCGGCCATTTTAGGCCCTCAGGGGGCCTAAAATGGTTGCCTTAGCAGAATTAAAATTATTCGAATTAGATTTATTTATTTTTCTGAAACAATATGAATTTGATGCATTAATTATTCGTTCACGACTCGTCATCATACACACACCTAACTGATACTAAATTCGAAACAAAGTTCTGCGTAAACTCATTATAGATTGCCATCCACACTATAAAATAGAAAGTTGGGGCTAACCCTAAAAATGCAGCGTTCACTTGCAAGTCGTTTAGTATACATAATAATATGCTGTGTAACAAGATGCTAAAGTATTACGTTATTTATATAAAGCTTAGCTATAGTACAAAGAGGGAATTTATGCATTTCAAGCCTAAGTTAGCTATTCAGTTTGATTGTTTTAAAAGTATATAAATTTAATTTATTTTGTTATATTTTATAAGATCAGTCATTTGCTTATAAACAAAATAATACCAGAAGGCTTTATAATTTTAATGTAAATTGATATTGTTTTTTTTTTAATTAAGATTTCTTTTAGATATGAGTTTCTGTGCAAATTGACTATTTTAGTTTAATTGTGCACAAAAAAAATAGTTAATAGTATCATATTAGGTCACAATATTCTATGATAAATCATGAGCGAACTTAAAGGTAAGTACTACCAAACATTTGAAATATATTTATAGTTGCTTTTTAATTTATTTTTATTATAATATAATATTCTGCTATTCAGAGCGAGTTCATTTTATTTTATTGACATTTCTATTGACTGAAGTTTTCTGTTCGAATTGTAGATATTCTACTATTTAATGTTATTAGCAAAACAAATACATTTTTAACCTTTTGAACGCAAGAGCATAAAGGCACGCGCGTGCCCTCCACGCCAAGCCACAATTTCACCTACCACTTTAACACATAATAGGTCTTTCTTTTCTAACTATGATATTGTCGTTTTTTCTCAGATTTTGTTCCGTTTGTAACTTTGACGTATAGTTATATATTTTCTTAATTCCATTTTTATTGGATTAATTGTTACGTTACGTACCTTTTAGAGTTCAAAACCAGTACTAGTAGTGCATATTACCTCATAGGGTAGTGTGTCAAAACACCTGTTTCAATGTGCCGTCGGTTTTACTACTTCAAGTATATTTTTGTCATAGACTGTGTTTTGAGAATTTAAGATACGCAGTGCAGCGCAGCTTTTTTCACTCTAACTATAGTTTGCAATAGCATCATAATCGGTTCAGACGTTTCCAGGAAAAAATAAAAATGTTAGTATGGAAATATCACTTTTCACTAAATCTTCCATACAAATCGGCAATTTCATACTTAAACCCTAATATTTGAGTCGTTTGGTGTATAGGGTACGCGCTTGCGCGTCACGACAGTGGCGTTCAAAAGGTTTAGGAATATAAGATTTAAAAAAATAGATGCATGCCTTTTCTGTGCCTAATTTTTAAATTAGGTGTACGTTGAGAATTATAGACCAATTGTAGTCAAACCTATCGCCATTATAATATTGTAAACTATTCAGCACTGATTCGAATAAATCCTCATCCATATTGGTTTTTTGTTGAACAATCTTCCTTATCAATGCGGATAAACGGCCTAACTTGTAACAGTCCATCAGGGGCCTTAGTCTGCTATTGCAATAGTGTCAGAATGGTCTATCATTGATTTAATAAGTCCCCGCGCAGACGAATTACCCTTTGTACGCACATCAAACGAGTTTCGAACGCGCTTCAATACGCCGTGGGCTAGGGGCCTTATTAAATCAATTATAGACCATTCTGACACTATTGCAATAGCAGACTAAGGTCCCAGGCCTTTTACCAACCTCCGTTTCTAATTTCGTGTTATCTGTCTTTTCTTTAACTAGATAATAATGTACTTATTTATGCTAATTTAGTGTCCAACTGAAACAGGATTTTCAACCGAAACCGAAACAGAAAATTCGGCCCTGGTCCCAGTTTCGGCCGAAACTGAAACAGAACATTCTGCCCTGGTCTCAGTTTCGGCCGAAACCGAAACAGAACATTCGGTTCTGGTCCCAGTTTCGGCCAAAACCGAAATATAACCGGTTAAAAAAATTTGACTTTTTATATTAATTGTGTCCGCCGATGTGATATAGGTAGTAAGAAAGTTCTTGGAATGTTGTCCAGTTTGAAGTTCTGTGTCTCCATCTAATAGGTATTGCGCTTATTTTACACCCTGTATTCAATTCTCATTTCTTATGGCATTTTAAAATCTTATTTTTACACTCAATGGATCTAAATGTATTGAGTGTAAAAATAAGATTTTTTTTCCGGACTATGGTCAAACTGAAAACTAGGTAACGCGGGATATTGAAAGTTAAAATTCAAACTCATTCGCTAGTTACTTTTGAATACAAGTTTCAAAAACTTTATTTTAAATACCTCCCTGACCCCATGTACATATACATCAGCACAATGTTTTGGGTGTGTTAAATTGAGTCCTAAAGTAAACCGTGATTTTTCACCCTAAAAACAAAGTAGTTTCCCAGCAATAATTTTGCGTTGAGTTACTTAGTTTCATGTACAGAATGCTTGATTAACGGCATCGTGTGGGGCCCGTTTACATTTTGTATAAGACAGTTCACACGTGTTAAATAAATTAAAAGGAAAAAAAAAAAAAAAAAACGCTAGAATGGCGGCGAACTCAGCGATTACGAGCAAGGAACTCACCCGAAGTTAGCCTACAGACATACGACAATTCACGAATCTGGTTTCGGCTCCACCAAAGCTCTATAGCTTTGGTGGAGCCGAAACCAGATTTTTTGGCCGAATCTGGCCGAAACCGAACCTTCGGTCGGACACTAGATATTATACAATGTTTCCGATTTGCCTATATAGGGTGGAAGGGACATCGACGCTCAAACGGTGACCACGTGTTCAGTACATCATTCAAGACAAGACCAAGACATCCACAGTATAGAAGTTTTACATCGGTAATTAAAATTTAAAAAAATGCCAAACTTATAAGTACTGTCAATTACGGGATATCTTCCGTGATTGTAAACCGTGAAAGCTTAACTCTTCCTGTGCCCGGAACGTAGATCCACGCGAGACACAATAGGTTTTTAATTGTGTCTATATACTCGGCATACGAAAGGTTAAAACAGTGTTGAAAAAAATGCCGCTCCATACATTTTGACCTTGAGCTATTTTGTAGTGTTTTGTGCAGCATGAGTTTGGCACAAATAAAATGCGATGTAAGAAAATAAGAAATTGTAATGGAAGTTAATAGAAATTGGTTTACAAAGTGTTGACGCCGTTGACGGTGCGGTGTCGTAGTTTCAAAGGCGGCGCGGGCACGTGACGCCTGACGGCCGCACCGCGTGAAGTTCGCGCTAGTTCCGGGCCTCTTGCTTCCCTCCGCTCGTTAGTCCACAGATTATGTTTTCTTAACATAGAGAATAGCATTTTTTTTTAATGCCGATGAATAATTTCTATGTGGTGGGGTATGTATTCGGAATGATGATCACATATATGGTAACTCTTTGTACGTCGACGCCCCTTCTACCCTGTATTTTCCATAATGTGTATTCAACTTGTCATTAATTCTAGTCTGAAAGGGTACTGTTAGCCTACTCTAACGAAAATAAACCGAAGCTTCGCTATAGTCAACACTGCCATCATTCGGATACTTTTTAAAAATGTGTCAAAACCTGCTTCGAGTCCGATAAGAGAGTAGACTTACACAGCCCAATAATAATAGTATATTACATTATAGAAAACACCAGTGCAATATATTTTTATAAACATTCCTTACAGAGAAACCAGCTAATTTAGTGCTTTGGTTCCATATTAGAAATACAATATACATACGTTTTATTTGTTGCACAAATACATACTTGTTATGATTTATTGTTTATGTAATAAATGCCTGAATTTGCTGTTGAAATAAAATGTGAAATGATATCTGTTTTATTATTTATCTTCCTAATTAGTTATACCTTTTCTTTATCACATCTTCCAGCCCTTGTCTCATGTTACTTGTGGTCGGCGCAACACGTTTGTTTCTTCCCCTCTCCCCTGTCAACCGTCACGCTATCACTTACTCCATTTTCTTTCATATTATTCCTCACACAAACCATCTATCGTTTCCTTGGTCTTCCTCTCCCTCTCCATCCATCAACATTGGTACCTACACTAATACACATAAAGACACTCTCTCCATCCACAAACGTTTACACACATCCCCATCCAATACATCATCATCACATCCCATCCATTTACACTTATCTCTCTTTTAGTCACATACGATTCGTTCCTCCTCATCGATCACCTTTTATGAGAAAATATTTTAAAAGCAAAATAGGTTTTATAGATTCCTATGTCCTAACCCAAGTCTACCAATCTACAAATGTGCCAAATTACATCCTAAATCGTTTTGCCGTTAAGGGTTGCGCCTCATCCAGCAGCACGGAATCGCAAAAAGGTAATAGACAGGCAGTCACTTTTGCATTTATTATCTAAAAAGGCTTACAAACCAAAGGCAGGTCAGTAGCAGCGCAGGAGATATCACACTGGGCCCGTCGGTGGATGCAAACCGGCGCACCATTCACCAACTGCACCGGAGCGCTCAGCTCCCGGTGTGACGAGTGAATGTGGCGGCCATACTGACAGACCCGTGCACCCGTGCCACCCGCCGAGCGAAGGAGACAGACAGCGGCCCAGCGCTGGGTTTGGCGCAGGGCAGTATTCCGGCCAGCTCGCGTTCAAATTTAGTGTTCAACGATTCAGATGATTTGTTCTATTACAGCTAGCACGAGCACGACATCAAGCCGCGTTGCTACTGCTGACCTGCTTTTGGTGTGTAGAAACCTTAAGGCCTCGCAAGCTGTTTATTCATCAATTATTTCAAATAACTAACGCCCTGCAAATATTTTTTCTTAGCCTGTCATGTGTCCCACTGCTGGGCAAGGGCCTCCCCTTCCAAACCTCTCTATCTTGTGCGATATCTGGCCATGTTCGCCCCGCAAACAAGATCTGCAGGGCTATTGCGTATCTCTTTTGACAGTTCATAGTTACGAGTTTTGATATACAATGATTGTTCTGCACGGGTACCGTCAGTTGAAACCAACAAGAACGTTCATTGTATATCAAAACTCGCCAAGTGATCATCACTGTGAACTGTCAGCAGAGATACGCAATAGCCCTGCAGATCTTAACACCACCTCCGCCGCGATCTACCTCGACGGCGATTTCCTCCGTCAAGATATATTGTTTAGTTTTTTTTTTGTAATAACATTTTTCATGTAAGTAACATTTAACATTGGATAAATAAAACACAAGTAATAAAATGCAATGGTGATTATATTTTTCTCAAATATTAAATAATAATGCGTAATAAACATAGTTATAACTATCAAACAAAAGTTGTTAAAAGTATGTACAACATGGAATTGTAACATTTAACCATTTACGGGAAGACATTCTTGGTTTTATCTCTAAATAGTTAAAAATAAAGTAATTAAGTAGTTATTTTAATTAAATATTACAGCAGGTATAAAACAACTAATTAATCAATAACTAAGTTCCGATGAAATAAGAAAATCTTTAACACAAAATTAGACCCTTTCATAAAGATTGTCTTATAATTAACGTCTTTCATTGGTTTTAAAAAATATCACAAAAACCTTTAAGAACAATGGTCAACGTATACCTCGAATAATAAAAAATACATATCAGAAATATCTTCCCATAAATAATTAAAAATCTATAAACACACTCATCCATCTTACATTCTCACAGTTACTTACATAAATACATACATGTAACATTAAATATTTGTTTAAGTTTCCAACTACTTGATCGTTACAAATCATACGGTTTTCATATTTATTTAAACAATAATGGTTACTTGTACAAATACGGAATAAGTTAGAGATTGTACTATGTTTTAATACGCCTGTCCTCAAGGCTAGTGGCAAAAGTAACCTATTTATACGAAAAACAATAGTCATTTAATTAAAACTTCAAGAGGCACTTGGCGTTTTTACTTGGAAATGAAATCTTCTATTAAGTACGCTCAAGTCAGGTTTTATGTAGAAAATAGATCTGAAACGCCGTTCAATGTACAGGGCTACGCCTAATTACGGCTTAAGCTCCGCCTCTTTGGGTGGCTAATCATCAATAACTGCACTAAGGTACGCAGTGATGTTCGATTCAGCATTTTTCGCGTGACAATTTGAAACAAAACGTCAGGGTAGTCCGCGAAATTCAAATGTTCTTACGTTTTTTGCAATTTGCAAGTCAGTGTCAGGTTGTATGTTGATGAAAATATGAATCGTGTCCCGTAACATGTATGGAGTTACAGAATTATAATCATATACAACCTCCTAAGTTTATTTAATCCCTTTCATTAACTATTTCATGAAAAAGTCAGTCCATTGAATTTCGCGGGCTATCCTGGCGCTCCCACCTTAGTGAAACGCAGCATGTTCTGCGCAGCGTGAGGTGCGAATTAGCTAAATAGACCTTAGCACAACTCAGTACAGCTTAATTCTGATTAGTCACTTGTGACGTGCATTTTTCATGTAATCATGCACAATAACAGAATGAAAACTTTTCAAAAGTTTTCTACTACTTACATAAACTGATATACACGTTAACAATATAAAACAACAAATAAGATCACAAACAATTTGATTTAACTGCCTATCTAAGTATCAAAGTTGTCACTGTATTTATTTAGCTACAAGTATTTAAAATATTCAACAAAACTGTTACTATTTAACGGTTTTAAAAATTAAAATAAAAGTTACTTTACAAAATGTTTTTTTTACGAGAAATGTATCCGAAACAAAATTGACGTTAAAAAATTACTTTCAAATATAGTCATTTTATATTTGTGTCAAAATAGGATATATTGAAAATAGCAAGATATGACTATACGGGGTGTAACAAACCCTTCACGAAGCCGTCAACCAAACATTCTGTACATCAAACTAAGTAACACTAAAATATAATTACGGTAGCGCTCAATATAACGCACTCAAATTATTTTGTTGATGGATGCATTGAATAGGCGATCATGGAGATATAAAAGTACAACTAGACCATTTAAAATAAGTATTTTATGAGAATGTGTAAAAATGTTGGAACGTTGATCTCCAATATATCCGTAACTAGAAGGTTCCCAGGCCCTGCAGTCTCGAAATAGATAGCGGTCGCAAAGCTATAACGATGCGGATTTATGGTGGACGCAAGCCGTACGCGACCCGCCGATGTCGGCTTCCACTTTAAATCCGCATCGTTATGAGTTTGCGACCGAATTCGGTTGCGATCGCTATCTATTATCGCTAGCTATTATCATCTGGTATTTTTAGAACAAAAAGCAAAAATCGCAATGACGGTAAGAACAAATGCCTGTCGGCTTCGTCAAGGATATTTCTACATCTGTTATTTATTATAAGTATGAATTGGAAAAATACTAACTACATATCATGGACATTACATACAGTTGCCTAAATAATATTCCCATTATTTTAATGTATTTACAATTTAATTCAAGAAACAAATTGAGTTAGTAATATACCGAATTCTGTTTTATTAGACAATCAATATGTAATGAAATATTTATAATATCAAAACTATACTATCGTCGCCCAATTATTCGCAAATCATGTTTCATATTTATTTTCTTCAGATATTGGTTGAAAAAATATACTTTTTCATGAATTTGCGACATGGCAACATTGGGTGTCTTGTAGTATAAAGACGTTTACAGATAATTCAAACAATGCGACTTTTTCTGGTTTGTTACTACTAGCTGCACATTTTTTCATGTATTGCGCAATAAAACATAACCATCCTTGACGCAGTCGGTAAAATGACAATGGAACTTTCGAACTTCAAAATTCTCGCGTATAGGCCCCCTCGCACCACAAATCACTACATTCTTTTAGAACACGATGCGTGCTAAACGAATTTAGTTATTTGTTGCACAAGCTGGCCTCAAAAATCAAATTTTATAGAATTATAAATCTACGTACTATTTTACATAAGGTATTTGCGGCTCATAAACATTTTAGAATACTGTAGAACATGTGCATTGTCAAAATATTCTGTAAAGCGGTCTATGTATATGAAACGGTTACACAGTGCTACAAGGATCTTTTGCGGTTGAAGAACATTGTGAGGAGAAACAAAATAGCGATGTTAGTTCCGATTTTGGCCGCGCGACAAAAGATACTTGTGTAGCTGTATCTAATCGTATCTCAGAGTATTCGACTAGTGGGTCCAACTGCCTGAATATTGGCTATCAAATGTCACATAACATTATTTATTTATAATTGTACCACTGCTAGTATAGCGTTTATGGCGACTGAGGACGACTAGCAAAGTTTTATATCTTGCTAACATAACCTATTTATTGTGTCTGAGATCCTCTAATAAACCTTGATTTGTCCAAGTTAATATTCAAGTAAAACTTTTGATTGAGTGTTTAGCCAAAGCAACACATCAAGCTATACATTTCCAGTCTAACATGGCCTCGCTTTGTATAGATTTCCCGTATAGGTTTTGTGTAGCTTCATTGGCCGTCGTGCGTTAGTACGCACGACGGCCAATGAAGCTATGTATCTAGTGATAAACTACATCGTTCACTAGACCCCGCCATCCCCTTCGAACCTAACCTGTCCGAGTCGGGGTGCCACAAGTCTAGCTCACAATATTCTAGATACACTACATAAATAACCTCTAGTAATGAACATCTAAAAAACCAGACTCGTCAAATGTTTGTCTAGCTAAACTTTGCATAGAAAACCCAAAATATGGCAAGAATAGGTTACAGAAAACTTTGCTGCAGTCGTTTAGACATGCTTTTGTTTACATAGTTTGATGATTCTATTCTACTTTCTGTTTAGCGATTGATAAATCAAAGATTAATAAAAGTAATCAATCATTTTTCGGTCGTTTTGCCCCAGTCGTCTAAACTGCCACCTAGCGGGATTCCATAACATTTTTATATTAAATAATCAGAAACTAAATATGAGATTTGGGCTCTCATTTTCTACGAAGCATAAATTACAAATAAAATTATACAAAATTAAACATTTTTAGCCAAGGATTGTAGGCAATGTCGTTGATAAAAAAATTAAATTACCGCGAAACTACATACGATATGTCATAGTTCAGAAGAAATGGAACAGTAAAATAAAACTAACTTGAATGGAACAATGAAAACTATTTATAAAAGAATGTGATGAACGGTTTAATTATTAACAAAGAATAAAAAAAAAAAAACCGAAATATTACACGATCAGTATCACATATGATTCAGGATCTTGAAAACTTATATAAGACATAACATTACGGTTGTAATCACTGAAGAGTTAGGCAGAGGTGTACCTAATAGTACACCCACATTTCGCACGTTATGTTTTAAGTCCCATGTAATAGGGGGCGAGCCTATTGCCATCAACCGGGCACAAATCCAGACTCCGTGGCTGCTATTAAGAAATACGTGATGGAAAAACCTAATAACACTTTGCCCGACCCGGGAATCGAACCCAGGACCTCATGCTCAACAGTCGCGCTGCTTACGACCACTAGACTAACGACGCAATTAATAAGTTCAAAACTATGTAAATTGACGAGGCACAGTCTCCCTATAACACCCCTATAAATGACTTAAAAAAAACTAGCAACTGTGTTCATTACAGTTCCACCTACCCTTCGGCGAAAACAATTAGTGTGATATTTATATAAAGTTCAAGGATTAACTAACTAACAAAGAAAAAAAAATAACCTATACTAATATTACAGTGACTACAACATATCGTAGGTCGCCGCGTATTTGATCTACACCGAGCAGTAATTCGCTAGTTTACAATAATCTAATCTACATTACGTTATACATACATATACATACAATTGTGTTTACATCTATATGTTATCAGCTTCAGTGTGGAACTTATCACCATTTTTTGATATACATCTGTGGGAAAGAAAATTGGTATTTAGATTTTTAGTAGTATAGCTAAATTTACTTTATGCTTTTATTCACATATACATAATTATGTATAATCATGTATACGTAATGTTATCAAAATTTTGTAACAATATTTTGATTTAAAAGAGTGTCCATGGAGTTTCTTGCCCATTCTTCTTCATAGAGACCTACGCTTTGGAAAGGGGAAACTATAGTACTTTCAAAAGTTATTATGCCTTGTGATTGTGACTGTAGCTTCCCCCTTTTTTGGTTTTTTGACATTCAATAGTGCCTGTAATGGTCTAATTGAAATAAATGCTTTGAGTTTAAGTTTTGAGACTTGAACCGTAGGTTTTGAACTTTACGGCCAGCGAACCGTCATTGGTTAAAATTTGAGCATGCCTGTCTACACTAGTGACTTAAAAAAAAACCGAGCTCAAGTTTTCTTTGATTGCTTTACTTTTACCCTCTGACGTCGATCTTCAAAATTCATCCTGTATTCTTAAATTATTGTAGAGGTACCATCAGCGTGTTTTTCTTCTTTATGTGTATTAATGCAGGTACTAATATTGATGGATGGAGAGGGAGAGGAGGACCAAGGAAACGATGGATGGATTGTGTGAGGAATACTATGAAAGATAAAGGAGTAAGTGATAGCGTGACGGTTGACAGGAGAGAATAGAAGAAACAAACGTGTTGCGCCGACCACAAGTAACATGAGACAAGGACAGGAAGACAATGAAGTGGACCGATAAAGTTGCAATAACAGAGCATCAACAAGGCCTCGTTACAAACGTCAGAAAACTGAACTGTTGGCTTTTCAACGGCGCCAAGAAATGGGTTAATAATCCAGGTATATGCAAGAAATACAAAACTTTTTTTATTTCTTTAAAATGCCTTGTATTGGACCATAAAAACATTGTGGTACACTTGTTTAATTCTCTAATACAACACTTATTTAACAATTTAATATTGGTGAAACGGAACGCAAACAGAACGCATCGATTCCGGTAGTGACGTCAAAATCCATGTGTCAAAGAAACACTTTTAATTGAAAAGTACTTAAAGTTTCACTAAGATTTTACTATAATTTTTGCTTAGATAAAGGACTTATAATAATAATAATAAAGCCTTTTATTTCGGACTTTTACAATTGTTTCTTAAACTACTGCACTTTGACTTAAATATATTTTACTTAATTAAAATTGTTCGCGTATTTGGTACTTCTTTACTTTCTGTAAGTCCGTTTGCCAGTTGGCAAAGGCCTCCTCCAACCTACTCCATTCTATTCTCTCTCTGGCTACTCTACTCCATGTTATGTCTGCAACCTGCCTGATATCATCGTCCAATCTTTTTTGTTGTCTACCTCTTTTCCTTTTTCCTTCCCTTGGGTACCATTGTGTGACTATTTTGCTCCATTTATCCTTTCCTCTGATCATGTGCCCCGACCACTTCCATTTTAGCCTTTTTATTTTTAGGGTTACATCCTGTACCTTGGTCTTCCTCCTCATGTTGATGTTTCTTGTTTTATCGCTCTTCTTTATTCTTAGCATGCTTCTTTCCATTGCTCTTTGGCAAATGGCAATTTTATTGGTTGTGTTTTTTGTTATGGTCCATGTTTGACTTCCATACATTAAGATTGGTAGAATACAGATATTGAATAATTTGCTCTTTGTTGCTATGTGTAGGTTTCTGTCTTTCATTACTTCCCTTAAGCCCCAATACCTTTTCCAACTGTTTGCTATTCTTCTATCGATTTCTTTGTTTATGTTATCTTTGGGTGATATCAGCTGTCCGAGGTATACATATTCTTCAACATAGTTAATGTGTGACTCGCCTACTTTTATGCTATTTTTATTTCCATTGGTCATTACTTTTGTTTTTTCGGGATTTAGTTTTAGTCCTACCTTTTCACTTTCAGATGCTAGTTCGTTTAACATCATATTTAGGTCTTCTGGCGTTTTTGCGAATAACACAATATCATCGGCAAATCTCAAGTGAGTTAGTTTGCGGCCGTCGATATTTAAACCTAGATTTCCCCATTCAAAGCTTCTGAAGATCATTTCCAAAACAGCTGAGAAAAGTTTTGGAGAAAGAGGATCTCCTTGTCTTACTCCTTTTTGTATCTTAAAAGAATCTCCTTTCTTTTCTAGCTGAATACACGCCGAGCTATTTTTGTATACATTTCTAATCAATCTTATATATTTTTGTTCTATCCCTTGTTCTCTTAACGCCTCCCAAATGTTTGTATGTATTAACGAGTCGAATGCCTTGCTATAATCAACGAATGCTAGATAGTATATGAGTTGATATTCCTCATACTTCTCGATGATTTGCCTTACAGCGTGGATATGATCAAGTACTGAGTAGTCTTTCCTAAAACCTGCCTGTTCTATTGGCTGTTGTTCATCAAGTTTTCCTTCCATTCGCTTGAGTACGATCTTTGCAAATATTTTGTACAGGTTGGACATCAAACTTATTGGCCGGTAGTTTCCGATATCGTACTGATCACCTTTTTTGTATAGGAGGATTATATTAGATTTAGTCCATTGCTGTGGAATCGTTTCTGTATTAATAATGTCATTAAAGATTTCTTGGAGAATAGGAGTTATTGTCTGCTTCGCTTGTTTTAGTACTTCGTTGCTTACTCCGTCGGGTCCTGGAGCTTTATCATCTCTTTGGGTTTCTATGGCGAATTCTATTTCTTCCTGCATGATGCTGGGTACGGATGAGATTTCCAACAATTCTATTTCTTTTTCCGCTATGGTACTTTCGTATAGTTTCTTGTAGTATGCAGTAGCAATTCCTAATATTCCTTGTCTTCGATTTTCCTTCAATCCATTGTTACCTTTCACCTGTACGATCCAGTCCTTTTTGTTAGTTAACTCCATATATGCCTTTTTTATTCCTCCTGTCTGTAGAATATGTCTCTCTATTGTTTCCATTCTTCTTTGAATTCTATCTTTTCTAATACTTTCTTTTATTTCTTTGCTGAATTTAGCTATTTGCTTTCGACTGTCGTTGGTATTTTTTGATTTAATTAGGTCGGCTCTTTGTTTAAGAAGGTTAATAGTTTTGGCAGTCATCCACTCGTTACATAGGCCTTTGCTATTAGTCCCTTGCTGAATGGATGTTTTGATTGTTCCTTCTAACCAGTTGTATTTTTCTTGCACCTCCATGTTTGTTGCCTCTTTATTGTAATCTATAACTTTTGTCGTTATGGTATTGGCTATTTTGGTTGTTTGGTATTTGGTAGGTTTTGTGTTCATCACATTACTTCTTGGTCTTGGGTTGTTTGGCGGGGTTGTCATCAGTTCTGCTCGAATCATTCGATGGTTAGTATTGAAGTTGAAATTGCTTATGGCTTTCATGTTCGAGAAGTATCTGCTTTTACTAGACATTATGAAATCTATTTCGTTTTTTACGTTCCCGTCTGGTGATATCCAGGTCCACATCTTACTTTCTTTCTTCTTAAACATCGTGTTTAGGACTCTCAAGCCATTCTCCTGTGCGAAGTTGACAAACTTCTCTCCGTTTCTGCTTCTGGTCTTTTTTCTATATAAAAATGGTCCCAGGACTGTGTCTTTTTCTAGTTGTCGTTCTCCAATTTGGCCATTGAAGTCTCCCATCACAACAAGGTTTTTGTGAGCATGGTCTTGGATTGTTTTATTTAGCTCTAGGTAGAATGAGTCTATTGATCCTATATCAGATTGTTCCGTAGGCGAGTATACTTGTATGATGGACCATGGATCCTGGTAACCCGGTAGCTTAAGATTCATCACTGCTATGCGCTCTGATACTCCTATAAAGCTCTCCACATAATTTGTAAGGTGTTTTTTGATAATAAAACCAACTCCATACTGACCTGGGGTCGTTCCTATATGGTATAGAAGGAAGTCTGGATGGGAAATATTTTTTTCTCCCATCCGCCTTACTTCACTAAGGCCGACGATGTCCCATTTAATCTGTTTTAACGCATATGTTAATTCTGCAAGGTTTTCGTCGTTTTTCAGTGTAAGTACATTGAGAGCTGCAACATAGATTTTTGGTTTTCTGTGACTGTTTTCGCACTTTATTTCTTGTGTCGTTGGAGGGTTGTGGTCTCTGTCCCCCACGAGGACCAGTCGGCTTGGGGGAGATTGTGTTATTTCTTTTGTTTGGTTTTCGTAGTTTGGTTGGATTATCCGTTTGCCGGTTGTTAGTTGCTATTGGTTATTATGTGCGTGGATGTCAGTGAGAGAGTTTGATCGGGTTCTCATCAAATCGAAGGCGTTTTTCCTGTTAGTTTTAATAGAACTTATCGTCTGTTGCTTTTTAGGATTAGTAGTTGACGTCGACTGTGGTGACGTAGATAGTTCTCTTTTCCTTTTGTCGGTGTTGGGGCCTCTAACTACTAGTTTATCATATTTCAGAAAAGCAGTATTTCCCTTTTTCTTCTCATCTAGTAGCTGTGGTAGCAAAGCCTTTTTCTTTTCTATAACTTCCTTAGAAAAGTCTTCCGATATAAAGATTCCCTTTAAACTCTTTTTATTCTTTATAATTTGGTCTTTTTTCCAACCGTTTGTGAATGAGAATAACACAGGTCTTTGTTTGTTCTCGACTTTATTTTTCCCTAGACGGTATAGTCTGTTCACTTCATTTTCCTCCACAGACAAATTTAAGTCTCTTTTGAAGATCTCCTTAACGATTCGAAATAGCTCTAAACTTGATTTTTCGCGTTCATCTAATCCATAAATAACTATGTTGTTACTTCTCTTTTCTTTTTTTAAATATTCAATATTCAATCTCGTTCTCCAGGTTACAAATTTTTTTCTTTAATTCTTCATTTTCTTCAATCATAGGGGTTAGTTTTTCATCTATCCGATCCATTATATTCTTCGTAAGAGATTCTTTAAGATCATTTGTTTGTTTCTGCATTTCTATCTTCATTTTATCGAATAATAATTGAAATTGCTCGTCCATGTTGTCGAATGAAATTACGTGAAACGAAACGTAAATGCGAGTTGGTAAAAGGCGTTTGTTTGTGATGGCAACACTCAAGTTAGTTGTCAACCTAGCCAACTGACAGTTCGGGTTTTGTTGTTTATTTTACCAACTGTCAAGTTGACTTTAAATGCTTGAATGATTTTGTATATTCTAACCTCAATTATTGTGGATGTGAGCTAAAGGACTTACATTATAGTAAAACTATTCTACTAAGGGCAAAAAATTTGATTTAAACAAGGCAGATAGAGGTAAGTGACATCAAATGCTATGACATGAATGGCCGCGATAGTCATGGACGTTTGAACTGTCGTAGAAAATTGCAGGAGTTTAATATTTTTTTTGTGCGACAAGCAGTAGTTGAAATTAACTTTTAATTATTTTCTTGGGTTGATAGTACTGCATATTAATGATTTAAGTGAAAAAAAATTACATGCCTATTCGCGATGTACCGTCGCGTTAAAAATCACCTGTGCTTCTAGGGCTATACGTACGCATGCTAGGCAGTCGAGTGTTATTTGTATCACGACATGTGCAATTCTCATACAGTTCATGCCATTATGAGAAATTTAGGATGCTTACCTATCTAGCGGTTTGGCTGTCGCCTCACCACCAAGAAAAGAAGGGCGACTTGTGCTGGAAGCGTTGCTGGAACGAGTCGAAGAAGCGGGACGAGGTGGAGCCGCTCTTGGACCTGGAAGAATATAATTACATTAATAAATGATACAAAACAAACAAACAGGAAATCTTTAAGTCTATACTCAAGGCAAGATCTGTGCTTGAATATTGTACACGGTGTAACAAGACCCTTCACGAAGCCGTCAACCAAGCATTATGTACACACGGCTACACATCAAGCTATACATTACCAGTTTATGCTGATCTCGCATTGTATAAGATTTCCGTACAATGCGAGGTCAGCTTATACTGGAAATGTATAGCTTGATGTGTAGCCGTGTGTACATCAAACTAAGTAACTTTACGCAAAAATTATTGCTGGGAAACGACTTCTTTTTTGGGGTCAAATATCACATTTTTCCGTAAATCTCTATGTAACACACTTAAATCACTGTGCTGATGGATATAGTAGGGGGGGGGTCATGGAGGTTTTTTTAGTAAAAATCTTACATTAAAAACTTGTATTTTAAAAAAAAAACTTGTATAAACGTTGGAACTTTGACCCCCAATATCTCCGTAACTGGAGATGAAGAAGGTTCCCAGGTATGCTCTAAAGAAAAAAATGATCGCAATGACGGGGAGAACATGTACCTTTCGGCTTCGGTAAGGGTCTTGTTACACCCTCTATAGCCCTTAGTTTTCTGATTATGAATCAAATTAAATTAGATTATGAATTGCATTAGATTACTTTATGTAGACACCCGGAGTATTCCAGGTGTATCCCGGAATATCCCAACGAAAAAGGGGAAAAACAATAAAAAGTGTTCTTTTTTGTACAAACATGTGATTTGCAAAGTATACTTATTGGTTTTTTTAATGTACCAATAAAGATATGGTTTCGAAATATCTTCTGATAGTGGCCCCCGGCCACCGCAGGTGCGGGCCTGTGGACAGTGAACTATGGGCTAAAAAAGGGTCACTTGTGACCAAACTTGGTCAAATTTTAATAAGGACATCGGCTTTTATTAAATACCACTTTTTGGCTTACGAGAGCAAAACTGGCTATACAGCATGTAACAGAAAGGGTATAATCATATGGAATACTGTGGTACGGACCATCAAATTGAACAACTTTCTCTATGGGACCACCATCGAAATCGTAAAAAAATAATCAGCTGTCCCATACATTTGGGTCGAGTAGGTATTGAAATTTTGTATAGGACAGCTGATTATTTTTATACGATTTCGATGGTGGTCCCATAGAGAAAGTTGTTCAGTTTGATGGTCTGTACCACAGTATTCCATATGATTATACCCTTTCTGTTACACGCTGTATATAGATTAAACAACAACACATACCTCTCTACAATAACGGCCGGCATCTGCACCAGCTGCACGGGACTCTTGTTGTCCTTGAGCGCCTGCGTGAGGTTCAGCACCTGGCCGCGCATGACGGACATCTGGCGCTCGAACAGGCTCTTGTCGAAGCCCTTGTCCTGCTGTGACAATGTCATTGTTGTCAACGTGAACATTTTTGTTTACACATGCAATCTACTTATGAAATTGAAAGCTAAGAATAAGGATGACATCACATTTACACGCACTGATCGTCATTTATTGTCATCTTTTGCCATATTTTAACGATACGCTGATTTTATCTAAAATATAATCTGGTCTTTAGCAATGAGAATAAAGATCACTGATTTCGACTGGAATTTAGATTTGATGGGTTTCATAGCCGCGAAAAATATGGAAATGATTCCAACTATCGTTCTTATTATCTTACTAAAGTTCTCGTGAGTTATATGACAAATCATGCTTCAGAAAAAAAAACTAGCTTATAGTAACGAAGCTACAGAAAGTCGAATTTCTTGTAATAAAAACATGATGTGCCATATATTACAACTAAGTACTGTATGTATGTAATTATATCTTTTGTACTACGAATATGAATGAATAAATGAAAATTTCTTATAAAACTCATTTCAAAATTTATCTAAAATTCAGGAATATTGCCATAAAAATAAATCTACTTATTTATTGATAGGGCAATAATTTAGCAACTTACTTTGAATAATACGTTTAGTTCATCACACAGTTCTTGCACGAAGTTCATATCCGATAACAATGGAAGCACTAACTCTCTGGAAACAACAAGAAAATATTATATTAATATTAGACTATCATCTGAGGGCATGCAATGACTGCTGAGGTCCGTCTGGGATGGGTGACCATCCATTATAAACTGAGGCGCTATCGAGCCTCGGAAAGCAAGTTAAATATTAGGCCCGGTCTGCATTACTCCCATAGTATATTATTTTATACAAGGTGAAAACGTATTCTTCACGAAACCGTCAACCAAGCATTCTGTACATTAAATTATTACTTAGTTTGATGAACATAATGGTTGGTTGGCGGCCCTACGCAAAATTTAACGACTTTTTTATTTTGGCGTGTAAAATCACCGTTTATGGTAGGACTCAATGTAACGTATTCAAAATATTGAGCTGATGGATGCTTTGAATAGTACAGTGGTCATGGAGGTTGGAACCTTTGACGTCCGATATATCCGTAACTAGAAGGTTCCGAGGTAAGGTCGGGAACAAACTAGTACATTTTGATATAAGTGGGGAAACTTTGTTATTGCATTCGAGGCGGAACTAACACCCGAGCTGCAGGCGAGGGTGTTATGGAACCGAGAACTGCAAGAACAAATCCCCAAGCGTATCAAACGACGTTTTTCAATACACTTTCGAAGAAATAAAATATTAGAACCGAAAGTATTTTTGTCAGAAATTATTATGAAACTATGATTTAATTTGCTGCTTTATCGCGCTTTGCTTTCGCCAAGTTGAAGAAGAAGCAAAGGTATGTATGTATGCCGCTAAACAGCCTAATATGAAAAACAGAAAATTCAAATATTTTTTAATTTTAAACACAAATAAATGTTAATTTGTTATAAACGTAAATATTTGTTTTAAAAAATTAAGTTTAACTTTGTTAATCTATTTATAAACACAATTTAAATACTCAAAAAATATTTACGCCGTCAAGACGCATATATCTTTGCCGAGATTAAAAAAAAAAAACAATCACCGCCGGCTACATTCATTGAACCCATCTGGACTTAATATAAGTTTAGTTATCTGTGGAAATTTTTATTTCCGCACGTGTGCGGAAAAATATTAAAATCCACGCGTGTGAAATACATTGCATGTTGAACCTAATCATAGTGCGATAAGAACCGGTTTTCGAGAGTGTATTGAAAAAATAATTGCAATGACAGGGAAAACAAGTACCTCTCGGGTCTTTTTAAATCCGTTATGATTGCAGTAGGCTCGGCCCCTATTAAATGGGAGTTGAACATAGCTGGTGAAATGCTGGTGTACCATTAGGTACACGTCTGCCTAACCCTTCGGGGTGTGACTCACTTAGTCTCGTGGCTGAAGGGCAGCTTGGCCTGCGGCAGCCAGGCCCAGTGGTACGGGTAGGCGCGCCACGAGTCGGGGTGCTTGAACGGGAACGCGAGCCCGTTGTCTATGGCAGCTATGCGGACCTCCGCGCCCGACCACTCCTGGAATATTGATTACACAGATTCAAGATAAGATACAAGTCAGTATTAGGGTCAATGAGGGCTATTGTTTTTCAGCTCTCCAGATGGCGCCACTGTCGTGTAAGGTCATGTTAATAATTTATTTATTTTATACTTTAAAGTACCAATAACTTCATAAAAAGTTTATTTTATTACGTATAACAACATAGTGTAAACTTCAGATACATATTTACAATATTCTCCCTAAAATTAGCAAGCATGAAACATTTAAAAATCATTTTACCTCCAAGTAATAACAAATAAGAATCTAAGAAAACAAATAACAAATAAGAATCTAATAAAAATCTAAGAAATAAGATCTTAAGTTGCTAATTCAAATCTTACAAGTCATAATTAATCAGGAATGGCTCAATCTAGACCACAATCTTAAATATTAGTAAAAATACGTGATACAAAAGCACGCAAGGTGTCAAGTTTTAATGCCGCACATCCTCCCGATGTTTCCTTCAAGCAAGCAAGTGATAATTATACAATACGCGCATGAATCCGAAAAATCAGAGGTGTGTGTCTTGGGTTCGACCTCGAAACCAGGGGGCCTTAAATGGCCACTTTATCAGAATCATAATACGAATCACGTTAAAAATTGAAAACTCTTAAAATGGACTTTGTGGTCATAACCATAGAGAGCATTTTATACATTTTAAATTTTTAACGTGATTCATATTATGATTCTGATAAAGCTTCCTTTTTAAGCCCCCAGATCATTTCAGATTACAATTTAATTGTATTTAGGTATGTTACATAGACACAAGATTATTCAGAGTTTCAAGGCAGCGGCAAGTCATTTCCTTTGCAGAAGACCCGGTAGAAACTCTATACTGTATTTTTTTTTGTAGTTAGACCATCATAAATAGTAGTATAGCAATATGAACTCACGGAGGGGTCTGTAAGGCCTATATCGGCTTGCGGCGGCGGCTGTTGGCTCGGCGAGTCGTACTTGATGAGCCAGTTGTCGTTACCGCGGTCTGTGTTGCGAATAATGTAGTCTAACACCACTAGACGCTCGAATTGTAGCTGAAATCTGAAATGACATGAAAACCAAGATTAATTGCGGTCACCCCTCAGGGGCCATCCTTTAATCACGTGACTTTTCTTTAGACCACTTTATAGCTCCTCCTTGGTAAGCGATCGTGAGCTTTTAGGCTGCCCCCCCCCCCCCGGTCACCCAGCATCACGTGATTATCACATTATCCCCTCCCCCTCGTCGTGATTTTTTTCACGATTAAATTAATTTGTTCAAACCTCACGTGAGTAAAGGACCTTAGTGGTAGAACGACAAATCTACTGACTACTCGTAGAACTAAAAACGTTATATCAGATAAACTCAAGCCCGGTCGATAATTCGGGTAGCTAATGCCATGCCAAGCCATCACTTGCTCCCAAATCTATACAAATATTATAAAGAGGTAAAGTTTGTGAGGTTGTAGGGGGTAATCTCTGGATCTACTGACCCGATTTTGAAAATTCTTTCACTAATAGTAACCTACATTATCCCCGAGTGCCATAGGTTATATTTACAACGTGCCCGTGTGATAATTTCCGACCAAAACGCGAGCGAAGCCGCGGGTAATAGCTATATCCAATAAAGTCTGAAAATAAGCATATTTCCAGGGGGGAGGGCCTGTACTTATGCTTTCGCGGTTGCACAACGACATGCTTTGCTAATGCTTTGCTTGGTAGTATAGTTGCAGGCCTACCTCACTGCCTCCTTCAGGGGCAGTGAGGTGGCGGGGTCTTGAGGGTGAGCGCCACAGTCGTGTAGATCCTCAAGGCAAGTCTGGGGGATTCACCTTCACGAGGTTGCCGCCCTGTTTTTGGTCTAATTCCATAAGAAATAGACGCAACGAAAAACCCGGGCGCTTTTTCAAAAAAAAAAAAAAAAAAAAAAAAAAAAAAAAAAAAAAAAAAAAAAAAAAAAAAAAAAAAAAAAAAAAAAAAAAAAAACTTCCCGAAGCCAAAATCCCAGGCCTAGGGTAACCCGAAACCCCTTTCCCATGATTCTACGCCCAATCCCTCCTTCCTTTTTCCTTTCTCCTTTCGGTCCATGAGGAGGGGTAACCTCATCTCCAAAAAAGCCCACAAACCCTCAACAAATGTCGCAGAAAGGTTTTAATAATCCCCAGGTGGGTCCCGGCAATGCCGGGGAATCCCACGCCGACCCGTCGGCCAGCTCCCACCGTAATCTGGGGGGGGGCACCAATCTGCCACTTAGGGCCGCGCCTTCTGCGCGGCCGGCTGCTTTAGCGCCAACAGCACTGGCTGCGGCTCACGCGCCACCCGACACGACCATGGCTGCGACCTCTGCGCCAATTGACACGACGGCTGCGATTTCCGCGCCTACGACCCTGACACCCGTTATACTTTCCACGAGGGCCTGGCAACAGAGCATCGTTCGGAATAGTATAACGAACAACCCCGACAATGACACCGACAATGCACGACTCTCCAGCCTTGACGGAGAACTCCGCGCGCTGGCACTCCAGCGCGAGAAGATCGAAGCAAGGCTGAGAGACATAGACTCTGGACACCACGGGACGGGAAAGGAAGCTGAATCCGGTGGCCCTGGATTCATCTCTGTGGATGAAGTACGCTTGCTGAAGCGTAAGCGCGGAAAAATCCGGAACAGAGTAAGAGATCTCAACAACCGTTTGAGCAAGATCCGCGAAGGCAATAGCCAGCGCGATGCGCAAACGGTTGCTTGTAAGGGAGTACGCGACCAGCCGCAAGTACGCGAAGGGGAAACCCAGCGCGAAAAGCAGCCGGACGCGGAAACATGCGGGCAAGGACCATTACGCGAAGGGGAAACCCAGCGCGGAACGTCACTGCCCGCACCAGGACCATCCGGAGGAAACAACCGGAACCGCACCGAGACGACCCTAAACCGACACAGACCGAAACAGAAGCGAGGCAAGCGATCTGGATTTTCGCGCAGGGTGTCCCTGGCACGGAACACCGTGCCATGCCCCTCGGCACCGCAACCTGGACCAAGTGGCCAGGGAACGGCGAAGAGGGTGCGCCCGGACGACACGGCTTCGCCGAGCACGCTCCAGGGGGACGCCAAGCGAGTCAAAATTCAGACCGCTCAAGGGGAGCAGAGGACCTACGCACGAGCTACAAAGGATATTCCTGCGCGGCTCGCCGTAGCGATCTGCCTCTCGCCTCCATCACGTGACATGACCACTGACGAGGCCGAGCACATCAAGCTCAGCCTTGAAGACCTCGTCATGGACGCCGACCCCTCCAAACCACTCCCGGCCTTCCGCGGTTACCCTCGGGTAGCGGACGGCACGGTTCAGATGTGGTGTGAGGACGACGGCGCCCTGACCTGGCTAACAGATAACGTACCGAAGATTAGACTGCCCAACACAGACGCGACACTGATAGTCATGAGACAGTCCGACGTGCCGACCCGTGTCCGAGCAGCGCTCTTTGTACCCAGGTACAATGGGGACATAGCGCGGCTCCAGAGCGTTCTGACTCGTCAGAATACTTGGTACGACATAGGGAGGTGGTCGCTGTACAGGGCGACATCAGTCGGTGGTGATAACCATGGGACTTATTTGACCCTGGGCATCCCACCGGAGGAAGTCGAAAAGGTCTTGGGGAGGGAGCGGCGGGTATCGTACCTACTTGGGTCGATATACGTGCGCTTTTTCCCCAACACCCAACCCTCTGACACCCAGACTACGACCACTAGCACTGCACTGACGCAACCGACACCGACAGAACTCGACATGACCATGACGCAACTGGAGGAGGAGATGGCCAGAACGGCAATGGCTGATGCTGTTGCTGGGAGCATGCCAACCTCACCACCAGGGTGGACAGAACAGCTGCTCACCTCGTCACCGTCAATGAGCGACGACCGGCATGGACTGGAGGATGGGGGGGATTTATCCGATGGATCCGTCTCCTCATAACTCCACTCCACCGCCACCGGCGCCCACGTCTAGTCCCCTAAACATCATCCAGACCAACCTCCAGCATAGCCAGACTGCCACGGCTTGCCTGCGCAGGGCGCTGGAGATGAAACCCCGAACTATTGCCCTAATCCAAGAGCCGTGGATTCGAAATAACAGAATATGCGGCCTCGGAAACATTGGAGGTAAGCTAATTCTTGACACACAGGGCACAGAAAAACCAAGGACCTGCGCCTACATACCCAAAGATGTGCCCACCACAACACTCACACAATTATGTTCCAGAGATTTGACAGTCGTCAGGCTCAAAACTGACGGCGATGCACCTGACATCGTCTTAGCCTCGGTTTACATGCCAGGCGAGGATGAAGACTGCCCACCAAAAGAGATGGCCGACCTGGTAAGGTACTGTGAAGACGCCAACCTGGACCTGGTCATCTGCACGGATTCGAACGCCCATCACCCGCTTTGGGGTTGCAATAAAGCCAACACTAGAGGTGAGGTATTATGCACATATCTATTCTCCACTAACCTTAACATCGTTAACCGTGGTTCGGAACCCACTTGGGTCACAGCTCGCGGACAAACAATTATTGACCTAACGCTGGCTTCAGAAAGCGCGACAAAACTTATCTCTAACTGGCACGTATCCAACGAGCCTTCTTGCTCTGATCATAGGAGGATTCGTTTCTCACTAGTAGCTAACACAAAAAAACCCGATCCTAGGCGCAACCCACGACGTACCAACGTACCCGGCTACAAACGGCTTCTGGCCTCACTGCTAACAAGGCACCAAAAACCCCTAAATCTAACGGATCCCAAACAGCTTGAAGACACTGTAATTAAACTCTCAGAATATATCATCGAAGCCTACCACGCCTGCTGCAAACTACCAGATCCAAACACCAAGAGCAAGGGAAACTCTTGGTGGACTGCAGAGCTCGGCAAGCTCAGGCAAACGATGCGCAAACAATTCAACAGAGCCAAGAATTCCAGGCTCCCAGAAGACTGGGACCTATACAAGAAAACACAGTACACCTTCAAAAACCAAGTCAGGTTTGCCAGCAGGGCAGCCTGGCGGAAATTCTGCGAAGACATTGAATCGAACAGCGAAGCTGCGCGAGTAAGGAAGATCCTATCCACCGATCAGGATCGCACCCTCGGATCGCTGAAAAACCCAGACAACACGTACACAAAGTCGGACCATGAAACAAGTAAAGTTCTTCTGGAAACCCATTTCCCAGACTGCAGCCTCTCCGAGGACAGAGTATGGGCAAGTGAACCAATGCACTCACCAAACGACCAGGACTGGTCCAGAGCCCGCACAGTAGTAACCGAAGACAGAATAAAATGGGCAATCAAGACTTTCAAACCATACAAATCCGCAGGTTTAGACGAAATTCTCCCAGCCCTATTGCAATGGGGAGTAGACGTCCTTACGCCATGGCTGGCTGTCATTTTCCAAGCCTGCCTAGCACACAGATATGTGCCACTTCAATGGCGAGAGGTGAAAGTCATTTTCATCCCCAAACCAGGCAAACCCGATTATACACAACCTAAAGCGTACAGACCAATAAGCCTGACATCTTTCCTACTGAAAACCCTTGAGAGACTCTGTGACCGACACATTCGGGACGGACCTCTTCAGGAGCTGCCACTCCACAAACAACAACATGCCTACTCCACAGGAAAATCCACAGAATCTGCACTCCACAGTGTGATCTCCAAGATCGAATGTGCAGTAGACTACAAATGCTCCTCACTAGCTGTTTTTATTGACATAGAAGGTGCTTTTGATAAAACCATTTTTCATAGCATCAACGCAGCCCTCGAGGAACACGGCGTAGACTCGACCCTGCGAGGATGGATCACAAACATGCTCAGACTGAGAGCCGTACAGGTTACGGTGAATGACACTACTAGAGCCATCGTGGCGAAAGGCTGCCCTCAAGGGGGCGTCCTTTCGCCACTTCTATGGAACCTCGTGGTAGACAGCCTCATCAAGCGTCTAAATGACAGAGGCTACTTCACGGTGGGCTACGCTGATGATATAACCATAATAATTAACGGCACACACGAAAATACACTATGCAACCTTATGCGTCAAGCCTTGAAAATGGTAGAGGACTGGTGCAAAGAATATAAACTGGCGGTGAACCCTACCAAAACTGAACTCGTCCTTTTCACAAAGAAAAGAAAGTTGGCAACCTTACAGTTACCACGCTTCTTTGGGACCACCCTAAGCCTGTCGACTGAAACCAAATACCTGGGCATCTATTTGGATAAACAACTGAATTGGGCAAAACACACCGACTACATTACCACAAAAGCCAGCATAGCCCTATGGCAGTGCAAAAGACTGCTCGGCAGAAATTGGGGCCTAAGCCCTAAAATCACCTACTGGCTATACACCACAGTCATCCGACCAATCATCACATACGGCTCGTTAGTTTGGTGGCCCAGGACCAACCTGAGCACAGCCCAGAAAGATCTCGAGAAGCTACAGAGATTTGCCTGCGTAGCAATCACCAGTAGCATGAGGACATCACCCACTGCCGCTTTACAGGTGATGCTGGGGCTGTCACCTCTACACCTCGTTGTAAGAGAGGAGGCGACCCTAGCGATTTTCAGGCTCGAAGTATCCGGCACCCTCAGTAAAGATTCCAGAATCAAACATACACGCTTAAAAGATGATGCTATCAAGCGGCAGCCCATGATGGCATCACCCTGCGACAGAACCCTGAAGACCCACTGCTTTCATAAACACTACAGCATAGAGCTCACAGCGGAGACGCGTGACTACTCAGGTCCAAAAGAGCTAAGGATCTACACTGATGGATCAAAGACCGAAGACGGGACAGGTGTCGGAGTCTTCTCCAACGACCTAAATATTAAAATATCCAAACCCCTGGGAATGCTCAACTCTGTCTATCAAGCTGAGTGTGTTGGCATTATCCAAGCGGCACACGCCATTGAGGTCAGGGAAGTTACGAATACCCATATTCGTATACTCTCCGACAGTGCCTCAGTCCTTCAATCCTTAAAGAGAAACCAGATAACATCGAGACTAATACTAGAATGCCATAATGCCCTAGAACGTGTTACGGTACTAAACCACAACACTGTGACACTACAATGGATCAAAGGACACAGCGGATCACTTGGAAACGATGCGGCTGATGAACTTGCCAGAAGGGGATCCAGCACAAAAGCCTTCGGACCCGAACCCATTGTGCCCATTCCCTTCAAGCAGCTAAGGAGTTGGTTAAAGGAACACACTCAAACGCAAGCGGGAAAATGGTGGACCTTGACACCAGGGTGCAGGCAATCCAAGGAAGCTATGCCATCCCTGGACACGAAGCTAACCAAGCGCCTTCTGCGCCTGGACAGAGATAGCCTGCGACTGGTGGCGGGGACCATCACTGGACATTGCTCACTGAACAAACACTTCCACACCCTAGGTATCACTGATAGCCCCCTGTGCAGAGCGTGCATGGAGGCGGAAGAAACTGTAGCGCATGTACTCCTCGAGTGCACCGGCGTCACCCAGATCCGTGAGGATACTCTTGGAACACCGAGATCCCTTGAGGATGTCCTGAGAAGACCGGGAAGTTTGATCTGCTTCTGGAGGGAGGTGGGCTGGTTGGAGTAACGGCCACCATGGCTCACGCACAATGGTCCAATTTAGGGACTAAGTGCGGAAACCAAACCCTTAACATAGAAGCATATTTCCAGCCCTATATTTTAATCGGTATCTTGTGACATTCTAATAGTAATCGTTGTCAGATTATAATATTATTACAGGCTATCACTTTGTATCCTGGCGAAATTCAAGGAGGTATCTATAGCTATACTAATGATTCGCGACCCAAATCGATAGTAAAAAGGGTAGGTTTTTTATATTTTTTTACGGAAATCGGTAAGTGTAAACTACCCCCTAGTTTACATACTTTCCATTATTGTACTGGGGTGCGTTTAAGTCAATTAAACAGTTTAAAATTTAAACTGACTAAACGTCAAACACCCCGTTCAAGCACACCGCGAGGTGAAAAATTAAACTGACTAAAATTTAATCTGCCCCGTTCAAGGTCGTCCGCTGGTATAAGTTTTCGCCTGAATGGATAAATTTTAGCGACCTTTTTACCTCGCTAAATTTTATTCTGCTGTCAGATTGACATTGACATTGAGCTGTCTGTAGTTTTATTTGCTAGATTCGCGCCCTAGAAACGAATATTTATCGAGTACATAATCATCGTCTCCGTGAATTTTATTTGTGGATTATGGATGAACTTATGATTACTTAGGATGCAAATTGTTGAAGACGAAAGGGGCTGAATGATATACAAGCTGAGCTGTCAATTGAATATGACAGTCAACATTGATCTAGACCGATGACTCCGTTCAGCGAGCCCTCGCTAGTTTAATTTTTATCGGCGAAAATTTCGCCGGCTTACTTAAACGCACCCCAGTGGAATAAACGTTTGCGTTTGTATGTGCGACCGCGCGTTTATAGGGCTAGGGGGAGGCGGTTTATTATCGATTTCGGTTTAATAAAAATCTACCGTTTTATTATAGATTCGGTTCGAGAATCATTAGTATAGATACCTCCTTGAGTTTGACCGGGATGCAAAGCGACAGTGTGTATAATATTACTTCGTTTTTTTTTTAGGAATTACAATAAGTATTTACTATCGTGTGAGACTAGTCAATAAACCTCATGTGAAAATGAACCTTCTTATTAAACAAAGCAGAGTACTGACTTCCTCATTACATGTGGCGGCGGCGGGTCCTGCTCGAACCGTCGCAGCCAGTAGTCTGCGTCCTTGTAACCCTCCACGAACAACTGGAATGAACCCGCCTGCGAACAAGGAAAAACATATAACATTTTTCATTTAATAATATTACAAGGGGAAAGAAACGGCCAGTGTCTTTCGGAGCTTGTTATCAAGCGTGATTAAGGGGGGGGAAGCCAGAGTTGCGGGACTGTTCGAAAGAGATACCGCGGCCCTGGAACACAAAGGGCAAAAGAAGGAACATGGATGGGTTTGGGTTGGGAGAAAAAATCTGCATCTTTTTAGTAAAAGAGGTGACAGACACAGTTACAGTACTAGAAATAGGAACCAATTAGTTCAGCCAGGCTTCAGACTCGCTAAAGTAGACTCATCTTTCATGGGGTACTGTTTGAGATGCTATAATAAAATTCCACAAAGTATTCTTGAACTCAATGAGACGAAATTTAAAACATGCATTAAACGCACACTTTGCAAGCAAGCATATTACAAGTTGAACGATTATATCGTTGATAAAAATGCTTGGCTCAATGCCGGTCCTGCTCCATAAGGACAGGGACGCACAAATTGATAACACTAAATAGTATTGTTGGAGCTGCTGAAGATTGTACAACTATCTTTGCATTGTATAGAATCAATCTCTTTAGTATTATATAAAGCCCATATTGTGTGAGAACTATGTGTTAAAAAGCTATCGTTCACTGGAAACCTACGTCCTTTCTTGACCTGAATGTGCCCTGGCGGTTGAGAGTATGTCATGCTCACTCAAATGTCTCGCATGTCAGATCATTTAGTTCCCTTCAAAATGGTTGAGTTGAATGGTGCTGATCTATGCGACATGTTCGTGAACGGGCGCTGTCAGTGTGACTGGTCATCTCTTAGTTGCCACGGCTTATTTGAATTAATTATTTTTATTTTTTTAATTGTCTTTTTTGTTTTTACTGTGGACACTTTTAATGTGCACATCTTGCTACATCGTTCTCACATAGTGTACCATCTCAACATGAATGATGTAACCAAGATTTTGTAACAATTTGCTGATTTAAAAGAGTGTCCATGGAGTTTCTTGCCCGTTCTTCTCCATAGAGATCTACGATAGGGAATGGGCAACTACAGTACTACATACAACTCAAAAGTGCCTGTAACTGGCCTACTTGAAATAAATGCTTTGATTTGATTTGATTTGTTTTAGTCAGTACAAGTCTGACACTACCTCCTGCTCAGAGCGGGAGGAGTTATTTGAAGATTTCCCACCCGAAAAAAAGGGGGGATTTGCCAGGGTAGCCCGAGAAATTCAAATTTTCTTACGTTTTTTGCAATTTGCAGGTCAGTGTCAAGTTTTATGATGATGAAAATATGAATCGCGCCATTAACACGTATGGACTTCAGAATTATAATCATTAAAATCATCAATACAACCCTCTTAGTTCATTTAGCATAAGCATAATCAGCCTTTAATGTTCCCACTGCTGGGACACTCGGCCTCCTCTCTATGAGAGCGAATGGGCTTTAAGCCACCACGCAGGCCCAATGCGGGTTGGTAGATGTCACATGTCTTCGAATTTTTGGTTCTAGGACATGCCGGTTTCCTCACGATGTTTTCCTTCACCGTTTTGAGAGCAGTGGTGATGAAATAAATTACACAAAGTTATGCGCCTGTCTGGGTTCGAACCCACGACTTACTACTCGTAAGTTGGGGCCACCGCTACTCTCCATTAGTTCATTTAATCCCATACAATAACTATTTCATGAAAAAGTCGTTCAATTCAAACACGTAAGAAATTTGGAATATCGCGGGCTACGCTGACGCTTCCACCTTAACTGTAATAACCTTACCTTAGGCGGTAGTCCCATTCTATTGAACCGCAGATTGGGGAACTGCTCGGTGATGGCGCGCTTGAGCCGCGAGCGCTCGCGGTCTATCCGCAGGTAGTTGAACGTCTCCGATACCAGTTTCACCACCTGCACGAAAAATTAACATATTCAATTCATTATCTTCATCACTATGCTGCCCTAACCTAATTTATTTGGGGTCGGCGCAGCATGTCTTCTATTGATGTGAAAAAACCGACTCGTATGCCTTGACATGAAATGGCATGACACTGTCATAGCGTGACGCGCCCTCTATGTCACCGGTCTCGTCTTCCTTGTAGAATCAACCTTGTCCCATTAAAATAAGAAAAAGCATTCATTTGATTTAAGAAAAATCAATTGTTTTTATTAACGAAACTCATTTTATTTCTTTATTTTATTCCATATTTTTTATTAATTATGAATTCTAATATTAATAGATGTTTCACATCTGCCGGGCATGCCGTGAATTTACATGAAGCGATTGCCTATCTGCCCTCCACAACCGCAGTTAGATAGGATAATACGATACCCCTTGTTAAGACTGGTTGTCTGACTTTCCTGTCAACAATTAATAATTCTATCATTCCTCACACAATCCATCCATCTTTACTTTGGTCTCCATCCATCAACATTTATATTCACCACTAGTTGAACGCTTCGCACAGTGCCACCTATCGCCATATACCGCACGGGTCCAAAACTATATCTAATGTAGCCTATATTTTAAGTTAGGCATCTAGCAGCAGAGCGGTGAAAATTCATGCAGTAGTTTTTGCGTGATCCGCGTACAAACATACAGACAAAGACAGACAAAAATTCTAAAAACTGTTTTTTTTTTTGGCTTCTGTTGATCTAATAAAGACCCGCCATATATATATAATCAACCCATCACGGTAAATGTTGATCCAGTTTAGATTTAGAACAAATGTTGATCCGCCTATTTCGTGTGTACATTTGGCTCTGGAGTGAGATAGAGCTGTATTTATCGAATATATGAATTCACCGTGTGACGTCAGTGGATGTGCATTTGCCTGTTTTTAAATTACTCGTCATAAAATTTTACGGTTTTAGTTGATCCAATAACGGTCAAAAAAATGATACTGAAGCGTATAATGTGGCTCCGGTTTATATCTGACTGTTAGTGGTAAATGTTGCTCCGGAGCTGAATATGAAGGGTACGTACTAAAAAACAGAACGGCAACATCGCACTAGCGTGCGAATGAAATAAACATAAGTTCCTACTTCAAGTTAAAGTGAGACAAGATGCTGTCGCGCATTTCTGCGCAAGAGATGTATTTCTATCTACCTCAGGCAGTCTGGTCCAAGCAGTCAAGTGAGTGTGATAAAATTAAAAAACTCTGTAATTTAAAACGACCTGAAATGCTTACTTCAACAGGGATGAGGCATCATATAGCGACTATGTCTCAATTGCATGCAAAACGAAATGATCAATACACGGAACATTTAGCTGGATTTTTGGGGCATGATATTGCTGTGCATGCCAAAAATTACAGGTTACCCTTACAAGTATTGCAAAAAGCAGTAGTTGGTTCCCAGCTCATGAAATATGAACCTCATCGAAACAGATCACCATCTCAAATTATTGACACAGAAGAGCAATTTGTGGTTCCTAGAGGAGAAGATTCTGAACAAATAATTAAATTAAATGAGAAAGCTAACGAAAAAAGCAGTGAATTTTCTAAAAACAAAACAGTAGAATCCGAAGAAAATTCAGAACAAGAAACAAATTTAAAAGAAAACTCAAAAGATAATGAAGAAAAATCAAAAGAAGAAAACGATGAAGATGATAATAAAAAATCAGATGAAGAAAACGAAGACGATAATAAAAAATCAGAGAAAGAAAACGAAGAAGACGATACTAAAGAAGAAGAATCTGAAGGAAATAACGGAGAAGATGACAATAAAAAATCAGAAAAAAAAGAACAAAAAGGTGATCGAGAAGAATCGATAGAAAACTATAAAGAAAAATCAAAAGCAAAATCAAAAGCAAAAAAACAAGTAGAATTACAAGAAATAAATTATAAAGATGACCTTAATAACGTGCCGGAAGAGCCTATTATTTCTAAATTGAATAAAATAGATTTCCGTGAAAATCAGAAGTATGGTAACATTCAAACAAGATTCAAAAAGAAAACTGTTGACCAGACGGAAACCAAAGAGAAAAATAATAAAAAAGTAACAAAACCAAAGAAAAGAAAACAAAACTAAACGTATCTTCTTCAAATGAAGACCTCAGTGATGGAAACTGTGAGAAACCAACCGTGAGAAAACAGAAGACCAAAAAACGTTCATTAGAGGACAGTGATGAAGATATTGACCAGATGGAAACCAAAAAGAAAATCCCAATAAAAGTGAAAAAACGAAACAAAGCACGACTAAACGTATCTTCTTCAAGTGAAGACCTCAATGATGAAAGCTGTAAGAAACTAATAAAGAAGAAGACGAAAAAACGTTTATTACAGGACCGTGACGAAGAAATTAATATAGGAAGAAAAAAGAAGACCACAAAAAGTCCATTACAAGATAGCGATGAACAAGAACTTATAGTGCAAAGAAGAAAAAAAAAATAGATTTTGGTCAGACGAAGAAATTAAGGCTGTGAAGTTGTATTTTAAAGATTACATTAAAAAGAAGATTAATCCCGGAAAGGCTAAATGTTTGGAAGTTCTCAAAGAGGCACCAGTTTTGCAAACAAGAACATGGATGCAACTGAATACATACGTAAATAATATTTACAAAAAAAAAAAAAATGTTGAATTTTTTTTTATCTTTAATATTTGTTTGTTTGTCTTCTTTGTTCGTCCATGATTAGATTTATTTCGAACAATGTTTCCAAATTACCTACTTAAGAAGATGTTAGAGTTTTTTTTATTAATTTTGATTTTTGAGTTACTATTTTGAAGTCTAATGACATAATTATGTTTTGATAGTATTTAAAATACAGGATGTTTAATAAACAGTTCGGATACTTTGGGGGTTCGTTGTATTCGTGAAACTGAACAACTATCCTCAAGGAAAATAAATCGAATTTAAAAAAAAATTTGGCCTCCCCATAGTAATTTGATCAGCTGATCGCCAATTTTGTATGGGAGGCCCAATTTTTTTTTTGGGAATTCGGCCTATGTCCCTTGGAGAAAGATGTTAAATTTCACGGATACAACAAACCCCCAAAGTATCCGTACTGTTTTTTTACACCCTGTATAAAAAATATTTTGATTATTTAATTTACTTTTACTTCCGAGTATTGGAATATCCGTCCATAATTTAATTTCCTTAGCTTGCAAAAGCATTACACTAGTTTGTGCCATATAAACTTGGACAAATGTGCATTGACGCCTGCCTACCATAAACACAGTTTTGTCTCACGATAAAGAAATATCTATGACAATTACGACAAATTTGTCATCGCTCGCTTATCGTAGTACCTACCAGGCGATCGGCGCGAGACCTAGATTTTTCTTTATCGTTAGACAAAACTGTGTTTATGTTAGGCAGGCGTCAAGTTACTTTTGTCCAAGTTTATATGGCACAAACGTATTACAAAAGTATTATTAGTTTTTAGAAAAGTTATTTTTTGTTAAAAGAGAAAACATTTAAGTTTCAATTTTTAAAGTCTATGATTTTTCATGTTATTATTATTCAGGGTTTAAAATTAATAAAGTCGAAAACATTATAATTCTGAAGCCTTTGTAGTTTTATCTTACCAATTACACCAACCACCCATCCTAACCAACCATACACTCATTCCAATCAATCATCCATCCCAACCAACCATATACCTATTCCTAACAACCATGCATCCATTTTATGTATGTTAATCGATTACTCCGCCAATTTATGAATAGATTTTGATAATTATTTTTTCATTTGAACAAACAAGTATATTCATTCACCAGCCCCCGTAGCATGCAGTCGCATTTTAGCGATATTATCACATCCATCTGTCAGTAATAAGTGAAACAGCCACTTTATGCCACTTTATCACATAAATATGACAGATGGATGTGATAATATCGCTCAAATGCGACTGAATGCTACGGTTGCAGGTATTGGTTCACCAGGTCAGGATCTGATAATGGGCTCCTGGGGATATCGAGAGCAATTTTTTTTAGGCACATGCATACATACAGTGCTTTTCATAAAATATGATAAGCTATGTAGATTTTTCATTGCTGTTGTTGCTGTTTTTTTTGTTGCTGAGCTGACGACGAAAGGTACTTTCAATTTTAAGTTATTTCTACTGGTGGGGGCTACTATGTCTAAGGCCTGATAATCATAATTCAGGGTAGGCTCGAGCCCCTCGAGCCGAGCTGTTGTTGATATATGAATGTTGTTATCCTGAAAAAGAGCTTAATTACTAGGTGTGTAAAGTGTGTTATGTATGTATGAATGTTGTTAACCTGAAAACGAGCTTAACTATAAGGTGTGTTATGTATGTATGAATGTTGTTATCCTGAAAAAGAGCTTAAGACTAGGTGTGTTATGGACCGTTTTTACCGAGGTATCGTTTTGTTGTTTTTTATGTATGGAGAATAATATAATAATAATTGTATCCGATCTTTTACTAGATCTTTCCCATGGACTGAATGGTTTGTCCTTGTGAGACACGACAAAAATTGAGAACTGCAAAATTCCATTTTTTTTACGTTAGGGCATAGAATTAATAATAGTACTAACATACAGAACGGAAGCTCTCCGCCTCCCACCAATCGGAGTACCTCAAGTAAACGCGCCTTACCCCGTGGGGCCTTGCGCGCATGTCCTAGTTAGTGCCCTGCTGTCACGCGATAGGCAACGCACAGATATTTCCGACGGGTTATAATATTTAAAGTGTTATCCAAAGCTTTTGTGTAGGTATTCTGTAATTTACTATTATCGGTATACCTACATAATAATTGATTTGTTTGTTGTTGATAAAAGAAACCCTTTTTCTCTTCATTCTAATAAAATAAAATTAGATTAATCGTTATAGGTGTTTTTAGGGTTCCGAAGCCGAACGGCAAAAAACGAAACCCTTATAGATTCGTCATGTCTGTCTGTCTGTCTATCCGTCTGTCCGTCCGTCCGTATGTCACAGCCACTTTATTCTGAAACTATTAGGACTACAAAGTTGTAACTTGGTAGGTAGATGTATATTGTGAAATTCTTTATGATTTTTATATAAAAAAAGAAAAATTAAAAGATAAAGGGGGGCTCCCATACATGGAACTGAAACTAAATAAAAAAATCATCAAACCTAGCCTATACGTGTGGGATGTCTATAGATAGGTCTATGAAAATGACCTAGAGGTTTCTGTAACCATTTTTTCTCAGTCAACCGTTTGAAAATTATACACTTCCAATCAAAGTGGTAAAATGTGTGTGTCTCCCTCTAACTTTTAAAGTAAGAGAGTGATAAATCTAAAAAAAACATATACTATAGATCTCGATAAAAACTTTCAATGAAAATTAGTTTGAACAAGATGTCGTCATTAGTTTTTGTGATATAGCAATTTTTCAAAAACCGCAAATATAACTTTGTCATTCATGCAATCACTATGAAAAACAAAGTTGTTTTTGCAGGCGTTATTTTTTGCGGATGCTACTACGGAACCCTTCACGGGCGAGTCCGACTCGCACTTGGCCACTTTTTTGGTTTTGGTTCGGGTTCTTCCATTTGGAAAGGTAAAGGGATCGGTGCCCATACAACACATGTCTTATGTGGGAAGAAATTGTTTTCGTAAGTCCTTTCACACTGAAAGTCGTCTTGGGGTATCACCCCGTCATGTCTTGTCAGCTCCTCATGCCCGCCATAAAGCAATAGTGCCAAGGAGTATTGTTATAGGGGGGGGAAGATAGTGCACTTTGCGAATTCCGGTGAGGAGCGGCCGGTGGCTTCTTGGGACAATACAAACGGAGGGAATACGCGCTATCACTTGAATTTTCTATTCCCTAGGCACTATTCAGTAATTTTTTTTTTTTTTTTTTTGTTGCGTAACACACTATTTTTAATATCCACCAAACCACTTTTAACACAGAAAATTAAAATTCGAACAACAGCTCGAACCACTGCCGTCGAGTTCCCGCCAAAAAGCCTCATCGTCATAGGTAGAATACGGCGGCAGCAGTGTTGCCATTTGTGGCAGAATTCAGATATGGCTCGTAAGTATTAAGGATGGCAGATTAAGCTGTCGATTTAAAAAATGGCAGAATTTGGCAGATTTCAAGGATATTCTACAGCCTACCCACTGCCAACCCCACGTGACACAGTAGGCTAGTTAACTCGACAGATAAATTCGACTTACCTACCTACTTAAGAAACTCAAATCACCCAAAACAAAAAATAACAACAAAAATCTATCGATAGGTACCTAAACCAAACTAATAAGTAACAAAATTTCACCCTTACAAGACTATGGGCTTTGTTAATCTACCTAGGTAGGTACCTAGTAAAACCTACGGCAAAGAATCTTGGAAATTCGCAAGCAGGCAGGCAAGTTCGATTTCCACAGGAAGGACATAAAGTGTTAGGTAAGTTACGCAATTTTCCCCACTAGGTACTTGTTGCTTTTACTTTTCGATTCAAATCGAATCGCCCGATTGTCTGACACTAGAGTTTGTGAAGACTGTTTTTGACCTTCCCACCCACTCGAAAATACCTACTTCCCATGGACTAAACTGACCTTCATTAACAACAAACTAGGTATCCGTTCCCTGTTGGACGATAGGTCTCCCACAAATTTTACTGGCGCTCCATTCGTGATGGAATGCAAAACGAAACTGCTGAATAAACTTCAGCACGCTGTGCAAGGGTCGGTGACCGCAATACCTACTAAACGAGAAGCGCTACTGGCCACCCCTCGGATAATAACCCTAGTCGCCTCATAAGTGTGTGTGATACGTCGCCTCAGTTATGACTTTACTTACGTTGTTGCAATAAAAATTGACCCTAGGCTTTTTACACTGCTAACAGCTGATGTAGGTACCTACTCATTCTAGTTTCAACACCAGAGTCTCTTCATGTTGAACTAAAATTACAGATCTAGGTAGGTATTAGCTAGCAGTAGCAGCCGCCGCCGCGCCATACTTGGTAGGTACCTACTTACCTACTTTGTGGCAGCAGCAAGTGCACAGTGATACGTCGCCTTAATTAAGATTATTTCTAACGTCTGCAATAAAAGTTGACCCAAGGCCATTTACTAATTACCTACTTACAGCTGATGTAGGTACCTACTCATTCTAGTTTCAACACCAGAGTCTCTTCACGTTGAAGTAAAATTACAGATCTAGGTAGGTAGGTACCTACTAGCTAGCAATAGCAGCTGCCGCCGCTCCATACTTAGGTAGGTACCTACTTACCTACTTTGTGGCAGCAGCAATGCACCAGTAGTTTTTCAAGTGGTGTAGTGATTAGTGCTCGCAAACTAAGAAGATTTCCACATTTTCGAAATTAAAAAAGTTCGTGTGACGCTTGGTCACATAGCTTCAGATTGACCACTGTAGAACCTAGGTCTCACTCCCTCACGTTCACCACAATTCATTGGCGCTCTTCTTAAACTGCCTCCGTGGTCTAGTGGTTAGGGTGTTGGTTTTTCGATCAGATCGTAGGTTACATTCCCGAAGTAAGCAAATTGAAAAGACAGAATCAGATGATCCTTGCTCCAGAAGGCATGATAAAGTTGTTTATCGATGTGCTGTGCAGGCACAGAGCGCGGAGCGGAGGTGTCCACACGTAGACGTTGCGCGGTGCGACGAAAAGCTAGCCATGCCTACTCTCCGGATTTCATACTAATTCGAATAACACCGAAAAAACCGCCTCCTACTCTGTGTGTGGACAGCTTTATTTTATACGGCATTTACACTCGCGTACGAGTCGCGAGACGAGGCGCGAGGTGAGGCTCAATGGGGCTCTTGATATTCCACATCAGGTACTCCAGGTCCTCAATTTCTAAGTGCCATTAGAAGCGGCCCATCACGATGAACAACTTTTACAAAGGCATAATTTCCGTATCTCGTACAGTTTAACTGGACTCTTGATGTTCCACGTCAGGTACTCCAGACCCTCGATAGCTGATAAAAAGTAGCCTATGTCCGTCTCCGGCGTGCTAGCAATCTTTGTACTAAAATTCACGAAGATTTGTAGTAAGCGGAACGGCAACGTTGGAGTGACCACCGTCGGCCAATCACGGAGGAAGTAAGAAAGTCCTTCATTGTGATTGGTCCGTTTGAATCGGATCAACATTTATCGGAGCGGATTTGTATATTGGAGCCACATTTGACAAGCGTACTTTTCAGTCGAGTGACGTCACAAGAATGTCAAATGTTGATCCGATTGGAGCCACATTGGTATGAAAAAAAGCGTAATGGATCAACATAAGGCCTTCGGATCAACATTTGTTTTTGGATCAACTTTTAACTGATCGTACGTCTTGAAAGATCAACATTTACCGTGATGGTATCTCTATATATATATATATATATATATATATATATATATATATATATATATATAATATTATAAAGCTGAAGAGTTTGTTTGTTTGTTTGTTTGTTTGTTTGAACGCGGTAATCTCAGGAACTACTGGTTCGAATTGAAAAATTCTTTTTGTGTTGGTTAGCCTATTTATCAAGGAAGGCTATAGGCTATATATCATCACGCTACAACCAATAGGAGCGGAGCATCAATGACAAATGTTGCAAAAACGGGGAAAAATTATTCTCTTTGATAGCTTCCGTTGCGTGCGCTGCGTAAACGGTTAAAGTTGCACAAATATAATGTAGTAGGGAATTATTCCTCTTAAAAAGGTATCAAAAAAAGTCCGCGACGGCACATGCCTATCTTTTAAGGTTGACTCACAATAACCATTTTTATGATTTTAAAATTTGGTCAAAATTAATGTTTTATTTGCGAAGGTGTTTTTACCGACATAGTATTAATCCTTATCAAAATAAATATGTTAGTCATCTTTAGCATTCAATTGTGACCAAAATTGCCCTTTACACTATTCAATTTAGATGAATATCTTAGGAGATATCACAGTTTTAAAATAACTCCGCATCAAAATAATGACCCGCGCGCGCTGCGAGGCGGGTGTTCATGTTGTTGGGAAAACCAATGTGATTAGATTCAATGCACAAATATTGTGGGGAACTTAGAGAAGGTTTTAGTTTTTGTTTCATGCTGTAATCAGTGCTCTCTATCAAAAGATTTATAAATTTAAAGTGTTCAAGAAGAACTTACCATCATTGTGTAAGATACATGCAACGACATCTATTGCACCAAAATGGTACTAATTAATAAGAATGTGCTCACAAGATAACTTTTAAATCGGGTCTGAGAGCAAAAAGTACTCTAGATTAGTCTACATGACGCTATAACCCTGTAGAGTGTGTGTTCGATCGCTTTAGATGCATTATATTTTAACGGTTAAATTTCGTGCTCGATAGATGGCGCTATTAATTTCACTCCATTTTCTGAGTCGCGGTGTTAAGTTTTCCGTGAAAGAATGACCCTCGCCCGTGTCAAATGTCTGAAGCTTGGTTTATTAACCAACGAAACAAAAAGAGGAGGTTCTCAATTCGACGCGTCTATATTTTTTTATTTTATGTATGACCTGACCACGCATAACTTTTTACAGAGAAGTCCGATATACATGATCTTTTGTTTTTTAAATTGAGAAATCATGTTTGGGCTCATTTCCTGCACCTTGATGAGAACTTTAGATCTAGCTGGAGTATGACGTCATCGAAGGTCTGACGATGGAGACGGAAGGCACTTGCAAGAGGTCCTCAAGAGTTTGCAGCAACAATAACGTGTTTGGGCTCAATTCATGCACCTTGATGAGAACTTTAGGCCTTGCTGAAGTATGACTGTCATCGACGATCAAACGATAGAGACAAATGGCAGTTGCAAGCGGTCCTAAACAGTTTGCAGCAGGTATAATGTTATTGGGCTCATTTCATTCACTTTGATGAAAACTTTAAACCATACTGAGTTGTCAGTATGACTTTCATCGAATGTCTGACGATGGAGAAGGAAAGCAGTTGCAAGTGGTCCTTAAGAGTTTACAGCATCTATATCGTGTCTGGGCTCATTTCATGCACCTTGATGAGAACTTTAGACCTAGCTGGAGTATGACTGTCATCGAAGGTCTGACGATGGAGACGGAAGGTAGTTGCAAGAGGTCCTCAAGAGTTTACAGCATCTATATCGTGTTTCGGCTGATTTCATGCACCTTGATGAGAACTTTAGACCTGCCTGGAGTATGTCTATCATCAAAGGTCTGACGATGGAGACGGAAGGCAGTTGCAAGAGGTCCGCAACAGTTTACAGCAGTTTTATCGTGTCTCGGCCCATTTCAAGAACTTTGATGAGAACTTTCGTTCTAGCTGGTGTATGATTGTCATCGAGTGTCTAAAGATGAAGACGTAAGGGTCGCGGGCCTGTGGACAGTGAGTAATGGGCTAGCTCGCCGTCCGTCCGTCTTATGACGACAGGCCGTGTCGACGGCGCGTTCGTGTTCCACGCGCGCCTCAAAGAGAGTCAGCAAACAGGAAGGGGTCCGTAAGGGCCGACGCCTGCCAGGGTTGCGGGACTGTTCGAAAGAGATACCGCGGCCCTGGAACACAAAGGGCAAAGGAAGGAACATGGATGGGTTTTAGTCAGTACAAGTCTGACACTCCCTCCTGCTCAGCCCAGAGCGGGAGGGGTCATTTGATGACTTCCCATCGATAAAAAAAAAAAAAAAAAAAAAAAAAAAAGGGTCGCGGGCCTGTGGACAGTGAGTAATGGGCTAGCTCGCCATCCGTCCGTCTTATGACGACAGGCCGTGGTGACGGCGTGTTCGTGTTCCACACGCGCCTCAAAGAGATGTCAGCAAACGGGAAGGGATCCGAGCGAGGCCTGCCAGGGTTGCGGGACTGTTCGAAAGAGATACCGCGGCCCTGGAACGCAAAGGGCAACAGAAGAAACGTGGGTGGATTTTAGTCAGTACAAGTCTGACACTCCCTTCCGATCCGTCCAGAGTGGGAGGGGTCATTTGATGATTATCCATCGGTAATAGTATATAATAGGGATTTACTCCTTTTGAGAGCTTCCGTTGTGCGTGAACGGTTAAAGTTACGCAATTATCATGTATGTCGGAATTGTCCCTCTTAAAAAGCTCTAAAAAAATATCCGCAATGGCCATATGTCTAACTTTTAAGGTTGACGCACACTCTCTCTAACCTCTCTTTCTTTTATGTACGCACGCACGCAGACGAAGTTGCGCGGGTCAGCTAGTATATATATATATATCAATATCTTCAATGAGACATCGGCCTGTTACAATTTTATTATTTGTACTTATAGATTCTTTTAGTAATATATGCGTTTTATCCCTCCTGAAAACTAACAGAGATACAGGCAAAATCAATTCCTATGCTGATTGTATTTAGAATACATTTTCTTATTTATCTCTCAAGTGACATCAGATTCGAAAGTTACAAGCCAAGATGTTACAACCTCTCGGAACCAATGACCGATATTTTCGTATTACCACAACCAAGGTCATTTATGTATAAATGAATACATAATCGTGATTACATCAAGTTAAGTTCGATCGACAGTGAGGTCAGCCTGGTGCGTGTGTACTGAATTACTTGGCGCCACTTTTATTTATTAACATGATTATTTTAAATGTTTTGTGTAAAAATTTAGAATGTGAGTAAGAATCATAATGTTTCCGTTTAATACTCGTACTTCTTAGGCAGAGGTGTAGAAACATTTTGACAATTATGTATACGAACGTTATTTACAGCGGCCATATTTCTTTTTGTTCAACTTATTAATAAAAAAACATCAATTTGTTTGTAAACACGTGTTTTTAATCTGTAGCTACATGACCTACAGTGATACGGAGCCATCTCACGGGCGTCTAGAATTCAATATTTTAATAAAATTTTATTGGAAGTCGATGAAAAATGTTCGGTAATAAGATTTAGCCTCTTTATACATTATGAATAGAAGGATTCATTAGGGATTATTTATAAAAGTTGCATGTAGAAGAGACGTTTAAATGACAAAAAAATAGCTTTGTTATTACGATATTTTCCGATTCCGATGTGTATAAACGATTTTTTCCTTTTAAGATTGTCATTTCGAATAACTTTGAAATTATAATTATAAGTTGTATAGATTTTTGTAAAAAAAAACGAACTTCACAATAATAAGGCGCCCCATATCCGTCGCAACAGTATATTATCTGTATTTTAATTTAGTAAATGTCATGATTGCCCAGAGGTTAAGGCCTCGCCTCTCATGCATGAGGTTGTGGGTTCAAATCCGGTAAGTACCAAAGTGACTTTTTCAATTCATAATTATGTACTTTCAAGTTTATCTCGGACATCACAGACATCGGTGAAGGAAAACATCGTGAGGAGACCTGGACTTAGAAAAGTCTGAAATCGCCAGCAGTGGGACAGTAATAAGCTGGTATTATTTCCTTTATTCTTATAAATACATATAAATTATATTTTTAAATATTCCTAAACAAATTAATATTAAAAAAACATTTAAAAATATAAAAAAATAGTGGTCAGCCGGTATCGGGAGCAGGGTCCAAGCTACCGGTGGTTAGGGCTCCAGAGACAGGAACCTCCTCACAATGCGAGCCGTATCGAGGAGTACTGCCTTCTGAATCAGGCCCTTGATCCAACCGCCTAAGGAAAGCCTCGAAAGATGTTCGTCGAGGCTTTTGGCTATAAGGCCATTGGCCGTCACGACAATCGGCACAATGATAGCCGAGTTCACATTCCACATGTCGACAACCTCGTGTGCCAAGTCGAGATATTTTATTTGTTTCTTTTTCTCAGCTTTCACGAGGTTCTCGTCATGCGGGATGGTAACATCGATTATCATTACGCGGCGCGCTGATGGGTCTATCACCACTATGTCAGGTGCCCAAGTCTGCTATTTTTTATAAATTCGTCATCCCAACACGATCCCATTGTCATTTTGCTAAAAGTTCGTAATCTGCTAAATTCAATGGTCGATCATTGGTCTGTCAATGGTCTCGTCATAGAATTGTGTTGTAATGACATTGTCGTATTGCCATTATTATAAAACCCGTTAGTAGAAATTATTTTCGAAAAACTACTACTAAATTTGAGCATTTATTCATGCCAGATTTCATTGATATATATTTTTACATATTATTTATTAGTGTATTAGGCAATCTGAAGTAGTAAGAAGTTCGTAAATAGCAAAAAAACATTAAAATGTGTAAAACGGATAAATGCGAAACTATAAAACTCCGCTGTCAAAGTAAAAAAATGTGAAGTTACTGCTTACTGACGTATAACTGTTTTTATTTCTAGCGGCCGGTTTTGTAATTTTTTTGTATTTATTTTCGTTTGAGTGTTTTAATTATAATTAAAACACACAAATGGGAATATTTTGGTTTGAAAATAATTTGTGTTTCTAAATTTAAATTATCTTTACTAGAGAAGCCTATATTTATTGATTTTATACAAAATGGTGCTAATTGAGCAAATTTCGGGAAATTCCGCCTCGGCAATATAAATAAAGGGGTTCGTATTCATTCTAGTCAAGCGACGGGCTCGACGACGTCTTCTGCATTCCACCCATCTTCTTTCTCTAGCATCCACTGCATTGGCTAGCTTGAGAATATTTGCTCGTAGTGAAAACCGTCATTGTCTCCATTCAATATTCCACAAACATGATACTCGTAACGAATTAAAAGCAATGACTGCACAATGACGTTCCAATGATAAGTCACTGATTACAGGAACTGTCAAAGGAGGTGTTTTTTTTTCGGCCCAAACATGTACCGAGGTACAAATTACTATTTAAATTCTTTCCAATACATTGTGTTATTAGCAGTATTTTAAATCCTTCAATATTCGATAGATTAAAAAATAAAAGAATATGAAAAAACACTACCTCGAATCATAACTGCGTTCAAAGAAACGTTCTTAACAGCGCTGGCGGCTGTCAAACTATTCCATCTGTCAAAATATTAAACTCTTTCGAGATTGGTCGATCGATCGATCGTCTGACAAGGGCTAAAATAATCTGAATGACAATATTGTCACCAACAACAACAAAAGGAATAAGATAGTAAATTATCGGCCCTGGAGCACTGTCTTTTGGCCAGTAGCTAACCAAACGCAAAAAATAATCTGAAATGTGAAATAAATGTATTTTTTAAAATCTTGATCCTATAATGTTTCACAAGAAAGTGTGCCGGGAAAATTAACCTATCTTTAATACAAAACTAAATTCAAAATAGTATATTTTTAGTTTTTCATACGTGTTTAAATGAAGTAACGAAACGCATCATCGGAGAAATGAATTACGAGATTGCCAGATTAAAATTCTTGGGTTGCAAGTTTTAGCATCTTTGATCGACAATTTCAGGTGGTACAAATGCATTAATAAATCCAATATATATTTTTTCAGAATCTGCGATTTTTTTCCTATAACTTCGTACCTTTATTGTTAAGGTACATTGTTTGGCCACAATTGTATGGGGGAAAAAACACCTCCTTTTAGCAGATTACCGCCTAAGTCAGTCATTCATTCATTTGTCATTATGTACGAGATTACCATTCTAGGCCATTTCTTTCAATGCAGTATCAGTGGTTGACCATTGGAAAGTCATAATGACGCCATTACATTAGTACATTACCAAACTTGTCAAAATCAACAATTATGAAATCAATGATAGACCATTCTGACACTATTGTAATAGCAGACTTGAGGCCCAGGCTTATTGGCGACAATAGTCCTGTCAGTGATGATAGACCGATCCCAGTACAGCGTGACATGGTCTTTCTCGAGAACTGGGTCGGGCACATACTTGTAGTACGGTACCTCAGATTCCACAAGTTTATATTTCAAGGCAAGTTGCTGGTGAATAATCCTGGCTACTTGGTTGTGCCTGTGCAAGGACTCGCCGTTAGCCAGACAAGAACAACCAGAAATAACATGTCTGATGGACTCACCCGGACGGTGGCATGCCCGACACAAGTCAACCGTCCCATCCTTCACAATATATTTCCGGTAGTTGTTCGTCAACATAACTTCGTCCATAATCGCACAGACAAAACCTTCGGTTTCCCCGAAGAGGTCACTAGGTATTATTATTATTAATGTAGCCAGTAACACTCGCTCCACCAAGACGAACGAACGTAACGTCTGACGACGTATAATTTATCCAAATCCGGTCATCAGTTTAGAAGTTACGAGGGGCAAAGAAACGGACATACATACATAAAGGTCAAACACATAACCTTCCTTGCACGGAACCCTAATTATTTTTCTTAAATAAAAGTAGCCTATGTTAGACCTTATAACATCAGCTATCTGCCAGTAAAAGTCCCGTCAAAGTCGGTCCAGCCGTTTCGGAGATTAGCCGGAACAAACAGACAGACAAAAACTGAAAAAATGTGTTTTTGTTATAAGTGCCGTATGTATTTTCATATACATTCAATAAAAAGCTGTTATTTTGATAATACAAACAGAACTTCAATTTTATGTATTTGTATAGATTGAAAGTAGCTTTTAGTATCTTTCTTTCTGTTATTATTCAAAACTACGCGACTGATTTTATTTTTAATATTTCACCATCATTTCATCATCGGAAGGTTTATATTTGTAAAACATGTTAGTATTAATGGTAATGCTATAAATAATAAAGCCATTAAACCGTGCGAAAAGATGCGGGTCGCTAGTCTCCGAAACGGCTGGACCGATTTTGACGGGACTTACTGGCAGATAACTGATGTTATAAGGAGTAACTAAAGCTGCTTTTATTTTAGTATAAGAATTAGGGTTCCGTGCAAAAAAAAAAACCCTTGAAATAGGTAAAAATCTCACATAAAGAAATACCTAAATAAATGCCTAACGCCCATTTTCACCAACCCTAAGGGACACCTAACTCAATGCCTACTTTCCGTTTTCACCAATCCTAAGTAATGCCTAAATGAATGCCTAACGCCCGTTTTCACCAACACTAAGAAATACCTAAATAAATGCCTAACGCCCATTTTCACCAACACTAAGTAATGCCTAAATGAATGCCTAAGACCCGGTTTCACCAACCCTAAGGGACACCTAACTCAATGCCTAATGCCAATTTTCACCAACCCTAAGAAATACCTAAGTGAATGCCTAAGACCCATTTTCACCAACATTAAGTTACACCTATCTCAATGCCTAATGCCCATTTTCACCAACCCTAAGGGACACCTAACTCAATGCCTACTTTCCGTTTTCACCAAACCTAAGTAATGCCTAAATGAATGCCTTACGCCCGTTTTCACCAACACTAAGGAATACCTAAATGAATGCCTAAGACCCGCTTTCACCAACACTAAGTAATGCCTAAGTGAATGCCTAAGACCCGCTTTCACCAACCCTAAGGGACACCTAACTCAATGCTTAATGCCCTTTTCACCAACACAGAAATACCTAACTCAATGCCTAATGCCGGTTTTCACCAACACAAAGAAATACCTAATTAATGCCTAACGCCCGTTTTCACCAACACAAAGAAACACCTAAATAAATGCCTAACGCTCGTTTTCACCAACACAAAGAAATACCTAAATGAATGCCTAAGACCCGCTTTCACCAACACTAAGTAATGCCTAAATGAATGCCTAACGCCCATTTTCACCGACCCTAAGAAATACCTAAGTGAATGCCTAAGACACGCTTTCACCAACACTAAGTAATGCCTAAATGAATGCCTAACGCCCATTTTCACCAACCCTAAGGGACACCTAACTCAATGCCTACTTTCCGTTTTCACCAAACCTAAGTAATGCCTAAATGAATGCCTAACGCCCGTTTTCACCAACACAAGGAATACCTAAATGAATGCCTAAGACACGCTTTCACCAACACTAAGTAATGCCTAAATGAATGCCTAACGCCCGTTTTCACCAACACAAGGAGTACCTAAATGAATGCCTAAGACACGCTTTTACCAACACTAAGTAATGCCTAAATGAATGCCTAACGCCCATTTTCACCAACCCTAAGGGACACCTAACTCAATGCCTACTTTCCGTTTTCACCTAACGTAAGTAATGCCTAAATGAATGCCTAACGCCCGTTTTCACCAACACAAGGAATACCTAAATGAATGCCTAAGACACGCTTTCACCAACACTAAGAAATACCTAAATTAATGCCTAACGCCCGTTTTCACCAACACTAAGTAATGCCTAAATGAATGCCTAAGACCCGCTTTCACCAACCCTAAGAAATACCTAACTCAATGCCTAATGCCCATTTTCACCAACACTAAGGGACACCTAACTCAATGCCTAACGCCCATTTTCACCAACACAAAGAAATACCTAAATAAATGCCTAATGCCCATTTCCACCAACATTAAGTTACACCTATCTCAATGCCTAATGCCGGTTTTCACGAACCCTAAGGGACACCTAACTCAATGCCTAACGCCCGTTTTCACCAACACAAAGAAATACCTAAATAAATGCCTACTTTCCGTTTTCACCAACTCTAAGGGACACCTAACTCAATGCCTAATGCCCATTTTCACCAACACTATGTGACACCCAACTCAATGCCTACTTTCCGTTTTCACCAACACAAAGAAATACCTAAATAAATGCCTAACGCCCGTTTTCACCAAAATTAAGTTGGTGAAAACTGACTGTACATGTATTTTTGCCAGATGACTCCAGAAGATGTCAGTAGCAACGTAGTTCCTTATATTGTTCCTACGTCTTTAATGTTTGTATCTATGTCATTAAGGCTTATTAACTAACCGTTAAACGTAAGTTATAGAAAACGACCGTAAATAGAAAAAAACATAATTGTGATTCGGTAAACGTTCACAGCCTTTGCTTAGACCTGAACAAAATCACATAACAAAGCTGGTTTGTCTATCATAGTCTAAAAAGGTATTTCATTTCTAGAAGTAGACAAAACAGTTTTGCCTAAGTCTGCGGATAAATGAGGTAATCTAGTGACCTTATAGCAAGGTCATTGCACTCTGTTTATCACCGGCAAAAGAAAACCCATGGACGTATAACAATAGAGGATGTTCCTTAATTACGCTAGGCAGATACGAGATTTCGTATATCTTTTAATTAAGCTTAAGTTGTGTAAGCAATACTGAGCAATAATTGTGTAATATTTGTCTTGTTGCATTTGATGTTGAGACTGCCTCGTTAGTCTAGTGGTCACAAGCGCGACTGCTGAGCATAAGGTCCTGGGTTCGATTCCCGGGTCGGACAGTGTTATCGGGGTTTTCCATAAGGAATTAGTCTGTAACAGCTACGGAGTCTGGATTTCAGCCCAGTTGATGGCAATAGGCTCGCCTCCTACTACGTGGGACTTGTGTCCGGACTCCGTGGCTGGTACTGAGAAATACCGGATCAACAACACTTCGCCTAACCTGGTAATTAAACCCAGGACTTCAGCTTCGGTTGTTATTACTAACCCTGGTCTTTGGCACAATCTTGAGGCCTATCTTGGAGTCGACGAGGCTGGCGCCCGCCTCGCTGAGGTACCCCTGGTTGGGGATGAGGCACGAGCGCCCGAAGCAACACGGACAGCATAACTTGTGCATCCATTTCGTCCACTTTGGGTTTAGGCGGCCGTAAGGCTCTTCGTCCTTAGGCTTGAATACGCCTATGATTTTCTGGAATAGAGAAAAAGGAAATTAAAAATTTGGCATAGAAGTGAAAGAGACAGGAGTCAGGTAATAACCTGTAGATACTCTTCCCACTGCTGGGCATCCTCTGTGTTCACCTATCAGGGAGAAATAAAAAAACCGGTCAAGTGCGAGTACGAGGTACGAAAACCTTGCGCTAGCCCCCCTTTATTTTTTTAAAATTATTATTTGTTGTTGTAGCGGCAACACAAATACACATTCTGTGGAAATTTCAACTGTCTACCTATTAAGGACCATGAGATACAGCCCGCTGACAGACAGACGGACGGACGCAGAGCGGAGGCTTAGTATAAGGGTCTCGTTGGTTACCCTTCGGGTACGGAACTCTAAAAAAGTAAGTGACAAAAGTAGCTTTAGGTCTTAGGAATGGTGATGGTATAATTGTCTTCCATTAGACCATCATCATTCCTAAGACCTTAAGAGGGCCCTTCCCGGTACGTTTATCGTCAACGCGAGCATGGTCGAAAACCTTGTTGTTTCATCCAGAGCCACAGCGGCAATTTTCTTTTAATTCCCCCGTCTTACCCCGCCCCGACCCCGCAAATCTCGTCTCCCGCGCACGTCATACCGCCTATGACGATGACATTGAACGAAAAATAGTGTTCGAAAATTTCTTAAACTTGTTCCAGGAAATACGTGTTTTTGAATAAGTCTTACAAGTGTGTGAAATAAATATTTATCATTAAGAATCTCCATTACATGTGCAAGGTTTCTATCGAGATGTTTTCTTTACTTTTACAGTTTATGAGTACATTATGAACGGCCAAAGGTCACTTAAAATTTGTGCAAAACAGCAATTTTTGGAGGCTTATACTGAATTTGTTTCTACAATTTTTAATTTTTTGCTACCATAGAAACCTAGATATAGTGCACAAAACACCAATTAGTTCAAAAAGATCAAAGATAGATGTGTAACAACCGGCATAATCACGTACGAACGTTTGTATGAAAAGTATGTCGGGTTGGCCGCTCTTAAGATTGGTAGGTGGTTGGTGGTAATGATTAAAAACGCTGCAAATCAAAAACTAAGGGCACGAATCACTATAGGAGTTTGGTATTATGCACTTTTATGCAGAAGAAGTCTCATTTAATTAATCAATCATAATCATCGCCGTCAAGCTCGTAAAAGATATTAATGTACATTGGACGGCTAGATTTTATTGCAGAATAATCAATTGCCAAGCCTATTTTTGATAGTAGTTACTGGTTATAATCCTGTAATCAAATGGAGGATTATGGGATAATCTTTCCATCAAAGTAGAGGAAATGGACCGTTGTCTGTGGGTCTACTGAGAAACACACGTCGATCCTCAGTGAACTCGGTAGTACCTATATGTTGGTACTACCGAGTTCACTGAGGATCGACGACTTTACCTTAGACCTTATTACTTAGGGCTTAAGGGTGAAAAACAAAAGTTAAATGAAATTATAAAAATGTAATGTACTAAATGTAATAATGTTTGATGAAATGTTAAAAAAAAAACATGATTTAATCTTTATTTATCTCTCTATCTCTTCTTAAGGCGAATATTGTCTATTAAACAGAAGTAGATCTGCATATTTAGACTACGTTCAAGAACTGTCAATATAATTACTGCAATGGAATACTGACCCTAACAACTCTTGAACGCGGTTTAGATGTCCTAATCACGTTCAGTTTTATTGCTAAAATTGTATCTTTATGCCGAATTCGGAGAACATTTTTGTAGTTAGGGGGCACAGACTTATTGGCATTCGTTTTCAATGTTACATAGTTTTATCTGTACGACAGTAAACTTACACAATGTCACGGCATATCACTGCACCTTGTAACGTAGTTAATAACAATAATTATAGACGCAGCTAAAGTATACCCTGTTCGCGGTTTGTTTCCGAATAAGTAAACATAAATATGTGTTCTTGGATTGCTGATTTTATACCCGTGATTTTGTAAGAGGTAAGCCGCAGCACATATCTTTAATGTGAGTAAATTATTTGTCCATAGAATTCTGACTGTGCCATTTTTCGAAGCGAAGCCGGGGGGAATCGAGTTGTATGGAACCTTCGCCACTGATAGTCCCTTTAAGTGAAAATAACATCAAATAAATAATTTTCTTTCCTTTTTTTTTAGTTTTCACAAATAAATAAATCAATTGGATAAAAAGCTTTGAAAAGACTTTAAATCTGTCTCTGAAGGTTACTTTGTACGTTGGTACGGTCAGCAACAAAACGTTATACACAGAGAAATTTAATTCAATGATTTTAAATTAACACAAAGTTATAGAATTTTTAAAATTTGCGTATAATTTACCCATTTTTATTGTGTAAATCTATACCGGTATTTCTTTTAATATAATCTGAGAAGGACGAAGACAAACATGTTATTATTTTTTAAAGTAAACATTTTATCTAATATGATGTAGCGGACGAAACCGCCTCTATAGGACTTTGTTGATGTTTGACCGTTTTATCTTTTTGATATAAAACGCTCACAATGTTGCTGGTAGGTACCTTGTAATGTAATACTTATCTAATAAATCAATATTTATCAACGTTAAACCAATGTTTGTTTGATAAAGATCGGTGCAGCGGGTATAAATAGTGTACTTGCATTGCACTGCATGTGACGGGAGTACACACGGCTACACATGAAGCTATAGATTTCCAATGGAAATGTATAGCTTGATGTGTAGCCGTGTGTACAAAGACGATTAATGAAGCCTATTCTAAGCCTAGTCTAGCCTAATCACTTATTCATCCCGTCTTGTTTTGTTACGCATGACAATGAATCAAGCTATACAAAACTTATTCTTAAATAAAAGCTTTAATTAAATAATAGCTTTAGTTACTTCTTATGACATCAGCTATCGTCTAGTGAAAGTCCCGTCAAAATCGGTCCAGGCGTTTCGGAGATTAGCCGGAACTAACAGACAGACAGAAGGACAAAAATTGAAAAAAAAAAATGTGTTTTAGTTATAAGTACCGTAAACTCAATGAAAAAATCCGACCACTAAAAACTTCGTTCCATCTTATTGTCTAATTAGACTCGACTATCAAATGACTTGAGTTTTTTGTTCTAGAATATGCATGAAAACATGATATGCCTTACCCCCCACCCCACCCTCCTTCCTCTCATCCCCCCTCTTCCTCTCTCTGCTTTATGTTTTCCTTCGCGGTTTGGAGAGCTATTTATGGTATCTCTTGCCAATTGCATCTTCTTACTTATTTCATTGCATTTCTGTCCCAGAACTTCGTGTTGGTCGGATCATTAATGTTTTAGTTTCTAAACTATGGAGCATAAACACTAAAATTATAGGTAAGTAGTTGGAATGTTACTGACGTAATCTCTGATAGTTTTCAGTCGGAATTACTCGTAACACTAAAAGAGACGAGAAAAATAACTTTGTCCCTTTTTTACCAAATACCTCAATTGGCCTTTGTGTAGATTATTTTCTCTTTCCAACAATAGCATTGCTAATCTGAATATCTTTACAATTACTAAACAAACACTGAGTCACCAAACGCCGTTTCATAGAACACTATCAGTCGAAATAAACGTTATTTTTATTTATTATTTCATTTTCATACACTAGGCTATGGGATAACAATGACCAAAAAAATGCTTCTTAAATTACGAATTATATACAATTTCGCCAGTTCTGAAAGAGAGCAAGCCTATTACAATTTACCGGACACATCCACACTAAAGATTGCTTCTCTAGAAATTCAAGATGAAATTACAATAACCATAAAAAAATACAAAAATTTACATAAGAAAACACGCGCTTTGGACGTAGAGTTGCGGACACCAGTCCGATATACAATCACCATCTGTCAAGCCTTTTGCCCACTATGTTGTGGTCAGCTTCCGTCTAACCTGATGCAGCTGAATACCAGTATTTTAGCTGGGTAATACGATACCCCTGGAAAGACTGGTTGTCAGACGACTGAAGACTGGTTGCTGGTCCTGCTCCACAGCCACTTGAGCTCACGAAATGAGATTTTAATGTTTGGAAAAGATGCTCCCCCTCTAGTTCTTTTATTTTATTTATTTTTTCCGTTTGGATACTTAGTTACTTTGATTACTATTGTTTTATATAAATTACAAGCATTATTTCAGTTTTTTTAAGTGTGAGTACCATGTAGACTTTCTATTGCAGTTAGTAGGGCTTGTCCTAATCTTTAAGGTTTTTAATTGTTTTTTTTTTCTTTTCTATCTCTACATTGTGCTCACATATAGAAGCAACAATATTGTAACCCAAGACTATTGTAACATCTAACTTGATTTGAAAAGAGTGTCCATGGAGTTTCTTGCCCATTTTTCTCCATGAGATCTACTATTTTTGAATGGGCAACTACAGTCCATTCACAGTTATTACGCCTGTGGCTAAACTGTAGGTAGCTTATTTTTGACAATGCAAAAGTGCCTTGCCTATTTGAAATAAATGCTTTGAGTTTGAATTTGAGTTTGAGACATTCGGGTTCTAACTGCTCGTCATCATCATCATATCAGTCTGGAATCACCCACTGTTGGGACAGCCCTCCCCCTTTCTTCTGCTCTTCTCTGTTCTGCACGTCCGGGACCATCCTTTAATCACGTGAGGTTTTAGGCCACTTTTATAGCCCCCCTCCCCCTAGGTTACACGTCGTGAGGTTTTAGGATACCCCTCCTGCCCCCTCCCAGCATCACGTGTATTTTTTTATTATTGAACAGATCAAGTAGTTTTAGCATGCTATAATCAAAACTATCGGATTTTTTAGAAAAAAAATTGCTAGCTCGGTTTTTTAGACAAAAAATCACGTGCTCGGGTTTTTAATTAATTATTGGTAAAAAACATTTTACGTCGCACATTAAATTATTATTTTTCGTCTCAAGAAAATTTACTCGTGATTGTCAAATTATCTCCTCCCCCCCATAGTGATTAATTATAATTTTTTTTTCTGAGCCTCTCCCCCTGTTTAAACCTCACGCGATTAAAGGAAGACCCCTAACGTCTGTCAGATATCTAAAAATCTGCCAGGTTTGCGGGACTGTTCGAAAGAGATACCGCGGCCCTGGAACACAAAGGGCAAAGGAAGGAACATGGATGGGTTTTAGTCAGTAAAAGTCTGACACTCCCTCCTGCTCAGCCCAGAGCGGGAGGGGTTATTTGATGATTTCCCATCCGGAAAAAAAAAATAAGATATCTACAAATGACAGCCGATAAACAATACAATACTGTTTCACAAGCTTTTTATGTTGCATCTTATTTACTCTTAAATGTATCTGTCATACCAAAAGTGGGAGCTAAGCTCACAGCCCCCTCTTCCCCGTTAAATGACAGCTGTTTAATGTTCGCTCCATTTGTTTCCCTGAAAACTATACATCAAGTTCACGGGTGAAGTGTTATAGTGAGCGTTAAATATGCTATCACGCAAAAACATATTTTTTTAACAAAACTTACTTGTTTTGTTGGGTGTTTCCATTAGGAAATTCTCAGAAATAGTCCGGAGTCGGAGTTTGGATTTTTGATGACGACAATGGCCTCGCCCCCTTTTACAGGCATGTGTGTTTTTCAACGGCGCAATGTGGGAGTAGTATACTCAGTACACATCCCCGGTATAACACTAGGACATCTAGAACGGCGGGCGTTGTGGGGGAATCGTCTTGGTCTTGATGGATTTTGATTTGGACATGGATTTTAAAATCTGTCTAGCGCCAACTCTATCCAAGAATCCATGAGGAGCTTTTGTGTAGTTGAAAATTTAAGATGGTTCCGTTTACATATCAGACCTAGACCGTAGGCATACCGATACATATCTGATTTTATATCGACATAAAATAATCTTTAAGATATTATGGTGGCATCTCAAAACCCGCTATAATTCAACACTGCATAAAACCGCATGATGCACAAACGTCTCATATAAACCACGCCAAGACTGCAGCTTTGTGGCAAGCCAATAGACGTGTCGCGTGACGCGTCTCAATTGCAAAAGGCCGCAAGTCAATATTAAACGGTTCAGAGATTCGACCTTGTAAAGGTTCGGTTAAATTCGTACGCACAGACTGAGGGCTAGCTGCAAAACACCAGATACTTTATAGTACAGTCATTTGGAAATGCACGTGAACCGAGAAGGCTAAATTTTGGATATTACGTGAGTTTGTTTTGGATATTACAATTCGAAGTTAAGCTTTTCTAGACCCCCCCGGTTTAGAAAAGCTTAATGATTGGACTATCAAGATACTTCAACTTCAGTACATTATGTAACAAAGAACGGTGTGCGAAGGCGCTTCTGCAGTTTGTCCTTACCGGTTTAACAATAGCGTACCATATGACTTCCTAAGTATTTTGTGGCAAGCTTATAAACGCGTCCCTCAGACGAGACGTCTGGATTAAAAAGGTCGTAAGTTCATAAAAGACGGTTCAATGATTTGTCCTTTTAAGTATCAATAAGTATTTCGTGCTAGCTTATGAACTCGTCTGCAGACGTCTCACTTGAAATAGTAGCAATTGTAAAAGATCGTAAATCTATATAGAAAGGTTCAGTGCTTCGTATAACTTATAAACGCGTCATTCAGACGTCTCACTTGCAACTGCAAAAGGTCGTAAAGACCTTAAAAAATGGTTCAGCGATTCGTCCTTCTAAGTCAACACATTAATATACGTTACTAAGGGCTTACAATAATACGGAGTAGTTCGCCACAAATAATGGTGACAATCATTTCTACTTTAAGTGCTGCAAAGGAGATCTAAAGTATTTTCAGGAAGAGACTGGACAGCTTTTAGAAGAAAATCGTCAATTGTACAGCAAGATTTCATGCGATCAATGAAATCTTTCGGTATAATATTGAACATTAACGTGTTTATTTACCAAAAAATGTGAAATCGGTTTCGAGTCTCACCGCATGCACGCCGCGTATGAAACAAATGATAAAATATGGAAATGATGAAATATGAATTCTTAGATTCCTTTCAAAGGTTTTACTCAAGTGATTAAGAAACCCCTGATAAGACGATATCGTAATTTTAATAAAAATCACAAGTTCCGAGTCAAACGTGCGTGCACTTGTATGAAGATGAAAACATGTGAATAAAAATCATAACTAAAGTATTTCTGTTTTTTAGGATACAGTCAACAGAAGAGAGTAAGCAGGCAAAACAATTTGTTTAATTCACATCGGTAGTTCAGCAGACATCGCTCTTCTGTCGAATATCGTTAAAAGATAATGCAGACAAGAATGCACGACGAAATTCCGTCCGTAATGGGAGACCCCAGCAGAAAAACCCCTGTCCAGTCGCTATAACAGACCCCTGGTTATAGCGACCTTGCTGGGACCCTTCCAGCGACACGTCTGGATTCTATGTAACTCTATGAAAACACAACTGTAGGTGATTTTGCAGGCAATTGCCGTGTTCTTAGAGTTACATAGAGACTAGTTGCGTAGCTGTACCTAGTCTGTTATAGCAATTCGACAGGCGGGTCTGCCGTTGTGGTTTGCATTTGCCATGGGCTTCGGAATTGTACCTTTGAAGTTTCATATTAGCATGATGTTTTGCCTGTCGTGTGCCTACGTCGTTTGTTAATCGAAAAACAGATATGAAAAATAATATAATTTTCTCACCCCTCCAGGATTCTTGACGAAGTAAGACCCGCTGGATCCTTGATATATCCTCTCCGGGAATATACCGTTGTCGATGGCCACCTCCGCCTGCCATACCAACTCGCTGAATTGCGGGTCATCTGTGCAAGAAATGTGAGATTAATAAGAGAACCCTTTGCCGTGAATAAAGTTTTTCTGCCCGTCTCCTAAATGACTCCATACTTGAGGAATTAAACATCAAGGAACACCTCTCCACCACATTTCACAACCGAATTGTACGGTATTTTGGCCACATCATGCAAAGACCCGTTGACAGTCAGAATCGAGTGCAGGTCAGAGAAAGAAGACCAAAGAAAAGACAATAGGATCGACGATCAAACGGTAGACCGACGCGATCCTGCAATCTTTGGGGCTTTCTTTTTAGGAAGTTTAGCAAGAACAGCTCAGTCCCATATCTTGAACCACACCGTACAAATTCACTTCACTTTGGGACCGAGTTTAAAGAAGAATACCCCTACTAAAGCCAAAGACATGGTACAGTTGTCTTTTAGATAAACAGTTTCAAAATATGGTAGTAACTCGCTAAGACTTACTACCATTTTTTGGAAGTCCATTCCTTGCCTTTTAAATGCTTAAAATGATATTGCGATATAGTAATCTTTTGACAGTCAATGATGAACGTTGATGATGAAGAGACCAAGGCAAACATTGAAAAGGGTAAACCCTATCCTGCAATTTATAATGTAAATAATGTTAAGTTTACGTCACTTCTTGGATTGCTCTGATCGATTTTAGGTAAAAGTGATGCGTTTCATACGATCTATCATTCTGGGAATTCAGCAGTCTAAAATGATGAGTAAACATTGAGCTTTGGCTGTTTATTTATTTAGCTTAAATAAGCAGTTCAAAATTCGAACCGTGAATTATTTTTAAGAGCACTCTCTTCAAAATAATTCTTAGAAAAATGGTTTCAAGATTTGAAAAGCGAGATAAACAAATATTAGCAGAAACGACTTCGTAATCATTGCGTGCACTTATAATTTGCTTACGATACTCCAGACTTCCTTATCATTCCAACTGATAAAACCAGCATTACTTTGTTTATAATTAGTTCTGTTTACTGAATTAAACTCTCGATTAAAGTCTTCATTATAAAAATTATGTACAACGCGATGTTTTCCGTACGTCAAGATTACTGCTTGTATCTTATGATGATAAGCTTAATCAGCCATGACTCCGTGACTCAAATGAGTATCAGAATTTTTATTTTATACGAATATATACATGCGTCTAGCTTATAGATCCTCCACGTGCAAAATACCCAATGAGCAGAAAACGTCTACTCATATTAGCTAGTGAAAATCCGTATTTTGATGGTTTATTCCGTGAAGTCAATACATTAAATATTTAACTAAGAGATAACGCACAAATCTCGATTTGATGAGCATTACATTTTTGATTTAGTATTTATTGTTTTTAAAAGGCCTTATTTTTGACACACAGCTACAGACGAATAAAGCTAAACGAATCAGGTTCTAACGAACGAAAGTGACCTTTCCAGACAAATAGTGTTAGGCACTATTGGGTGGGTACCTGACCAAAGAATGGTAGCAATTTCCACAGGCAAAATTTCTTTGATAAGGTCACCTTGCGGCTACGACGGCTACCAAATTGACTGGAAGACTTCTGAGGGTGAAAATAAGGGGGAAATCGGGGGAATAGACATTTAGCTACATGATAATACGTCTATTAGACGCCATCTTGTTTATTTGCTTGGTTTTTACGTTGTACGGTTGTATTACTTGATTTAGTTGCATGACTGGTGTAAAATCTGATTTGGAGCTAGATTTCTGCTATTTGAAACAGTATGCTGTTATTATGACTACACGTCTGCTAGACGTAGCTTGGTTATAGCTTAGTTTAAAGGCATGATTGGTGGAGAATTTGGAATAGATTTCCGCGCCATTTCACACGGTATCCTAATTCGAGTTTAAGCGTTTATTCTGGGAGTGTTTGTAAACGCACTCATAATACTGACGGCTTAGTGCGTATATTATAGCTATTCTATCGTGTTAACATAAACTGAAATTGAACTAGCGCCGTCTGGTGGCATAAATGGGAACACATTAAATTATTCTTTACAATTAAACTTTATTTTTTAAAGCTACCTTTTTTAAATGAAAAGAAGAATTTAGGTGTATCTATCAACACGTATACAAAGTTTTGTGTCCGTGCAATTAACCGTTGAGGAGTTATCTCGCGAGGAGGCGATCCTGGCTGCAGGATTATGTCATGTCTGTCATGAAAATGTGTTGTCACCAGAACCAAAGGTGTGTGCAAAATTTCAGCTCAATCGGTTGGGGGGAACTGGTTTGAAATTCAGTTGCAAGTCATACTAACAAACAAACTAACAGGGCAAATTCAATAAATGCTTATAATTAAAGTTTACTGTAACGCGATCGAGTATGCTTTGTCATGATAAAAACTCGCCCTGGGTCCACAGGAGACATCGTAGTACAGGACTTTAAAGAGATAGCATTAAAATTGTAAACAAAATATCGATTGACATAAACTGTCACGGGATATCTTCCGTGATTATCAATAATTTTGAGCTCCCGATTTAAAATAAAATATCGGTATTTCTAATCAAGCGATCATGTGGGGAAGCCATTGTGGTAAGAAGCCACTCAATCAATAAGCCTTTTACATAACAACACAGTTACAATGTTTAGCTTGACTTAAATTTTGTTGAATCGACTTGTATTAAAATAATACCGACCAAATACTATAATTATAATCTCTATGATACCGACGCATACTGCAATACATTAATTCTATTCAGTTCACATATTGTGATCGATTGTCGCTTTGTTCCAATAACGCATTTACTATTGCTATTACGGATGCTGCAGACGGCATTTAATCGACAAAAAACGTCTTTGATAAGAAAGATGTTTAGTCGATTTAACGAATAATCGTTAAAATCGACTAAAATAAAAAACCGACCAAGTACGAGTCGGATTCGTACATGAAGGGTTCCGTAGATACCATTGTAGTACCGAGACCACTTTAATTTTTATTTTTTGTTGTTATAGCGCCAACAGAAATACACATTCTGTGAAAATGTTAACTCTCTACCTATTACGGATCATGAGATACAGTCCGCTGACTGACAGACAGACAGACGGACGGACGGACACGGAACCCTAAAAATGTACCACTGAACACACACAACATACGAAAGTATGCACGCTTCGCAAGTTCGCAGACTTTTTGTGCGCCGCAGACTTGATAACACAAAAGGTCTGCCGGCTGCTTTGCCCCAGGTATACCGAAACCTGCTTTGTGCACTCAAGATAATATTCAATCGTTCATTGAGATTTGTTATTCGCTAAAGATAGCCTTAATCCGGCCCGAATTCGTAAAGCTATTTTTATACTGGGTTTCGATAATTAAACATGATAAAATGAAAAACAAAAAAATAGTTGATGATGACCCTGAAAATTGGAATTCAAATAAGAACTGATGAACGAACAAAAGAACTGAACTGAAGACTGAGACATTCAAATAATTATGTTACAACAAGTTACTACCATATACAGGGTGTAACAGAATAAGCGCAATACCTCTTGGGTGGTGATTCATTTCATACCACCAAACTGGACAATTTGCCATAAGGAAAAAGAGTCGAAAAAATGGGCTCTTCATACTAATTGCGTCAGACGATGCCATATTTTGTATGGGAAGTTCAAGTAGTAGTCAGTGGCCCAAAAAGTCTTACAACCAGTCTTACCAAGGGGTATCATATAACCCAGTACTAACTGAGTTGTGGAGGTCAGATAGGCAGTTGCTCCAGGTAAAATATTGGTATTCAGCTGCACCCGGTTAGACTGGAAGCCAACCGCAACATAGTTGGGAAAAGGTTAAGCCAATGATGTTCCTTAGGGAAAGCCGTCCTGTTTGGTATTCTGAATCATCACCTTATTTTGTTACACCCTGTTATTTTAATTATTTGTAGTACATGATGATCATCTCAATCTTCACTGCAGGAGACAAAGGACGGCATTTATTGTGCCATTCCAATACCATAATGAAAATCATAAATAAGTGCTTTGAATACCTAATGCGTGACGATGACGTATCTTCGTTGATATAATCGCATAATCAACTTATGTTAATAGGGCAGGTTTTATGAAGAACGCATAATGTGCCTACTGTTGCTTTAAGGGAAATCAGGGCCAGAATTGTGATGGTACTGCGCACCCCAGGACAAGTCCATAGAATATTTTGAGCTCTATCCACGCAGCTCAGGGTGAGGGCTTTCCAAGTTTGGAAGACTTCAGAAAACTAGCCAGGAACTACCCTGGTTATACCCTAACGAAACACTAAATGAGGCCTATAATGATTATGTCTATAGACTTTTTAAAAAAAACACACTAAGTACGCAAAGCGACCAATCAAGTTATACAAAATCAGTTTATCCGGATATATCATTGTAGGGGAAATCTATACAAAGCGAGGCCATGTTATACTGGACATGTATAGCTTGATGTGTCGCCGTGTGTACATTACAACAAAGAACAATTTACTAGCATAATATTAAAAATAATCCTTACTTTTCGCTAACAAACGGCGCCACTTGCCTAAGCAGCGATGTGAGAAAGAAAGTTAAAAGAATAAAATTAAAAGCATCGTACACATGGCTGAAAACAAAACACCTGCTTGGCCTTGCTCGAAATTATTGAACTGATAACTTCATATTTATTTTAATGACTTGCGAAAAGCTGCTTAGTCTCTCAATAAAAACTCGTCGCCGTTGTATGTATATGAGAATGGCAACAAATACAGGTAATGTTCTATGCCTTTTTCTGGTTACTTCACATTTCACATGACATTTTCGAACAGAAAATCCCAATTAATCTTCTCCATATCTGGGGATTAAATAAAGGGCTTCATTTGGTTAGGGTGAAGCTCCAAATTTTTTTAATGAGAATTGACTGTTCACGTTAGCTTCTGCATAAAGGGTATAACGAGACCCTTAACGAAGCCGAAAGGCACTTGTTCTACCCGTCATGTCATTGCAATCATTTTTTTATTCTAGACCATACCTGGGAACCATCTAGTTACGGAGATATTGGGGGTCAAAGTACTGAATTTACAGCTTTCTTTTAAAGCAAGCTTTTTACTTTAAACACCTCCACAATCCCCGTACCATCCATCCATCCATCAGCACAATGTTTTGAGTGCAATGTTTTGAGTGCGTTACATTGAGTCCTACCGTAAACGTCGTTTCCCAGCAATAATTTTTGCGTAAAGTTACTTAGTTTGATTTACATAATGCTTGGTTGATGACGTCGTGAAGGGTCCTGTTAAACCCTGTATTATTTTCCAGGTATAACATTACAGGAACATTTCTCGATCTGTGCTTTAAAACCTTGCATTTTGAAGATACATATCCAGAAGTGTTTACTAGCAAAGGCAAGTCTGTAACTTATAAATTTGACTTTGGCTTACGTAATATCAGTAAGTCAAACATCAAGACATTTCCACGATTTCGATCAGGATTGCCCTTTCATTTTCAGGCTAACTGAAGACACGTGGCAGAGCTCACGTTTTCATATTGAAACTTCACATGTGGAATCGGGCACCCGTATGGATCCACGTGACGAATATGTACCTAGATTTTTATATGAAAGCCAGGCAGTCTTTCACGAAAGAAAGTCACGAATTTGTGTTTGATGTTATTGGATGGCAATTAGTGCAACTGGCAATCAAGCAGAACACCTGGTGGTAATTGTTCACCGCTACCGATAGAATCTTTAATAAAGCCTTTAGGCAACGCAGGTGCGCTGTACCTTCTCAGAGACAGCTGAAATGTGGATTTTATTCCTTTGTTACACGAATATTTTTAAATTACAGATCAATATGTTATATTTTGTTTAGCACATACAATAGGAGGCCTTATCGCGAACTGCGATTTATTTAAAGCAACCTAGTTTATCACCTATACTTCTATACTTAATATTGTAAAGAGGTAAAGTTTGTGAGGTTGTAGGGGGTAATCTCTGGATCTACTGAAGCGATTTTGAAAATTATTTCACTAATACGAAGCTACATTATCCCCGAGTGCCATATGCTATATTTACAACGTCCCCGTGGGATAATTTGCGACCAAAACGCGAGCGAAGCCGCGGGCAACATCTAGTATTTTTATAAAACTGCCAACTGACTTTACTGTGCAAAAAATGAACAAAAGCTTTAACTTTGCAAAAAAAAATTACGAAATCATGCAGGTACACTCAGAGACGAAAGCCGAGGTTATTTCCTAACTCAAATCTCGCGTAATCGTGACGTGGGTCGTTCTCAATGACGCATGCAAGCTATTCAAATATATTCAATAAAATGTACGCACCTACGTATATTGTGAATGAATTGATTTTAATCTATGATATTGTATGATAAATATGTTTTGAATTGTGTTATTATTTTATTATTGCTCAAGTAGACCACAGCAAAGTCATGAATTAAGCATTTGAGGGAATAAGTTCTGGATTCAAAAATGTATTAAGCTGCGTTTCCGCCAGAGATGAGCGAGGCTGCGTAGCGAGGGATGTGTGTGGAACCAACCAATAATATCGCTTCTTTTTCAAATCTTTTTTTTTTTACAAAATTGGCCTGCTCTTGACCTCGATCACGCCTGATGGAAGCTTGAGCTATTCTAGCTATGTGATTCCAATCACTATAGTTTCACACACATCCCACGCTACGCGTCCTCGCTCATCTCTGGTGGGAAACCAGCCTTAAGCACTGATCAAAGTGAAGCCAACCCCTCGCGCAATTACGGATTACGGTGGTGTTAAACTGGGACGGATAGTGTCTCTTCGCATCAGTTTTTTCGAGCTAATTTCTTGCTTCCCGAGTGGGATTCGCCTTGGCGTAGCCAGAGTTTTAGTCGGCCATCGATGTAGTTCTTTATAAAAGTTGTTTAATACATTACCTGCAGTCTTCTCACTGAAAACCACTCTACTACTAGGTAAGGTTGCACACTATAGCTTTTAGAATTAATTTAGTTAGAAGCCACTCTGTGAGATTGGTTTCAACTCAACTAAGTAACTTTCCATTATGCAAGGTAGTTAGATACGAAACGTTACCAACAACTACCCACAGTTTTAAATAATGCCTTTGTTATCTTATCGTAAAAAGGGTTTAGTTTACTGTAAGTGTTATTGCTGAGAATGTGGTATTTGCGTTTGATACCCAGGTTAAACAGTTGTGTTATTAGAGGTTTCCCATTAACTAAATTATACTAAAATAACTATCAATTGCACATCAATTAGAACAAACAGGTGTAAATAGCTTGAAAGAGCTTTGAAAACGTCACATACTTGTTTTATTTAAGTAATTTTGGTGTTCATAAATTGCTGAATAACAACATAATTTGAATAGAAAGATTTAGATTTGATTATTTTGATTCAAATGTGCATTTTGATTTAAATCTTACAATTCGAACCAATGGGGGCTATAGCGTATGAATGAGGCGCTAGTGTAGCGCGAGGTCACCGAAATGTCAGATGTAATAGAGTGTTCGTGCGTTGCGTGGTTTTTTATCAAGTATTTTTACTAATATTCACGATTATGGTCTAGATTGAGCTATTCCTGATTAATAATAACTTAAAGATTTTAGGCAACAATTTAGGATCTTATTTTTTAGTACTTGGGGGTAAAATAATTTTTAAATGTTTCATGCTTGCTAATTTTTGGGAGAATATTGTAAATATATGGCATCTAAAGTTTATACTATGTTGTTATACCTACGTAATAAAATAAACTTTTTATGAAGTTATTGGTCCTTTAAAGTATATTATAGAATTATTGACATAATCTTACGCGACAGTGGTCCCTTCTGGTGAGCTGAAAACCGATAGCCCCCATTGAATTAACCTATATTTTGCAAGTAGAAATCATTGAATGTATATAGCTCTCTATCTAAAGATACTAACAACACAATCAATATCAATTTGCATGAGAACGTCATGTTTGTTTACCTAACTGTGTCGCCATTAAGTGGGGTAAGTGACACATAGATATGTGGGCGCACGATTTGCATATTAGTAGGTTGTGGGCATAATTTGAAACTCTTCTTCAGGATTGTTTTTTTTTTAAATTGTGTCCCTTTTCGAGGGTATTTTTTATTGTTACCATTTAGCTTAATAGGTCATTTATGTTCCCAACTTCTTGGTTTTTTTTTAATTAGTTGCTGCTATTAATGTAAGTACTTTTGCTACCCTTGCTAGGGTTCTGCTGACATTACTGGTTATCAAAATAATCAGTTCGAGACCCATTTTACAACCTTTTATTTTATATAATATTGTAAAAAGGTAAAGTTTGTGAATTTGTGAGGTTTTAGGGGGTAATCTCTGGATCTACTGAACCGATTTTGAAAATTCTTTCACTAATAGGAAGCTACATTATCCCTGAGTGCCATAGGCTATATTTACAACGTGCACTTGGGATAATATCCGACCAAAACTCGAGCGAAGCCACGGCAACAGCTAGTTTTATATATTAAAGCATACTTATTTTTTGCTTTCTTTATCAAAACTACTTAAATTCTCATTAAAGTTTCACATTTTTTTTAATTGTAATCACCGACTTGCTCACAAGTCTTATTAGCAAACATTAGTTTTTTAATCATTAAGCAATTGGGTAGCAGTAGATAATATTAACATAATGAGTGACAAAAATGTGACCCTACCTTGAGTAGTACCTACCGGTGGCTTATTAACACAGTAACCTGTTTGGTCTTTTTTTATTGTGTGGTTCGTGCCTAACCTGGTGTCAGAGTTTTTATGCGGCCCATGGGCCTCTTACTTTGCTTTTCATGCCAAATTTTTTCCATCACCGAAGCTAGTGATAATCCTACAATACGCATTATGATATAAAAAACGCTAAATATGCGCTTGGATGTGGAGGTGCAGACACCAACACGTTATACAATATAATACAAATCGCTTTTGAGTTTAGCTAAGTGTATAATAAAAATTTTCCTGGAAGTCGGTTGTCCCCATATACTACAAAGTGACAATGGCCGTGAGTTTACTGCTGCAATCATTCAAGAATTAACTACCATGTGGCCAACATGCAAAATTATTAATGGTAGGCCTAGACATCCAGCGAGTCAAGGGTCAGTTGAGCGTGCAAACCAAGATGTCGAAGCGATGTTACGGGCTTGGTTAATTGACAATGACAGTAAAAATTGGGCAATCGGCTGTTATTTTGTTCAATTTCAAAAGAATTCCTCCTTTCATCGTACCATTAAGCGTTCACCTTACAAGGCGTTATTTGGAACAGAACCAAAAACAGGACTCCGATCTACTCATATTTCAACAGAATTACTTGACAAGTTAGTTACTGAAGAGGATCTGGATCAGCTTCTTAAACAGCAAAACGTATTAGCCACAGAATCAATTGATAACAACGCCACAACTTCTGAGGAACAACTAACTATTGCATCAAATGAAGATAACACTTCGACTTCACCTATTTTAACACATGAATTATTAGCTGAACCACCTGTTGTATCAGAAAGTGAATCGGTTGTGAGAGTACAGGAAATGATTTGTATTGTTTGTGGACAAGAATCTACAGGAGCTCATTCATGTGACATTTGCGGAAATTCCGTGCATGCAATATGTGGCATTACGACAAGCGAAGAAGGATATGGGTCGGGAGTTTTATGCTTATTATGCCAAAAAGAAGAGAACATTAAAAAGCAAAGGGAAGATGCTTCACAAAATTTAAAAAGATCTGCTGATAAAATGAAAGAAACTTGTTCGAAAAAATTCAAGGATGTATTAGTTGGTTCCACCGTTTTGGTTGATGTACCAAAAGTAGACAGAGGTCCACTAGATGCAAATAGTATTACAGGGATTGTATTAGATACGAAAAACAATTTATTTCAAATCGGTACTTCAGTTGGTATCATAAGAGATTGGCTTCCAAGAAACGCTCTCCAATTATCTACAGTTACATTAACCGATTCGGTTCCATCCACAACGCTGAGTTTGCGTGAAATTGCAGGAAAATTATCTTTATTTGGAGGACAAGGATTCAAGCAGTGTTCTTGTCAAGAGTCCAAAGTACGATGCAAAACGAACAAATGTGCCTGTAAGAAAAATAATGTTCTGTGTAATTCACGTTGCCACAAATCTGCTACGTGTTTTAATAAGTGAATATTACAAATAGGCATATCATACGTTACGTTTTTCTATTTTTTAATACATTTTTGTTTCTCTTTTTCAAATAATTATGTTCTAGTTGTGATTTTTGAGATCTATATTACATTTTGTGTGCGAAGCCGGGGTGGGTTACAAAATAAAGTACAAAATAAACCTTTAAATTACTACAGAAAAGTTATTTTTGTCATTTCACTGAACCAATTTTGAGATTTGTTCAAATCACTAGATTTCTTTATTGGGATTTGTCAAATCACCAGATTTGCTTAGGGAAATGATAAAAACGTGTTGTAATTTTAACATCCTCCGTGATTTGATCAAATCGCTTAGAGATTTGATCAATTCCCTGTTTTCATCATATCCCTGCGACATATACATTCCATTGCTTTTGACAGTAATCCTTGCTTGATATATAAAGGAGATCACAGACCACTTATTGCACCATTATGAAAAAAAACTTAATCACTAAACTTCAATTAGTTATTCAATCTCTTCGTAAAGGAAACTAGCCAATTTGTCATAATTGTTAAAAAGATAGTCATTAACATTCTCTATATTTGTCATTTTTAACTTAATTAATATTGTGAAATGTGTGTTAAGTTTACACATCTGCATAAATCTTGAAAGATGTGAATATAAAAGCAATTTGCGCAAATTTTGAGGAAATAGTAAACAAGTTTAAGCATAGATATAATGAAATCAGGAATGCTTGTGTTTAGACTGATATTTTTATAACACCACTAGATAACCCGTGTGGATTTCAGGAGCTGCCCACAGGATTGTACTTCCTGGATAAAAAGCCTAGCCTAAAGCGTTAATCTAACTCTGTGCCAAATATCATCCGGATGCGTACAGCCATTTTGGGGTGATTGAGTAATAAACATACATCCAAAAGTTCGCATTTATAATAGTACTAAGATTAAACTACTAATGTTAGCTTAATAAAAATCCACACTTCTAAAATCAACTGCACATCAGATTCAGTAGTAAAATTTTATTATGAAAACAATTTTATCTGACTTAGATGGCATAACGGTACTGTGTTTGTCAAATGATACCTGTTGACTGTACCTATAATGTGTTTTGTGTTACAAAAAAACAAAACATATTTCTGTTTATATTCCTTTAAGCAATGCAACATTACTGGCAATGCAATGAAAAAAAAAACAGATAGTTACTATCTTAAAATAATTGGTTGCTTATCAAAAACATAATCTTCTTAATTCATTGTTGTTTTATTGCAATACAAGGAATTGTTTCGTCACTACTTTTTCAGTGCCACATAGCCGTATCAAATCTTACATATTTCAGCTTAAACTAAGTGCAATAAACACAAAAAATAGGTTTTAACCTTGAGACTACAAAACTTTTCACTTAATTTTAACTACAGACTTGTAAAAACCTGCGAGTTAAAAGTAAAACAGTACCGTGATGTCTATAACTGTTACCTGCCATATGGGTTATCAGTAACAAGAGTTAATTAACATTTTTCAGGAGAATTTCTACCAAATATCTTTTAATATATTGCTATATTGAACAAGAAATACTCACTGCACTCAAAAGGACCTTCCATTTTTAATAATCAAAAGAAAACATTGGCACTGAAACTGCAGCACGGCCGTTACACTTCACTGAAAATAGTCTGTTGCTATATTCATGCTTTTCTAAGTGTATACGTTTTTGAATTTAACTACACACTGAAGTTGGTTCAATCAATAACAAGAGTACACACAAAAACATGCAATTTGGTAGGTAGTATAACATTGACACGATACATTTTCTAATCATGAGCGATATGTGAGTAATTACAGCGTCAAGGTAAACAATACGCACTTCTGAACATCTGTTATTTGCGAAAAGATTAACGATGTTCATGGAAGCCATACAAATAGTCGTAAGAAGTCTCACAAGCGTTTTTTTATTATTAAGGGTACTAAATATTCTGTTACCTGTGTTTTAACAACAGCTAATGAGTTTGTTAATCTCAATTGAAATGGTAACATGACTCAGTGCGACGTTACAAGGGTCAAATTTGCGTCTCACCTGGAAAATGATTGAAAGAAACTTCGAAGTCGCCGCGGCCGCCCAGCAGCGGCTGCGACTCACGGTTCACCCCTGGCGAATCCACGTTGCCCTCGAACCCGACCTCTGGCACTAAACAAATCTCCTCCGAACTACTGGACAAAGATACCACACCGTCATCGGGCGGCGTAATTGATGTGTTCGGTTTGTCGAAATCGAGATTCAACAGAGTCTCTTCCGTACTCATGAGTAATGTTAAACAGCAAATCTCTACCGAGCCACATTTATTTCGTATAAATCTCTTTGTTTCACAACCATTTAACACAAACACTTTACTTCATTCAGCGATGGTGCAAAGACTATAGACCGGAGCGATGACAGCTGAAATTGACAAGGTCTAAGTCATAAACAAGACATCTTTTTTGATAGTGTTGTCTCGAAATATTTATTACTAAATGGTGAATACCGGTTTTTTCTAAATGTGAATACTGGTTTTTCTTTTCAATAATTTCAATAAAGATTTATAATATAGTAGAATTAATGCATGGTTCGTTTCATTACGAACAAACTTTCGAAAATAACAATCACTCAACTAATAAAATAAGGCAGGAAATTTTTGTGTTCTCTTCAATGTGGCTATACTCTGTGGCAATGTTTAAACCCGCGAAATTCAAATACACAAAATTTGATTTGATTACTTTCCAAATAAATAAGACTCTACCAGTGAATGACTTAGCTGTTTAGCAATAATGCTAAATTAATATCATAAAAAGAAATTAGGGGATCATTTAAGCACCTGGACACCTTTTACCCGACGCCAAGTAGGCTGAGTTTAAACAAAAATTAAATATGAAATAACCCATTTATTTAAAACCTACTTTATAATATCCGTGTAGTGCACAGATATAGATATAACTAGATAACGTAAGAACACTTACATTTCAAGTACTTGTTCTAGACATTTAACAATAACGTAGTCTATTTTGTTTAGTAACTAAATAGTGCCTATGACATCTTAATACTTAGGTAGTTAAAAAAGTACTAGATATTGTACAAATGGTGGTTTAGGCACAAACCATATTTTTTTGCCTTTTTTAAGGGCATGCAAATATTATTTTACATAAAGTAGACTTAATGCGTATTTTAGTGAAGGAATTATCAATAATGTCATAAAGCAGGAATAAATAAATAATTACAAAAATAATACCATAAAATATTTTACACATACAGCTTTCATTAAATTCGTTAGTTTTTTGAATAAAGAACTTCTATGATGCCAGTGGACCGACACCTTAAATAGCTCTAGCACTTTTTTTTTGTATAAGTGCTTTGTCGTATTCTGTTGAATTGCCTGATGGCGAGATGGGGTGACGGCCCGGGGTGCCGAATTTGGGGGAGCAGCGAGGAATTCCGGAAAAACACGAACCCTCAGTGTTTTGTGCAAATCTCTAGCAAAAGCTCACTGTTGGTTCTAATTCCGACATCGACGGAAACACACTATGTGACGAGCTCTTATGTCTGAAGCATTTTCTCCTGCCTGATAATATTTCGTGATCCGTCCTCAATTTTATACAACAGCGCATTATTCAAGAACTGTTTCCAAAATATGGATTCGTTCCGGATTTTCGCAACTATTCCGGTTACAGTTGCAAGTGGAGAACGCAGTTTTACAAAATTTATAAAAACGTATCTCCTATCAACAACTCTTTAGATTGAAAATGAAATCGATGGACAATTAGATATTTCTAATTCGTGTATTTGCTGAAAAAAGGCCCGAAAAGTGAAATTTTACTGAAGAAAATCATTAAAAAAAAAACAATTTAAAAAAATTATTCAAAAGTCAACAAAAGGTTCAATCAGATAATCAAAGAATAAAAAGTAATCAATAAATATACAATGTGAATGAAATGTAAAAAAATAAAAATAAAAAAGCCCCCTACAGAGCCCCTTACAGCCAGAGCCAGAGTTCCTTTATGAAAGATGAAATTCTTAACGTTCACATTGATTCAGCAAAAACTTAGCACTTGATTATGATTTCCATACGTGGGCGCCACAATATTCTTGCCCGAGGCGTCAGTGGCCCTAACACCGGTACTGAGTCCTTATCATAGAAATGATTCAACATATCTAAAGATGTAAGAACTTTCGTAGACTCACAAAAAAATAATAAAAGATGCAATTGGAACACATATAATTGATATTGAATTTAGAGTTGTATATCAACTTCATCAGGATCTTCGGACTCCGCAAAATCACTTAATTGTTTGTCTGAGAATCTGTTATCTAAATATCCTTGCTTGCCGTGAATACCTCTTTGTCGATCATGTTTGAAGCTTCTTGTTTTAGAACCCGTACCAGCATTAACTATCGTTCCCAAAGCCTTTGTGCCAGCTTTGTTAATGGTTCCTTTCGTTTCATCCTTTTCGTAGAACTCTTGATCTTTCTTGTATTCATCTTTGTGATGCACTCGGTGGAAGCCGGTAGTTTTATTCCCTCTTGCGTAAGTCCTAGTTTCCTTGCCTTTGGTAACAGCGGCTGTTGCTGCTGTGGCGGCAGCTTTAGCATACGCGTCGGAATCGTCATAATCACCGTGATCGTATACTTCGGCAGTCTTGAAGAACGAGTTTAGATCACCACTGACATCGTTCGCTGACTTGTTCTTCTTTTTTGATCCTGACGCTTTCGCACTCGATTTCGCATTATATTTGCTCGCCTTGGCCCAATCCTTTGTAGGTTTCCTGGTCATTACTTCGTAAAGTTTTAACAAGTTCATAGGGACCCAAATCGGGTCTTCGCGTTCGTATCCCAAGTCTGGATAGTCAACGCCAAAATTGTCGAAGTCAAGCACACCGCTGGTAGGGGATGACTCAACGAAATATACGATGGTCAATGTCAAAACGAGAACAAATGTTTTCTTTAGCATTTTGACCTAATTTTTTTCTCTGCTCTTGCGCAATCGAAGTAGGTTACGACACTGACATACATGGCGTCGGCTAGGCTTATATAGCCTTTTGTTTAGTATTGATAGACAAGGATGTTTTTTCTTAGAGATGAGTGGTCGGTGGTCGTTTATAGCTACACTCGATTAGATTCGTAATCGGTGCAACGACTCGGATCGGTCAAGGTCTCAATGCATTAAACAGTTCACACAAATTACGTCTTCTTACAAATTACTAGGTAGTGCTATCCGCCATTAAATGTTTTCGTTTTAAAAATTGTTACATAACATCAGGCCTGTAAATAACCGAAGAGTTAAATATGCAGAGGTGTACCCAATAGGTAGTACACCCACATTTCGCCTGTTATGTTTAAGTCCCATGTAGGTAATAGGGGAACATTGCTCTTTATTCTACAAAATGCCTTGAGACAACATTGAGAACCCCGACTTTGGAACTGGGCTCGTCTATACTAATATTATAAATAGGTAAAATTTGTTTGTAAGTTTGTATGTAGGGGTAATCTCTGGATCTACTGAACCGAATTTGAAAATTCTTTCACTAATAGGAAGCTAAATTATCCCCGAGTGCCTTAGGCTATATTTACAACGTGCCAATGGCATAATTTCTGACAAAAACGCGAGCGAAGCCGCGGGCAACAGCTATTGGCAATAAGTTTGTCCTAATCAGTGCCAAACATTGGTTTACTGAAAGTGAATAATCAGTTAATGAATTGATTCTAACTATTTTTTAGTTGCCTAAATAACCTTCCTTTCTCTCTCTCTCATTAGACGTAGGAAGAATAAAAGTATATTTTACCGTACCTATATGTAAAAAAAAAGTTTATTTTGCCTACCACCTACTAAGGTACCTTAGTACCTATAACCTATACAAAAAGTTGTTTGGTGAGGATCTTTTGGTCAGCCGTGGACAATGGTATCCTATTTATAATAAATTTAGTTATCTACCTAACAAATAATTCATAGGTATTTTCATCATCTGCCTAGCCCTTTTCCCAACTAGGTTTGGGTCGGCCTCCAGTATTTTACATTGAGCGACTGTCTATCTGACCTCCACAACCCAGTTAGTACTGGGTAATACGATACCCCTGGCTAAGACTGGTTGTCAGACTTTCTGGCCATTGACTATCTGTAACGACTGTCATAGAGCAACATAAAAGACAGCTGGGACCAACGGCTAAACGTGCTTTCCGAGGCACGGAGAAAACTCGGTATGTGTAATGGCGGTACCATCCACGAACCAAACTAGGCAGTTACCCACGAGCTCCTCTGCTATAAGTAATCATAGGTATTTTATTGGTGGTTTTATCACAAAGGATACCGTAGTTGTAATGTAAACGTCCCTTTGTGCTTAGTCTATTGACCTTGTTTTGTTTTGTCTCCTGCTGGTATGGAGGGCAGTGGAGACCATGTTCTTTTTACTCCTCTGCTATTCTTTTATTTATTTATTTATTTATTTATTTAACAATTTATGTACACACTAAATACAGAAAAGAAAAAAGGAACAGAAAATAGTACAAAGGTGATGCTTATTTCTAAAGAAATCTCTTCCAGCATACCTGCGAAAGGAGAAGGAGGAGGAGGAGGTCTTTTCTGATTTGTTACAGGATCCAAGACAGTGAAATTGTTTCTTTGGGACTTCGTCGAGCTTCATCGTCTACTTAGGCACTTTTCTGGTGGCCGCTGTTGATTCTGGCTTTCAGGAGTTGAAACAGAGTGGCGGGCTTGTCCCAAAAAAAATGGGATGCCAGCCCACGGGATCCTAATTTTAAGCCTACGCAGTCTGTGCGTTATAGCGGCAGTGTTTTATTATGCACGTAGTCTGCGCGTCGACGCGACAACCGACGGCGCGTTTTCCGCCTCAAAGAACCAGGGCAGAAGTTGCGTTTGCCATGTGAAAAAAACGCCGTGTACGTTTAGGCTGGTTATAAAATGATATTTTAGATTATATGAAACTTTTAACTAGCATTATCATCACTTCAACATCACGATTTGAATAAAAACTCAGCTATTACATTCATAAACCGTTATTTTTTGCAGAACCAATAGAGTTCATTCATTCAGAGGTCAGTGATTTAATTATATATCACTGACCTCTGAAATTATGCAAAAGTTGGCTCGTTGCCTTTGTTATAATTAAAATATCAGTACTATTGAACAATGAAAGGATTGAAATACATGTTGTTAGGTTGTTCCTGAGTAAGGCCCACGAGCATTTGGATTTGTTATTTAAACTTATTGCATTATGGTAAGTACTTACAGATCATACATTACTGCTGATCCTTCGGAACGTACAGGCGTCACGTCAAGTAAAGTCCATTTAAAAACAAAATATAGAGGTCAGTCCGAAATCGAGATCGCGTAAACCGGAATCTGTAATTTGACATCGAAAAGAAACTTGATTCTTGTACAGACGGAACGCCAGCACTTCAAGCTACTACAATCTAGATTTTCAACTTTATCGTTAAAGCATTAGGTTGATTAGGAAAAATTGACAGTTTTGGGTAGTTTGATGTGTAGGTACATAAATTGTGTATTTAATTTTTTTTTTTTCATATTTCTGCCATAGACTATAGTTTTGTTATTATAAAAGGCATGCAGATACCTTCAGCTGCTGAAAAATAACATAGCTATTGTAAGGGTCTGAAAACAAAAGAAATTTCAAATGGCCACGATAACAATTGAATAAAATAATAAAACATTATTTATATTAAATCACAATTGTGCCTGAAGATAGTCGATGTTTATATGCAGGAAAAAATGAGAAGAGCTGGTATTATGAGAAAAAACATCGACGGAGGAGCTATGCGTCAACTGTCACTTTTACACGTACCTACTACCTACAGTAAAATATTACTGCCGTCTGCTGTAAGCTGTGCTGGTCACAAATCCTTCTGCTGATCATAAGGTCTTGGGTTCGAATCTCCAGGTCAGATAAAGAGTTTTTTACTTCAGGAATCTCTCTTTTTTTCCTATTTTTTTTTTGTTTTTTTTTTTCCTGGTTTTGGCAATGTGCTCGCCCCTTATTTAAAATAAGACTTAAGACGACCTCTGCCGAACCTTTTGGGAATACGTGCGTGATGTTACGTAAAAGATTTTATTGCAGTTATTATTTAAAATTATTTCCTGAATTAATTCGCTCAAAACAGCACCACTGGAGATCGGAATACTTCACATACAAAACAAAAGCGTTGCGATACGTGTTCTAGATCTCCCCGGTTCTTGGCACCACCATCAAATCGCCTAGCCTTTGCCAAACGATGTGGAGATCGGCTTCCAAAACAAACTGATGCAGCTAAATACCGGTATTTTACCAGTTTTTACTGCCTATTTAACCTCCACACCACTATCAAAAAAGGCCAAGTGCGAGTCGGACTCGCGCACGAAGGGTTCCGTAACATTAACGAAAAAAATAATTTAAAAAGACACGTTTGTTGTATGGGAGCCCCCCTTAAATATTTATTTTATTCTGTTTTTAATATTTGTTGTTATAGCGGCAACAGAAATACATCATCTGTGAACATTTCAACTGTCTAGCTATCACGGTTCGTGAGATACAGCCTGATGATAGACAGGCAGACAGACTGACAGTGGAGTGTTAGTAATAGGGTTGCGCTTTTACCCGTTCGCAACGGAACCCTAATAATGACAGCTTGGTAGGACCAAGCTACATTTTTTGTTCTCTCGGAAGTACGAAGGGGTCTCAATAGTATACGATGGTCAACCATCAACAGAGTAACCTCAGCAAGTGGTACTAGTACTACTGTACTACAGTGGTTTCAAATAGGTACGCGGGTTGGTTGATGTCATATCGTGTGTTTTCAATTTGTTCCAGAACAAGCTAGTTTCCTTTAGACGCGACGTTTCCTTCACCGTTTTTCAACTAATTACTTTAACTTAATTCATTGGACTTGTCAAATTATTTTTTAATTAATCCCAGTGTATTTACTAATTGATTTTCATAGCTATTACGGAAACTGACGACATCAAGGTGGTTGTTGGATTATTTTTAGAGTTCCGTACCTCAATCGGCAAAACGGAACCCTTATAGGACCAGTTTGTTGTCCGTCTGTCTGTCTGCCAAGACCCGTTTTCGCAGGAATGCGTGGCGGTATCAAGCTGAAATTAATACCAAATACTCAAGTCTGATACCCCTTGGGGCAATGAAAAAATAAAACTTGTAAGTCAACGCGGTCAAAAGATATGACTGTTTATGTCGCATATTATGCGATTTCACAAGGGAATCAAAACCTATAGGGTACTTCCCTTTGACCTAGAATCAGGTAATTTGGCAAAAAGCAAGGCCTTACAGCACTAATAAAGGAAAAAGTCCAAAAAATAAATAAAAAATGTTTAAAAAGTTTATTTCGGAACAAAAACACAAGATTAGGTACAACCAGTAAAACGATGGTAGCTGCAAAAGTATACTGTAGCGCAGAAATAAAGTAAAAAATTAAAGGCTGTCCCCATACATACATAGTTGACGCCAATTAAGATTTTTTTTTTTTAATAATGGCGCGGAACCCTTCGTGCGCGATTCCGACTCGCACTTGGCCGGGTTTTTTTATAAATTGGGGATATTATAACAAAGCTATTAGGTAGTTAGTTTTATTAAAGACAGGAATTACTACTGTTAAATAGTGTTAAATACTGTTTTTTCTAACAAAACAAAAAATTACGCTTGCTATCCGCGAAGGGTTTGGCGAGGCACATTTATAGGGGGCGAACCTATTACCACCAACCGGGCATACATCCAGACTACGTGGCTGCTACCGAGGGATTCTTGTTGGAAAAATCATTGCAAAAACACTTTGCCCGCCCTGGGATTCGAACCATAAGGACCTCGTCCTCAGCAGTTGCGCTTGTGACCACTAAACCAACGAGGCTGATTTTCTGAAATGTCGTATACAAATAAATGCTCTCGCGGTATGAACAGGCCCTCTGCTTATTACCATAAAATGGTTTGGTTTTGAATTGTTATGTTAATAACCTATCAAATCTATACATATATGTATGGTATATGTGTGGTATGTGTGGTATATATCTATGGGCCAAAGAAGCCTGAAAATAAATGGATGTTGTCGTTCTTATATTATAAAGAGGTAAAGTTTTTGAGTTTGTAGGGGGTAATCTCTGGATATATTGAACCGATTTTGAAAATGTAGGAACTCTAGTCTTTAGCATTATTTTAGTTCTATTTATAGTCTGTATATTATGTACATAGTAGATATACACAATATAATAAATGAATATGCTAATACATACAATACAAGAATACAAAAATTTGAAAATTCTTTAACTAATAGGAAGCTACATTATCCTGGAGTGCCATAGGCTATATTTATAACGTGCCCGTGGGATAATTTCCGGACCACAACGCGAGCGAAGCCGCGGGTTTAAACATCTAGTGGTAAATATCAGGCTAAATAATAACAGCCGCTTTGGTCGGTGTTCAGGTTAAGCCACGCTTGCCTAGGTTGGCCCGTGGATGGGTTACCGGGTTGGTGCTAGCTGTCATTTGTAGATCTTTGACATTCGTTACAAGTAGTCAGTGGCCCAAAAGTCTGACAACCAGTCTTATCAAGGGGTTACTTATTACCCAATAGTTGGTTGTGGAGGTCAGATAGATGGTCGCTCCATGCAATGTACTGGTATTCAGCTGTACCCGGTTAGACTGGAAGCCGACCCTAACATAATTGGGAAAAGGCTAGGCAGATTTTGATAAGCAGTATTGTAATTGGTAGATCATCAAACAATAGTTTCGTTTCTAAGTCATTTATTCGCTTGTGATAAAAAAGTATTTACAGCGTCGTCATCGAGAATATCAAACATAACAAAATTATTGCGAAAATTAAATAGTTAACAGATATTTACAATAGCCGCAGAGCACGGTGACTTATTCCTTATCGTCGTAATGGATATCATCGTCGTCATCATCACCATCGTCATCAGCGTAGGCGAACTCCTTGCCATGAGCACTGCCTCCCTTCTTGCCGTAATCAGCTTCGTCATGGTAATGGCTCTCATGTCCTTCCTCAGCAGAATGACCGGCGTCAGCATCATCAACATGACCCTTAGCGTGGAAGCCAGCCTTTCCGAAACCGCCCTTGTTGAAAGCTGAGTCGTGTTGCCCACCTTTTTTGTGTTCACCCTTTTCGGAGCCGTGGTGTCCCTTCTGGTGCCCGTGCTTGTTGAAATGTCCGCTGTTGTCAGCTACGTCATAGAAGTCATGGTCCTTCTTGAACTCGTCCTTGTTGAAGACTTTGTGGTAGCCGGTGATTTCTTCTCCCTTGCTGTGGTGCTTCTTGTGTCCGTGGTCGCCTCCCTTGTAGCTCTTGCCAGATTCATGGTGCTTGCCATGGACAGCGGCTTCGTCGTGGTGTCCTTTCTCAACACCTGCAGCCTCCTTGTGGTAACCTTCGTCATGCTCCTTACCATAGTGTCCAGCGTCGCCCTTAGCGTGATGACCCTTGGAGTGGAAGCCCTTGCTGCCCTTCTCGCCGTGAGCAGAGTGGTGCTTCTCGCCGTAGTCGCTGCCCTCGCCCTTAGCGAATTCATGTCCGTGACCATATCCTCCTACATCTCCTCCGTCGATGTATTCATCAGATTCTTCGCTATCGTCATCATCATCGTCATCTTCTGCGTCCTCAACAATGATGGGTTTGGCAGCCACGTAAGGCAGAGGAAGAGGTACGAGGTCGTAGGCTTCCAGGGCGCCAAGTTTGGGCTGTGCGAGCGGTAGCGGTGCAGCGAAGGCGTTGTGTGGTCCATGGTACGACGCGGGAGCTCCTAGCTGGATGTAGTTGGCTGGGCCGTTGTTATCGCTCCTGTAGACGTAGCTGGTGGCCGCTGGAGGCACGAAGCCCACCTGCACCGCTGCCACGGCGGTCGCAGCCAGCAGAACGTATAAAGCTGTGCTTGCCATGTTGAGATGTGTCTCGTACTGCAGGTCGTACTGTTATAATTTGATAAGCCCCTTGCCCAATATTTATATCTAGTCTAGAGACAAAGGTCCGTGAGTGTGCACTTGCTACCTTTCTTGTAGCCATGTAACAAATTGCTTATCAGACGAGGTTATAGGTGACAAAGACTGTGTTAATGAGAAAAAATTGGACATTGTGCAATTTGTGGGCAAGCCGACCGCACTGGTAATAGGCGCGAAATGCTTTTTTTAATAGAAGAATCTACGCGAACCGCTTCATTCGGTAAAAGGTAGCATTGACCTACAACATTATGTAACTAATGTAATTTAGTATTGACATTGAATGAAGCTTCGCGTGCAATTTTTTTATCACTGGTTTGTACTTTACTTTGTATCTAAGCAGATAGATTGCTGTTAAATTAGCGATGTAAGATGTGTTGCACTCTTAGTGTAACACATCTTACATCGCTAATGTAACAGCAATCTATAGTATTAGTAGTGTATTGTATAACGGGCCGGTGTCCGCAACTCCACGTCTTAGCGCGTATTTTGCGTGCGGTTATCTGCTGGTAATTGATATGCGCTTACACACTTTCAGTTTAAAAGGATGCCTATTGAATCTTTAAAGGACCTATATTATCTAATACCAATCATCCCTAAATCACATTGAGTATTTACTTAATTTTCTGTAATATTAATGCACGCATTTAACTATTTATTAATCATTATTTCGCGGACATTGGTATAACTTATTCTGTCATACCTTTTGTAATGTGTAACTGTTAAATGTCCCAATAAAGTGAAATAAAATGTGTGCAAAGTTTGAATAGATAATTATGCTTTATTTGCACTTTGACATCTCGAATTCTCGACTTACAAAGTCTGGAACCAAAGTTTGAAATTAACGGAAATCTTCTTCTCGAATCGGTTCAACTCAGATTTTTACCGAGGAGTACGTAGCGACCTGAACAGCTTTATCATTTGGCTCATTCAAGTCCTGGAGGGTGCACTCTCCTGCCCGCACCTACTAACTGCATTAGTTAGGGGAAGGTGTGGCATATTGTTTTCGAGATTGGTCTATAATACCCCATCTAGCCATATTGGGTCTATAGCGAATGAATTGGACCCGCAGTCGGTTCAAAGATTTCACCAGCCACTGTAGTTCGGGACCAGGGCGTATTTTTTCTGCCGGTTTGATGAAGTGAGGAGGTGGGGGATATTTTGGTCCCACAGTATGCACCTTTAACCTGTCGCACTGTCTTCCGAAGAGCCGGTGTGTTTGACAAAGCTTTTTCAACGGGTTCGAGAGAGTTGGAGCTCATGCTCGTACAGGGGGTGACGACTGTGTCTTTCCTGTTTACCCTTCCCCTTTACTATATTACTATCATACTATTACTACCCTTTACCCTTATATTATATTATACTATTACTACCCTTTACCCTTCCCATTACGAGTTGTTATTTTTCGGCGCACGATTGGTGGAGCTATACCCGCCAATGGGTACGGCATCGCTAGAGGGGTGTGTCTTACGCAACCCGTTAAGTAAGTCGTTCTAAGTCGACCTCTTTAACCTGGGCATGCTAATTAACGGTAAATTTAATGAAAAATCGAAGTCACCACCGCATGCAAGCCAGCCCGTACTTCAACCATTGTACCATTACTGCTTTTAAACTTGTCTTGAGGAGAGTTTTAGCTAAAGATGTTTTAATAAATGTTGTTTTTAAAACATATTGCATTTGGGGCGTGATCAATGTAGTTCTAAGTTATTGGAGCAATTTTCCTGTTTCAAAAGATTGGAAATTGCTCACAAGAACTTTACCCTGAGCAATAATGACAACTTAAATTATGAGCAATAGAGAGTAGAATGCTGGAACAGAATTAACACTGGATGGATGAAATGGCAGCAGGTCACGGGAACAATATGCGACTCCCGCATTCCCGTAAAACTGAAGGAGCAGATTTATAAAACCATGGTTGGACCTGCTGTTTTGTATGGATCAGAATTTTGGTACACAAAAAGTGTGAATGAAAGGCAACTGCATGTGGCTGAGAGTAAGAGCAATTCTGAAAGTGGCGCCGTTGACTGAAAAGTTGTTTGATATTTGGTTGTAGTGCTATGTTGTGAGAAAAGTTATGAGTATGAATATGGATGGCTATAAGAGTAGAGGAAGACCAAAGAAACGATGGATGAACTGTGTTAAGGATGATGACGAGTAATAGAGAAGTATGGAAGAAGAAGAAGTGCTGCGCCGACCTCAGGAGCCAGGACCTCAGGAGAATCATCATGAGAGTAAAATGCTGGATTGAAAAATAAAAAAGTAGGTAGTGATCTAGTTTCTGCCGACCCCCAGGGGACCCCAAGTAAAATAGGTCGAGGGCTGGAAGATTGTGATCTTGGTGATGTATCAAAAGACTCTTAAAATAACACAAAGAGAAGTTACTTTTGTGTATCATCTCTTGCGAGACTACATTGAAGAGCGCAGGAGTTTTGGAGCTGTCTTTTCATCACTAACTTAGAAAAAGCGTAGCTACAATTAAGAAGGAACAGGGGCTGCGATTCTTCTTAAAAATGTATTCCACTTTTTTCTTCTTCAATAATAAATAATGCCTCTAGAGCAATACTTTTTTTTCATAAAATCAATGTCAACTATAGATACGTCCCTGTCATTTCCTTTTTTTCAGCAACGAATAAGTAAAGAAAATATAAAATATGACCCACCAAAAATTACAAAAAATTCCCCATTTTTTTACGGCTTTGATTCGTAAAGTTTTTAACTACCAAATAAATTCGAAATGTTTTTAACATAAAAGAAACTGACAGGAACCTAGATAAGTATACTCTAGCTTTCTTAAAATTTTAATGTTAAAAATAATTGAATCGGCTCAGTTTTCGAGGAGAAAAAGGGAAATACGAAACGTCGATCTCGTCAAAATGTTTATGATATAATCGGTCTAAGCTGCAGCTGTCCCTATCGAACTACAGAGGCAGGCTTGACGCAGCGCGAAGGCAATAGTTTCTCCAAATACCTACCTCGCAGGCCGTGTCAAAAAAGTAAAGCATAGTAAAAATAAGCAACGCCCATACCATACCATAGACATTTTAAATTAATAAATTTTCCTAAGGTAGGTATGGTATGGGCGTCTCGCAGGCCGTGTCCCTCTTATTAATGCTTTAATTTACAAAAAAGTAAAGCATAGTAAAAATAAGCAACTACCATACCATAGACAACTTAAATTAATAAAGTTTTCTATGTTAGGTATGTTAAGGGCGTTAAAGTTTCAAGGTGTCTATTAAAACCACAATTTTAATAATTTATTTAAAAGAATAATTTAATTCATTTATAAATCCTAATCCTAAATAACTACGATATTTTAAATATGTAGTAACAATAACTTTGGCTTCTTCCCTCTGTTTTCCAATTTCCCGTAAAATAAATTAATTTAGTGAGAATAGTTTCCTAAATCTTAAAACAGCCGATAACATATTTGTGTAGCATTATATGATGCAATACTTTAAAAATTTTTTTGAAAATAATGTATCAGTTTACAAATTAATTAGGGCAGTTCAAACAAAGAAAGTAAAGGTATGGCTTATCTTTATATCTACAAATACACTTATTTATAAAAAAATATATTACCAAAAAATCAACAAATAAATAACAAGGATCACTAACGCAAGATCAGTGCTTGACTTTGAAACCGAAGCCTTTGCCCGCATACTGTTCGCCTTTAGTATTGAATTTTCCAGAATTGTAGTGAAGGGACTCTCCATCTTGCTCTGAGGAATGTGCTGCGTCATGCTCGTCTCCAGATTCCTTGGCAACAAATCCTCCTTTCCCGAAATCTTTCTCGTGATGCCCTGAATCGTGAAAACCTCCTTTCTCGTGTCCTCTGGATTCTGATCCATGACTTGCATGTCCGTCTGCGTATTTGTGGTTGTTTCCTTTGAGACCTTCTGCATCATAAAAGTCATGGTCTTTCTTGAATTCATTCTTGTCAAAGACTTTGTGATATCCATCGAGCGCTTCTCCTTTGTCGAGAGAAGTTTTCTGTCCCTGGTCATCGCCTTTGTATTCATGTCCGTGAGCGAAACGCTTCCCGTGAGTGTTGGCTTCGTCATAGTGGCTCTTGTCACCTCCTTCTTTAGATACTGCATAACCTTCATGTTTTTCTGAGTGGTAATTCCCTGCATTTCCTTTTTCATAATGATGTTTTTTTCCATAGCCTTCGTGCCCTTTGTCTCCATAACCATGGTATCCTTTCGAGCCGTGGTCCTTCCCACCCCCATATTCGTGGTAAATCCCGTGATCGAAATGTCCTGGCCCGTGTAAGTAATCAGAAAAGTCGTCTTTGTAACCCGAGCCATATTTCTTTGCGTACTCCTCGAACATCTTGTCGTAATCTTCGGCTACTATCCCATCAATTTGGTCGTCGTGTTCGTTTATCTTCTCTTCAACCGGTTTCACATGCTCTTCAGAGGTATATGAAGCCGCTTTGCCTTCATCTTCCTCTGTGTCATGGAATGGCCCCGCAGCGGCAGGAATAGGCGCCTTATACGCCTCAGGCTTGCCATACATTTTAGAAAAATGCTCAATCACTTCACTCTCTCCCATTTTAACGACGCTGGCGGGACCGTCACTTTCTTTTTTGTAAATGTAGCCGGTGGCCGCAGGCTGAAGGTCGGAGCCGGTGGTCCGGACCATGACCGTCCGTTCAACAGTTTCCCGCATTTCCATGCAGGAACCGAATGCAAAAAGTAACAAGATCGTGGCGATCATTCGCGCCATGCTTACAGCTATCAAGTCCACTATAATAATGACGCCAAAGGTCAAGACTAGCATTTATATAGTGAACATAATACTGTATCGATCATTGACATTCATAAATGGGCCGACTCGAGAGCGCTCTCTAGATTGGGCAATGGTCTTCTGTGTCAATGATAATGAAAAACCCTGTATTAATTTGTACGGTGCATTGCTGCGCGTTCGATCAGACGCAGAGTATAAAAACTATATTGTATCGGCGACTGCACACTGGTGAAGTGGTGGCGGACCAACGACACGTGACTATGGTCATAGTCTCACTTTAAATTAATAAAACAGCTGCACGATTTCTACTTATTGTTTATTTGATACTTCAAAACTAAATGTATGCTGCGGTTCTAAAATAGGACCTCAATTTGGCACAAGAGCACGAAGTTATCACCCGTCGCGCGTCGTGCCGTCCAATCCACAAACTAATGTGGCTCTAATACATCTGATCTATTCAAATCAAAACAAACTTCGTATAAGAGTTTATGAAAACGATAATCATATTTATTTAAACATCTTCTACATTGAATTGAATAGCAGGACATAAAAAATAAAACATAGTACTTATAAAACAAATTGCGGTTTGCCAGTGAAGTGGTACCTAATTTGACACTGCATTGTATTAATTAGCATGATAAGTTACACACATCAGTAGTATTCATTGAGATATGAATATGTAGATATGATTCGGAATCAGTAGTTCATGTAACTAGAGAAATTCTTCAGCTTCTTACGCTGGAAAGTGCCACCACCATTTCTTTTAGAATGTTGTATATCAGTCATACTTCCAGTGTCTTCGTGAAAAGCAGTACGTAGACGTTTCTCCTTACTGTTGAAGTCACTACTTCCATTGTCATCCATGGACCTCGTTATCATGAATTCGTCTTGGCGATCCAAAGATTCGGGGTTCATTCTATAGAACACCGCGTAAGGCGTGTTATCTTCTAAACTTTCTTCATGGCTCCCAATCCTCGCCAAGGCCGTAATTTGTTTGTGCTGATTGCGCAGATCTTTTCCTATTTTCTCTTTACCAATATACTTTCTCAAGTTCTCGGCTATGACACTCCGTTTGCTTTTTTCGTATATTGTATCCAAGTGGTCTTCTATATTTCTACTTACGTATTCACCTTTTGCATGTCTTCTGTTTGTGATTTTTTTCGCGATATCTTCTAGAACTCGTGCCATTACCTGCTTGTTGTAATCGTTTGCGATTCCACTTGCTTTGTGCAGCGTTTTGTCCATCATCATGGATGTGGGCATCCTCTGACGTTTATCCGGCGAAATTACTGACAAAGAAGTCAACTGATGATTGCCGTTTAATATAAATGTCTGAGGCTCACCTGATGTCTTTCTCACATTCATGTAGGTAGGTTTAGAATCATATCCAACATCTTGATTTATTTGACTGCGTCCTGCATCATTCTGTCTTCGGCCACGTCCTGCAACATTCTGTCTGCGGCCACGTCCTGCAACATTCTGTCTTCGGCCACGTCCTAAATCCTGATGTCTTTGGCCAAGTCCTAAGTCCTGGTTTCTTTGGTTGCGTCCTAAATCTTGATTTTTTTGGCTACGTTCTGCTCCGTGATTTCGTTGGCCTCGTTCTGCTCCTCGATTTTTTTGGCATTTTCCAACATCCAGATTTTGTTGCCTGATTGAGTTGCTGTAGTCCGCGTTGCCGGCTTTAGGCCTTATAGGTGGAATCTGTTGATTGTTGGAAGATTGTGTGTGTGAAGCTGCTTCATTTAGTTTGGCATCGTAATCACCTTGCTTGTTTTGATTGTCTTGTTGTCCTGCAGTGTTTACCATTTGTTGATGTTGGGTGTTCTGCTGCAACTGTTGTGGCGCGTCAGTGTTTCTATATTCTTCAACTATTCTCTGTGCTTTATTTTTTCCTTCGTTAGTTTCATAGGTTATGAGCCTCCCAGTGTCGGCCAAAGACGGTATGGTGTATGGTCTCGACGGAGTCTTCCTAACTTTGAAGTGAGAGTCAACCACATGTTCGTTGTTTATCTTCTGAAACTTGGGGTTACTGTATGATGCCATGAACTGTTTCTTGCTTGCCTTGCCCACACTGAATCCAGTATTCATGTATGTTCCAATATTGTTATCGGCAGGGACGAAGCCTACATTTGGTGTTTCGTCATATATGTAGTACATTTGAACGGGGGACACAAAATTAAAGTAGAGAAATGCGCTTATTATCTTGAACAGTATCTTCATCTTGATCGCTCACGAAGTAACTGCGGACGGAAATGCGTTGTTCTTATAATTTATTTGCGCTCAGATTACTGTTGTTTATTGATCAATGTGTACGAGTTGTAAACAAAAAACATTCTTGTTGATCTACAAAATATTTGATGACGACTGATTGTAGGGTTAGCAGTTGACTTTTTATCAACGACTGCAAAATTAAATAATTAAAAGGGAAATTCCTGGCGAAAAATGTCTTTTTGGTGAATTATTTGGGGTTAGTGCTCGAGGTACTTGGGGTTTGATTATGATAGCCAGACGGGTCGATCTTCAAGGTTTAAGCAGTGCTTGGCAAGATCAGTCCGTTGATGAGTGACCATCCATTATGTCGCAGTTACTTGGTTGAATCTGCTATTTGATTGAATGACTAGCGCGTTCATTGAATGACAACGTTAAATTGAATGACCGAACGTTGATTGAACAAGCGTCACTCAACGTCCAACTAGTTAGCGGATTGTAACATAGCCCTTTGAACAGAGCGGACGTAAAATCAGTCAGGTGATTCTAATTTTTGCCCACTGCGGCGCTAGTAGTCACGTTAAAATAAAAATATTACAATACGAAAATATTCTATGATAAATTGTCGAAAACAGTATACTTTCGGAGATTTAGAGGTTTAAAAATAAAATATTAGACTAGTTCTATCTATATCAAAATGGCTGTCCTAGTCTTTGATTCTTTGAATTCCTTGAATTAGTTGGTAGAAATAGTTAGTATTGCCTATCATAAGACTTAAAATACAATATAAAATCATAATAAGGTGTGTCATGTCATGTCCTCATTTTTGTTATCTAAAGTAAGGTTACCTTTTAAGTTGCGAACTTATGGTCACCTTAGCCAAACATTACAAAGTCAGCTATATACCATTCAACGACTTCGCTAAATGACGTTCAGTCAAGACGTGGAACGTTACATTCATTGTGACAACCCGAATGTCGCAGCGGTAGTGAGGCTGCCTTACGTTCTTCGGGTCCCGGGTTCGAATCCCGGTAGGAGCAAATGTTTGTGTGATGAGCATGGACATTTGTTTCCGAGTCATGGATGTTTATATGTATGAGAAGTATGTATTTACAAACAAAAAAGTATCTATGTAGTATTAACAACAATCTGGTGTCCACGACACAAGCCTCGTTGCTTAGTGTGGCACCTAGATGGCGCTGTGTGTAATGTCCAGCGATATTTATTTATTTATTTTATTTTATTCAACGACTTGGCGAGTTGTCCTTTAGACATTCAATTCAATTTTGTCATTCAATGAACGCGCTAGTCATTCAATCAAACAGCAGATTCAACCAGATGACTGCGACAGTTACAAGTATTCAAGTATAGTAAGGGGTATCATATTATCCAGTACTAACTGGGTTGTGGAGGTCAGATAGGCAGTCGCTCCATGTAAAATACTGGTAAATACTCAGCACCATCTGGTGAGGTTGGAAGCCGACCCCAACATAGTTTAAAAAAAGCTAGGCAGATGATTTGGGGTCAGCAGCATCTCTTTCTTCATGGTTCTCTATAATCCATCATTAAAATTATGACCAATTATGGTCAACCGTCGAATCCGACTCGGCTGGGCAGCGTTCGGGAAGCTGCGCGGTATCTTCTCGTCCAACTTACCGCAGTGTCTCAAGACGAAAGTCTATGACCAGTGTGTGTTGCCCGTGATTACTTACGGGACCGAAACGTGGTTGCTCACAATGGGCCTCATTCGAAGGCTTAAAGTCACCCAAAGAGCAATGGAGAGGGCTATGCTCGGAGTTTCCTTGCGTGATCGAATCAGAAATGAAGACATCCGCAAGAGAACCAAGGTTACCGACGTAGCCCGAAGAATTGCCAAACTGAAGTGGCAGTACGCAGGGCACATTGCACGCAAAACGGATGGCCGATGGGGCCAAAACGTTCTGGAGTGGCGACCACGAACCGGAAGACGTTGCGTTGGAAGGCCTCCCACTAGGTGGACCGATGACCTGTTGAAGGTTGCGGGGATCCGCTGGATGCGAGTCGCACGGGACCGGTCAGTGTGGCGACACTTGGGGGAGGCCCATGTCCAGCAGTGGACGTCTTTCGGCTGAAATGATGATGATGATGAAAATTATGACAGAGGATATTTGCATTGCAAATATTCTGTAAGACATTTTTTTTTTTTTTGTAGATACTTTTTTATTCGTCGAAAAACTGCCACTCATGCTCATTTTAACCAACACCATGCGTGCAAAAGACCTAAATGAATGCAATTTCTTTTTTCCTATGGGATATCGTCAACTGACCCCTCCCACTCTGGGCGGAGTGGAAAGGAGTGTTAGACTTGTACTGACTAAAACCCATCCATGTTCCTTCTTTTGCCCTTTGTGTTCCAGGGACGCGGTATCTTCTTTCGAACAGTCCCGCAGCCCTGGCAGGCATCGGAATTAATATTAAGGCATATGAATGCCTTTCGCAACGATTTTTCTCAAATTGTACCTGTGATTGTTGTTGCTTTCCAGCTTGCCACAAGGACCAGAATAAAATTCTTCTTATTTTTCTTCGTCAATATGATTATTGCGCGGACTGGCGAGGGAGAGATTAGGATTTCGATGCACTATCGGCATAATACCACCACCACTCATAGCACAACGGCATTTAAAAAAAGAAACTGCTAGTCCATACATTTTTACCGTGTAGGTATAGGTATTGCACTTTTGTAGGAAACTGCTAAATAACGGATGATCTGTATGGGAGAGGTTTCGGAATGATGTTGGAAATCTTTTGAATATCGGTGTCCCTTCCGCTTCGTACCTATTACTTTTCAAAATTAAAAAAAAAGCCGACTCACTGAGAACCGAACCCAATCCCACACACTAAGTCCGTTTTCACAAATATGAAGCAACATATAAATGAATGTCCAAATATGCTCGCAGTATTGTAAAAAAAACGTTGCGTTGCGGTTGACTCCAAGTGACATGGGTCAAGGGCAGGAAGATGCCAATGATTTAGTGAAAACAGGCATCTAAGACTGTCCCAAAAAAACTACTTTCATTTACCTAAGTACTTATAAGTATTATTTTGTACTAGCTTAAGCCCGCGACTTCGTCCGCGTGATTCTTGTATCTTCGCTTATTGTCTCAAGGCATCTTATTACCTGAATAAAAAGGATCCTATGTGTTAACCCGGATTATAAACTACCTGTGTGCCAAAGGGCTTGGAAGATTTTTGTACGAAGCCTGGCCGGCCTAACAGCCGCCGTCTTTTTTTTTTTTCAAATTTGTGGCCACTCGTAGCACCTATAAGTTTTGTATAAAGCAAAATGTTCTTAAGTGTCACGTTTCTGAGATATGAGCAATCAAAGTTAAAATCCATTCACTGATGGCATCTTCAGCACAACAACGATTTGATCAGCCACGCAAAAAACCTTAACTTTGATAGCTTATATCTCGGAAACGTGACACTTTAGAACATTTTGCCTCAAATAAAACTTGTTTATATTGATACCAGCTATCGATTGATCTAGGTGCTATGTGTGGCCGCAGCTTAGAAAAAAATAAAATGGCGGAACTTAGGCCAAACCAAACCCCTGTCAATTCAAACCCCTGTTCAGTAGTTTTTTCTTGAAGGAATAACAAACATCCAGCCTCACAAAGTTTCACATTTATAATACGTAGTAAGTAAAATAAGAAAAGGTGATAGAAGAGGAGCAACTCGTTTTATTAAAAAATCATCATCAATAAGCTATCTGACCACTCATTACTGTCAACAGTAAACTGACAGTAGACTAACAGTTAACTGTAAACAGGCCTGCGACAGACAAAAAGCCAAGCTGTTTATGATCCTGTTTTCTACCGTTTGGGGACAGAACCCTTAATGTTTTAATTTTAAAAACAGAATGAAAGTAGGATGAAGACAATAGATATTCAAGGGACATCGACGAGCAAACTCTCCATGCATAAATGCAGCAAATATGTCCTAGACTCACAAAAAAGCAGCAACTAAAAAAAAAAAGTGAAATGATAGTAGGTATGTTTCCCGGTTGGTCCCATAGAAATTTCATTAACATTGATTCAGTAATTTGGAGGTTTAACCTTTAATACGTTTTTTTTTCTTCTTGGGATTGGGTTGATGATATTATGATAATCCCTTAAAACTTGTGTGTGAATTTGTGTGGTCTACAACTAAGAAGTAAAAAACTTTCTGCAAAAAAAAACCGACTTTTCCGAAAAAGAGTCTAAAATAACTTTTTCAATACACTTTCTCGAAAACTGGTTCTAATCGCACTACGATTAGGTTCAACATGCAATGTATTTCACACGCGTGCGATTTTTAATATTTTTCCGCACACGTGCGGAAATAAAAATTTGCACAGATAAGTCTAAAGGGTTCAATGACTATATCTATGTATGTATAGTCGGCGGTGATTGTTTTTTTTTTAATCCCGGCAAAGAGATATGCGTCTTTACGGATTAAGTATTTTTCGAGTATTTAAATTGTGTTTATAAATAGAATATCATAGATAAAAATGATTATTTAAAACAAATATTTATTTTTATGAACAAATTAACATCTTAATGTGCTCTAAATTAAAAAAAAAAAAGAATTTTCTTTTTTTCATAGTAGGCTGTTTACAGCATCATACCTTTACATCTTCTTCAACCTGGCGAAAGCAAAGCGCGGAAAAAAAGCAAATTAAATCATAGTTTCCTAATAATTCCTGACAAAAATACACACATCAAAAGTGTCTAGGGATCAACATATATTTTTGCAATAACTTTTCTCCTGATTGATATTAATTAAAATTTTCTTTAAGGATTCATCAAATAAAGTGTTTTCGTTTGTCACAGTAACGATAAACCAAGTCACCTTTGCATTAATAAAGAAATTTGCCATTTTCCTAATAAAGGGATTTTTGACATTTGAACCACTAACACAAAAGTTCGAAAAAAAGACTGAAATAACAGTTTTCTTTAAAATTTTATTGGGTAACTTAAACAATTAATAATCCGTGTTTCTACCGCGAACACTAACAACACAAGAACATCGGTTTGGCATACTCAAAATGAGTTCATCCAAATCACGCTGTGGAATGGCCGCCCATGTTCAGAGCTCTTCTCTGTAGCATATCCCATGCATGCTCAATCGGATTCAAGTCTGGCGACTGAGCAGGCCAGGGCAGGACATTGATGTTAGCTGCGGCGAGAGTCTGTCTTACAACTCTTGCGGTGTGCGGTCGTGCATTATCATGCATTAACTGAAATAAGGGACCGATTTGCACTTGTAGAGGAACGATGACGTCTGATACAATCGTCTCAGCATAAATTTGAGCGTTGAGGTTGCCTCTGATCCAAATCAACTCAGTTCTTCCGCCGATCCAAATACCCGCCCATACCATGATGGTTCCACCACTATAAGGATGGACTTCCTGGCAGGATTTTAATCGCTGTTGGCGTCCAGGGGTTCTCCAGTGTCGTATACGTCTTGTATCCGGTCTCATACCAAAACGAGACTCATCAGAAAAGCACACGAAACGCCATTGTTCTTCTGCCCAATTTCTGTGTTCAAGAGCCCATTGATATCGTATCCTACGATTGTGCATTGCTATAGGTGGTACCCGTAGCGGTCTTCGGGAATGAAGGTTCACTTCATGCAAGCGGTTTCTGACTGTTTGGTCGCTAATTAAGTTCCCTGAAGAGTGATGAAGCCTCACGGCTAACATCATGGCGGTTATTGTTGGAGCTCTTCGAGTTAAGATTTGAATGTATCGGTCTTGTCTCCGTGTGGTGCAGCGATACCGTCCTCCATGGCGCTCAGCCACGGAACCAGTGCTTCGGTAACGTGTCCAAAGTCGACTGATAACACTCTGACTTGTATTCAGAGCTAAAGCCACAGTACGTTGCCGGGAACCAGCTTCTATCATTCCCACGGCTCTGAGCATTTCTTCCCTGCTTAAATGACGTCGCCGCTCCATAATAACGTTGGTTTTAATCAGTAGTAGGGAAACAGTAGCACTAATAATGTCTTCAATGCGTTGTATGTTTTTATAGGGAAAATATTGACAGCTGATTTTCATCTTTTACTCGAATTTGATTCACAGTTCCTGATTCAAATTATGAAATGCACCAAAAAGGATCCATATAAATTTATAAAATCATAAATTTATTACAAAGCCACATCTCAATCTCAAGAAATCCACATAAAAATGCTTGATCCCTAGACACTTTTGATGTGTGTACTTTCCGTTCTAATATTTCATTTCTTCGAAAGTGTATTGAAAAACGTCGTTTGGTACGCGTGGGGATTTGTTATTGCAGTTCTCGGCTCCATAACACCCTCGCTTGCAGCTCGGGTGTTAAATTCGCGCTCGAATGCAATAACAAAGTTTCCCCACTTATATCAAAATGTACTATTTTTCGGAAGTTGTGGCAAAACAGTCAATGAAAAAAACAAAGTCACCGACTTATTTAAGACTTTTTTGTGCTTTTTTTGGAAGTCTGTTTTATTTATCAGTAAGTTTTTTAGCACAACTTAAGGTTACTTTTTGTAGAACAACGTTTCCAAGTGTTACTGAGCAACATACGATACCAAAAAGTTATATATTGTTAGTATATGTTGCCGTGTTAGTACCTATATGTCAAGTAATGTTGTCTAACTTTTGAAAACAGTAAGCGGTGTAGTATGCGATGGGGACACGATGAGAAACATTCAACAAGTAGCCATCAAAGTTACAGATATTAGTTACCAAATGTTACCGTGTTGCACAGTTGCGGTGTGGATGCACCTTTAGATGGATAAAGCATTCTTTTGACAGTTAGCTAAGCACAACATCTGAGTGGGTCTAGACTAGAGCTAGCCTAGCACGCACAATTTAAACGTAACGTAAATTCGAACGATAAAGTTTATTTATTTATCCATAATTTTAAATCAAACTCTGTAGAATACTCGTATTTTCGATTTGAAAATGAATCGAATTTATAATCTTTCAACAGAAGCTCATGCTAGGTCCAAAAGTGATTTATTGGCGATTATATATATATGGATTGCGATTTAGGTACTAAGAGGATGCAAAAAGTCATTATGATCAAAGGAGATGTACAAGACTTACCTTATCTTTCATACAGCGAAGAACAAAGACATCCCACCTGTACATGCTACACTGTTTCACTTGCACAATGGCTAAATTCTATGATGTGTACAGAAAATCTGTCAATGCTGTGTGTAAATGTTTTGAGAACAGCTGTATAAACGATTCTCACTGATGATTGTCTAACGATCAGATAAAACGCGTAAATATTGACACAGGAAAAGATTGGATTGAAAGATTTGGAAAAGATTTTAATATTTATTACGATAGCGGAATCAAACGCATGCGGCCAAACACAACAGCCGCTGCTTTCATGCACTTTCCATCGCACAGAAACGATAAAAAGTTAACAAAAGAGCTGTTCGAGTATTTCGCAGTACCCTAAGCTAAGAAATGTTACAACGTTAAATTAATACAAAGTATCAATTAATTCACGCGTTGAAGCCCTACCATTTAATCAAACAAGAGCACAATCATCCGAATGTTATCAAAATAAAATCTATTAATCAGATTCTTTTTCTCATCATACATTGTTCATTTCCTCTATGTCAACATCATTTAAAAACATCAAGACGTTTACATTATGCGTTGATTCACGATCATGTCGCTAGTCGACACTCCGACAGTCCGGCGTTAAGCACATTACAATGAAACTGTTACTGCTCCTCCTGTTAAGTTTTAGCTGTAGAACCATTAACTCTCGGCTAATAGAAAAAATCACAGATCGAACATTGACTACCGAAACGAAGACAACAGGTTCATCTCCACCCGTACGTCTCACGAGGGATGCCTTCGAAGAAGACTCGGAGACTGGATCCTCCAAAGAAGACCACGTGTCCAGCGATGAGCAAGTGCAACCCAGTGACAACAAGAAACCGATTAGAGACTTCTCCAGAATCAGAATGAGGAAGAATGAACCTTCTAAAATCCGATTGCCAAGAGAATCCCACGAAAAGGTAGATAAACCCAAGAAGAACACTACCGCATCTCACCAACGAAACGAAGCACAAACGAAGCAAAAAACCAATCTCGTGAAGAAACCCATACCAAAATACAACGAAATGGACTACGATGACGACTTCCAGATGAAGATAAGCCGATCGCCGGTGAGAACCGTGGATTCCGGCGAACACGAAGACGAAGACTTTAATCTCGACGACTACGATTTTGACGTAAACCACGATGAATTCATCGGCAGAGGTAAGCCTTTAGAACCGAGGTTGAAAAATAAAGTGAATCAAGCCTCACGCCCAGCTTCAAAACAAGAAGCTCCGCGTCCAGAAGCGAAGGTTCAAAGTAAAGCGCCGGCCACGTTACGTCGACCTGCCGCGAACAAGAGGGAAGAGCGACGTGCAGTGCAAAATCCACCCAAGAAAGCAGGAGATAAAGAAGACTACTATGATGACACAACTACTAGCCAAAAGACTCCTGAAAAAGGAAAGGTGCGCGACTCGGAAGACGAATTTAATGATGACAACGAAGAAGCTGATGAGTTCGAAGCTAAAGGACCATCGGTAAGGACGATTCGATCACCTTTAAAGATGAATTATTACGTGGATAAATTTAATGACAAGAGCTCATCTGTCTTGACTAAAGTACTTAGTATATTACCGATGTTCCCTGAAGTGCCCAAAAAGAACGAGAACAAACAAATCAATACAATGAACCCTTGGCGTGCCAGGCCTTAGATCGATCAAGTTCAAATTGAATTTCCGATTTTAGATTATATCGCGTGATTTTTGCTTTTATTGGTGGTTTTTAATCATTTTTTTTTAATTTGAATTACTTAGTACATTAGTTTTGTGGATTGAATTGATTAGTTATATGTATATTAAACTGTTTTAGTGGGATCGAACAACATTCGTGTCTGTTGTGTGTTTTTCTGTAATAAAAAATAAAGACTAAATTATGTTTTTTTATGGTATTTTAGCCATTTTACTCGGATAGTATTTGCGCTATTTTGATAAGAATTAGAAAGGAGTTGTATTCTGTACACCGCTAAATTATTGGAGTAGCTAAATTAGAAAAATAAATAATTAAAAGTCCTATTCATGAAGCTGAGGGATGAAAAAAATGCACGTTGGCGTGTGTAATTAAATTTCAAGTTTGCATTCTGAAGTCAGCGAAAAGTGAAACCTATTTATTTATAAGACCATAATATAATATTTCATGAAGGAGCCCGTGGCTAAATAATACCATCCGTTCGGGTCGATCTTCAGGTTAAGCCACGCTTGCCTAGGTTACTCCGTGAATGGGTGACCGCCTATTACATAATGAGTTTCCTCCGTGCCTCAGAAAGCACGTTAAACCATTGGTCCCGGCTGTCATTTGTAGATCTTTGACAGTCATTACAGATGGCCAGTGAAGTCTGACAACCAGTCTTACCAAGGGGTATCATATTACCCAGTACTAACTGGGTTGTGGAGGTTACTCGTAGATATGCAGTCGCTTCATGTAAAATACTGGTATTCAGCTGCATCCAGTTAGACTGGAAGCCGAGCCCAAAATAGTTGGGAAATGGCTTTAGGCAGACGATGAATGTACCATATTTCATGCAAATAAGAAACCTTGAATCTTGGGGTATTGTTGGATTCAGTGATTAAAAATACTGTAATGTTTTAGAGTGACTTTGTCATTTATGTTTTTTTTTGCCAGTGGCCCACATTAGCCCTGGTTCAAAAGAACTGGTAGTCATGGGTGTGGTGGGCATTAGCCCATCATTTGGATGATGTAGGCTAACTGGCTGACACTCTCAGCATTATTTTTTCTGAAGGCATTTTATTTTTATAATTTTCTGAGAAATACTACGAAGTATTATAAACTTTTTCTTGTGGCCTCTAAAAATTATATTGTGCATGCTAAATATTCATCCTGACTACGGAACTCTTTACTGGTTCTTTTTACGTGGTCGACACGCACTTGGTCTTAATTTTTTAGGGTTCCGTATCTCAATCGGCAAAACGGAACCCTTATAGGATCACTTTGTTGTTCGTCTATCTGTCTGTCAAGACCCTTTTTCTCAGAAATGCGTCGCGGTATCAAGCTGAAATTAATACCAAATACTCAGGTCTGCATCCCTTGGAGCAATGAAAAAATCAAACTTGTAAGTCAACGCGATCAAAACAATGGAATCAAAACCTTTAAGGCGACCTAGAATCATGAAATTTTGCAAAAAGTAAGGCCTTACAGCACAAATAAAGAAAAAATACAAAATATAAAAAAAAAAAACTGGAAAATGAAAGGGTGTTCCTATACATACATAGTTGGCGTCAATTAAGTTTTTTTTTCGATAATGGTACGGAACCTTTCATGCGAGAATCAAATCAAAAACGTTTTTGTAAATTTTATTAAATCCAAAAATAATACAAAACTTATGGGTACTATTTTGTGTGTTTCACTTAGAACTAGCTTAACATTAGCCAAGTTTGCATTGTAAAAACAAAGAAAAAACTTAAAGATACCCTTTAAATTCTTTCCTTCCAAATTATTATCTAAATAAAAAAGTAACAGATGTATAGGACGTCCGTGTCCTAAACACCGACAATTTACATAAAGTTACGTAAACCTTTGTTACCTGTGACCAAAGCCGTAGGTATAGTCAGCATCAGAAGTAGATTTAACTACTCATAGTTTGAAATCAGGTGTTTTAGTAAAAACTTGTTAGATATTACTCGTTACTAACAAGGTATTGAAGAGTAAGGAATATTTTTAAGAATAATCTTCAGAAACATTAAAAATAATAGCTGGAGTCCTGTACATCAAATAATTAAAATTCCGAAATGCAAAACTTGTTCTATTGCTGACCGTACTTGCCCAGTTCGAGAGAGGCAACAGAATAAAATTCATTTATTTAACATGCAATCAAATTCAAACTGAATTCCTTCAATTTGAAAGATATTTTCATATTGTATATTTGTTGAAAACTATGAAAAAACAAATGACAGACCAATATCCTACGAATAGGATAATTCCCTTTTGTCCTCACTTTTTGTTCTTTAAAATACATGCAATGGAAGGACAACAACAAAAATATTCTGGATAACCAGAGCCCGCAACAGTTTGCACCATTCCACTGTTCCTAAACAATTCACTTTAGTCTCTCAACAGCACTTTATAGCAAATTTTTCTACTTATACTTATTTGCCGTAAAGGTCGTGGTAAGTGTCTACGTAGTCAGCATTATTCTTCTGAGCTGCTTCCTTCGCCACGTCCCTGTATCTATCTAACCTGTTTTCTAACATATTCACCCTGTCATGTCCTTGGTGACTGTTTTCATATTTAGCATCGTTTGTGTTTCCGGCATTGCTTGCCGCTTTCATTTCATTTCCTGCGGCAGCAGCTGCCTGAGAGCGTAAATATGCTTCAGATCCACCAAGATGTGTGTTATAGCCGCCTTTTTCTAATCCTTTTATACTGCTATTATTATTATCGTAAAATTCTTTATCTTCCTGATACTCATCTTTATGATATACTCTGCGAAAACCTTTCTTATTTTCACCTTTATCCTGATTCAAAGCTTTAACAATATTTAAATTCTTTTTGATGTCCTCGGATCCGAATTTATTTGCAAAATTATCTAAGAAATCTTTAAATCCACTGTATCGGTTTGTGTGATTTTCATAACCAGTTCTATGCTTAGAATTTTTCTTTGTACCATTATCCCTTTTGTCAAATGCATGTTCCTGTTTTCTATTTCCGTCTCTTTGTGATTCTGATTCCAAGAGTTTCTGATAGTCATGATTACGATGTACAGGACTTACTGTTGTGTAATAATTGTTCCCTGTTCGACGACTAAGTATGCTTTCATCTGTTATGGGCAGGTAGGTATCGTGATCAAAGTCGTTGCCAAAATTTAATCCTTTGAATATAACTGGGTCCTCGTCGCCATTTCTATCAAAATAATCGTTAAGTACAAATGAAAAGAACGGCCCATTTCCTCTGATAGGGTTATCAGTAACGTCACGCGTGTATTTGGCCGTCCTTTCGTAAGTTTGTGGATAATCGTTTTCTATAATTTCATTGACTGGAATTATACCATCAGATCGGTCTGCCACGTAACGTTTGTCTTTTGCTTTCTGTGTATCAGATACATCTTTATTGTGTTCATATTCATAAGGACTGTGGTAAAAATAGGGCCAACTATCATACAAACTTCTACTGCTCCTTATGTCATCGTCGTCCATGTGATAGTCGTTAATGCCGTCGTACCCCGCCATACTGTTCATGAAATCTGGAGGCGGGTGGTAATGCATCAGTGACTTCAGTTTATCGAGCATATTGTCTGCTCTGAATTTTGAGGACTCGTAGCCAGCGTCGGATACAGATTTTGCTAGTGCGTAATCTATTTTACTTCTCAATAACGTTGAAGGTGTTGTATAGGGCCTTATTACTTCTGTGTATGGCGTTTGCGATTCGCTTGCACCTTGTCCAAAAGATAGTGATCCGAAATAATCGTTCACTACATATGGATCCACAGTTGGTTGTTCAATCGCGGATCGCTCTCCAGGCTTATCGAACTGTCTATAAATATGATCGTCTTGCGTGGGTAAATTTGATCTTGATTGTCTTGAGATGTGTTCCGAATACGTTTCGTGCTGAACTGTGCTGTAAGTTCCGGAGATCACACGCGGTATAAAACATAATATTATTGCAAGGCGACTCATATTAACTACATCTACGTGTTTTCAGATGCTCTCTGCAATATTAACTGGAAGTGCTTGTACCTAATCGCGAGTATAAGAGTTGTTTGTTTTCTCCGCGGTCAACAACATTGTTCTGATCACAATAGATTGATGCCAGGTCATACGGCTATTGAGAAATATGTCCGGTGTCCACAATGATAAATGGGTGACGAATTTACGCTTACTATAGTTTACATTCACCTAGTTTGGTATTTTATTCCTTACGGTATTTTCTGCAGCATGAGTGGCATTTTAACGAAAGTACATATTTGTATTCAGGGTACAAAGACTCAACAATTGAACCAATAATATAAACAAACATCTACAAGCGACATTAGCAACTATCGGGCCAGTGCCCTAACGTCTTAGACTGGCCAAACGAGCGACTCGGCTTTGAAGGTCTAATGCTTCACGGAAATTTGAGGATCTTTCACCTTTTCCTACGACAGTTTCAACTACACTCACCAACATCTTCCTTGGGTTCATTTCTTCTATGTTTAGGAAGAGCATCAGTCGTCTGAAGATCTTGCCGGGACGCATTGGAGTAGGTATATCAGACAGTATACTCCTTTTGTTCTCCTAAAATTGTTTGTCCAAAAATCATTATCCATAACACGTTTGCTATAAACTTCATTATCCAAAATATTCAGAAATCGAAATATTGTTTTATATAATTATCTTTACTTGTAAAACTATACTGTCATAATATCGAGTATTAGAATAATTGAATCTCCAAATTTTGCATGAAATAAAGTCATATGTCATAAGTATTGTATTAATTACCGTATTATTCCGAATGTTCGTTTACATAAAATAAAATTATTAGTCCTAAAACATTTGCTAAAAATTAGATTTTAGTGATAGAAACGAATCGCTGCAAAACCGACTCCACGTAGTCTTGTCTGCCCTATCCCTAGAGTGTAATTTAAGCCCGCATAGGCGCGGAGGGGCGAGGCGGCCCGCGAGCTGAGGAGCAGGTGGTTTTAAAACACATCTGTGACGATAAGCTTGCGTGGGACCGCCCCGGAGCCCCGCAGTGCCAGAGCCGTGACAGAAACCATGCATGCTGCATGCTTGCTTGAATGCATGCATGGTGCATGCTTGTTTACATGTTGTATGCTTGTACAACGTATTTATAATAAATTTACAATGTAGTTATCCTGCTACTTCAAACAATACTACACAATAAGTGAACTATAAAAAATATAACTCGGATCTACGCATCGCCTGAGAGAAGTTCATAGCAAAAGCTTTGTGATACAAATTTGTAAAAAAAAATATTATCCTTTTATTTATTTCTATACAAATCGTTAACATTTTAAAAAAATCCTTAAAAAAATCAATATAAAAAACATTAAATAATATAAAAATTGTAGCCCACCGGTATCGGGAACAGGGTCCAAGCTACCGGAGGTCAGGGCTCCAGAGAGAGGAACTCCTAGCAATACGAGCCGTGTCCAGGAGTACCGCTTTCTGAATCAAGCCCTTGATCTAGCTGCCTATCGAGGGCCTCCTCAGGTATTGATCGAGGATTTTAGCAATTAAGCCATGGGCTGATGCGACTATCGGCACAATGATTGCCGAGTCGAATGAGTTCTAAAATAATATTATTACGATAATTAAACATAATCAGAATTTAAGACTTATAACTTTTATTAAAAACGGGTTTAAGTCTTTTGTTTATTATTGATTGTAATGTTTATGACGACGCCATATTGTATTTAGGGATTTCAATTTTATGAAATGTGATATTAAGTTCGGATGAGTTATCATTCGGACAAATGATGATTAGGACGAAAAAAATTATGGCACTTTAGATTATGGATAAAAAAGTTAGGAATCGCAATAGAGAACCATATCAGACTCGTAGACGTTGCAACTTGGATTCTCCTTAGCAGGAGTACGGTTTAGATCGATATTATTTTTTTAAGTTCCGAAACCGGATGTTGTCAATCTGCAGGCATCCAAAATAAGTGCAACAACAAAATATTAAGTTACACAACTTCTATTTCAAACATTATGTGGGTAGACAGTCTATGTAGTAATGGTACTTTCCGTCTGTGAAATATTATGCAAATATTGTCAGTATATTAAATTCAATTATAGTTTTTGAATACTGCCTTATTGATCTAGTAATCAATCAATCAATAGTATTTATTTGTAATACATAAATTGCTTGAGACCTCGAGAATTGAATTACTTTCTCAATATAAGCACATGTTTATTACCTATAAAGATATAGTTAAGTCGAACTCTTTGATTCTAATCTAAGATCAAACTTTCAAACACAAACTCAAAGCATTTATTTCAATTAGACCTTATCAGGCACTTTTGAATGTCAGAAAAACAAAGAAGGCGAAGCTACAGTCACAGACACAAGGCATAATAACTTGTGAAAGTACTGTAGTTGCCCATTCCAAAGCGTCGATCTCTAGGGAGAAGAATGGGCAAGAAACTCCATGGACACTCTTTTCAATCAAAATAATGTAACGATGTAGAAAGACATGCACATTAAGAGCGTCCAGAGTAAAAGATTATAATAATTATCAACAATTTAAAAACAAAGTAGTTAAAATAAACCGTGGCAGCTAAGAGATGACCAGTCCCAACTGACAGCGCCGGTTCACGAACATGACGCATGGATCAGGCCCATTCAGCTCAACCATATGGAAGGGAACTAAACGACCCGAAGCACCCGCCACCATCAGCGAGACATTTGAGTGAGCCTGACTTTCTCTCAGCCACCAGGGCACATTCGAGTCAATGAAGGATAACTAAATGTGAATGGTAGCTTTACAGTACATAGTACTCACACATGTGCTATGCAATTATATAATACTAAGAGTTTTAATCTATACAACGTAAAGATATTTTTACAATCTTCTGCAGCTTCCACAATAATTTCACATGAGCTTCTGATTAGAGGACCAGCATTGAGCCAAGCATTTCTATCATCAATGTAATCCCCCAAGCCCAACTTATAATATGCTTGCCTACATAGTGTGCGTTTTATACAAGATTTAAATGTCGTCTCATTCAGTTGTTGAATGTGGGGAGGTATTTTATTATAACATTTTAAACAGTACCCCATGAAAGATGAGTCTACTTTAGCTAGACTGAAACCTGGCTGTACTAGTAATTGGTCCCTGATTCTAGTATTATAGTGGTGTCTGTCACCTCTTTTACTAAATAAATGCAGATTTTTCCTAACATACATGATGTTTTCATAGATGTATTGACAAGGTACTGTCATGATGTTAATTTCCTTAAAGAGTTCCCTTAGAGAATCGCGCCTACGTAGATCATAGATGGCTCTGATAGTTCTTCTCTGCAGAATAAATATAGACTCGATGTCTGCAGCCCGTCCCCATAGTATAATACCGTATGACATGATACAATATATGAAAATAACTAAAATAGACTAGCCTCGCGGTATCTACTTCAGTAAATTGGCGGATTTTTCTAAAAGCATATGCTGCTGAACTCAGCCGTCCTGCAAGAGATGTTATATGCGGACCCCATTGTAGCCTTGAGTCGAGCGTGATCCCCAGGGAAACAGTATTTTCGAAGAATTGTAGTTTCTCTTGATTCAATACACGATTTGTTTTGATGAAGGGAGTCTGTAGGTGAATAAGGAATTATACTTAGGCCCGACTGAGTTATTTAGCTATTCCATGAGATCTATGCAGTTGCTCCTGTTGCTCCATGCAGGACTATTGGGAGATTCAAGAATTCTACTTCTTTTAGTGACTTTCGGCGTCAGCCCGTCAGGTATGGGCACGCCACTATAATGGCGGTAAGTCCCCTCTTTGAGGAGTGGCTGGCGAGGCGCCACGGCGCCCTCACCTTCCGCCTGACGCAGGTCCTCACCGGACATGGTTGTTTCGGGAGGTTCCTGCACCTAATCGGGCGGGAGGAAACGCCCGGGTGTCACCACTGCGAGGATCGACCGGAGGACACGGTGGAGCACACTGTGCAGGTCTGCTCCGCTTGGGCGGAGCAACGCCGTGTCCTCGTAGCGGCGATCGGCGGCGGCAACCTGTCGCGTCCGGCCCTGGTTCAATCCATGGTCCGGAGCGAGACGGAATGGGACGCCGTCACCTCCTTCTGCGAAGCAGTCATGCTAGCGAAGGAGGTGGCGGGACGTGAGAGGGAGAGAACCTCACGTCCCAGCCGCCGCGGGAGACGCACCGGGCGTCGGGGGCCACGTGGTGGCTCCCGGCCACCGTAGACGCGGGCCTGTGGACGGTGAGCTATGGGCTAGCTCGCCGTCCGTCAGTCTTATGACGATAGGCCGTGTCGACGGCGCGTTCGTGTTCCACGCGCGCCTCAAAGAGAGTCAGCAAACAGGAAGGGGTCCGTAAGGGCCGACGCCTGCCAGGATTGCGGGACTGTTCGAAAGAGATACCGCGGCCCTGGAACATAAAGGGCAAAGGAAGGAACATGGATGGGTTTTAGTCAGTAGAAGTCTGACACTCCCTCCTGCTCAGCCCAGAGCGGGAGGGGTTATTTGATGATTTCCCATCGGTAAAAAAAAAAAAAAAAGCCCGTCAGGTATGATCTTTTTTGAATAAACGTTTGCATGGCTTATATAAAATGATTACCTAATACCTTGCCTCGTGAGTATCCTAGATTTTACAGGATCTACATACACAATCTAGGAATACCTACTACAAAAAATCTTAAATAGGTACCGTACAGACGCTAGCGCATCAAGATTCCCAAAAATGTCAAATTGTCCCAATCAACTTTGAACCTAATACTTAAAGCTAAAATCTATTAAAGAATTTTGACAGATCGTAGTAGCTTGATCGGCTGACGTCTGTACCTAACACAGCGGTTAATGAAAAAGAACAAAAAAATGACACAAAAAATGGAATACTCACGACAAAGTTCGTCACATCTATTCAATTAATACGAGTAGTTATAGAAAAAAATGCAGTAAATGAGCTATCGCAATTGGTTTCACTCCGTTTACTACAAACAACAGCTGTATGACCTTCGATTAGTCTTGGTCGCAGTCGCATTCGATTAGTCGCAATGTCGCATGGAGCGCGTAGCCTGCGTCTGTCGCAATCCTATTGTTTGTGCCGACAGGTAGGAAAGGAAATAAGTGCCTAGTTAGCCTATTGTAATGGCCTAGAAATTCTATATCAAACCACGGTTGGTGTACCTAGTGATTATTGTCTTCTATACATTAATCTATTTTATACTACACTAGCGACCCGCCACGGCTTTGCACGGGTGCAATGTTATGCTTATAAACCTTCCTCTTGAATAACTCTATCTACTATTAAAAACCGCATTAAAATCCGTTGCGTAGTTTTAAAGATCTAAGCATACATAGGGACAGCGGGAAGCGACTTTGTTTTATACTAAAATGGATACAAATAAAAAAAATGGAAGTGTCTGTTTGTATTATCAAAAGGCTTATAATTAACGAACCACCAGAATTAGCAAAATGTAACGGCAAAAAAATCACATTTGATTGCCAAAATTAGTAATTGATCACCAAATATAATTCCCATTTTATCGTGAAACTAGAACCAAAAATTTATTTTTGTAGTTAATGACCACCAGAATTTGAACTGTTATGCTCTTGCATCCGAGTCGAGGGAGACCAGGTCGACGGAGCCCCGCTACGCGGGGCTCCTACTTCTGAATGGTTTATAATCAAACGGGGTGCCTCAAATCGGCCTAGGCAAAACTTAATTTGTCATCAACCACCTCATTAAAATTTGGTGCTCATTTACTATTTTAGGTGATAGATGTTAGTGGTCACAAAGTTATTTTTGGTGGTCATTAGATTTTCCCCCTTATTCAAAATAACAGCTTTTTACTGAATGCAAATGAAAATATATACGAGGGCGGCACTGAAAATTTCGGGAATCAAGGAAGTGGCACAACATTACTATTTAAAAATGTATTTATTGTTATTCTCCGCGAAATTTGACACATTTTTCCATACGATGGAACCAATCATTGAAGCAACCATTCCATTCGGAAGTTGGGGTCTCCAAAATGGCCATTTTGTAGGCGTCCACAGCTTCTTCAGGTGATGAAAATCTCTGTCCACGCAATTTATTCTTTATTTTAGGGAAAGTATAGAAATCATTAGGGCTTAGGTCGGGGCTGTACGGTGGATGGTCTAATAATTCTATGTTTCCTTGCTCTAAAAACTCTTATGTTCTGTGAGCGGTGTGAGAACTCGCAGTGTCGTGATGGAGGATGATGCGGCGGTTACAGTTCTCTTTACGGAGTTCAGAAACGACCTGTGGCAAACAAATGCTAGCATACCATTCTGCATTAACTGTTCTTTGTCCCTCAAGACGAATAGTCGTAGCATGGCCGGTTTTGGAGACAAACGTGGCCACCATTTTTTTTGCAACACTCCGTTAACGAACAATTTTTGTTGGCTTTAACTCATTTTCGAACACCCAAACTCGTGACTGGTTTTTTGTTTCGGGTTCGTACGCGTATATCCATGATTCGTCACCTGATACGATGCTGTATACAGCATTTGAGGATCCTGCGTGAAATCTTTCAAAAGTTCTGACGCACCAAGTAACGCGAGCCGCTTTTTGCTCTTCACAGAGCGAATGCGGTATCCATCGGGAAAATAACTTTTTTACACCTAATTGTTCATGCAAGATTATTTGTATTTGACTCATGCCAATGTCTAAAGTTGCCTGAATTTCGCGGTATGTCACATGTCGATCTTCCTCAATCAGCTTACGCACAGCATCAACGTTTTCTTGGGTGACTGCAGTTTTTGGACGACCTTGACGGGGATCATCACTGAGCTTTACCTACACGTCCACGTTGAAATTCAGCAAACCAGCGATAAATTGTGGTTTTGGATGGGGCTTCATCACCAAATGCAGAAATCATCCGGTCAACACACTGTTTTTGTGTTAAACCACTTCGAAAGTCATAATAAATCATCGCTCTTGAATTTTCTCGAGTCCATTCCATTTTCTCAACGACTAAACAAGTTTGACAAAACCTTGTGACAAGACTGTGGACAAGACCGAGAATCTTTTTTTAAATAAATAAATGGTATTCGATTTTTAAAACCAAGGAGTTTTCAATTAAAAAGATTTTAATATGACTGGAACAGTGGAAATATTCCATTCCCGATACTTTTAGTACAGCCCTCGTACTTACGGCACTGTCTGTTCCGCCTTATCACCGAAACGGCTGGACAGATTTCGACGGCAGTTTAACTGGCAGATAGCTGATGTTATAAGGTCTAACACAGGCTACTTTTATTTAGAAATATATAATAATTAGGATTAGGTGATTATTTGACGGCACGGTTGGCGCAGTGGCTGCTGCGCTGCGTGTCGCGGGTTCGATCGCCGCACGGAACAAATATTTGTATGATCTATAGGTAGTTTGTTCCGGATCTGGCTGTTTGTGTATGTGAGTTTATATGTGTGTAAACGCACCCACGATTCAGGAGAAATTCCTAGTGAGGAAAAAGGATTAAAAAAAAACGTAATGGAGAATAGCAACTGTTTTATCTATGCCTTTTTGAAGTTTTGTGTGCCATGTTTGATGTAAATGATACAGAATGAGCTTTCGAAATAAAACAAAAAAAAATAGTCAATCAATTATTATTATTTATTTGTATATCAATTTTAGAATAACCTTCAATAATACAAAAATAATATTATTCTCTACTTTTATTTTGTACAGATCAAGCCTCATTGACGGTTTTTCGTTCGTTTATAGTAGTCAGGAGTACAATGTTGGAAGTAGGTAGGTTAAAAAAAAATACGGACCATAAACAATTAGTAAACATGTCCATAGAGAAATACACAAAGTGGAAGGTGACATCGTGAATTCGGACCAAAATTATAATACAGGGTGGAAAAGCTATAGACGCAGATAAACGGTTACCCGTTCAGTGCATCAAACCGAACCTGCCCAGTTTTTAATCCCAAAAAAAAAATTAGCTGTTCCACAAATTTTAACCATGAAGGCCTGTACCTACACTTTTGTAAGAAACGGCATTTTTTTTTAAATAATCGTAATGATGTAGGTACTGCCGTTGTGCGTCATGTCCTTTCCATCCTATTTATAACAATAAATCGACTAACATTTTCAACTCGGCAGTGTTAAAAATGTTCGTCGATTTTTTTTTTTAATAAGTTCCCAATGATCTATTATTGTATATTGCAATATTAGTGTTAAGTTATCTTGCTGCGCCCTAACAGGGTAATGTACTCACTAGTTTAAGCTTTTGCATGTAAAATTAGCTGTGTACATTGTGCATTATAGTAATAAATAAATAATACAGCTGTCTCGAACATATAAATGGCCAAGACCAAAGACTCAGCATGTATGGAACTTTAGAAACAGCACTTTTTTTTTATTTGAATTTCCATCTTGCATTTTCGTGTTCATGCATAAAATTAACAAATGGGTGTAATAAATTATAACATTGTTTTAGAGCGAATAAATAACATTAGCCAACCAGGCTACTGAATATCAGGCAGCTTCATTAGAAACCAGAAATGCTAGACAAATGATAGTCACTTACAACGCGTTTCGCATTTCCACTAATAACATAATGAGGTATAAACAGACCCCCTTTTTTTTTTACCTATGGGTAATCATCAAGACCCTTCACAAAGATTTCAACCAAGCATTCTGTACAATAAACTAACTAACTCTACGAAATATTATTGCCGGGAGAGTACTTTTTTATTTGGGGCGCAAAATCACGGTTTACTTGTGAACTCAATGTAACGCACTCAAAACATTGTGCTGATGGATGCATTGTACGGGGGTTGTGGAGGAATTTAAAGTTATAACATTAAAAACATGAATAGCCTTTAATATTAATGTAGATTTCCATAATTGTGAGGTATATATTGCAAGGTATAAACGAACCCCTTCACGAAGCCGTCATCCAAGCATTCTGTACATCAAAGTAAGTAACTCAACTTTTCTGTATAATTTGACAAATTCACTTCAATATCTCCGTAACTAGAAGGTTCTCAGGTGGACAAAAAAATATCGCAATGACGGGGAAAACAAAGTGTGTATACGCTTCGTTAAGGGTATTTTTACAGCCATTATCTTGCTTCTCCTTTTGGCTTTTTCATCATGAATCATCGTTATCGCGAATGTCGCCTTGTGGAGTTTTTTATAGGTCGTTAACCTTAAGAAGCCTGGCTGGCTATTAAATTGTAGGTACTAATTTTATAACGATTGACCTAAAATCAATATTAGAAATTTTCACATGTAATATAATGGGTCAAATTAAATTAGCTAACGAGACTCCAGACATCCGTGATGCATCAATATCTAAATACATAATTATACACAAAGAAAATGATATGATATTTTTTTGGAATCAACTCGTACATTTATTAGAATTTTGATGGATGGACAGCAGGAGGAAGGCCAAAGTGATGGGTGGATTGTCTGATCAATGATATGAAAGAAAAATGATTGCGTGACGGCTGACAGCGGAGAATGTCCTGCTCTTAAGGGACCTGTCCGAAGCCACAACCAACGCCGTCGAGATGGGAGAGTCCTAAAAGGGAATCATCGACACGATGTAGAAGAAGAAGAAGGGAGAAGGAGGTAGTGAATGAAACGTACTATGGGATAAGGGCAAGAAGAGGTCAGACTTAGAAGTATCACAAATGCAGAGTTTCGCTAGCTAATTTACTTTAACCTTGTATAATTAAGGACCTACTTTTTCATAATTTCAATTGCTCATGCATTGTAATCCACGATAAAATAATGATGTACAGACACCAGCAGAAAAAGCTGCTACAATCTGTCAAATTCCTTTAATAGATTTTCAACTTTATCGCTAAAGCATTAGGTTGCTTCCAGGTTGATTGGAAAAAATTGACGGTATCGGCTAGCTTGATGTGCTGGTGTCTGTACAAAGACGAGCTATAAAAAGGAAGAAACTAGGTATTTTAGGTTGTGGTTACAGGAAACAACAATAAATCATTCTATTTGGTCTTACCAAAGTAAACAATTTTATGTATGGTTTTCAAAGATCCGTAATTGCTTTTACGACTATTTTTTACAAATATTCCAACTTAATAAAAGATCACAAGTTGAAATTATTTAAATGGCTCATTTAACCTAAGATGTTGTTGATTTACAACGTAAAAGTGTCATTCGACCTTAGAATAGAAAAGCAATTACGAGATCAAAACTTAGTCACTTACGGGATATCGTCAGTGATTGTACATTATTCTGAGCTCCCGATATTTCGACGCTGTTGCAAGCGCCTAGCGGAATAACTGAAGAAGGCGAGTGGACGGTAAATAAATTGTTAGATGTTGACAAAGCTGTCTACCCTCTTTCTTAATTGTCTCGTTTGCGCGAATAAGGATAATCACGGAAGATTCCCCGACAGTAAAAATTTAGTTATAAACCGTAAAAGAATTACGAGATCACATAAGTAGAGGAAAAATAAAAGAAAAATCTTAACAAAATGACGTATGAGAATATTTATTTATTGTAATGATACATTATTGTGTATATGGACGGTTCGATGTGAAACTGACTTCGCAGATATGTACACGTTATTGTACAGTTATTATTAAGTAAAAAACATTACATTAGGTATTAAGCGCAGGCCACACCGCCAGATAGCGGGCGAGCGAGGCGAACGAGGTTCTTTTCATGCTTCGTTCGGCTCTTTGGATAGTTCGCGGTGTGAACCAAAGTATGAAAAGAGGTGAAACTATGCCTCGTCAGCCTCGCTCGCTAGCTGGCGGTGTGGCCTGCGCTTTAAAGAGGAAACTTTGACATGATTTTATATAAAATCAAAAGGAAGATACGTTTACGTATAGTATTGATATAATCAGGTAGGCACAACCGACACATGACAGATTTTTCACGGCTATTTTAGCTTTGACAAAACCAACCTTATTGTTTTTTATATAAAGGTCATTATAATTTGGCAGAATTTTCACTTATTGTAACAAGAATAAAGATCACTTAGATTTTGACAGTGATGTTAAGTCAGAGATGAAATAACTGTAAAAGAACTGTTTCCGGTTGTAAATATATCTCATCGTGTTTTAGAAAGAGACAGTCACATAGGCATGAGTGAGAGAAACGACGCTCTACAAAGCTGTGTGAGTTTAAAGGGCTTCGAATTATTTGCACTGCCTATCTTCCGTAATTTTATTTTAATTTCAAAACAGCGAGTACGCATTACACCTGTATTAATCAATAGCTGGCATCAATACAAACTAATTGTGTACGAGACTGAATCCTCTAAATCGTCACGTTTCCGAGATAAAAGTAAAATCAAAGTAACTTTTTTTTTGTTTTATTAGTCACTCATAAAACCTGTACGAATCAATACCTGGCATCAATACAAACAAGTACTGTAAGAGACAAAATCTTCTAAAGCGTCACGTTTAATATCTCGCAAACGTGACACTTTAGAAGATTTTGTGGCCGCCATTTTGAAAATAAAAATAAATTGGCTGAAGTTAGACAGGCCACGCTTCATACAAAAATCTTCTGATCCCTTTTTCCAAAAAACGAAGCGCCATGTTTAATTAAACTGACTGACATTTCATGACACATGTTAAGACAGTCGTGTCTGTAATCCATGATAGTAGTATAAAATCTCATTCTATTGGTAAGTAATACATATTCTGTCAGCAGAGAATAAGGTTCAGTTTGCAACTAGCGGATAAGTCCTCGCGCACTTTTATGATGTCACTGAAGAACTGTATCAGTATTGCCTTTAATATAAAATTTGATGTACCTACACATTAAGCGTCTCCTCACGCGTGCTCGAGGATGTGCGAGCGGTTAATTTTATACTTAAAGACAATACTAATACAATTCTTTATTCAGTGACATCAAAAAAGTGCGCATGGTTTTTTCGAGCATGCTAAAATCTGGGCACGTAGTACCACCTCTTATTGGAGTATTACTATAATATCATTTCAGTGTGAGAAAAGGATGAAGCTATACAGGACGTCTAGTTCACCCCTTGCCCACAAAGAAATAAGATTTAAAACAATTTTGCTATTAGAGGTCATAATAGGCTACCTGGTGAAAGTGGCGATGCTCATACTTTTTACAGGCCGCATAGGCATTACATCCCTTTTATTCAGTTTCAGTTAATTTGCGAAGATAGCCCGCACCAATGCGACTACTGGATAACACCACAGGACCATGCCGCAAGAAGCAACCAACGGGCAGCGTGCACATAAGGCAAGGCTGCTCAACCAATTTTAAAGGCCGGCCATCTAGAAAAAAAAAAACTCTTGCCTATAGTTATGGTAGATAAGTCGACGGTATTGGGATTTTCACTGAGTTGGAAACACTTCACAGAATATGATGTTCAGTGAAATCTGTTTAGAATCTACAAAGTAGCAAGGTACTGATGATACTACCGCACTTACTGACTGACGGTCGATCACTTTTGAACCATATACTCCAGAGCATAAAGGTGAAAAGACCGTCTGTGAGAGCGGTAGGTAGTACCAAAATTTGAAAGGTTCTCAAGTTGTGAAAACCGGTTTCAAGGATGTGTGCTTTTGGATTCTGTACTTCTGTGCTCATTGGGAAAGGTTTCATAAATTAAACGAGTAAAATATTTTATCGATCTGTTTTGAAATCCTGAAATTCATTGTTAAAAGACGATCGCCGGCTGACAGGAGCTGGCGGGCCAATTCATATGCGTTGGTCCGCGGGCCGTAATGTGACCCACATTGTGGCCCGCGGGCCTGCGGTTGAGCAGCCTTGCACTAAAGTATGAGTATCGCTACCTACGCCAACGTAATTCAAAATTAAAATGTCTGCAAAGTTATAAAACATTTTGTATACAATATTGTAGCATTATTCGTTGAGTTTACAATAATAAATGCTACAAGGAAGGCAGTGTTCTTGTCATGTTGCCTGTTTGAAATGCAAGACATGCAAGAATATCAGCTGTCTTGTTCAAAGAAAAACACGCGGAGTATCAGCAACCCTTGCATGCTCTTGCATCTCATTTCTTGGATAACAACCTCAAGTTGCCACATGATAAAAATACAATTAATTGAGCCAGTCGTTTGATTCCTAATAGCTTTATTTTTAAATCCCAAATTTAAAATCAGATCTTTGGCTGTTTGATACTGGTAACAAAATATATTTATTTTTAACGTCAATTTCTTTTAGCAACCGTTTTCTTAGAGGTCAATAATAAATTATCGATTTTTAGTTTGCAATAGTCAATATATTAACAATTCTTGTTCTAGTAATTGAGTCTATGTTAGTAGGTTGGCAAAATGAGCTAAGGGTACAAATGTGGAGACAAAGAATCATATATCTAGCATTATTTTTGAAATCAAGAAGAAGTATCGAGAAATAAAGAATTAAAAAGTACTTTTATACCCTCTTCTCACTTCTACCACTACCAACGTTAAAACTAGCTGCCGACTTAATCCGAGGCACTGATACAATACAATAAAAACACATTGCTTTACATTTCAGAGTTAAAAAATACCACAAACAATTATTACCATATTTGTCTTCACGCGATGAAGGGCAATGCGCGGTCCATAGACACGCTTTCATCGCGTGATACAAGTTTGCTTCTACCTTTATTTAACAACAACGACGGGTTCGTCCCGTCGCCATATAATCAACTTCCATTTTTAAAAACATTTTCTATATTCAAATATTTGCGTTCCATTTCTCTATCCTCACACTAAGGAGTTCTTACTAAACTACCTTTCTTCGATCACAACAGAACGCTAAACGATTTAGTACTTTATAACTATAATCATAAGACGCAATATTAATAATAACTATTATTTTGCTAATATTTAACCTACTTTTCGTCTTAATAAAAGTCAACGCAAAGAGGTTTTGAAGTCCAAGTGTTTACTTACAACCAGACTAGACAATAAAAGGCACAAACTCGCAACGAATTAAAAATAATGTAGTTATCTTTTGAATACCAAACATCAGTACTGAAACCACAAGTACAATTAAAGTATATTGCAGCAACATATTACTTCCTTTGCCGCGTTATATTTCCACAAACGATTTCTAAAATTTTCAAAAAAAAAAAAAAAAGAAAAGAGAAATTATCCTGACAATATCATTTAAGAGTCAAAAGAAACATATTACGCTACCTACAGTCCACTGATAAACCACTTTTCAACCTTATGCCCTTAGAAATAAGGTTTAAAACGATCGACCCTCAGTCAACTCGGTAGTACCCACTCACGATACAGGCAGAGCATCGCGTTTTAGAAAGAGACAGTCATAGCTATGAGTGAAAGAGACCACGCTCTACAAAGCCGAGCTTTTTCTAGAACTCGATGGGTTATACTCACAGATGAGGCGAATGCCAACATCATATCAATTTCAAAGAAAAGGTTACGTGGAAAATCTTGATACTTGAATATAAATAACACTCAAATGCAAAGTCAATATTTGGCATTCATAAGAAAACTGTTTTCATTCTTAAAATATAAACTGAATTTTATTGCAACATGCATTTATCATGCTTCCACGCAAGCATAAATAAAACAGACGTTTCATATTATTATATGAAATAAAAACTATATAAAAAATAGCTAAATAAATACTAATATTTGGTTTCTATGAATACTACGGATGTTAAAATACATATCACTTAAAAAAATATATATTATGCAGTACATTGCAAGAATAACTAGAAGGTAGTGAGTAATTTTATTTGAAAAAATGCGACGATGATGATTGTTTTATTTGAAATATTTTCTTAATAAATCATAATTAGTAGCTCGTCCAATTTAAAACACATTTCTGACATACAGAGGACTCTATCCCTGTTTTTTTTTTTTTAATTTGCATAATTTGTGACAAGAGGAAAATTCTTTTTATTTTATTAACAGAGGAATTATCACTCAAATCGTATACAAAAGTAAACGATAAACATGCATTAACAAAACAAAAAAATCCTAAATAGGAAAACGCAAGCCAGTCCAGTCGAACACAAAATTTAAATAAGCAAACTAAAATAATAATTTTAAAGCTCTAAGCATTAACCGTAAAAGACTTACTTAAAGGACCAAAACCTCTTAGGCGTCGTAATAATCTTATATTTTGCATAGAAAAATATCTATAGTACTATAACTACATTAACTTTAGTAAAACGAACATTTTCTGTGAGAGCTCGATCGTGTAGTACTCTTGTCGAATTGAAAACAGCCCGCGTGGATAATCTGAAAGTAAAATATGAATATGGGTAATAAATTAAATTAAAATTCATTTATTTCGGACAACGTATTAGATATAAGTCATTTGATATATAAGATATTTCTTTTATTTACTGTCCATACATATAAGATTAGACTTCCTTTATTTATCTTTTTTACAAATTAATTACATTTTTAAATATTCCAAAAGTAATATAACAACATATAAAAATATAAAAAAATTGTTGCCCACCGGTATCGGAAACAGGGTCCAAGATACCGGTGGTCAGGGCTCCAGAGAGAGGAACCTCCTAACAATACGAGCCGTGTCAAGGAGTACCGCTTTCTGAATCAAGCCGTTGATCTAGCTGCCTAACGAGAGCCTCCTCAGGTATTGTTTAGGTATTTTATTGTTAGTTGCTTTATAAGCCAATTAAGTGAAAATTGTCCGCATTAGTAATCCTAATTTTTTTGTACTGTTTGTTCTGTTCTCACAGACAAACCGTGGAAACGGTTTTGTGGGGCATAGTCCATAAGTTAAGATGTTTTGTAAACTTTCCTTTAAAAAATAATAATAAACAGTGATCCATATTTCGTTAGTCAAACAGCTTAAATATATTCTAGTGTTGGTAACATTGATATAAAATAGTATAATTAAAACATAGGACGAGTTGGCAGAAAAACATGTCTCCTACCTAATCAACCTCCGCTCAAAATGACTAATATTTGGAGTATAGCTCTCCGCCACAGCTTTCAGGATATACAGGGTCTAAACAGACCCTTCAGGTTTACATCAAACTTAAGTAACTTAACGCAAAAATTATTGCTGGGAAACTTTTTTTTCGGGTGAAAAATCAGGTTTTACGGTAGGACTCAATGTAACGCACTCAAAACATTGTGCTGATGGGTGGATTGAATGGCGTGGGGTCATGGAGGTGTATAAAGTAGTAGTAAAGTAAAAACATACATTAAAAACACGTATTAAAAATTAAAAAAACTTGTGAAAAAGTTGAAACTTTGACCCCCAATATCTCCGTAACTAGAAGGTTCCCAGGTATGGTCTAGAACAAAAAAAATATCGCAATGACAGAGAGAACAAGTGCCTTTCAGCTTCGTTAAGGGTCTTGTTACACCCATTAGTTGCGACTACTCCGCACTCGGCACAGCATGGAAGCCGTTTTTGCTTATTATGGCAAAAAATCCATCTGTTTTGGACTCGGCAAACATTGCTGAGGCTAATAACTTATTTACTTTTTATTAGCCTACTGGCTAACCCTTTGAGAATAGCAGGCGTGATGTACAGTTAATTCTGAACAGGCCCACAGAAATTTCTCGACGGTAATTTTAAATGTATGAACGTGGACGAGGCAATAGGAGTATGTAAGGATCGTATCAGGTGGCGTTCTGTGGTTTCTGCCTACCCCCATGGTAAATCAGTGTGAGTTTAAGTATGTAATAAAAAAAACACGGCTGTTTCCTACAGAAATGTCGTCGGCCTGCTTCAACATCTCGCGATGCAGATAAGTTCCGATAAATTTATCTATCTGCCACGTACTTTTTTTTATAAATTATGTAATATTCAGTTTATTTGGTCGATAGTGCCTAGTACCTACTAGTGGTACTATTACAGTGATGCTTTTTTGATGAAACTCTGTACTGATAATGTTGGCCCTTATTGTCTATTCATGCATCAATCATGGCTTCGTAAGTTCTATTAATATGCAAAACCATACTAAACTTTAAAAACTATATATGTTCATGTGTTTTTATACTGTTATGTTGTTGCAGAAACAGTTCAAATAATCCATAAAAAATGCAAAAAGATTCTCTCCGGCGGGGAATCGAACCCCGGTCTCCCGCGTGACAGGCGGGGATACTTACCACTATACTACCGAAGACTTGGCATACATGTTTAATTTAACGTTCCATTCAAAATCGTACAGACTTTTATTTATTCAAAAAACATATCATACTCAGTGTTCAACAAAATTATCATAAATTAATAGGTTTCAAAATTGAATGAGACTAATTAATATTAAATACTTTTTTCGTGTTTTGCAGTATTCTAGAACACAAAATGATAATAAGACAACTGATTGCGCCAAATGCTGATGAATAATCAGAAAGGAACCACTAGTTTGACATTCGCTACTCATTTAATTAAAACAATGAAATAAAGTTATTCACACGTAAATTGATACAAAATGCCATATTAATTACATAAAATTAAATAACAAGTTCGGGCAGAGAATATAAAAATACAAAAAGATTCTCTCCGGCGGGGAATCGAACCCCGGTCTCCCGCGTGACAGGCGGGGATACTTACCACTATACTACCGAAGACTTGCTAGCACTTGCGAAATTGCAGATCAATTCTTATGGATTAGCGAATGATGTAAAAGAAACCGTTCCATGTGTCATGTGTCAGGAAGCCTAAAATGGCTGCTTTATCAGAATCATAATATGAATCACGTAAAAAAATTAAAATTCTTAAAATGGTCTTTATAGTTATGACCACAAAGTCCATTTTAACAGTTTTAAATTTTTAACGTGATTCATATTATGATTCTGATAAAGCAGCCATTTTAGGCCCCCAGAGCGATGTCTAGCCGAATGACGTCTTTTTGGTTTTAATTGCATGGAAATAAGCTTTTATTTCTTACTGACCAATTCATGCCAATTCTACGTCAATAAGTATGGGCTCTTATACTAATTCTAAGTATGTATGAAGCAGTATTATGTTCGTGTACTGTTACCTCACGTGTCGACAGACTGGTTAGCGAGCGAGCCGTCCCACGCCGCCTCCTTGTGTAGAGCCGCTTGGCGTTTCTTTTCTGGAATTGGAGGAAAAAAACAATTAGTGAATGGTGTAGAAGATTTTTAGATGCCGTTTTATAAGGTATGTTTGGATTTTTAAATAATAGGGAATATGCATGTAATTTTTTTTTCACTCAAATCAATAATATGCAGTACTATCAACCCAAGAAAATAATTAAAAGTTAACTTCTTGTCTTGTGCTTGTCGCACAAAAAAAATATTTAAATCCTACAATTTTCTACGACAGTTCAAGTCCATGACTATCGCGGCCATTCATGTTAGGACTTTGATGTCACTTACCTCTATCTGCCTTGTTTAAATCAAATTTTTTGCCCTTAGTAGATTAGTTTTACTAAAATGTAAGTGCTTTATTTAAGCAAAAATTGCAATACCAATATTATAGTAAAATCTTAGTGAAACTTAAAGTACTTTCCAATTAAAAGTGTTTCTTTGACACATGGATTTTGACGTCACTACCGGAATCGATGAGTTTTGTGTTTGCGTTCCGTTTCACCAAAAACACGCTAAATAAAATATTAAATTGTAAAATAAGTGTTGTATTAGAGAATTAAACAAGTGTACCACAATGTTTTTATGGTCCAATACAAGGCATTTTTAAGAAATAAAAAACGTTTTGTATTTCTTGCATATACCCTATTGACAATGCGGATGACTTATTAACTAGTGCACACAGGTCTATCTAATCACGTTTGCCAACTCGCAGCCTCCTCTCAAGATCACGTCTATCCTAACGGTCATCGCTTGTTCAGCAAATCTTTTTGACACTTCCGTTTTCATTTTTGCTGGTGGCTCACAGACATTAATTTGCCGGCAATCTTCATCATCTGCTTAGGCATTTACCCAATGATATTGGGTTCGGCTTCAAGTCTAACGAGATGCTATGCTACAAGCCAAAGCCGTGCATATTTGTGCTACAATATGAGCTCACCTCGTGCGAGGGTGATGAGTCTCCTCTCCTCAGCTCGCTCCTGTCTCTCTGTTCTCAGTTTGACGCCGAGCGCACCCGAGACCAGTCGTCTTGCTAACGCCGTGCATGTTTCTGTGTTAGAATATGTGCTCACCTCGTGCGAGGGTGATGAGTCTCCTCTCCTCGGCTCGCTCCTGTCTGGCCGTGCTCAATTTGACGCCGAGCGCGCCCGAGACCAGCCGTCTTGCTAACGCCGTGCATGTTTCTGGCCGTTGTCTGTAATTTTATACAAATAAATTAGAACTGGGTTTTAACCACAATACGACGGAGGTTAAGGACAGTAGCAATGCTGGCCAAACCACAGCGCTACGGGATAACTGAGTCACGTTCAGTATTAATCAATGTGGTGAATTAAAAGTTATAAAGAATGCCATAGCATAATAATGGACACATTTTTTTTTAATACTGCTTCTTAGATATATATATATTTTTAATTTTACAGCACCATGCTGAAATAGGGCCTTTTTGGCCTCGTACAGGACCAATTTCATGTGTTTTATCTTTTTCTTGTTTACTTTTTATCATTTTTTTATTGTTAATTTAACCATTTTTGTTTTTTGTTTGACTTTTGTGAGTCAAATAAATCCTTTTTCTTTTTTAGATTTATTACAGAAAAAAATAATGGGTCAGAGTCGTCACGCAGTAGTGGTTAAGTTTCTGAAGACAGGCGGTCGTCACGGCACGTCCTGTCGCCTGGGAACCATGATGACTTGGAGTTGGCCACATTCGTATTAATTAGTCAATGAAGGCAACATATAGAGTGAAATGCGATGTTTTGTATTTTATACTTTGTTCACAAGTGAAATAAAACATAAATAGACGCACGCCATTTTCCCCGTGGGGGTAGGTAGACACTACAGAACTCCACTTAATACCACCCATACATACTCTTTTTGCTCAGACCAGTTTATAAATCTCATACAAGCAGGCCGCCGCCGCTTGCGAGAATTACACTGGAGTGTGTGTGTGTGTGTGTGTGTGTGTGTGTGTGTGTGTGTGTGTGTGTGTGTGTGTGTGTGTGGAGTATTACACAAAGGTCAGAACTCGAGTTCTGACCTTTGTGTAGAAGTGTGTTGTGAAGAACCCCACCAGAGTATGTCCGTGTATGGACTGGGATAATGTGTCAGTGCATATCCTGAAGCGTCTCTTTTCAACCATAATACTGATTGTAAAACGGGGCAACAAGATGATAATATCGAAATACCGCACCTATATGGCTGAAGGAACTCTGCACACTTTTTCGCTTTGTTTCTGGACTCAAGAGTAGCGGCGTGGAGGGGTCGACATCGCACCAGTGGACGTTGCGCCGATAGTACTTCCCCAGCTGGAATTAATAAAGACTATTTTTTAGTTTTATACTAGCTTTTATGCTTTGAAGCTTATAAAAATGCATGATCGGTATTCATTTTATAACCTACTAGCGACCCGCCCCGGCTTCGCATGGGTGGAATGTTATACATATAAACCTTCCTCTTTTTTTTTACCGATGGGAAATCATCAAATAACCCCTCCCGCTCTGGGCTGAGCAGGAGGGAGTGTCAGACTTTTACTGACTAAAACCCATCGATGTTCCGTCCTTTGCCCTTTGTGTTCCAGGACCGCGGTATCTCTTTCGAACAGTCCCGCAACCCTGGCAGATAAACCTTCGTCTTGAATCACTATATCTATTAACAAAAACCGCATCAAAATCCATTGCGTAGTTTTAAGGATCTAAGCATACATAGGGACAGAAAGCGGGAAGCGACTTTGTTTCATACTATGTATTGATAAGAGCTTGATATGTAAATTATTTATTTATTTTGTCTTCTGTGAATGCTTTTGGTGACACCAAAAAAGCTATGTATAATTTCCAGTGGTGCAATAGTGTATTTCAATAGTATAAACATAAACAGATCTTTATGAAAGGGGGATAAATTATCCAGGACAAAGAGTTGGAATTATCGAAACACAAGATTATATGCGGAAATATCTTTAAATTAGGCTGACAAGGAACTCAGTTCGTCATAACAAAAGTATAAAATAACATCCACCGTAAAAAAACATTAATTATAATAAATATAGTAACAGTGTTGAATCATATAATTATAATAATGCTAAAATAAACAAAAGAATTTGACCTCGTAAACGTTATAATTACAAATATAATTTTATTACGGATATAAAACCGACAATTAATTTGAAGAGTTGAATAATAATATTCATATAATACTCGTCATATAAATGTATGAGCGAATGCAGTTAGTAGTCAATTCGTTTCGACTAATAACTTAATGATTGTATTACTTCTGTCAATTAAAATGTTCGAATTGCTGAATGTTATGCGATTATTCTTTAACAATTTAATTTATCAGCTTAGTTAATAGATCGAAACTCTAACCCCTCCTATGATGAGTTAGGGTAAGGTCGGCGAACAAGAATGACAATTGAATCAAATTACTGCGAAAAACACGAACTTTTTACAAACAACAATAAATAGACCAAAATGTGTACGATTTTGATATAAATTTCATTTCAGTCCGCCAGTGGGCCGATTTTCGCCAGCATCCTTTCATATTTCAAACGCCTTCTTTCAATTTTTCAGAATTATTTCCTCGACGCACTATTTATTATTCAGTATGTAAAAAAGTCTACATATTTCACAGTAGGTACAGTATCCGTTGGCCGCATTCCAAGTAAAACCACGCAAATGTAATAAATGTTTATGCTAACTAAAAATGAATTGATGTGAGCAATACAGAAAGAAAAGTTAACACAGACTTGGAGAAAAATGGCTTATTTAAGACTTGTTATAGATATTCTATGCTGACTAAAGAAACGATGGGTGGACTCTGTGAAGAATGATATGGTAAAAAAGGTGTGACTGCTGAGTTGACGAGTAATAGAGAAGTATGGAAGAAGACATGCTGGGCCGACCCCAAATGAATTGGGATAAGGGCAGGAGGCAAAAGTAAGGTGGGATGCCCTCAGGCTCGACGATCTTCGCAGGGTAGCTGGTAGCAACTGGATGAGTGTTCCTGAGAATCGAGTTGAGTGGCGTGTGATTGAGGAGGCGTACGTTCAGCAGTGGACTGCTAATAGGCTGATGATGAAGGACAGGAGAATAATGATAAGGATATACTTTAGTATAGTCTTAACTGAGTAACATTCGCTAGTGTATACCGGAGCCGCGAGTGCTGCTGAGCTGTAGTAATTTGCAAAAAAACAAGGAGAAATATTTGGAGCGAAGAAGAGAAGGCTAATTTCAGTTTAGGCCACGGATTTAATTGTTAGTTTATTCAACGTCAGGAGTGGAAAACATTGTGATTCTGAATGCATAGAAAAAGTCCAATTATTCCGGGTTATTCCCGTGTCCGTGAAAAATATATTGCATAAGTTTTGTATGTAGTTCATTTTACTGATGGTATCTTGTGTTATGTGCTGTTTAAATCGGATAGTTTATTCTGCATAATTTGTTGTATGAATATCAGCGGCTTGCGTTTTATAAGATTCAATAAATTTTTGAATCGGTATTTATTGTTTACATGAAATGTTATTGGAGTGGTCAATTTTTTTGTACAGCAAATCATGAAATCATTAATTTTGCATAGATATTAAAACAATAAAATTGGATTGGACCTAATTCCTTTATTCAAATTCATAGCAATGCAATACTTAACAGATTACAATGAACAGCAACTCATTTTATTTTTATACACTAACTTACTAATAACGTACGTAATTAAATCTTCAAGGCCTCTTATTATATTTTATCGATACGATCTTTCTAAAAAAAAAAAAAACAAGTTCATTGTCAAAAAAATAACAAAAAAACAGCGATAATTTTATATTTAGAACGCAACAATTAAATATTATTGTACAAAAAATTGCGCGCCTTAATAATTTGACAGCTCCGAGTCTGACGTACAACCTACATTTTGGCGCGCAACCTCGCAAGGAGGTTCGATGACCCGCGTGACGCAACGGTTTGACGCGCAAGTGGAACGACGCCCGCGCCACATAGCGCTGTAATAAGCAGCTCTTTGTGTCCTACAAAGAAAATGGATTTGGAATCTTCTGAGAGCTATTTGGAACATGATCTTAACGACTGCAGTGGTGTAGGAGTGTTTCTCAAAATGGTTTTCAAGAAATGCTAATTAGAGCGACTGTGACTGTGGATGCGGGCGAAGCACATTAATCGTATTATGGAGGACCGATGGGTCAAGATGTTCTGGAGGAGTAAGCATACTGAAAGACACAGCGTATATAGACCTAAAAGGTGGACTGACTACCTGAAAAAGGTCACTGGAACCTTCTGGATGCGGAATGCGTCAACACTGGATTGCTCGATCTGGTAATCCTTGAGGAGGCCAATGTCCAGCAGTGGACGTGGACGTCTTTCGGTAGTCAGAATGGATGTATAAAAAGTATTACACTGGCAATAAGGTTCCAATTTCAACTTACACTTGGACCCTACCTTCTATGGCTTGATCTAATCAGACGTTGGTTGAGAGTCTTCTGTAAGACAAACAGTAATGTGACTTCAGTCTTATTGACTGAAGGCACATGAAGTCAATAATCAAGGAAATCAAGTCATTCATGCCAAGCCAAATACAGAAATTTCGGTTTGCCCTGCTAAAGAGAAAAACGTATGAGTTATATGAAAGTTGTCGTTGCCAATACATGCAAACAACTACATATATACAGACGAAAAAAACCGCTGCATATATGCAATATCATTACCACTTGTACTAGAAACTCGACTAATTAGTAGGTGAGCTGAGTATTTAATTACCACGGAAAGCAAATATCGAATGAGTCTTTTATCAACGAATCTGGAAATGAAACAGAATAAATAGTGCAGTCATAGTTGTTAGCGAGGTTGACGGACGGGTTTTGTTCGAAAACCAGATTGGAGAAGTAAGTTTGGTCCAAGAAAAGGTCGGGTCAATTGGATTGCAATGCAAATGCCCATATTTCTAATGAACATTGAGTCTACGAAAGACAGAAGGTTGAAATGCGCCAGTGACACAAAAGTTGAAAGGAATTTCGGTAAATTTTCTTCTTCTAGTCATTTTCTTTTAAAAAGGCATGTGATGAGGCGTGACACAGCCAGACAGAAGAATAACATTGACGGAGACACTTTAGAAAAAAATATGAATGATACAACATTGATATTTTTTATTACTTGTGGTTTCTGATAGTCCACAGTAAGAACATGAAAATTCTGAGCCAGATTGCTTTTTTTTAAGTCAAACACAACCCTATTTGCTGAACGCCTGGCCACACTCATCAAAATAAATAAAAGCAGTCTAATACCCTCATTAACATATTCAACGAGGCGTATATATAAATGCAAGAATTTAATTTTATAAATTAAAGACGTCCAACCTAGTTCGCGCCAAAAAAGTACGTAGGAAGTTCGTTCAACCACGAAGTCTGTATTGCGTAAATAAACATCTATGGTCACTCGCCAAAGACAACTTCAAAGAGGTTTTTATAAAGGAAAAAAAGTATGAATGACATAAGTGTGCTTCAGACAGACTGGAAACTAGAGTAGATCTATTCTGAAGATAAATAATACAATTGAACAATGATGTTACCTAAAAACATTTCATTGTGATACTTAAAGAGCTATATCTGCCTGAATTGTTGGATTTCTGAGATATAAAACAAAGAAGTAAGTAGTAATTTAGGAATGGACCTCAATATCACATGTTGTGGTAAAAGAAATAATCATTAAAGTAAACAAATGAATAGAAAAGAAGTAAGATCTAACTTTGTTACGCAAAACCTGAACAGAATAAACAAAAACTATCGACATTTGCAGCAAAACTGTCTACCTGGCGGACACGGATGGCCTAAAATGTCAATTTGCACTATGCACCATCCGTAACCACAAATGCTTAAAATAACGCTAAAAGTCAGGAAATCTAAAACACGCAAAGGTAGCCGTAAAATAGCTTCCTTTCAAATGTAGCGTAAATTATTCATTAATTTACATAATACGAGTATAGTAAGAAATACAGCTGAAAGAAAAAAAGCTAGGATAAAATTATGACGATTGTCAACAAACATTACGTAGACGTATCTTTTCTATCAACCAAAATGTGGTCACCAATTCGTAATGCTGGAGAAGCACGTAGACCTTGAAAATGATCATAATTGACATAAAAATCAAGGAGATGACACTAGTGAAAAGAGTGCCAATGAAAGAAGAGCAAGAGGTTGTCTGCTCACTGCTGCCATGCGACCAATGTCAAATGTTGTGACGAAGACAATAAAAGCTCGTTGTTATGTTGAGACTTATACGAATATTTAAAGCATGTGGCTCCAAATTAAAGTAGCGGTAACATATTGCATTAATTGAACAGCCAAACGGTAAACGGGTACTACAGGACATAGTCCGAAGTAATACTATAGCGGTTTTCTGATATAATACATACGAATGATTTCGGAAACCTGTTCTGTTGCATCTTCTGCAATGCATCATCTAGGTTCATGGCCGCTTTCTAGCTACTTGTCAATTGTACTGTGAATGCTGAGAGGTTTGATCATGTGGCATAGAGGACTACCCAAATAACCTTAGAAATCTTATGGTATGGGCATTGTAATTGGTCGGTCGTAATCAATGGCGTTGAAGTTTTGACAACAAATGTTGAACAGCCGTTCATAAACCTGGCTTTTCTGATCAGAGACTCGATCAAGCTTCCACTCGGTGATTGATAATTGGATAAATTATTTATTACTTAATTAAGCAGCAGGTGCTAAGCATCGAGATAGTTACTGCTGCATATCCTTTGAATAAAAAACCTGTTGATTTTAACGACATTCAAGGAGATCGGTGAACGGAACAAGTCAAACTCTTGCTTTTTTTATACAAAACACAGGGTGGCAGGTGGCTTTGCGGACTATCTTATTTTAACCCCAAGAACATTTAAATATCACCATTATACAAGGGTGACTGGTAATTAGTGACCGATACTTAAACACGTGATTTTACTCATGATAACAAACAACTTTCCCAAAGAAACATTTTTCTTTTATACATCACAATAACACAACAGCTGTATGAAATTCGCGCGCGCACCTTTGACCTATCAGCTGTTATAGCCGCGTGACGCCGTTCTATCTCATTTCTATGGTACCTTAAATTCGCTCGTATGAAAACAGCTGATAGGTCAAAAGCGCGCGCGCGCATTGTATACGGCTGTTGTGTTATTGTGATTAAAGTGACCGAGTATTCAAAATAAAATATTATATATATTATATTATACATATTATACATATAAAATGTTTCTTAGTTGTTTGTTGTATGAGTACAATTACGTGTTTAAGTATCGGTCATTAATTACCAGTCACCCTATATGTATAGGGTCATTAAGGTTCGGACAAAATGTGGAACTGGCTCGGATTGTGACTATCTGTAATCAGCTTTCAATAGGAAGTGAAGTGGTCTTCAGCATAACAAAACAATAGTAATTCATCAAAAAACACGGAAGAAACTCCCGTAAACGTAAGCAACATTTAACGACAGACACTAACATTCAATAATTAAACTCGGGGCACACAGTGCAAAAAGCATCTCAAGTACAATTGTTAAAATAATTATGAAGAAGGAAATACAATGTTTTGTATTGTCTCATCAGTACCAACTCAAGTAAAGCCGTATTCAGACGGAAGTTCGACAACGTACGACTTTTGTCGGTAAGAATCGATCACCAACAAAAATGTCTATCGTTAGTGAGGTTGTGGAAGCGAATAGGATATGTCCATGCTTTGATGTAACAACGCCATGATAGGCCATTACTTGTTCAGTGTTTGAGAAAATCCATTGTAAATTATCAACATCATCCACAGCCCGACTTTAGCCGCCGTTGACCTCTCTGAAGCCAAACAAATTCGTCCTTCGTTTTGTAGGCCTTAGGCCCGGTATCCAGCAATGCGGAGAGTAATAAACAAGCGAATTTTTTTCTAAAGAACTTCTCGAAGAGATGATGGTGGGACGCCTTGGATGGCTTTCTCGTTTATACCTGGGAAAGGCCTCCCCCACTCCTTCCACTTTTCTCGATGTTGCGTCTCTTCTTGGCGAGAAGAAATAACTTCTCGTAGCTTCGGTAGACACCATTCAAGCGGGGAGGAGAGAAGATGTCGAAATAATGATCTCTGATCGGTTATTTAAAAAACATCTCATCACCTCTAAGATGTCATATTTTCTGATCTATTTACGCCAACCATCGGACGGATTAGTGTCGGTCGTCTGCAATACCTCTAACCGATGAAGCAAGAAACGTAACATAATTGTCTAACAACCCGCAGTTACCTTTTTAGATTTACACGTAAGTGTAGACTTTCACGGTACTGTAATCATTGCGAGGTTACAATTAGTGCATTTCTGGAAACTACTGGGTAGAGAATAGCTGTGTATTAAGGAAGTGAGTTTTATTTAAGTTCAGAACAATTACTAAGAAAGTCTACGAGGAGAATTAAGTCGTGAGGGGTTTAAAGGACACAGCACACATATCAAATCGGAAAGGGAGCGGCACCGTATCGTCTTTCGATTCGCCGTCAAACAGGCGTCAACCTAACGTAGGCAGGCGGATCAGCAGCTCCGATACGGCAACTACGGCTAGGCGACGCCGCGCTTACGGCTAGGGGACGCCGCGCTTACGGCGAGGGGACGCCGCGCTTACGGCGAGGGGACGCCGCGCTTACGGCTAGGGGACGCCGCGCTTACGGCTAGGGGACGCCGCGCTTACGGCTCGTCAACGCCGCGCACGACTAGAAGTTGCCCTGTGAATGACAGCACTTGTGTCAACAGTAGTGTGCGTAAGGGTGGATAGACGTAAGCGCGGCTACGGAGAAACGTAACGGAGTTGCACACCACGCACCGCACTGCGGTTCGTGCTTGTACCGAGGCGAGGCTATTACGTTACGATTTCGATTAGTGTGCGTTGCAGTAGGCAGTTTCATAAAAAGAATACTGAACGGCTCGAGTTGATACGGTGCCGATCCCTTTCCGATTTGATAAGTGTGCTGTGTCCTTAAAGCGGTGAAGGAAACATCGCGAGATAACCGACATGTTTTAGAACCATAAGCCCCAAGACATGTGACAACTACCACACGCACTGAAAAATATAACAGGCAGATTATGCTATCATCTGCTTTGCCTTTTCCCTACTATGTTGGGGTTGGCTTCCAGTCTAACCAGATGCAACTGAATACCAGTATTTTACATGGAACGACTGCCTATCTGACCTCCACGAGCCAGATACTACTGATTAATACGATACCCCTTGGTAAGCCTTGTTGTCAGAATTTCGGGCCACTATCTGAAACGACTATCATAGATCTACAAATGACAGCCGGAACCAACGGCTTCAAGTGCTTTCCGAGGCACGGAGGAAACTCGGTATGTAATCGGTGGTAACCCATTCACAGACCACCTAGGCAAGCGCAGCTTAACCTGAAGATTGATTCGAGGAACTGTTATTATTTAACCACGAGTTCCTAAGGCAGATTATGCTAATTTAGTGTTGCCCAAAATCGGTCTTCGTCTTGCAGTCTTGGTCTTGTTCTTGCATTTTTGCAAGACTAAGACCAAGGCCGAATTATTGTAGCAAGACCTAGACCAAGACTGAGAGCGCAATACCAAGACCAAGACCAGGTGTATTGACCAAGACTGGCTCGTCAGGTCTCGTCTTAGTCTTGCATTTGGGCAACACTATATGCTATTCGCCCACAAAAGGGTTTCCCGCCGATTTAATACAAAAAGGGGTTTTTCTATACACTGCTAAACTAAAGAAGACATTATTTATTTATTTAAACTTCATGACTGTATAATAGTGGTACATAGGCGGACTTAATGCCATTAGGCATTCTCTACCAGTCAACCTTTAGGTTAAATAAGAAAACGCTGTGGCCACCACAGCGTTTTCTTACATAATAAATATCTAAAATAATAATTTATATAAGTACTTATAGTGATACTAATACACATAATACATATAAAATAAACTAATAAATATTTTAACAAAAAAAGACATTCTGCCAATCTGATTGAACTTAATATTATTATCTAATCTTTGGGCGCCAGATTAGCGTAAAAGTGGATTTTGATGGGCTAGTTTATTAAAGCCCGGTTGCTCAATAATTTGTGTGATTGATTAGTAAAAGTGTATTGCGTAATTGTAATGGAGCAGAAGCTTACATACGCTTACAACCTCTCACGATTAACAGTATTGATTTCTACTAATTGCTTTCATCAACTGGTTTGCAATTGATATCTAAATAACAGTATTAAGTATAATTATTAAAAACGGTGCACATACGAGAGCTATTTGCGACGTTGCCAACGTTCAAAATGCACTGCCTTAAAACATTAATTTAAAAATAATGTTCGTTCTTTATAAATCAAAACGAATGATCGTTGTTCTTAAAATAGACAGGAGTATCCCCCACACCGGTATGAATAATTCGCAGCAATTGCTTTCATACATTTCTCGATGTGGGAGATCTTGTACACTATTTATAAAAACATCATGTAAGATCTAACGTCAGTATCACATATATAAAAACGACCGGTAACCTCTAAATTGGAAGTCAGAGGAAATTAATGTAACACAACCATAATTTGGACCCCAGCGTGCAGCAAATACAAGGTCCCATTAAAATAGATGCGCCAAATTTGGAGCTAAAAAAACGCTGATTAAAGTGATTTTATTTTGACGTAATGGATGTGTTTATTCTAGAGTGCCGCCGTCAATTTATTATTTTAAGTCGAAATAAAATCACTTTAATCAGTGTTTTTGCTTGGATATCATTGGTTAGACGTACTGAACGCCGTTGACCATCTATTTTAATGGGGCCTTATAGAATCTGAATTCTCTCAAAGACACCGAATGGCACAGGAGTCATGCCAGGCAAGAGGGTGACTTAAATCCGTCAATGATATTTTGAAGACTAATTAAATTTATTATGATAGCTCCAACTCTCAAGACCATACAGAATAGTTCTGTCCCAAAAACCCATGCAATAAGGAAGAGGAAGCCTTCAAATTCGAGAGATTTTAAGATGCTAATTCAATATCATTAAAACATTCCACGATTGACCTAGAATTGCTTCGTGGTCAGCCCATTAAACACATTTACTTGTACCAAGTGCGATACGTAATCTGCTTTCTTCATATTTCGCAATACATTTGTGGTTTTGAAAGCATATGTTTGTGTAAACTCAAGTTCAAGGCGGCAATGGAACGCGTTCTGAATATAAAATCGATGCATTATAAACTGGGACATGCTAATGAAACCGAAAGTGGTGTGTGGTGTAAAGAGCTAAACAAATGACTTTACGTTACTTGATACAGATGCTGTAATAGAGATTAAGAGCAAATCTAATGCGCTAATTTTGTATAATTTTCTAGCACGGTTTTTATACAGCTTGTATCAGAAATATGTGGCCATATTAAAGGCTGTGGTACGGACCATCAAGCTAAACAACATTCTCATGGGACCAACATCGTTATCGCGAAAATAATTAGCTGTTCCATACATTTGGGTAGAATATTTATAGATTTTTTGCCATCCAGTACGTCTTTTCTTTAGATCGCTTGATTTGGGTCATATTAACTGGGCCTTTTCGAAAGACCATGGTCTGTGAGTATTCTTCTAAAAACCACGGATAATATTGACATAATAATTTAGGTGACAATAATTGAATACTCGATAAACGCTTTCTCCTACCCCTTGCACCAAAACGACATGACTTGCAAGATGCAGTTGCAAAACCATCTGCGCCAGCCGCCATTCGATCTTGATCTCCAACTAAGATATTTACGTAATCCTTCTCAAAGCAAACTATTCGTGAGTCGTTGCAGCCAGTTGCAAACTTGATGCAACCTCTTACTTAACTTAGGGAAGTTGCACGAAGCTCCAAAGAGTATTTACTCGAGTGACGATTAGTTTAGCAAACGAACTGTGACAGTTTTATTTCGAAATTGGAAGGAAAAACAAAAAGGGTAGACTTGAGGCTGGCTGAAAAAAGATTTGATGTTCGGCATGAATGGTTCGTTTGTGCACTATTTAATTTTATTTTCGGATTCATAGTTACGAATAAGTCTCTTGTTTATAATATTAGGTAGAAAAAAAACAGCTTTTCTTTGTAGACAGCTAAAGACTGACAAGAAACGAGAAGGGAGGAGGAACTTCACGAGGAGATTTATATCATGCAATGGGTACAATGGATGTACTTAAGGAAAACGACGGTCACTCATAACCTGTTTGATTTTTTTTTTAAGAATTACTGTTCATTGCTTGATTAGAGGAAGCCCATTCCCGCCACGCCTCAGGCTCTTTTAATTATGCTGATCAACTTCGTCTGACTAAACCAGGGAAAATCACATTCGTATCCTTTGATTGGATACTACCATAATACTAATAGATAAATAAGGTATTGCCATCGTTCAGAATAACAAATTGACGCATGTAATGTTATATCAAATTAGTTAAAGCGCCTACAGCATCCATATAATCCGTAATGAGGTTCCATTAACCTTCTTTACAACCCAAAATTATCTAAAATGACCATAATTTTCTTCAGAATACCAAAAGTGACCATTACCTAAGCCGATCTAAATGTCATTGGTCGTAATAGTTTACGTGTGGCCAAGCCGCGGCGAAGGGGCCTGTAAAGGTCATATGAGATCATTAATGTGGCAACATTGAGAGACTGTCGTGTTTGGTGAATATTTTGCAGTAATAAGGATGGTCTTTTTTTTAGCAGGTAACATAACATCACGCTTCTAATCCCCGAAGGGTTAGGCAAAGGTACCTGATAGTACACACACATTTCACCAGTTATTTTTAAGTCCTATGTAATAGGGGGCGAGCCTATTGCCATCAAACGGGTGCAAATCCAGACTCCGTGGCTGCTACTGAGAAATGCTAATGAAAAATAATGGTCCCGGCTGTCATCTGTACATCTTTGACAGTCGTTCCAGGTAGTCAGTGGCCCAATAAGTCTAACAACCAGTCTTACCAAGGGGTATCGTATTACCCAGTACTAACTGGGTTGTGGAGGTCAGACAGGCAGTCGCTCCATGTAAAATACTGGTATACAGCTGCATCAGGTTAGACTGGAAGCCGACCCCCCCATAGTTGGAAAAAGGCAAGGCAAATGACAGCCGGGACCAACGGCTTAACGTGCTTTCCGAGGCACGAAGGAAACTCGGTATGTAATGGGTGGTCACCCATCCACGTACCAACCTAGACAAGCGCGGCTTAACCTGAAGATCGACCCGAGCGGTTGTTCTTTAGCCACGGCCCGGCATTATTTACCCACGAGCTTCTTATATTATAGATATTTTACAAAAACAGGCGCAGAATTACAATAGACACTAACAAGCTTACTCAATACAAAGCAATAGATGTATTTTATGAAGTTTCCTTTGATATTGTTCTGCAACAACCAATTATATTTTGTTATAGGCATTCTAACTTTTGTCTCCTCGACACAGATTTTTATTTCGACATACATGTAAAGTATATTGGAGTAAAAGATATATTTGTTTTAACATTGGATAACTATCTTTGAACGGAAATTAGAGTGGTTTATAATAAGGTCTCCGTGTTTTCACATTTTAATTAGAAAACGTGATGGTGCTTATTCGTAACTCTTAATTTTATTGATATAATCAGCGCAAGAAGAGCTTTTTCCGCTTAGTAGATGTACAGTAACGAACACCAATATGTAAACTGTTAACAGCGTTTTTCTCTTACTGTTCTGATTAAAATTTCCTCTTGTTACGAACATAGTATTTTGGAACTGATATTTTTATGAAAAAGATCCTATCTCCAAGTTACAATCGTTATTTTTCGCGAAAATTGCTTATAAATTTAGGAAAATGTATAAATATTGGTGCTCGTGACTGTACGGGGTTGTTTCAATTGATATATATGCCGGAGGTTCAATGTTCATGTCTTATAGTGACTGACCGTACTAAACACATCCCTCTAGTCCGGATCTGGACCTCAGAAACCATGTTTTAACGTTTAATTCCGTTTCAAATACAATTGACAGTCTTCCTATTGTCAAAAGCAAGGCAAACTACCAACCGGTCTTATTGTCATTTTCTTCATGTGTCGATGGTATTTTTTAAATCAGTTGGACTCAGTAAGAGGCCACGCCTATAACAGCGTCGCTGAAATTTATTAGGTCTTTAATAGTATCGGCCCTACAAAAAGTACTACCTTGCGCCATCTAAGCCAAAAACGAAGAACTAACCTCAAATTCCCAAATCACGATAGTGGATGCGCTAGGGTAGCCCGCGAAATTTAAATTTTCTTACGTTTATTGCAATTTGCAGATCAGTGTCAGGTTGTATGTTGACGAAAATATGAAACACGTATGGAATTATAGAATTATAATCATTCAAATCATCAATACAATCCTCCAAGTTCATATAATCCCATTGAGTGAATTTTTCATAAAATAGCTATTGAATGGGGTTATATGAACTTGGAGGATTGTATTGATGATTTGAACAGTGGCGTGCAGTGGTTCCTCACGAAGGGTAGGCCACGCATACTGAATTACTGACACCCAAAACAAAAAACTCGGCAACATCAGCGTCGCTCTACTTAGGATGACCCTCAAAGTAGTCACATCTATTGATATATTCAGTCGCCCTTCCGGGCCCCCCACACACGCCCCTGGTATTTTTAGTAAGCTTATGAGAAACAACGCCATCTAGCTTAAATATCAGGAATTTCAATGCCATTCAGTCAATACAAAAACGAAGGTAGAAGCTTCGTTAAAAAAATCTTAAAAATAAAACAGAGTGCGCTGTCAACAAAAAAATAAAATTGCCTAAAATTACCATGGTATAGTTAAGATTTTTGGAATATTAGAAAAAAAACATTGAAAATAAGCCTGTAAAAACCAAAGTTATAAATACAAGAACTCACCACATTATTCAAAGTTCAAATCACGATTTTCTGACAATGCAAATTAACAGAAGAAAGATTCATTTGAAATGACGAGTACGAGATGAATTTTGGGTTAATTCTCGTAATTCGGGTACCTACACCTTTAGACACAACTTGACACATCATTAAACGATTGTGAATACTTACTGTTTTTAACTTATAACAAACACACATTATCAGTGCAAACTTCACAACAGAACACCATTTTAAGTAAATAAACAAAAACAACAAATAATATTTACACTACTGTACGTTTCAAAGCGAATTACAACCGTCAGATATTATAAAAAGCAAAACATTCAAGATCGCGAAATAAATTTTGCTTGTCACATGAAACAAATATGGCTTACAACTTTCTAAGAAAAATATAATTGCTACTTTGTCGATAAAAAAACACTACCAAATATAATTGCATCACTGCATACCGTTTTAGCCGGATAATACTTTGTGGCCAATCAGTGGCCAGCTACACCCGCAGGAGTTGAGCCCCCAATCTATCTATGATCTATACATGTGTGCCGTTCATACACACGAAAATGTGCATCAGTGTGCGTAAATTTATCAATGGAAATTAGGCCGGCGGCGTCGTTGCCTAGAAGAGCCGGGAGCGAGCTTCGTAGTATTATTATCAGTTACGTCACACGGGCGCGACAAGTTGCTATAAGTATTTTAACAGGAGTTTTAATTATTTTTTAAAATATTTTGCATTATTTTATTACATAGTTATAATAAATGCATTTGTTGCGTTGTTGGTAGGAATGGTAGGGTAGGCTAGGCCTAATTGCCTCTATGGACGGCACGCCCCTGGATTTGAATGATTATAATTCTGTAACTACATACGTGTTACTGGCGCGATTCATATTTTCATCAACATACAACCTGACACTGACCTGCAAATTGCAATAAACATAAGAAAATTTAAATTTCGCGGGCTACCCTTGCGCTTCCACCTTAAAGTTCTCCGCGACCTTAAGAAAAACCCGACATCACCCATCTGGTCGGAGGATCCTGTTTCTTATATGCGGGATGAAGAACTATACACCCTGGTCTTTATACCCCTCTAGGGAGTCTAAGTATCACAGTTTCAATATGAAACTAGCTTTCGGCTTAAAACTGTCAATGTATTTAGCACACCAGTTACTTCCTTTAGCCAAAGTACTAGTACAATCATCCACCAACATAATACGCCTGCACTGCTTACGTCACTACTCATAACATGCGTTACGTGCTGTTACGTCACAAGGGTGATAACGCCAGGCTGATAAGAGGTGCATTCGCTGCTGCACAGGTGTGGTGGTTGCGTAACGAGCTTGTTAACACACGGAGTAGATTACCCGAACATAAGACCAGCATGACGTTCTAATGAGACTGTCAATAGTTGAACAAAGCATATTAGATTGGATTGAGTACTGTTTTGGAGTTGTTCCTTTGGGAACCTTCTCAATAGCATCTCGTAGTCTAGATTTGGGTTCGGAGCGTGAGCAGTGTTGGCTCAAGTACTGCGTTACTGACATGCACGTCGCAGGTTGTAGGTTCAAACCCTGTCAGACGCTCAACCAACTTTGTGTCATTTATTTCACTGACTGTCTGACTTAACTGCCTTGGTGGAGTAGTCGCAAGGGCAACTGTTGAGCATGAGGCCCTGGATTCAATTTCCGGGCGGGCAGTGTTTTTGGGTTTTTCGAACAGGAACTTCTCAGTCGCAGCCACGGATTCTGGATTCATGCCCGGTTGATGGAAATAGGCTCATCCCCTTTTACAAGGGACTTAAAACATTACAGGCGAAATGTGGGTGTACCATAAGCTACACCTCTGCATAACCCTTCGAGGTTTACAGGTGTGATGTTATGCTCCCGGAACGGTGAAGCAAAAGTTGTCATGTATCTTTTACCAACCCTTACTGGACCCGTGTGGTGGATTATAGTCCATTCTTTCTCATAGAGAGTCCATTAGGTCGGTGTTCCATCAGTGCGATTGTTATAGGCTGATAATGCTATGCTCAGTGATCATCATGGGATTTACAATTGCGAAATATGTCTGCCAAACCTTATGGTGAGTATAGGCGTAATTTGAATAATAACTAATTTATTTTAGGATCTCCTACAAGATATACCTACACAAAGCATTACTTAAAGACAATGGGCAACCTAAAGCATTTCGTATTGTTGCAATGACAGTCGGAGAATTGTGTTAAGCAAGCATGGGACTCCATTGTACCGTAATGAGCAAAGGCAATGATAACTTATTTCCATATTAAGGAAATAGGGCCAAGTACATTCACAGTCACACACTAGTAATTCCATGTATCAAGTTCCCTTGGACGACTCATTAGAAGTATTATGCTAAGAACTCATTATTATGAATATTTATAACGTGGCAATGTTGCCAGCCTTCTGGGCACTTTTCCTGTTGACAACGATGTGGACGAATTTTTTGACGCCCTGTGACCCTTTTAATACTTGTACATATTTTTATTACTATTATAGATTTTAGTTTGTAAATAACGTAAATAACCAAATCTTAAATAAATACCTCTAAAGAAAACTCGGTAAGTATACAGTTGATCATATAGGGCGACGTTACGTGGGCGAATCGGTCAGCGTTAACGTCGTACGGCATTTCATACAAACTTACAAGTCTTTTTTTTTTTAATGACGGAACCGATTTTAATGAAACTTCATACGCATAAGTAGAATACATATGTCCAAAAATTTTAGAGAGAAAGTTTTCGAAATATGTTTTGAAAAAAATGGTAATTAGATTTTAGATTTTCCATAGAAACTGAAATTTCCAATTATCTACTACTTAAACAACACCTTGCATGCATTTTTTTCTTTATAATTGTATGTACACTCATGTTTGAGCAAATAAAGTTATCTGAATCTTTTTTTTTATTTTTTGCCCCCTTTGATTTTTAATTGACTTTTATTATTTTATGTTATAGCGGCCACAAAAATGCACATTCAGTGAAAATTTCAACTGTATTATGGATCATGAGATACAGACCGCTGACAGCCAGACGGGCGGACGGACAGCGGAGGCTTTATAGTAATAACCCAACCCTAAAAAGTATACCTAGAAGATCGACAAAAAATCAAAACCTGAGGGAATATCCTGAGGGTCTAAAATGGCCGCTTTATCAGAATCATAATATGAATCACGTTAAAAATTTAAAACTCTTAAAATGGACTTTATGGTTATGACCACAAAGTCCATTTTAAGAGTTTTAAATTTTTAACGTGATTCATATTATGATTCTGATAAAGCGGCGATTTTAGACCCCCTGGTGGATATAAAGAATCCTTTAAGGAAATGTGAGGTATATGAAATTGGAATAAAGTGGCCATGGATTTCCAGTAGTAAGAACCTACTGGTAACTGTTGACCATCAGAGATATACTTTTTTCGGTAGATTTAATCTAACATCTGATCTAAGTCTTAGGCTTCTGAGATCTCAGATGGCTCTCGCTCTACAAAAACAGCAGCAACTCATTAGCCTCGTGGAGCTTTTTTTGTAGCCACGAAGACATCCCGAAAAGGTCCACAGTTTGGCGAAACCTACATGGCAACACCTAACACATTAAGTATCCACATGAGGTAATAGCAAATAAATAGTTTGCGAAACAAATCAGCATGTTACTCCACGGCGATCAATTCACACTTCTCGAGCACATAATAAATAATGATTAATTCTTACACAAACAATGTGTTTGCATTGCCCAGTCACGAACTGAGAGGCTATGTATAAGCTGTGATTCTATTGTTGTATTTAATCGTGTAGCAGCATATACAAGGTGTGACATAATAAACGCAGTATCTCTTGTGTGATATCTCGGGCCATGAAGCTGAACAACACTTGTTCTACAAGTTCTTGGATTCGCAAAGAAGTTTTGGACTTTCAATAGGATTTGTCGCGATCAACATGTAAGTATGGTAAAACTAAAAAAAAGTTATCAAATTCCAAAAGTTGATTAGTTTCATGATCTGAGTCATCACACGAGAGCGATATTGCGTTTCTAATGTTACACCTTGTGTAATTGCAGCATTATTTACACGTATTACGATTATACTTACGTAGAATATGGCCAAAATATTATGATGTCTATGAATTCCAGCTTTCTGCTATATTCAAAAAAGTTTTGAACACATAATATTATGCCTGTAATCCCCAAAGCGTTAGGCCACATTACCACCAGTTGTGTTTAAATCTTATGCTGGCAATAGAGAACTAAGCTCATAAACCAAAATTTGTCAAAAATGCAGGTGCACCATGCTCCTTTTTCTAGTATAACCTATTACTACGACATATAGTTCACTTTGTCACGGTTTAGCCGATATCCAACAGTTTTCACGTCAATAGAGCATAATATTGCACGTTTTACGAATATTCGAAACCTTTGATGTTACACAGCCCCGGATCTAGGGGGGGGCAAACCGGGGTACCCGCCCCGGGCGGCAGTTTCAGGGGGCGCCAAAATCATAATATAGTATGATTGAAAATAAAAAACTTGTTCCAAATAGCGCCAAGTATACGGAAGCCTAGTTGGATCCTTCTGCGAAGCAGTCATGGTAGCGAAGGAGATGGCGGGACGTGAGAGGGAGAGAGCCTCCCGTCCCAGCCGCCGCGAGACACGCCCTGGGCGTCGGGGGCCACGTGGTGGTTCCCTACCAATGTGGGCGCGGGCCTGTGACTGTGGACCGTGAGTAATGGGCTAACTCGCCGTCCGTCCGTCTTATGCCTTAGATCTACGGCGCGTGCGCGCCTCAAAGAGGTGTCAGCAAATGGGAAGGGGTCCAAGAGGACCCCTTCCCATCCCACCCCTTCCCAGGACCCCTTCCCAGGAGGAGAAAGAGATACCGCGGCCGTGGAACACAAAGGGCAAAAGAGGGAACATGGGTTTTAGTCAGTACAAGTCTGACACTCCCTTCCGCTTCGCCCAGAGTGGGACCTCATTTGATGATTTCCCATCCGAAAAAAAAAGCCTAGTTGGATCAAACAAAATAATAAAAATATTTTGAAGGCTCATTCATTTTGTATTACATTCAATAGCAAAATAATTTTTTTTTTCATAATAAGTTCATGAAAAACAAAGTTACTGCTGCAGTTTGATTGAAAAGTCCCATATCTCAAAAACTAAACATCAAATGTTATTCAAACCAATTTTGCGTTTATAGTTTTTTTTACGTTCTACAATCCTACATTTTTTCTGAATATTCCTCCCATACTTTAGAAATTAGACGGGGGGGCACACATTTTACCAATTCGGAAGTGTCATATCTTTCAAACGATGTACTGAGAAAAAATGGTTTTAGGAACCTCAATGTAATTTTCACGGATAGGTTTGATGGTTTTTTTTAGAAATCGTAAAGCGGTTCACAGAATACATCTACCTACTAAGTTTCAACTGTGTAGTCTTATTAGTTTCGGAATAAAGTGGCTGTGACATACGTACGGACAAACAGACAGACAGACATGACGAATCTATAAGGGTTCAGTTTTTTGCCATTCGGCTACGGAACCCAAAAAAGGCAAGTTGGAGAGAGGGGCGCCAGTATCAAGTTTCTGCCCCGGTTCGAAAAAATCGTAGATCCGGGACTGATGTTACATTAACATTATTTGCATGCAAGTCCATGTAGATCGATTTTGTTTTATTGGTGGAAGGTAAATAATCGAATCCTACAGATTGCGGTGGCTTTCGCGGTCAAACGATGATCACATAGGTGTTCGCGATGCAATATCGATGACCACATTATCTTTTTTCTTTCATACAATTCCTCACACAATCCATCCATCGTTTCCTTGGTCTTCCTCTCTCCCTCCATTCATCAACATTTATATTCATCTAGTCACATGCAGTTGCTCTCAACATTAGAACCTATTAGGCAGAAGTGTGCAATCACATTTTGCCTGTAATTTTTTTTTCCATGGAATAGGGGGTAAGCCTATTGCCATTAATAGGACACGATTCTAGACCCCCTGGCTACTGCTGAAAAAATATTGATTGAAAAACCCAAAAACAGTTTGTCCGACCTTGGAATCAAACCCATGACCTCATGCTCAGCGTTAGCGATTGCGACCACTACACGAACAACTCTTCTATCTAAAACATTACATACAAGCAAGCAACATAACAAATTTATGCTATAATAGCCACATAACGAACAGCCAATAGAAACCGGACCGATCAGGCGAGTAATTCGCACGCACTGCGCGGGTGCAGTACCCATTACCACTTCGGTCAATTAACTGCTATAATGAGTTCACATACTTGTACGTACATATTATGTTTGCTTTATGCAATGGTATGTAAGGCTCGAGGCTAAATAATAATACCCGTATGGGTCGATCTTCAAGATTAAGCAAGGTTTGCTGAAGTGGTGTGGTTTTAGTCAGTAAAAGTCTGACACTCCCTCCTGCTCAGCCCAGAGCGGGAGGAGTTATTTGATGATTTCCCATCCGAAAAAAAATAAAAATAAAAGGCTTTATTCATTCTTTCATCGGTAGTCAGAAACCCGAAAGTAGGACAACCAGTTTTCCCAGTAACAGGGTTGTAGAGGTAAGATAGGCAGTCACACCATGTAAAATATTGGTATTCAGGTGAATCCCGTTAGACTGGAGCCGACTCCAACATTGTTGGGAAAAGGCTAGGCTGATGATGATTACTCACTTAGTTTCGTGGCTGAAGGATTGTTTGGCCCCAACATAGTTGGTACACAGTACAACGGTGTGTGTTGGTACATAGTTGGTTGGTTGGTTGGTGGTTGGTTGGTTGGTTGGTTGGTTAGTTGGTTGGTTGGTTGGTTGGTTGGTTGGTTGGTTGGTTGGTTGGTTGGTTGGTTGGTAGTTGGCCAGTACCAGAGGATCATTACGCGAAAGTGGGATATTCCAAACTTTCGGAAGCATTCGGAAATGTTTCATTAAGGTAAATTATCTAATTTCCATGATTAAAATGTCGTTTTAATGACATTTTACTGCCTTATTTACAGTATTCAATTTGATATGGAAGCGAGATTCTTATATGCATTGAGGGCAAGCCCATACTCGGTCAATATTTGTCTATCCGTAATCACTATGGTGAATTTTATAAGATACGACCGGAATAGTTTACACTTTACAGCAATAGGGATGGCAACTGTGAAACTAATGGCGCTAAATTATAAATTCCAAGCATCGTCATTGGTTGAAAATCTGGTAATGTCATTTTATATTTCAAAATAGCTTTTTGCTAGCTAATTGGTCAGAGACCTAACTATGGTCGCCCCATCTACAATTAGCTTTTAACGGTCTTCGTCATTGTGCAATTAGAGGGTAACCGAAGGAAAAGAAAATTATGGGTATGAACATAACGTAGCACGAATGTGCCCGGAGAGACGGGCAACGATCGTCACTCCCTGGACGCCTGTCGGAGGAAATCGCCGTCGAGGTAGACCGCGGCGAAGGCGGTGGGACGATCTGATCTCGTTTGCGGGGTGAACATGGCTAGATATTGCACAGGACAGAGAGCTTTGGGAAGAGAAAGAGGAGGCTTTTGCCCAGCAGTGCGACACACAAATAGGCTAACAAAAAAATATATAAAAACAAAATCAATCAGCCCTGAAGTCATCCTAGGTTTTCCCAGATTTATCCAAAATTTATGGAGATGCAACAGCAACAGTACAATGTGTTTTTTTTAAGACGAGTCTAGGATTTACCCGGACTCTCTAACCTCACGAAAAACGAGAGCAAGCATCCTTTTACCTTTTACGTGCATTCGTCGAAATTTAGAGTTACTCGTAGGTCTCATTTTTAAAAGCAGATCATCCGGAACGGCTCTTTATAAATCTGCCAGTATTCCCTGATCTTCAAACTCAATAAATAATAGTAACACATGTCCAGATTACAAGCCGACTACAACAAGTCGTCGTATTTTTATCGTAGAAAAAACACTTGGTTTCAAAAGTCAATATTATCGACAACTGATAAGCACTGATAAAATCTTGCACTTGAAATGTAGATTCACACGGTTCTGCGGATTTTGTACTGAATCTTTGCTTCAGGTTGATAGCGAATATGAAGTACAATGCTCAAGCATACAGCGTGTAAACTTTACCATGAATTCAGTACAATGTTTTGTCTATGCTTCTTTATATTTACATAGTATAAAACAAGGTCGTTCCCGCTGTTTGTACGCTTAGATCTTTTAAACTACGCAAATGCACAATCGCGCCATTTTAATGCAGTTTTCAGCAATAGAGAGAGCGTTTCAAGAGGAAGTTTTATATTGATATGATTATGTGTATCTACATTGCACCCGTACGAAGTCGGGGCGGGTCGCTAGTATATTATATAGAGGTAAATTTTGGGGATGTAGGTTATTTCCCAAAGTACTCAACCGGTTTCAAAAGGGTTCAGCTAAACTGAATCCAACGTCATATGTATGCTGATAAATTAGAAATCGCAAGACCAGGTCTGAAGAAAAGAAAAGAGTTCTGAAGTCATACAAGAACATCGCTAGATCTACCAATTTTTTTTTTAACTAACGTAAAGGACGTTAGTTAAAAAAAAAAAACACCTTTCACATAAATCTGTCTCAAAAGAGCTTAGGGCGAATAGCATCAATAAAACAAAAGCTTGACACTGACAGCTGTCACTGTCACTGTCAAGCTCTTGAACATGGTTTGTTGTCCTGAGCGCTTCCAGTTTCATTAGTGAAATTTGCTCTAAATTAGGTTAATTCAAGTAAACAGGAGAGCAGCAGTGGCCCAGTGGTGGCGGCCCCGACTTACGAACAGTAAGTCGTGGGTTCGATCCCAGGCAGGCGCATTACTTTGTGTAATTTATTTCATCACCACTGCTCTATAAACGGTGAAGGAAAACATCGTGAGGAAACCGGCATGTCCTAGAACCAAAAATTCGAAGACATGTGACATCTACCAACCCGCACTGGGCCCGCGTGGTGGATTATAGCCCATTCCCTCTCATAGAGAGGAGGCCGAGTGTCCCAGCAGTGGGAACATTAAAAGCTGATTATGCTAAGTAAACAGATTCAGCATCCAATTGCCTAGTTCTAAATCCAACAGCCACACATTGAACGAATCACATGTGACTAAAAGAGTAATGAATATAAATGCTGATGGATGGAGAGGGAGAGGAAGACCAAGGAAACGATAGATAGATTTTGTAAGGAAAGATATGAAAGAAAAAAGAGTAAGATAGCGAGTAGAGATATGGGGGGTTACTATGACGTCTTAAACTAGGAGTAATTCCAGTGTGGGGAAGAGACAGAGCTATACAGGTCGTCTAGCGCCATCTCATTCCCACACTGGAATTACTCCTGCTTTATGACGTCATGGTAGGCCACATGATAGCGTGACGGTTCACAGAGAATGAAATGAACGAGTTGCGCCAACCCAAGTAACATGGAGCAAAGGCAGAAAGATGATGATCCAACAACCACACATTATTATACAATATTGACACAACCAACAACAACGTTTACCGTTACGGTTCTAAATGCTGACCTAGGAAAACGAGTTACTAGGAGGAAGTCAAGCCAGTTGTCGCGCTACTGGTTTTATTGACAATTTTATACTAGAACTGGTCATGAATTTTATTACACTTATATAGCAAGTACGTGGTATTTATTACTTGTTAAGTACTTATAGATCCTAGTACAACTTCCTGTTAAGTAAGCAGAAGAGGGGACATAAGAGGGGTATTAAAAAAATACGCGATGTTGCAAGGTTTCCTCGTTGAAATTGTATGTTTTTCGTTCGTTGCTTGAAATAACAATTACTTGTTAAAGATAGTTCGTTTTCTCTACTACAAGAATAATAAAGCGTGTTTGGGCAAAAACTTACGGAGACCTGATTTCGGACCTCTAATTAAAGATCCCATAAATTTATTTTCATCTGACAAATATACTGTTATAAAAATAGAATACATTTTCGTTACTATGCCTTTTAAATAAATTGTAAAAATAGCGTAACGCCGAATGTAAGAGGGGACTTAAATTTCAGAAGAACTGGTAATTCACCTTTGACATTACGAGACATTACAATTTCGTCTGCCAAAGAACCGAAAATCAACAAACACACGACAAAACCACAACACGAATAAGATACAGTCAGTCCACAGTTGAAAGTCTAAACCAGTAGGGAAACTTAAGAAATCTACAATATATCAGGCAGTTACAGATAAAGATTTTGCAAAATTTCGATAAAAATAATAAAGATAAATTGACAGAAACACAACATTTTACGATAATTACCGTATAAGTCTTTCCGCACATTTTCCGTAAAAGATAAACGAAAAACAATAAACATGATATCGACGAAATCATTCTTGTTTTGCACATCATTCGTATTACAACGTCATTGAGGTCAAATCGCGATGCTCTAATGTCGAGCCGGTCAGACATGTTTCGATTATGTTATGTTACTTAATTCATCAGTGATTTTATTGCCAACAGTACCATGTTGGGTTTGAAATCGATAAAATTGCTTTCTCAGTTGAGTTAAACGATTACAAATGCGTGCACCACTGACTGGACAGACTCATACAAATCTGTGTGCCAAAAGACTTTCTCAGACCCTAATTAAATCTGTGAGCCTTCTATGACTTGATTAATGTCTGGACTTTTAAAGAGACTGTGACCTCTAAGCTTGTTTCGGTGTTTCTTTTCCGAGTAGTCATTTATCTTGAATAGAAAATATTGACTCATTTATAGCATTTTTTTTTTAAGTAATTGTTTTTTTTTCTCACACATGGTTTGCATAACTAAATATCATTTATCAGTAGAAGGCATAAGAAGTCTTCAGTCTTGTTAAATTCGATTCAGATCTATAGTCTTGGTCAACTATTGCAGCAATCCTTCAAACAGCCTAAGAACGCAAGCAATATAAACTTTATCCTAAAAGAAATTAAGAACAAAATTCAACTCACCAATTTTAGCGCTGCTGAACACGATCAACGCATGCGTATCGTCCACCCACTTAATTTCAAAACCCGTGTCTTTATATTCACTGAACAAAGAGAACAAATCGTTCGTTTTGAACTCACTAGGAAAGTCATACACTTCTACCACATGTCCGAAGGTTTCGTCGTAAGGGCCGTTGAAAAGCTGCTGACCTCGCGTCTGGTATTGATCGTAGCAGTTCTTAGGCTTGCTTATGTGGACTTTACCGACGGTCGTAGCCAGTTCCTCAAGAAGAGAAGGATCAAGGCATTCCCCACTGTCGTCGAAAACCGCATCCCAATCATTCTCTTCCCGTTTCAAAGAAACTTTAGCTTCTAACTTAGGTTTAGTGTTCTTCAACTCCGGTTCTTGCTCTTCCAACACAGGTTCAGGCTCATTCTTCTCCGACTCACTCTCAACAGCATCTGATATAACTAGTACGTCAGAATGGAAGCTCTGTTTTATAATTCTTTTGCTACTTCTATTAATTTCTTGGGAGGCTCGCTTCAACTCATTCTTCTCGACATCTTCGTCTTTAGCGTAGAGGTAATCGTTATCGATAATATTATTGCTTTGATTCGATTCGTTCACCGCCATATTTTCGTCGGAATCATTGGATCTACTGTCGCTATTATCGGTCGCGGTCTCGCGACTGTTCTCCGTGTATTCACTATAGTAGTTCGGACTGTAGAACCCTAACTGTCCATTAGCGAAATAATCTCCTATATAAAAATTCTCGCCTGCTTCTATTTCGTCGTTAATAAAACTATTATCACTAAAAGATATTGCACTATCACTATTTGGCACTTGGAAGCCTGAAGGCACGGATTCCTTTGTATCGCTCGATGTGGGCTCGTCTATGCTTGGGGCCGTGTGAGATCTTTGATTCCTGAGATGCGGTGGTGTGTAAACATTGCAGTAGGTCTTGTCTATGGATTTCCTGGGGGTGGAGTGTTGTGATTTGTCTTTGGGCGCGGGTGACTTGGGACACTTGGCTCTTTCCGCACTGTGACTAGTTCTGCGGTGGTTGATGGTTGAGGGCTCTTTGCCGTCCTCAGGTTGGGTACTGTCCGCGGTCCGCAGTGCGCGCGGTACGTACACAGCACGATCTGGGCGCCGAGGTTTTGAACCAGTTCTGGGGACAATATATTGAATGATAAAACTTGATATGCTTACTACATTGAGGGGAAAACCCAAACATTGAGAGCCACAAGGGAAACCCCAGTTATAATACTCGCGCAAACTACATAATAATTGGCCAGCAACAAAATTCCGCAATCACATCCTGTCAACATCTATCCACATCAAAAACAACAGACGTCTCATACTCCAAAAGCCATCATAATCATCAAAAACCACAGCCACACTTGTCACGTTCATTGTACGGCAACTATTACCGCAGTCACGTAACCTCAAGTGGGGCAAGGCCAGCGAACGCAGCCGAACACCGTGCCCCTCTCTTCGTGGCACACTTTCGTCCGTTTTCGGCCACTCGCCGGCGGTTTGTGTAATTGAATGTTGATGTTGTTGACATCACTAGTGCTTTGTCTGGACCTAGTTTGGTAATCGTATTTTGTAATATCGTTAGCGGTATCATTTTGCTGAGTGTTTATATGATTTGGTTTTATTGGAGTTATGATTATGTAGATTGTATTCGAAGTTGCATTACATCTAGATAGTGAAAACGAGCACAGATGCTCATTGTATGAAGACTGTGCCAGCTTCATACATCTTCCTACTTCCTATTAAGTTAAGCCTTCTCTTTAATTGGTATACCTTTCGCAATACCCAAAAAAAAAACTTGGTCCTAAACTACATTTACAACTTTTTGGGTGTGCAGTACAGGAGTCTTTAAGGATCGTAGTTTCCGCCTATCCCAGAAAACACGTGAGAGTATGTTTGTGGGTGTACAGCTGTTCTTGAACAACCGAACTGGGTTATTACCAGATGGTAACAGAGCTTATTAATCATAATATTTACAAGAATGCGAGACGAGTGCAAATCGACCAAGGACGAATTGCTTTAGCGACAGACAGAGATGATTCAGGTGGTTATGTATAGACTATAGACATCGCTTGTGCACACGCAACCAAGGCTAATATGAATTCGAAAAACATTCGCTAATAGCATCTTACTTTATCAGTTTTAATACAATACACTTTTTAAAATTACCTGACCCGAATACCCTTCGAAAAAAACAATATAATGTTGAATACACTCTTTATGCTCGTGGATGCGTGGAAAAAAGCCAATTAACAATTGACCACATTAGCTGTAGGGTTACCAAACACACAACTTTCAGATTATTGTATCTAGAGATCGAAGAATCTGGAAGTTTAGAGGAGTCAGGGGGAGGACTTGCACAACAGTATGAAAATCCAAGCTGACAGAAATCAATCAACTAAACTGATCCATCGGAGACCTATTAGCCAAAATGGTATGATGTATGTAATAGTATATATATAATCTCTTCAAAAAACAAAACCGTGTCTTTGCTGTCACGCAGTAGGGTAAATAATACAAGCGCCAGCACTAAATCCCTTAACATATCTCCTTCAGACATAGGTTAGTTACAACCTGAACTAATAACAGTCTCCAATTTAGAAAGGGCTTATCTCCGCCACTAAGATATTGCACAAGCCTGCCATTCTAGCTTTAAGTTGGCTAACAGTGCTTTCGTAATGGCTAAGTTTGAGAAATACTGCCTGGAAGCTAAAGGTGTTGCGTTACTACTTACGATACGGCTTGAAGTTACTCGTATCTTATGAGGATACGGAAGGCTATTGTGCAACTTGGGAGAATTGCAATCAGAATGGTTATATAGGGCGCTTAGAAGAGCGAACTCAATCCTTGGAATATTACTTCACCATTGCTTTGCGATGAAGGAAGAAAGTGTCTGAAGAGATGACAAGTAATAGAGAAATACGGAACAAGAAGACATGCTGCGCCCACCCCAAATAAATTGGCATAAGGGTAAGAGAATGATGATGAAGATACTTTGCGATGCAGAAAGATGATTGCTGAGTAAGACTCGACTCTGAAGGCAGAGAAACAAGAAGAAGACGTAGGTAGAGTGGATGCTGAAAACAGTGTTGTGAGACAACTTGAGAATGGCTCATTAACTGCAGTGTAGTTGGCTGATTTCAGAGATTCTTTTAGCAAGAGCAAAAAATGATTCAAGGATATGATGGAAAACATAAAATAAAGATATCGAAGACAAGTCAAGTTCAAGCCAAGAATGAAGTGGCAAAACAAATACTAATTGTTAAATGATTGATAAAAAGCATAACAATCAAACAGACAACATCAATTGTAATAACAATACCGTAATTAATATCACAATCGTGAACAACATTGATTGCCTACTAAATAATGTATCAACAGCTAATCGATCAGTCATTTCTTCATCGCATCTACAACCATTTGATGCCTCTCATTTCAATACAATGACTAGTGAAGGGGCAAATGTCAATATCGATAAATGTTAGCCACAAAAAGCGGTCAAGTACATCACTATTGTGTAAGTAACTTGTTAACATTTGGTTTGATTTATTACTTGAACGATTTATAAGATTTATGCTGATAAAAAGGTTATGTTAAATAATTTGAGTTCGAAGAGGTTATAATAAGAAATTATAGTCTGTGGTTGGTTTGGTAATTTGTAAGTTTTGCTGAGGTTTACTTATTGCATAGAGGAAATCCCCTAAACAGGGCAAATGTTTGTCAGGAACCAACGGTAGAATACAAAGTCAATTAGACATTAATTAAAAAGTATACACTTTTTATATGTCTGAATCATAACATTACATGCACACCTTATTTATTACATTACACAATATTGAATAAGAAACAGATAGGCATCTTTCTGCACCTGTACCATTATGCACTTATTCCTGAACTATTTCATGTTTTGTTTAATTAATTTGTGTTTCCAATCTGACAATGAATCACGCATGACAAGGATAATTCTTATCTTGCTTGATATGGAAACGACTATGATTTTACTACAGAATGTCCTAGAAATCGCATTACATTGTAGGAACTACAACCTTGTTTTGCCTTTTCAATTATTTGGGATTGGTAAAAACCTCAGTATCCGTTTCTTCTAGTCAATTTACCCAACAGAACCTCTTTGCAATGAGTATGCATAATTGTATACGTATTTGCGTCATTGTTCTCCGAAATATATATAAATAATCATTGGCCTGTATAAAGTAAATATGTTTTACATTATAATCGGGTCGTATTATGGCGCAGCTGTGCATACGTTTTCCTCAATCGTTGCCAATATAGTACTTCAAGGATGTCCCATTGTTTTCTTCACTTTCAATTTCTTTGTGAGTGTCAAAGTTGATACTGAAGTACTTTATAGCGATTGTGAGCCTTTGATTGCAAAATTCAAGGTTTTATTTACGGCCATATGGTTGAGAATACTATGACATTGCAAAAACATTGATATCACTGATGACCTCATTAAAATTAGGGTGGGTCATATTGGTTACACAGTTGGGTCATATTAGTCACATTAATGTCGAATAAATACAAACCATCAAATTAATGACAAAAAGTCCAAATTCCCTTACACTTCACTTTCAGCACATCCAAAGGTCGACATACGACCTTAAAGTCCACTAATTAACACAAACAGCACTTTAAATTTCACTTAATAAAAACACAGTGATAAGACAGAGATTGATAAAGGGCTTAGCGCACGTCCGTCCGTGACGGGTAACAAACAACAAATGATGTAGGAAGTATTGTTGATACCGACCTGATCTTTTCCTGAGGCTGCGCGCGCCTCGGCGCTTGCGCCGGCTTGCAACCTCCCACCGCCGCTGCGAAAGAGTGTTACATAAAGTTACCATGGTTTCGTGATGTCAAAGGATTGAAAAATTATAACATTTTATTTGTTTTTTGATTGTGTGTTTGTCAACATTGTGAGTGTTATTGTGTGTATTTGTGTTCGTTGTAAAAAGAAGTTGATACCAAGTCAAATGTCAATAAACAATTTTTGAACGTCATAAAATACATTCGTCAGTTCCCTAAAACGCCCATCACCAGTCACCATTTTTAGCTGGAGGGACAGAAGTAGCCGAACAAATTTACCAGCAACATAAATCTGTTAAGTTAGACGAACTAATGTTCAGAGTTCTGTTTATTTTCATTCTGTTTCTTAATAATACTAACATTCCGTGTTTAATGAGAGTGATTTGTTAGGTAAACACTCTAAACAGCTCATTCAGCATTGGGAAATACTATCGCAATATCCATTCACTATGTAATTACATTTTTTTCCCGAAGCGTTAGGTATTTGATTCTTTAATTGCATAACAGTAATTAGTACATGTATACTGCTGTTTTAATGTCTCAGAATGATTTTGTTTACACTGACATTTTAGTGAAGTTTAATGGGCATGCGAATAAAAATGTATAGCACCACGTTTATCTAGAGTTATTTTTATAACAATAATAATTGTAAACTGACTAAAAGCGTTTGTAAAAAATAAGGGCATAATGTCTAAGGTAATATCAACTATCTGGTGTCCACGACACAAGCCTCGTTGCTTAGTGTGGCACCTAGATGGCGCTGTGTGTAATGTCCAGCGATATTTATTTTATTTATTTATCCGGGATATCCTACGTTTCTGGTGTAAAACTGATTTTCAGCGTCAAGATTCTCGTCTATGCTCCCTGATCTCATTGAAATCTTTTCTCAAATCAGAAAAAGGTTCCAAAAGCGAATGAGGGCCTGCGACCAATTAAGTACTGCAGGAACCACTGCTCCTGGTTTATTAAAAATCTATTTTCAAATAGTTGACGCCATTTATTTTTTCTCAATCAATCACAACAGCATGAGATTTGATAGCAAGACTTACAGGCATGGGGAACTGTCAAACTACATTCAAAATTGGTTCCAAATGAGAAAACAAAAAAAAAAACTTATTACACGAACTCCCTCCACAAAACTCAGTCGTGTCTCAGACAAACCGTACGCATGGACCTCTTACTATTACATCAATGTAGTGAACGTGGTTCCCATGCTGGCAACAAGCTCTACAATCACGTTTTTGTGCTTGGCTGTTGCATTGGGTTTACGACACAGAGTTATTTCAGGGAAAGATTATCTCGTTATGCGGATACTTATCGGGCGTTCATCATGCGAAAAAGATAAGAACGCTTCCTATTTCTGTGATTGACACCTTTGGGTATTTTAATATCTTTTGCGTAAACCGGAAGACGTTGCGTTGGAAGGCCTCCCACTAGGTGAACCGATGACCTGGTGAAGGTTGCGGGGGTCCGCTTGATGCGAGTAGCACGGGACCGGTTAATGTGGCGACAGTTGGGGGAGGCCTATGTCCAGCAGTGGACGTCTTTCGGCTGAATTGATGATGATGAATATCTTTTGCGCTAACTATATTATGGCATCGGGACCGGTCCCAGTTTCGGTCCTAAGAGACGCTGGTATTCTGGATCTGCTCAAGAATTCAAAATACTACCAGTTTGCACATGGTGATGCCGCTTCCTGAGACCTGTATAAGTCATATTTTCTTGCCTTGTTATCAATACCCAAATTATTCATAATAGCTGTACGGTGTCATTCAAAAGCAACTACATCATTAGCGTTTAGCAGAAAATTGGGTGATTTGCCATCCACACCCATCAGAAATAAAAGCATTCTTGAAGGAAAGACCTCTACCAAACCCGAATGGCTGCCGCTTTTACATAACACCATCTTAAATTAGGCTTCCCACACATGAAATCCTTATACTGCAACTTTGAAATCGGCGTTTACTTCATACGTATATTGTGACACTGCTGTTGAAATCCCTACCGCATGATTGCGGCATATTCGTGTGCAATCAGTCTTATGGTCTATCTCTTTTACGATCTAGGTAATATGATTTAGTTCTGAATTCGGTTTGGAAATAAAATGAGGTTTTTGTTTCGGGCAAGAACACTGCTCTCAAAACGGTGAAGGAGAACATCGTGACAACAAGGCAGTGGATGAATCCCATTATTCTCAAAGAGCGGAGGTTGTATCCCTGCAGAGGGAACATTATGGGCCGATTATACTTACGTAGGTCAACACACTCAGATCACTGTCTTGATTTATTTGTGACGAACAACAACTGGTTACCTAGTGATAACTGCCCCGTTGATCTCGTGGTCGCCAGCGCTACTGCTGGGTTTGCGTCTTGGGTTCGATTCCCGAGTCGTGCAAAAAGTTCTGGGTTTTTCATTAGAAATATTTCAGTAGCAGCCCAGAGTTTGAAAGTTGGCGGTATGACACTCCCGTGCTTCAGAAAGCACGTTAAGTCGTTGGTCCTACGCCTGATTTTCCTCCGGTCGTGAGTAATGCTGACCCATCGGACTATGAGAGTAAAGGAACAGAGAGCGCACCCGTGCCTGCTGCGTACACTTGTGCATTATAATATCTTTCGCACCGACGGCTAATCTCCGCTGAGGTTTGCCGCCAGGACCGAAACACGGTCAGGAGGACCAAGGATCGAAGAAGACATTACCAATTCGTGACCTTGCTTTTGGTTTTTATTATTACAGTAAAGTTTTGCATTACGGCTTACGAGATATTTACGATTATACCTACTTCGGCTAATACGCAGAGTCTAAATTACCGTTAGGAATTGCATTAACGAGTAGAAAAAATATGTTATAACCTTTGAAGCTCTACTAATTCTGCAACGCAATATTATGTAACGAATAAGATGAAAGGCTTCCTACATCTAGACTTGACAAGTAGCTCAAACTACAGCGTAAGCGAAGATTAGAAGGCCAATTGAACGGTTAGGCCGCGTTTCAACTAGAGATGTGCGAGACTGCGTAGCGAGGGATGTCTTTGAAACAGGGACTGATTAATCGAGTTAAAAGGTTAACCGCATAAACCTTTAACCCATATGTTTGGTTAACCATTCTACGGGTTAATTCTTATAGTTTATGGGTTAACTAATTGTATATTGCTGATCAACCAGAACGAAGGAGACAAAGCATAGAGCGCGGGCTAATCCACTTCGTCAATTTCTTGGATATTTTTTATTTTATGTTTAAAAATGAAGTCTGTGCGTGTACCTACTATAGGCTAATCTTTACTAATATTATGAAGCTGAAGAGTTTGTTTGTTTGGTTCAACGTGCTTATCTCAGGAACTACTAGTTCGAATTGAAAAAATATTTTAATGTTGATCGATGATTCCTCGATGATTTTTGCAAACTAGCAAAGCACTGCAGGATCAGTCAAGCTGGTACGGACAACTAACAGACCGGCTGCGGACACCGGAAACTGTCAAGTACTTTAATGGTGTACCTGTCAGTCTGGTATCCGGAAAGCTACCTTGAGATACCTCAATCCACCTCAATCCATCCTTGATTCAGTTTTCCAACATCATGTGGAGCGGACCTTTTACAAATTTTTTCTTAGACCCAAACACAGAAAGTGCCCAAGTATTCACAAGGTTTTGCCGCAAGCAGGAAGACTGATAGTTTATGGACTAGTCGCGCCTTGTCCTAAACGATATGCATATTGCAAATTCTGCGCCTACAAACACGAATGTGATAGAACCATGCGAACTCGTTTCCTGGGCTACATTTCCTTTGAATTCTACTACCTAAACAAGACATCGTAAATTTCAAAGCAATATGTCAGATATACATGCACGAATAGTGCTACAAGTGGGGGTTGCAGTTGGTAAACATTTATGAAATGTATTGAAAAAAACAAGACTGCAGTATTAGTTCCGAATTCGACCACACGCCAATAGATCAGTGGATCTTTTTTATGGATCTTATTAAGTAAACAAACAAAAAAAAATCCTCTCATTTTTTTCTGGAAAATAAATAATCTTAGAGTACACATGTCCGATTATATGTTCGTTATCATTTCGTGCATGTAAATGCGACCTGACATGGTATAGATGTCTGGTCGACTTTAGAGCAGCCCAACCGTTCATTTTGTTGGTTATTCAACCATATGGCCTGGGGCCTTAGTCTGCTATTGCAATAGTGTCAGAATGGTCTGTAATTGATTTAATAAGGCCTCTAGCCCACGGCGTATTGAAGCGCGTTCGAAACTCGTTTGATGTGCGTACAAAGGGTAATTCGTCTGCGCGGGGCCTTATTAAATCAATGATAGACCATTCTGACACTATTGCAATAGCAGACTAAGGCCCCTGGTCACTTGTATTCTTTTGACTTCTACGTGTACTTTGTGGGTACTAAACTAACTGCTACTTATACATAGAAACAATAGAGAATATCTATCCATACAATTTGAATATTTATAACATTGCTGAAAAAAGGAGAAGAAAATTACTCTTACATTAAATAAATTCACAGCAAACCGTATTTAAATATAAATGACCAACACCAGCATTAATCAATCGCAAGGTTTTTTCTTTAATTGCATTTTAATTTAATACATCCCAATAGATATTTTAATTACGGTTTCTAAGAAACCAATAAATACCGACGGCTAGTTAGCATAATTTAGGACTAAATTAACTTCAAATTATCTAAGAGTAAGCCGTGTACGGCCTACCTAAATTGGATTAAACTGAGCCACCTGAATATTTAAGTTAGATCAGGTGGTCAAAATTAACATGGACGTTTTGGAAAATTTTGCGTGTTCGAAATATTGGGTTTGCACAAAAGAAATTACTTATTTCAAGTCTATTCTTAATGATCTGTTTTTTTTTTTGGTATTGGAGACAATTATTAAATACAACTAAAACTAACTGGAGGACTCAAATGAATTAGATAAAGTACATGCAAAAAGCTGTCTCTCGAATGCGATTTTAAACGCGAACGCATTTTTAACAGAAAAATAAAAGCTAGTTTTCACTAAACGATACTTCAATATTAATGCACTGAGACAAGCAACAAAAACCCAACAGTGCTCTTTTAGAAAGAAAGAAGAAAGATATGTCGTATAAAACGGGCAATACGCACATAGGTTTATAACATAAGTTTTGTTTGTCAGGAAGTATCATTAGGCGATCGTGAAAATGTGACAGTCCGAAGTTCAATGCATTTCCTATGTCATATATTATTAAGAAAGCGATGGCTGCCGGCAAGCCAACTAATGTATGAAAAGGAAGCTTTTCCTACCATGTAACACTCGGTTTAACGTTTTTATTGACATTGTAAGAAATGCAATTACTAACAGCAAGTACGAGTATATGCCATTTCCTTGCTATGCAACGGTTTAAACTGCTTTTAAACATTACACGGTCAACTCGGCAATAAAAGATAACAAATCAGAAATCATGGCAGTATAAAGGTTTCTAGAATATTCAGCTGTGTTGGGCGCAAAATTGATCCTATAGAATTATGGGGATTGGCTCAAGCAGTGAGAGGCCTATACCCAGCCGTGGGTGAAGTCAGGCTATGGATGACAAGTTCGAGGGAAGCAGTGAAGGCTAAGCATGGAGCTAATGAAATGTTTATTCCAACCATTAAAATGCCCATGATCAACTAGACTTCAAATTATCAAAACAAAGTCAGCATCCACCTTCATCTAACAAATATGTCTTCTACAATCTAACAATACCAAATGATTCACAAAACGCACACAAGAGAGGTCAATATCACACTCTGTAAACACTGCAGTGTGGCTTGCTTTAGCGTCATTACATTGAACCGACCCGTATTTGTTTAAAGAAGTCATGGCTTATTTGTTTTAAGTCTGCAAAGTCCGCTTGCTAGACAATGAGCTCATGTTAGAATGGAGATGCAAGATGAAGTTCGGACAACTGAAGGCTTGGAAATCTGATAAGCAAGCTGGTTCATTAGACCAAATCCCGTTTTCGTTTGATCTTTAGTAATAGAGCCCTTTTTCTGTACGGGATGTACTAGAGCAGAATTTAGCAGACAAAAAAAGATGGCGTCTAATATATTACCTCCTTCTTTTTAGTAGTCAGTTAATAAAATGCGAGATGCAACGATGTCTTTATAAATGCTAGGATATGGTGGACAACAAAGTGGAGAATGCAACACCGCAATTCTGTTACGGCGCGGAGATTTGAGTCTCGCAACGCAGTCGTGCCTCGTGACTTCGATCCCCACTCTTAGCACTATTAATGCGAACCGACTTCTGGCACAAGCATTAGGGAGTGGTTATCAGAAACTCTTGCAATGCGCCATCCACTTCTACAGGAGACCAACAGTTTTCTGCACAGGTACTGTCTGATCATGCCTTTCTTAAACCAAGCTCAAAAGACCTATCTCCCAAAACCCAAATCAATTAGCATCCAGAATACTAAACGGGCACTTCTCCACAATACCACCATCTAAACCACAACTGCATAGCACTTAAAAGCTCCGCAGCAAGGCGTGCCACTTTCACTTTCGGTGTTCCACATTCGCGGCCCGGTCATTCCGCTAAGCCGGCGTTGCATGATTGCATCAGCTCTTATGTCATTGGAATTTCGTATGCTGGAGCATTTTTGTTTACTACGGCATTGTGAAGGACGAATGGGCAGTTTGGAAAGGGCTCGTCGTTTATGGATCTTGAAAAATGTTCTTTGAAATCATCATCATCATTAACTAAGGCTTTAGAGTCCCGGATGGGCCTTAGCCTGGTCGGGTATATTTTTCTACTGTGACCTATTTCCGGCTTTTAAATTTTTTACCGAAACAGTTCTTAAGTTTTGGTCTTTGAAATGGTATTTTCAAAAAAATAAATTATACTGTATATAAAGCATTACTTTATGATAATGTGATAGTGTATTAGGTAACTTTGCTAAATTATTTCCAATACAATCACATTAGGATTTGGGAGATACTTAAATTTTGGATGTATCAATTTCAGCTTTATGCAAAATATCTGCAATATATTTTACCGGAAACCGCACGGTATCTTCTTGTACCTTTACTTTGAAGGTACTTTAAAAAGGTCAATTTCAATAACTGAGGTATAATTATAATCATTATTTACTTTTCAAGTTTTTGAGATTTGTTCTATCCTCCCCAAAACAGAAGCGATGATTCTACAGCTGAAATGATAAAAATGGGCAACTCCCAAAACTCTGTGGTATACAATCCAGCAGATCAACATGTACGAGTATTTACCGGACTCAGTAATAAATAATGTTACAAGTATTAAGTAAGATATACGTTAGACTGTGACAATCAGACAGACAGATGTGATTATGTTATTCCAAATATGATATAAATTAATTGTGAGAGCTTCGCCTACGTTATTAGTAGGTAATCGATTTTTGACGTGTGGGAGGGATATGTTTGTACATTATTATTGATCTTCTTTCTTAATCGTGTGGTTAGTGCCTAACCAGGTGTCAGAGTTTTTAGGCCGCCCATATGGGCCTCTGACTTGGCTTTACATGCCGTCAAGAAATATCTCTCAGGCATGCTGGTTTCCTCACGATGTTTCCCTTCACCGGAGCAAGTGATAATTATACAATACGCATATGAATCCGAAAAGTCAGAGGTGCGTGCCTTGGGTTCGAACTCGAGACCTTTGACTTGACAGTCCGACGGTCACACCACTAGGCTATCACTGCTACATTATTGATGATACACAATTATTAGTCGTGCATTTGAATTTATGGCCAATCTGCTTGTATACCAATCAATGTAAATTTACTCGTTCAACAGTGTTTTGCGAAGACTCCTGTACCAACTTCTCATGTTTTAGGTTGTTTTCTCACTCCAAAGCATCTTAACATTAGTACGGAGGAAAGCCCCGAATAAACCTGTTTTCATCAAACATACTGAAACATTCAACGAAAACCTGTCCGTTACTGCCCGGCAAAATGATTGGCTGGAAAAATATACCATTTTCAATAACATTGTTTATGCAAATTTTATTTATTTTGCATGTTTTATTCTTATTCCGGCGTTATTCGCATAAAATTTGCATGATCACCGCATAACGTTACCTAAAATGTTAGCAATAATATTGTAATACTTATTCAATAGCTATGTTTAAAACATGAACTTTATTTGTCAATGACCATCCAAAAGGGCATGCATAATTATTAATACTGGCTCCTGTTGAGAGACAAGGTTTTAGCTGATTTTCACGACGACGACATGTTCCAGAGACCAGCGGTGGCCCCGACTTACGAGTAGAAAGTCGTGGATTCGAACCCAAGTAGGCGCATTACTCTGTGTAATTTATTTCATCACCACTGCTCACAAAACGGTGAAGGAAAACATCGTGATGAAACCGGCATGTCCTAGAACCAAAAAATCGAAAACATGTGACATCTACCAACCGCACTTGGCTCGCGTGGTGGATTATAGCCCATTCCCAGTGGGAACTTTACAGGCTGATTATGTTATGTTCCATGTGGAGCTTAGTTTAAAGGCAGTAACGACGCGTTAGACAGCATCCCGTCTGCATTCCCCGAACACTAAGGCCTGTGTGGCTGTATGTGTATAAGGATCCACATTCTACAGTTAAGACACGATAGAATTGTTCAAACGGGGTCTAAAATCGTGTTGCCTATAATCTACAGCTCTTGGCCACGTTATATCGTTGAGCTCCTTGATTTATAAGTCGAGCTACACGATAACTGACAAATGCTTACACTGACTGGACAGGTCTACTCAAATCTGTGTGGTTCTTTCTTCAAGAGACCATTTCAGACACTAATCTACATAGTCCTCATGTGAGTTGAACAAGATTATGTCTGGACTTTAAAACACCTATTAATAAACACAGAATAAAGTTATTCCAAGTTTAAACCTTTGAAAATGTATGGTTATTCCTTTGTTATTCCTGGTGTAATTTTATTCCGTGTTTATTAATAAGAGGGTAAGAGACTAATGACTTCTGAGTTTGTTTCGGATGTACTCTTATCCTCTTCAGATGCATTCTAATAATTTATCACGATGCCTACAGGAGGATACCAACTTTACTTAGTTAAAGGAAAAGCCAATTGTAATGGTGGCTGTACACTTTCAAACGAGAGCTCTCCGTCTCTCACGAAATGTCTCGCAAAACACCGACACGGGACGGAGAGCAAGCGAGGAACATCGAGGCTAGACAAGCGCTACTATGGGTGGAACAACATCGCCGCAAAAAAGGTAACATCGTGTTCAGTATCATCCCGACCCCGATTCTTTTTAAATCAGCTGTTCCATACATTGCTTGCACTTTAGTAAGAAACAGCTGTTTTTCGTTAATCGTGGTAATCGTTTGTACATACGACGGACGTCCCATTTCGCCCTGTATACACTCTCACACTCGTTCTGCCTGGGAGTCTCGGCGAGACTGTACATCTACCATACAAAAATCAAGATCTTGCTAGAGAGGATAAATTAGAAAGAAATGCAGAAATCTGACTATTATCCAAAAGGTGTCTACGTAACATATTGGATGAACTTTTTTATGCAGATGCACAATCGATACTATCTACTTTCTTCTTACGATTGTGTGGAACAATTACGATATACAGGTTGTTTGAAAATTAGGAAAACATTTCTTCGTGAAACCAGAAGAATGCAAGAATATTATAGTGCAAATATGGCAAACTAAGCTTAGGGATCCACCGTAAAATGTTATTTTCAGCTGTTTTTGGTAATACCAACAAAAACATTAACTTTTTTTAAATAACAAAATATTTAAGGACAACGGCAGATTTGAATTCATGAAGCTATCAGAAACCGAGGGCAAGCATCTAAGAAATTAATAATAGTTATTTATCTCAGGGCACCAGAATTACAAGACCACTCCTATGTTGGATTTAAATTAATGACAACGCCTAACTACTGGGCGAAAGAGCTGTCTGATCATTAAAACGAGACACCATTATTTTCGCCTAACGTTCAAACACACCCTGTACAACTCAATCGCTAAAAATATTCATAGAATACATGAAACCATTACATCAGCGTCCATTTAGGCATACACTGTCGAACAATCGTGCATGCACCAAACGACAACCAGACATGCGAACATTCGGCAACCCAGGGAAAGTTGTGGGAACATCCGCGTGGTTGATACAAATAATTATTATTATTGTGTAGGGTTTCATAACTTGCGGAAGTTTACGATTGTACTGCTTAATTGGGTGATGTAATTGTCCTACAGATTAACACTGTTTTAAATAATCTTGAAAGAAATCTCTCAGAATTCAATTAATTATTTAATGCAAAGAAATCTCTCAGAATTCAATTAATTATTTAAGGCAAAGCGCCTATTTAATCCACTGACTGGGTAATATTGGCAACACACATACGCTTTTTTTAGTACAACCCTTAAGGCATAAGAGAAAAGAATATCGAAAAGTCCGTTTTACAGAATTATAAAAGTACAAGTTCTCAGATCAATTAACAGAGATAAATCATTTGGAGAATTTCTTATGAACCCAACAACATTTATCTCCCTGCTTTTGAGAGAAAGACTCTAAGAGAGCTCCATCATGTGAATTCAATTACGTATTCTACATCCAAGCAAGCTTATCACAACTTTAATGATGTCAATTAACCAACAATCTCGCTGTGTGGTAAGTTATAAAGCTTCAGAACATAGTACCGACGCCAGCACATCAAGCTACTACAAGTTGTCAAATTTAAAGCATAATGTTCAACGTTGATTGGGGAAATTTGACAGTTTCGGGTGACTTGATGTGCTGACGTCTGTACATATCGTTTCATACGGTCCTATATGTCCAGGCGATGTCATTGAGGTGTATTTGCAAGAATGACATGCTGTAAATGCTTAGTGATCAACGGTTTACAATAAAAAGAGGTCACATTATATCAAAAGATATTTAGAGCATAAATTTAAAACAACTAAATCTACTTCATCAAGATTAAAGACCAACAATGCCTTTAACACTGGGATCAACCAATGCTTAGTTTACCATCAGACATTGGGCTTCAAAAAGCAATCGAAGAAGTGGTCGGCAAAGACCACCAATGTCTAGTAGTACCTACCATATACTCACTTAAGAATTATCACAAAGCCAAGTCAGAGGCCCATGGGCGGCATAAAAACTCTGACACCAGGTTAGGCACTAACCACACGTTAAAGAAAGAAGAATTGAAGATTCCCAGAGCCTTTTTATCAGAAAAAAACAGATACCAAAAGCTTTTCCACTCCATAGAGATACGAAAATCAAACGCGTTCACGGTTTTGGCAACTAGACCAATAAACTCAAACCTCTCTAAAAAATCTCCAATAAAACAAAGTCGCTTCCCGCTGTCTGTCCCTATGTATGCTTAGATCTTTAAAACTGCACAACGGATTTTGATGAGGTTTTTTTAATAGATAGAGTGATTCAAGAGGAATGTTTACATTTATAACATTGCACCCGTGCAAAGCCGGGGCACCTCGCTTGTCTAGAATAAATCCTAAAATCTTAAGCAAACACTTGAAACAGGCGATAGGCGGGCAGCGGTGACCTGTTACGTTACAAATGACCTTTCTATGCGGAAATTATGCTGTGGTAAGTTGTTCCTAGTTGGTATCAAAATTGATACACTGTAAGTATAGAATGGATACGCTTTGTGAGATATTATACAAGCTGCTGCCCGTGACTTCGTTTGCGTTAATTAAAAAAAAAAGCTGCTCCATACATTTTGACCGAGTAAGTATTCTTCTTCTAGAAGAAGAAGTAAGTATTAATAACTGATGAAAAATTTAGGGGGCTGAGAATGATGTACTGAATACCGCCTACGTGATAAACCTTTTCGCTTCGGTGTCCCTTCTTCCCTGTATAATATTCAGTTTGAAAGTAGCCTGTGCCTGTCACCTGGTTGCCTATAAAAGTCACTAGCTGTTGCCCGCGGCTTCGCTCGCGTTTTGGTCGGAAATTATCCCACGGGCACGGGCACGGGCGGTTGTAAATATAGCCTATGGCACTCGGGGATAATGTTGCTTACTATTAGTGAAAGAATTCAAAATCGGTTCAGTCGATCCAGAGATTACCCCCTACAACCTCATAAAATTTACCTCTTTATAATATTATACCTCTTTATTATTATAAGTACAGGTTCGATCGTTATGGATACCCATAACGATCGATCCAGTGCTTTAGGCGTGAAAAGGTAACAGGCATCAGACCGGCAGACAGATCTTTCATTCAACAAGTCTGACTGACGTATTCAATTATTCATACCAACTTTTTCTTCAGGCGTTATAGTGACTCTCCTGTAAAAGCCAGCAATCAAGAAATCTCTATCTGTAGATAGGTACCTAATTACTCTTGACTTTGGGAGTCTTACGTACATGCCGTCACATTGAAATGCGATACAATTAACCGAAACTTTGAGCTCGGAATATAACGTTACCGTTTCGTGTGACTAATGTTTTTGGTGCATTTACCTCGTAACGGTACATTTTTTGTCCCACTCACGCTAACAGGAGAGTGAGCGAAAAGTGGAGTACGTCACACTTCAAATTCTCTGTTATTCAACAAAGAATTTCGAACATTTTGTGTAAATTTTGATTCGCATTTGTAATTTTATTAGCAGTGCATTGTTCCAATTTTCTGTCGCATCATTTAAATCTAATTTGAACACAATTAATTAACAATAGGTAGTTTATCTGAGCAGTGAGCACCTTGCTTCTCAGGAGTTCTTGTTCGACTAAAATCAATGTAGTACTAAAGTTGTTTTCGTGCTATAAATGCCGCGCATTTGAGTAAAAGATGATTATTCGTTCGTTAATGAGATATTTCGTTGGTCCCGGCTGTCGTTTGCAGATATTTACGGGATAGTTACAGGAGGTCGGAAGCCGGAATCCATTCTTACCATGGGGATATGACCCAGTACGTGGGTTTTACAGGTTAGATAGACAGTCGCTCCATGTAAAATACTACCAGTATTTTCAGCATCCGTTTTGGGTTGGAATCCGGATTTATTGGTGGGATAATGTGTGTTGACTTGAGGATTTGACTGTGTAATATGTATGCAAATACAGTACTAAACTAGTTGCTATGAGTCTCAATTGATAAAATAGATTATGTTGCAACTAACCTGCTTGTGAAATGGTGGCATCATCGCGATCAGTCTGCGTCAGGCCCATGGCTGGTCGCGCGCAAGCTTCATCACTGCAAAGACAATGTTATTTAACACTCTTTCTAACGTAACAAGACATCACGCCTGTAATACCCGATGGGTTAGGCAGAGGTGTACCAAATAGTACCCCTACATTCTGCCACTTATGTTTAAGTGCCATGTAATAGGGGGCAAGCCTATTGCAATCAACCGAGCGCAAATCAAGGCTCTGCGGCGGCTAGTGAGAAATTCCTGATGGTAAAAAACCATTGGACATCTGGTCACGTCGCACGAATGCATCTGGGGAGATAGGCAAAGATCGTCACTCACTGGGGGGCCTGAGAGAGGACATCCGTCGAGGTAGACCGCGGCGAAGGTGGTGTGACGATCCGATCTTGTTCGCGAGGCTAGAGAGGTTTGGAAGGAGAAAGGGGAGCCCTTTGCCCGGCAGTGCGACACAACTCAACACAACTAAATTGCTAATCTATACCATTCTGATAAAGCTGAAAATCATGTTTTGGTTTTTTCTTTGAACGCGCTGCTGCTGGAACCGCCAGTCGCATTAAAAAATACTTATTGCATCTGATAGCCCAACTCTTGAGGAAGGTTATAAGTTATTTGACATCACGCTACGACCCTGGGGAGCCGAGCAGCGGGTGAAATCGCAGGGTAGGTAAAGATGTAAGAATTTTGAGATACAAGATAAAATAACGGTGTATGGTCTAACTGTGCTTAATGCGGCATTTTGTGCGATTAATGTGTATCAATCACGTAAGACTAGACATGCTCCGTAAAGTTTGTTACGTTTTTGTGAAGTAAGACTAAGTTATGATAGCACACTCCAGTGGGTAGTCAGTCAAAGAATTTTAGTGTAGATATCACTACATAGTATAAAACAAAGTCGCTTCTTGCTGTCTGTCCCTATGTATGTTGTGTGTGTGTGTGTTACTGAGCCGCTACAGTATGTTTAGGTCTTTAAAACTACGCAACGGATTTTGATACGGTTTTTTTTAATAAATAGAGTGATTCAAAAGGAAGGTTTATGTATTACATTGCACCCGTGCGAAGCCGGGGCGAGTCGCCAGTATTGTATATTGGGAGGAATATTGTTCAATAATGTTTCTTTCGCGCTACACCCGCACCTGGAGAGGTGGGCAAAGATCGTCACTCACTGGACGCCTGACGGAGGAAATCGCTGTCGAGGTAGACTCGGCGAAGGTGGTGTGACGATCTGATCTTGGTTTCGGGGCTAACATGGCCAGATATCCCACAAGATAGACGGGTTTTGAAGGAGCAAGGGGAGGCCTTAGCCGAGCAGAGGGACAAAATATATGCTTGTCTATGCAAAATGTATGTACTAAAACCAAAATTAGCTGGCCATATATTGGAAAGTAATTGGTTTATACAGAATAGAAACATTTATAACACAGGCAGTGTTAAAATAAATATTAAATATTCCATTATAATATTAAAACTACAATAAAAATACCTATAGCTTCTCTAGCCATGTATCAGATAAAATGTTAAAAAAAAAGCCATTTTGAAAGGCAGTTATTCCATGTAAAGAACAGATTCAGCAACTGGTGCTACATCAACCCCAACGCTAGACAAAGGCTAGACAGATCACATTGACATTACCTCAGCAATCTCTCCTTGTAGCAGACTACAGTGCGGCGCTCGTCACTGACTCCAATGGAGAAGGTGGCGAGCTCTGGCCGACCCAGCTGTTCCACTGACTTGTGGATCAGGAACCGCCGGTAGTTGCTCACTGGAGGAAACACTAGCACGCTGAAACATTATACATAGGTCAATCATCTGTTTTTTTTTGGCTGTGGTGGTTGAGGCATCTTTTGTGCTGTGGAGTAATAATATGAGATTATATTTTCTGGTTAATGTACTTTTTTTATATCAATTATATTTGTTACTGAAGGCTGCATTGATAACTAGGGATTAAATTCTCTTTTTTTTTAATTTTTGGCCCATCTTATTAATTCATAATGTGCCTCCTATAAGACTGGATGGGAATGGGGAAAGGCTTTAGGCCAAATTGTGAAAATAGCTTATATTTTACAATATGCATGGATTTAAGACACAAGGACTATCAATAGTTGATGAATAGGAAGTAAAAACTGAGCAGAAAGTCAGTGTAGAGTGAATAAAAAATTCTTATTCACTTACAGCTTAAAACTTTAATGATTCACTGAAAATAAAAATATTTCTCTAACTACAACATGGAAATTAATTCGCTGTTTAGATCCCAGGCCAAGACTTTGGGTTCTTTAAATAAATTACATGACCAAAAATTAGCAATAAATTCATTATAAACCTTTGATGGAAAAAATATTGCGAACGTTTCAGCACACTCTAACTAGACCAGTAAAATACATACATAAAAAAATACAGCCGGCATGACTTGTATTGCGATATTGCAATGATTTATAGCAAAGAAACTACTGCAAATTATAGGAGTTCCTGTGCGTGCAATACACCGATAATTAGCGGACACGGAAACAACGTGTTGCCGCTTTTTTACCGCTCCATGAATATTTTATCAGCGCTCAAGGTGCCATCTCGCTTCGTTCGCTTCATTTGATTTGCGACCTACGATCGTTTGCGCTTGACACATAATAACCTTGAAAATATAAAGGAATAACTGTGTTACACGGCACTTTTCGGTACCCTATACGACCTCGAATACTCTACAGAAAAGCACCAAAACCTTAACTTATCGCGAAAATGCTTCCGAATAACAATAAAGATAAAATTGTTTACCTGTCAACTCTTCCTTCGGATAAAAAACATCTTAGGTCTTCGCTGACATCTTCGACAAAGTTGTCGTCTGCTAGGCTGAGGAACCGCTCTACCGTTTTGGCACCCAGTTTGACGGACAAATGATAATTACAAATAGTTAAATAAAAATATCTATTCACGTGCCAAACGGGAATCTATCGGCCATCCATTTTCATTTTACTCACACACGGAGCCTATAAATAAATACAGTGGCGTTTACACACACATTGATACTGCAAATGTCAACGCTAGTGATGTTCTCCTTTACATAGTGTTTTAGTCGATTATTAATAAATGTTTGTAAAACCGGTATTATTGAATGAAAGAACGATTCGTGTGAATGACCCGTGAGATAGGTAACGTAACGTGTGAAGCCGGCGCGGCGTTACGAATGTAACAGCCGTTGGTTGTAATAAAATAAATAAATAAATGAAACCTTTTTTTCTGTAACTCTAAAATTTCGAATTTCATGTAGTTCCATAACTTCACGACTGCAAACACCGAAGTGAAAGGCAGAGATGTACCTTAGCACCTACATTTCGCCATCATCTTCCTGTTCTTGTCAGTCCCATGTTGTTTGGGGTCGGCGCAACACGTTTTTTTCTTCCATTCTCCTCTGGTTTTCCATGCATTACGGGGCGATCCGATCCATCAACCGGGCACAAATCCACACTCCCTGACTGCTTCCTACTGAGCTCGGAATCGGAACCAGTACCTTGGAGTATTTTTTTTTTCTTGTGCCAGCAGTCACTAGACCAACAAAGCAATCTGTAGCATTTTTGATAACAGATATATTAAGATTTAAGACAATGGAAATGGAATGGAACTAACGTAAATAACTTGAAGCAATAGATTTAAGCAAATGTTCTTGATAATTTATTAGGTATTAAAAAACATCCAGGTTTATACATATCAATTTATTAAATAATTGTTTCGTTAAACCTAAATTACAGTTACTCCATTAACTAATAAGAACTAAGGAAACGTAATTCGTAAATACTTTTACCCTTCCATGGAGATTTAATTTAATTATCCTAACTTTAGTTTTACCAAATAATAACTGAAGCATACTAATTAAAACATAAGTAACAAAAACTAAATATACATTTGAGGAAACATAAAAAATACATGAATTAATTGAACTAATAAAAAATTCAACTAAAATATCTTGACTTGAGGAAGGTAAATTTAAACTAATTTAGATATTAACTTCTAGGAATATTGGATACCATCATATTATCGTCAATAAGCTAGACATCCATTGCACGGCTAAATTAACTTAAAAGGAGGATTATTTACATCAAAGCTATACAGAGATTGGCGCAAAAAGCACAACCTATGGTGGCGCCCTCTGCTCATACAAAAACACTTATCAAGTTATCACCATTGTTTCTTTGAAACTTACAAAAATAAGAGAAGAAGCCTAGCTTATTTTGACTAATACAGGGTGGCGATTAAGGAAACTGCAATAGTCAAGGAGGTAATTTTACCCGTCATACTGAAGATTTTTTCTTATAAAAGCCATATTATTCATGAAAATACATACTATATTAATGGCTTAAATGTCTAGTGTTGCATAGGTTTTTGATTATTTTATTACAATGAAGGGTAGACTCAGTTCCTTGACGAATACAGGTGACTAAATTGCCACCCTATATTAAAATGGGAAGTGTTGAGTCGTATTTAAGTTACAACACATATAAAAATAGCAATGTATATGTTGTTTACAAGTCGATCTTAGGTCTATACTGCAGTCTCAGCGGGGGATCGCGGAACCGCCAACGTGTCACGTACACGAACTTTAACGTATGATCTTTGCCTAGTAATTCGTCATTGCATAGTATGTCGATCTGGAAAAAGAAAACATAGCTTAATATCAGATGGGTTCCAAAATTGTAGGTTTACCTTTTGAGGTAAACGACAGATAACAGATGTTTTTATCATATCGGTTATCAGAGTAGCTTGAACAAGTTTTGTTTTTGCTTTTGAGAATTAATTTACACATCTTGGCGAACAAAGCTATTCTAGTGTTTTTTTTTTTTTAAATTTGATAATTACATGTCGGCGCAACACGTCTTTTTCTTCCATTCTCCTTTTTCTTACATAATTATTATTTCTCACACAATTCATCTATAGTGGCCTTGGTCTTCTGCCTATAATTAAATGTCTGATATGTACTCAGGAGGCTCTCCACCACCTCACCTCAGTATGGGAAAGAAATGGAGCACTAGGCCCCCAGTTCTTATATGTCCATAAAAAAAATCTCACGTCACTTACTTCTCTATACTTCTCCATGCCACTTAAAACCTTCTTAGCTATAAACTTTTTGAGATGAGTGATGGTAGCCTGTGCTGAGCACCGGATAAAGCTACGCTTTAGAGTCCGCAGGGATGTTGATATGCACTCCAGGCATACATTCACCTGGAATACGAGAATATATTGATATACAACAAAAAAACTAGAGGTGAAACAAAACAATGTCTCTTGAACCAATATTTGCATTAAGTTTATACAAAGGAGAACAAAAATATTATTAAACTTTTTAAAGCTAGAACATAAACGCAAGCACGTGCCCTCCACGCCAAGCCACAATTTCACCTACCATTTTGTCACATATTTGTGTCGTTTGGCGTACAGGGCACGCGCTTGCTTGTCACGTATATGTGACAATAGCGTTCAAAAGGTTAATAATAATTTAAATATTTGGGTGAGCTATTGGCCCCATTAAAAACCAATAAACGAGGCCTATGTTTGAAAAATCCACATAACATCCACTAGATGCCATTACACCTTTACTTTATAACTTGATAAAGACCTCTGTCTGACTCTTTGAGTAGAACAGACAAGGTGTGATATTTTGTTTTTTATGCGCTACTTGAGGGAGAAAATCGATAGTTGGTAAGCTAGCATACCATATTGTTTTGCAGTTCTGCAGTAAGATAGCGTCATAACACAAACCTGTTCATCTTTCCTATGGCAGTCAGAATTGTCTGGCTGCTCCGGCTCATCAGCTCCAGGCTTATCGGCAGCCAGTGCCGCATCCTTGGGGCATGGCAGGTTGCGCGCCCGGTAGAAATCACGCTCACGTTTTATCTCATCTGAAAATAGCAGGGAGTGATTTTAGTTTGGGTTCATTAACAAGATACATTATGATGTTCTTGAGAGAGTTAACTAAACTATAGCATTGCTTGAACTCTTTATTTACATGACAGTGATTAAAATGACTGTTAGCTGAATGACAAATTGGTATTTTTTCTCATGCTAGTTTATTAATCTATACAACAGTATAACATCATTTTTTTTGGCAGCAAATATAGTAAGTTTGAACATATAGAAAGTTTTTCAATTGAAACTTGTGTAACTTAATCAAACGTCTGTTGTGTCTATGAGGATTCTTGATTAATTAAACTGATTTATGGTTGGAAATCACTATGGTAGACTATCCTCTCTTGTGACTTAGCAGCTTACTATGCTATCATGTTAGAAGTTTCCCTATAAACTAATAAGTTAAAGGTCTATTCATCTATTTAATCATTCATATTGGCTTTTGATATAGTTACTTCCCACTCATGCAACCACTCTTGTAGACCTTGCACTTACACTACAGCCAAGACAATAAACTATCCTTGTAGCAATACTACTCAAGTATAGTACTTACTGTCCTGTAAGTCTGGCACTAACTTATACACTATGTCCTGCATTGTCCGGTCGAAGCTGATATACTGTAATGGGTGGGACTGGTGTATCACTATGTCGCATGTTGGACAAGTGTTATTCTCTTCCAAGTGTTTCACTAGGCAACTTTTACAAACTGAAATAAAAAACAAAAAAGGTTAGATTAGTTTTTTATTTTTTTATAACTCTTTTGAGGCTGTGACACTTAGGCTGCGTTAGAGTTTCTTCGCCACTGTTTTTATTAAGTTAAGACTAAGAATATAGCGGGAAATATTGATTGGTAAGCAATTTTGATTGCCATGACACTTTGGTAAAACACATTTTGAAAAAAGTAATAGAAGTTTATCAATAAAGATGCTGGATAGGCTTATTGTTGGAATTAAAGTTGTATTGTTTTATTTAATAGAAAACATAGTAATACTAACACGTATGAAGACACTCAGTGACCGTGGTCGCGTCGATGAAATAACCGCGACATATTTTGCAAGTAATGTGACTGTTTAGTTGTTTTAACTTTATCCTCCTTTCCATTGTCATCCTAAAACTACGGTGGAGTCAAAAACATTAGTGAAACTAACTTAAAACAGGTTGAAAATGAAAAAAATAGAACATAAATGCAAAGTCTACAATCAACAACTCAACACTTCAAATGCGTTTACTTCTGTCATACAAACGACAAAATGACAGAAAACGCAATTATGTGGACTTTGTTCAAATTATAACAAAAACATCGATTTAGATTAAATTCATGCTTTTTATTAAGTTTATTTGTATAGTGATATTTGATCAAAAGGCAACAACTCATTGAATTGTAACATTTTGCCGTACATCAATTATTTTTCTTCATAACTTAATTTAAAAGACGAGCAATATCTAAACGTGTGAAACTGACCTTCACAATGACGGCTTGTATCTTATTTACATTTTTGCCATTCGATTCTATACCCTCTGAGTACTGCATATAGTTTAAATTTGAATTGCTGTTATAAGAACCGGAGCACAGATAATGCAAATATAATACTAGCTTATCCGGAGTCAAAGTACCAAAGGACTAACAGGATAGGTGTGCATGAATGCTGCAAATTATATACAGAGTGGAATTTTTCAACGCCACCTGGAGGAAAAGAACTCTATATACTGGAGATAGAAAATTGTACTCTAAGGAAACAATGTAATTCGGTAGGACTCAATGTAACGATGTCTGTGGTAACGCACTTAAAACATTGTGCTGATGGATGGATTAAAAAGTACGGGGGTCGTGGACGTGTAAAAATCTTAAAATATGTATTAAAAAAAATACACGTTAAAAAGTTGTAACTTTAACCCCCAATAACTCCGTAACTAGGTTCCCAGGTATGGTCTAGAACAAAAAAAATGATCGCAATGACGGAGAGCACAAGTGCCTTCGGCTTCGTTAAGGGTCTTGTTACACGCTATAAAGTTTATGGATATCGAGACCCGCGACAGACGTACACAACCAGCGCCGCCACCGGGAATTGCGATTTCTTAATAAAACAAAACACATTTTGTATTCAAATTTATATTATTGTACACACTTCTTTATCACAAAACATTATTTTACTTTTCTTTTCATTTACAATAAATTTTACAACACAATATTTATTAAAATGGTAACTTATTCTAGTTTGATTGACACACGGAGCACAATGGTACAGTCCTTTCATAGTTAATTAACCTTCTTCAGCACTAAACCTAAGATTATTAGCAACCATACTCCAATGAGAATAATGATCACTTTCATTTTGTCTTGAAGTTGGACTGGCGAATAACATGTCGAAGACCAAACTAATGACAAACACCACTAAGCATAGGATTAGAGTGAATGGTGAAGAATTGCGTCCATGAATAAAATCTAGTGGGCCAGTTAGTCTCTTGCCACGCCAGATGAGACAAGAAATTCACAAGGCGAGCCGAAAATTCTTGGAAGAGCAGTACTGGTCCATGAAAAAGGAACCTATACAAGGTAACTTTTGTCACTCAAGTGAAAAGTCATGGTAACGTGCATTCTTCCCATTTTGACCTATAGATTCCAAACTTGGTCTTTGACAAACAGCCAAAAGTCCAAACGGAAGGTTTGCCATCTGCCACCTTAGACCTGGGACCTACCATGCCTGGTGGTCCTGGTGGCCTACCATGATGTCTTAAAGCAAGAGTAATTCCAGTGTGGGAAAGAGATGGCGCTAGACGACTTGTATAGCTCTGTCTCTTGCCCACACTGGAATTACTCCTGCTTTATGACTTCATAGTAACCCCCCTAGATCGAGAAAACTAGAAGTCAATGGGAGATATACCTTTGCCCAGCAGCAGGATGACACAAGCTAACAGTATCAGTGATGCTAAATCAGAAGCGTTAGGGGAACAGAAAAAAAATGGATATCCAGTCTTCAGTTGTTTGGACGTAGCATCCGCCATATTGACGCGGACTGTAATAACGAATCGATTGTCACATCATTCATCAAAATTGGCTCGGAAGTTTAGGCGCTACGGTGGAACATAAATTTTTTACAAACATACATACATAGACTGCTAAAATCAAAACCGGAAGGGTTTTTGTTTTTGCCGTAACTGGGTTATAACAATGAAAGGACTAAACTTATATTGTAAATTCCAGTATATCTTCCGTGATTCCATGAATTTCCGCGATCATAGCGCTTGCAACAGCGTCGAAATATCGGGAGCTCAAAATAATGAACAATCACGGAAGATATCCGTAAGTGACAGTAATAAGTTTAGTTACAAACCGTGAAAGCTTAAAACAGTGAGTGAAAGGACTGCAGCAAAACTACAAACGAATTTGTACAATGGGCACAAAAAGTTGCCTAGCATGAATTAAGAGTTATATAGCTTTTAGATAAATTGTTAGGTTCTTTACCAACCACTGCGCAGCTACCAAGGGTATAAAATAAATAATAAGCTCGATAAATTAAACACTTAATTAAAATGTAATAAATAACACACAGATTTAATAAAGATGAATAAATAATTTGCAAAGATCGGAATAGGTCGAGGCTATTTTTCTTATTAACTTCATGCAAGTAAGTATAACATGTGGATAATACCTCCCTCTAATATAGCAGCTCTATTTCGGAACTTACAGATCATTCCGTGATTTTATAGGGAGGTGCATACTTATTATCCACATATTACTTATTAACTTGAAGTTTAGGCAAATAAACTGTAAACTGTAAGTACCTCTTTTGATATCTAATAATTTGTGAATATCAAGCATTAAGATTCGACATACATAGTGTAGGTAGTGTACCAGCCATAGACATAGAGAATGGATTGCACGCGTAGCATGACCACCGAAGAAACGGGTTTCGTCGACGGAAGAATCGACAAAATGCCAGATCAACAAAAGTAATCTGTTATTTTGTCGATTCTTACGTCGACAAAACCCGTAGACATAGAGAATGGACTGAGCGTCCCATACTCAGGTATGAAGGAAATATGGACGGAGAAGTGCGAGAGAGACAAAGCAAATGTGCGGCCAGTGGTGACAACCATTGACCGCGCAAAGAGACATCTTTCTAGAGTTCTGATTGGTCCACATCACTGTCTGCCAGGAACGTATAGTTCTGTGCTGAATTACGAGTCTACAGAAAAGAGACAGGTATTGGCTGCCTCATCGCGCTCTGTCTCTTTCTACGGAGTGGTCACTCTCATTCTCTATGTCTATGGTGCCAGCATATCAAGTTACCACTAACTGTCAGTGCCCAGTTTACGTTGCTCAGCGGCAAAATAGGAATTTGTTAGGCGTTGTAAATTATGTATAGGGCAAATATTATTATGCAAGTCTCGTGCCTATTAAGAGTGTTAAGGCATTTGTAACCAATTTATTAAAATTGGAACACAGTCGTTAAATATAAAGTCTAGCGTCATAATTTTAACTAATGCATTAATATAATTAACTAATGAGATTTTATTTTGATAAGATCCATACTTTTCATGATATTTTTTCTGTTTTGTATTGTATTTAATCTTAGGCTTAACATTCCGCCTTAGAGGCTGTTGCTTAAACTGTTGTATTTTTTAAGAGATTGATTCTACCAGGGAGGTTATTATGACGTCTTATAGCAGTTGTAATTCCAGTGTGGGAAAGAAACAGAGCTATACAGGTCGTCTAGATGGCGCTACGTAGGCGGTAGGCCACCTTTTCTGTCTTTTTCATGGATCGGACATGAGTTTCATGGAAAAAAATATTTAGTATTATTAGAAGAAACACAGCAAGAAATCACAGAAATCAGCAGCCTGTAATATTTAAATCTATAGTAAAAGAGTCGGTTAAGGTTTACAATGAACTTGATATAAAATAACTAGAGGCTTGATCCCCTTTTATAAGTTTTCTGTTTTGAATACGATAAAAACACAGGTTAGTAATTTTTCTTAGTGCCGAATTCCTCCCACGTAAATTCGTAAAACCAAAAACTGCCATACTTGAGGTAGTTTCACGTTAAAATAAATAATCCAACACACACTCAGCTACGACCCTTCACACTTTAAATCCGTGCTCATATTCTGTCCAATCTTCTGTATCGTATTGTCTAACAGATTAAAAACATTTTTATTTTCTGGCAACACAACTTTATAATGATCAGACGAAGGCACAGGTGCGTTAGGTTTAGCGTGATCTCTTTTAAAATGGCGACTCAAATGACTAGTTTGCGTGAATTTTCTGTCGCATATTTTGCATTGGTACTTTTTTTCTCCTGTATGGACTACCCTGTGTTGTTTTAGGGCTGAAGATGTGTAGAAAGTCTTGCCGCACTCGCAGTGGTAGTCGCGTTGTCCTTTATGCCTTTTTAGGTGGACGTTGTAGGCACTACAGGTTACGAAACCGCGTTGACATTCTTTGCAGTTGTATCTGGAATTAAGAGAAAAATCTCGAAAAGCTTCTAAGATAACAATAATAAGAGTCATTTTCGAGTTGAATCCAACACAGTTATTTGAATGAGTGCCAATTTGATGCTTATTTTAATTCAATAAATGTCGAATTAACGATGAGCAGGGAATACAATGCAATCCCGAGTCGGGATTGGCAACTCGGGAACACTGTACACGCGGTCTAAATCTGGGCATGAGACTATTTGATATCTCAGCCGGTCATATAGCGAGATGAAATGAGGACTATCGTTTTTGAGCTCACCAGATAGCGCCACTGTCGAGTAAGGTCATGTCAATAATTCTATTTTATACTTTAAAGTACCAATAACTTCATAAAAAGTTTATTTTATTTCCTATAACAACATAGTCTAAACTTCAGATACATATTTACAATATTCTCCCTAAAATTAGCAAGCATGAAACATCTAAGAATCATTTTACCTCAAGACCTAACAAACAAATCCTAAGTTGCTACTTAAATTCTTCAAGTCATAATTACTCAAGAATGACTCAATCTAGACCACAATCGTGAATATTAGTAAAAATACGTGATAAAAAAACGCGCGCATTCTGACATCTCACATTTCGGTGACCTCGCGCTACACTAGCGCCTCTAGCGGCGAATTCATACGCGATAACCCCCATTGGAATACATACATTTTTTCAGTCTCAAAGTCTCGTTAGGTATGGTCGAGATCTCTGTTCCCACGATATTAAGTCTCAAAAATGGCTCAAGACCAAGATTGCTTTAAATTTCTTTAAAACTCATAGGTTAAAAAGTATACATTGTGATTGGTCTTTTTACTTAAGGTGGATGCGCAAGGGTAGCCCGCGAAATTTAAATTTTCTTAGGTTCATTGCAATTTGCAGGTCAATATCAGGTTGTACATTGAGGAAAATATGAATCGCGTCAATAACACGTATGGAGTTACAGAATTATAATCATTCAAGTCATCAATACAGCCCTCCAAGTTCATATAACCCCATTCAATGGCTATTTCATGAAAAAGTCATTCTTTGGGATTATATGAACTTGAAGGGTTGTAACTCCATACGTGTTACTGGCGCGATTCATATTTTCATCAACATACAACTTGACACTGACCTGCAAATGGCAATAAACCTAAGAAAATTTAAATTTCGCGGGCTACCCTTGCGCATCCACCAAGCAAGCAAGCTAAGCCTATTTGTTGAAAATAGTTGCATATACAATACAACATACCTAACTTCCTTATTATGTATCCTAACATGTATAGACAAGTTTCCTGAAGTTGCAAAGGTCTTGGTGCAGAGGTGACAAGAGTACGGCTTTTCACCGTTGTGGATCCGCTGGTGGACCTTCAACTCTGCTTTTATTGGGAAACCTGAGAAACCAAAATATACAAGATTAAATTAACTAGCGACAGCTTTATAGGCGTGATGGGTATTGGAAGAAGATTCGTCGCTCGATTTGTTAGGCCCTAAGTGATGGCGCCCACTTAGGTATGATGGATGGATACCACATTGGGGTGCATTGAAAATGCACGAGTATTTCCCGGGCCCCCAACTCATGTTCTTCTTCTTCTTTATCGTGTGGTTAGTGCCTGACCTTGTGTCAGAGTTTTTAATGCGCCTCTGACTTGGCTTTAAATTACATGCCGTCGAAAAATATGTCTCAGGCATGGTTTCCTCACGATGTTTTCCTTCACCGAAGCAAGTGGTAATTATACAATACACACATGAATCCGAAAAATCAGAGGTGCGTGTCTTGGGTTCGAACTTGAGACCTATGACTTGACAGTCCGACGGTCACACCACTAGGCTATCACTGCTTCTTCTGCTTAACTCATGGTGGTATTGATAAATGTGGGGGCATTAGTCGATAGCTATTCTGACATTACCTTCCATTTTCCATGGACACAGGATATCTTAATGATTTCCACAAAAAGCAAAAAAAAGGTACAATGTAGGTGGTTCTGGATTAATTCCCAAGTAGCTTACCTTTCCCACAAACTTGACATAAATACGGCTTGTCTCCTTTATGTCGCTTCATATGTATGGATAGCTGCGCGCTCTGCACAAACGTTTTGAAACAAATCTCACAGCTATACAGTTTTTCACCTGCAACAGAATGTTGTCTCATTTTATTAAAATTTTACGAATATAATGAAGCTAACAATATAATGGCTACACAGTACAACAAGCAAAAGTATACGCTTCGGTAATCTTCGTGTTTCCGAAGAAGCATGACCGGCGCGCCACAGAGTATCCCCCAACCAACCCCCAACTGTGAAAATTGTTTGTTTTGTATAATACTATTCAAACTTTATGGCTGCTCGGAAATTAGCTACGAGTGGCGGTCTACGCAGATATATTTCGGTTCAAACTTTATAGCGGCTCGAGACATCTAACTTAAAGCTGCGCAGAACACAAGCGAGGGCATAGAGGACGTATCGTCTTGTTATACCCGCGCAGACCGTCACACGTCGTGTCGTCGTCGACGTCGTTTGGTAACAATTTTCACCTAACCTAGCAAGCATAATAAGCCTATAATGTTCCCACTGCTGGGACACACGGCCTCCTCTCTATGAGAGGAAATAGGCTACATCCACCACGCGCCCAGTGCGTGTTGGTAGATGTCACATGAGTTAGATTTTTTTGTTCTATGTCCTAGATCCAAAAATTGCCGGATTCCACGATGTTTTCCTTCACCATTTTTGAGAGCAGTGTTGATGAAATAAATTACACAAAGTAATGCGCCTGCCTGGGTTCGATCCCACGACTTACTGTTCATAAGTCGGGGTCGCCACCATTGGGCCACCGCTGCTCTCGTCGCTCACCTAACCTAACACTAATGCCCGTTTTCACAAACACTCAGTGACACCGAACTGAATGCCTAATGCCCTATTCGTAAATATGCCAACTGTTGTGCTAGTCACTCACTCTCTGTATTAATGTTATAGACTCACCTTTATGCATACGTATATGGTTGACGAGTCCAGTTCTTCTGCCAAACTGTTTGGGACAGTACGTGCAGTGGTAGGGTGTCTCGCCAGTATGTACTTTCTTATGTTGAAATAATGCACTGTGCCCTCTGCAAAAACGTTTACAGGTTGTTCAATAAACAAGGTAATTTTAAACTGGCAAAACATTATGGACGTGATGGCTATCAATATTTAAAAACGATTAAAAAAATATATCATCATCTGCCTAGCCTTTTCCCAACTATTCCAGTATTTTACATGAAACAACTGCCTATCTAGCGTCCACAAAAATGTACTTTCTAAAATATTTACCTCTTAATTTCAATTAAGACTACTCGCGGCCACAAAAGGAAACAAAATCATAGGATGAAAATTTTATTTAAAAAAAAAAAAAACTTGCTTCTCCAGGGGAACCAGGACAGTTTTGCTAGGTTCCTTCTCAACAGCCACTGCTGAATTATAAAGGCATTCTTACCTAAAAGTAGCGGGACATTCAGGACAAAGATACGGCCTGAGATCCGTATGACAGAGCTTGTGAGCCTTCAGGTTACTCTTAGTGCTAAGGAACTTGCCGCAGATGTCGCACTGATGCGGTAGCTTGCTTTCCGGTAGGTGCGGGACTTCGCCCTCTAGGTACACTGGAATTAATGCGATAGTATGAATAATAATAAGATCTTGCTTAAATATCCCAACCAAATTGATGGATCTCATGCATTATGGTTGTTATTTGTTAAAAATAAAGCTTTACTGAATTTTATTGAAATTGATGTTTATGTAAATAAATATTTTTCTACCGAGTATGTTAACGGGCATAAGTGGTGTTACAGGAATGGATAAAATAAATGATCAGTACAGAAGAAGAAGTCTGAAACTGGCATCCAGTGACTGAAAAGTTGTGTTGTAAACAGTATGTTGTGTTGTAGTATGGGCATGGGTGATCCGCACGCAAAATACGCGCTTAGACGTAGAGTTGCGGACACCAGCCCGCTATACAATACTATACAATACAATGGGCATGGGTGATGTGGAGGAATAAGGAAAGTTTTGAGTATGAATGTAGATGAGTATAAGAGGAAAGGAAGACCCAAGAAACGATGGATGGACCGTGTGAAGGATGATATGGCACGAAAGGAGGTGTCTCATGAGATGAAGAGTAATAGAGTAGTATGGAGGAAGAAGACATGCTGCGCCAACCGCAAATGAATTTTATTCTCCTTTTAATGTAGGTATAATGATTTGTGTTTTTATTTTTCTAAACCTGACATGTAACATAATGATGAGCATAAGGACAAGAGAATTATGATGACCTAGTTACACCAAATAATTATTGAAAAAAAAATGTTATATACCTTTTTTCTTTCTACCTCTTTTCCTTTTGGGCTTGTCCTCTGTATTTTCAATTTCTGCAAATAAATGAAATATTAATTCAAAAACATAATTGGCTAGATACACTGGTATTATTAAGCATATAAATAGATATTATGTAGAGAAAAGGCATGGCATGGCAGGCATACCGAATGGCGCAGCGGTAGTGAGGCTGCCTTACATTCTTAGGGTCCCGGGTTCGAATCCCGGTAGGAGCAAATGTTTGTGTGATGAGCATGGACATTTGTTTCCGAGTGATGAATGTTTATATGCATAATAAGTATGTATTTACAAACAAAAAGTATCTATGTAGTATTATCAACTATCTGGTGTCCACGATACAAGCCTCGTTGCTTAGTGTGGCACCTAGATGGCGCTGTGTGTAATGTCCAGCGATATTATTATTTATTATTATTAAAAGTCACCTGTTTTTTTTATTTTGATTTCTCCTAACAACACATTGTCATCATCAGCATCCCAGCAACTATCATTACCGTCATCATTTAGTAATGGTTCTGAAATTAATAAACATTGATTTCTTTCAAAGACACCATAATATTGTAATATTATGGTGTCTTTGAAAGAGATACACATGCACCTAATTTAAATTGTTGTAACATTTTTTTTTATTGTTTTCATGTCTTATATTATAAATTAGAATATTGGCAGTGCTTGTATTTTTTTTTTGCCTCTATGTCAAAGTTTTTTGTAGATTGTACCAAGATTATGGTTCTTTAGAACAGGTGTTTTTGTTATGTAATATTTCAGTAATATCAGTTTAAACCTTTTTACGGACATTCAATTAAACTTAACCATAAACAAAACCATCAACCCTAATTTAAAATGAGAAATAACAGTAATTTAATGTTTAAAATAAAGCACCACTTGCCTAATTTAATATCCTTGATATCTTCTTGATTATTATGATCTTGCGTCGTCACTACTTCCTCGGTCGCTTCATGACTATTTTCTAATTTTAAATCTTCAAAATTCAGTTCATTTTTGACGAAGTCGTCGGAACAACCATTTTTTCTACAGTCCACCTTTGGCAGGTTTTCTAACCAATATTTTAGCTTTTTATCACTCTCTTCGCATTGTAGATTAAAGGCGTACGTACGTCTAAGCTGTCTGCTACATTCTTTACAAATTAAACGAGGTAGACTATCTCCTATTTGTGGCTGAAAATAGAATTCATAACAAATACATTATTCTCAACTGTAAAGCTTTTTACCGGTTTACGAGTAGGATTTAATATTAGGTACCTTCAACTTGGTGCAGTTTATCAACATATCGCTATATAAAGTATTCTTTTTCACATAATAACTGGTGTAAATATCATATGTTATTTTATTTTCTACGAGACATATTCGACATATTTTTGTAAAGTCTAATGCCATTGTTTGGATTTGTTGTCTGTAATTAAATTGAAATAGAGATTTGAGACTTTATCAAAATTGAAATTTTAAACGGTGTAATACAAATATAATTGCATTTTTAATGAAAAGAACAACAGTTTCTGATACAAACAAATAAATATAATGTCAATGTCAAAATGACATATAACCAGAAAGAAGACAAAACGGCACGTTTAGTTTAATCATTTACTGTCAACAGACAGCCCGGTTTTATTCGATTTTTATTAAAGTACCCAAACTAAAAAATAATTCAAACAGATCTTAGCGCTGTTTAAGGTGGATGCGCAAGGGTAGCCCGCGAAATTTAAATTTTCTTAAGTTTATTGCAATTTGCAGGTCAGTGTCAGGTTGTATGTTGATGACAATATGAATCGCGCCAGTAACACGTATGGAGTTACAGAATTATAATCATTCAAATCATCGATACAACCCTCCAAGTTCATATAATCTCAAAAAGTGACTTTTTCATGTAATAGCCATTGAATGTGATTATATGAACTTGGAGAGTTGTATTGATGATTTGAATGATTATAATTCTGTAACTCCATACGTGTTACTGGCGCGATTCATATTTTCATCAACATACAACCTGACACTGACCTGCAAATTGCAATAAACGTAAGAAAATTTAAATTTCGCGGGCTACCCTTGCGCTTCCACCTTAACCGAATTATGCTTTGGCTTGTTTTGGTTTACAAGAGATAGCCCATTGAACAGGACCAGGTGTCGGGTGACGTGGTCGCACTAGCTTGTTCCTGTGCTCATCAATGGACGTCTTTCGACTGGCATGACGATGATAGATCTATCTGTGAGGTAGTTCCGAGTTCGACAGATAAATGAGGGCTAAAATGTTTTTACCCGAATACGGCGAAGCCAAAAGGAAGGGTTATGATTTTAGAAGTCTATGTATGCTAGTTAGGTATGTTTGTATTTACGTATGTTTCTCCGTAATACCTAAACTATTCATCCGATTTTGATGAATAAGGTGTCGATCGATTCGTTATTATGGCCCGGGTAACATAGCTACTAACTGAATAAAAAAAACAAAACCCCGATTTTAATTAGAGCGTGATTGTTCAGTAGTCGGGTTTTTAGTGGTTTATCACAAAAAAAAAAAAACATTTTATAGTTTTTGAGCTAGCCAGTCCAAATTAAATCCAAACAAGGGTTGGGAATGCTTCAGAACGTCACCCATATAAAAATGTGGTCTGGGTTCATTGGACAAGAGTCCCGATAAATTACTTTCGTCTTTGGCAGTATTAAAAAAAGCGAACATTTGAGACCCTAGCACTTATCGTTTGAAGGCACGGTTAGCGCGTGCGATGGACTGTTGCGTTGCGTGTCGCGGGTTCGATCCCCGCACGAAACAAATATTTGTATGGCCTACAAATAGTTTTTCCAGGTCTGGCTGTTCGTGTATGTGAGTTTAAATGTTTGTAAATGCACCCACGATTCAGGAGAAATTCCTAGTGAGGGGCAAAGTTTAAAAAAAAAATCGTGCTGCTAGCGCACCATCGATGCTGCCGCGTACGACAGCACTCCCGCTCTTATTCTTGCTTTATTAAATGAAGAAAATGGGAAAATACGATTCCGTGCTGCTAGACGAAGCAAAAAACTTAATTCATTATCTTTTATATAAAAATAAAATGGAGACTACTGTCTGGGTGCGTTGCAAAATTGTTTTTGTTTAAATGAAAATGAAAAGAGTAAGTTGCAATGCAACAAAAACGCAAATCGAACTAGGAAGGAACACTTTTAACAGGCAATGAACGCCAGCTCCATACAGTCAGTCATGTATCATTTTTTAGTTGAAGCTGGCCTAGAAAAACCTCAATTAGGATGCTCTGTGACAGGAACTTGGATTGTACCCTTACCCAGAGTGCCCAATGCAAAAGATGGCCCTGATACCAAATGTAAATAACAACAACTGTGTGGGGTCATCTTGTGGTAATGATAAGATACATAATTTTTTGCACATTTATTTTCATTTAAATAGCAACTTTTAGTTTCATGTAATATCACTATAGAGTTAAAGACTATGGACTAGGATGTATTGTAATATTTATCAGCAGTTTGCAAACTTTCATTTGAATATTAACAGTAGTTAGGTCTATACACCTAACTACTGTCAATAAATATTTATTGCCAGACTTTAGCTATTTGTCATAAAATAAAACACTAAGATAAGGACTATGAACTACTTCTACACTAATACCTGTATAATTCCTACTTTAATACAACAATACGATAAATAGGTAAGTATTGAAAACATTGAGACACTGAGATTGTAATTTTAATGTAACTGACAGTGTTCAGATTTTATTCTGGCATGTTATGATATACATATATGCTATATATGGTATAGCTAATACAATCTGTCAAATTTCGTTAATAGATTTTCAACTTTATTGTTAAACCATTAGGTTCAAAGTTGATTGGGAAACTATAACAGATTCTGTCAAGACTTATTTTCACACTGGCATGTAATAGTGGTAACAGTCAGACTGTATATGTCTTTAGGCCCTAGAAAAAGCCCTACCCATGACTTCTAGTTCAGTCTTAGTCTTTATCCAACTCCACATACATGTACACTATTAAGTACATAGTTAAAATACGGATAATTATAATAAATCTTTTTTCTGAACCAAAATAGGTAAAAAATAATATAAAGCTTAGATAAAGAAGGTAGTTGTAACAATATTAGATTCTATCAAAGGCAGCAGGAGTTTTATCAATATGCTACTTATACTTAACACTACAATAAATAAATAACATTAGACGCAGCCAAAATATGCCTTTTTCCCCCACATTTTCTAGAAAGCCTTCCCTAGCTGACAAACCAACCACTTGAACCTTAGAGTATATTTACAGCAAGTCAACATACTGCAATTTCAATACAAAATTTCTCTTGAGTTCTAACTGACTCCAAAAGGAAATTAACCACCAATCATTCAATTAAAATTCTATCCTTTCAATACTAAAAATCCATGCTTAAACATGGAGATGCAGACACCAGCCCTATACATATATTGTACAACTTCCTACCTATATAATTTGGCAATTGAGTACATATTGGCATTGCATATTCTAATAAATCATTTTGAGTAAGTTTTGAATTACCAACTCAATATGCTTATTGCTGCAATTGTTTCTACTAGAAGATTATTACAAAAATGCAAGTGCCAGGAATTATTTGGTAAGAACATCAAATATTTCAGAATAATGGTTAATAATGTAATTTTACATGAAGTAAAATATTCATGTTTTTACAACATCAATGCACAACATTCATATTCAATTGAAAATTCACTTTAACAGTGTTCCTGAAGAAATTTTTCAGCAGTTCAGATTTAATCTTCATTGTTTAAATCTTCTGCCACAAATCATCTGACAGATAACAACCACAGAAAGTTCTTCTCACTCTCTTCGCATTCCAAATGGAACTCGTACATATCTTCAAGATGCTCAATGCAGTTCCTGCACATGTAAGGAGGAAGACCATCCTTTGCATGTAGCTGGAAAGAATTTGGGAGTTATTACTGGAAAAAATCATGCACACAAACACAAATCATGCCTGTAATCGAAGAAGGGTTAGGTAGAGATGTACCCATAGTACATCCACTTGCTCTGCAATGGGGTACTGCTGAGCATGAGACCTTGGGTTTGATTCCCAGGTTGGACAAAGTATTGCACCTCTCCAGTTCTGGAGCCATGGCAATTTTGGGCCTCAAATGGGATGAATGAAAGGCAACTGAGCAGCACCAGGGATGTGTGGTGTTAAATAAGAAATGAGTGCATAAAAGGAAGTCTGAAAGTGGTGCCTGTGACTGAAAAGTTATTTGGTGATCGGTTGTCGTGGTATGGGCATGTGATGCAGAGGTATGAGGATAATATAGTGAGGAAAATTTAGAGTATTAATGTAGATGGCTGTAAGAGTCTATAGAGGAAGACCAAAATAATTATGGATGGACTGTGTGAAGGATGGAATAGCTAGAAATGAGATAATTGCTGAGATGACAGAGTAATAGAGAAGTATAAATAAAAATAAAAAATAAAATAAAATCATTTTAATTAGAAATACTACACATAAACAGTCACATTACATACACAAAATTATTAATTCAATTCATTCATGCATTCAAATAAAAGAAGAATGAATGAGTTGAAATGAAGTATGGAAGAAGAAGACATGCTGCGCCGACCCCAAATAAATTGGGATAAGGGCAGGATAAGAATGATGTATATATTTTTTTTTAAATAGAACTTTATGATGTAGACAGCAGTCGCTCTCTGCACAGTATAAATATGGAATATCAAACACTAAATATAGTTCAGAATACTCAGACAGAACATAGGTTATTCGGAAACGGCCTGGCAATAAGATGTAACATACAACATTATCAGTCTATAACATTCCTACTGCTGGCACAGGAGTCCGCCTCTCGAGCTTTCTTTGAGAGGGGTATCTAACATCGAAGTAAGAAAATAAGGTCATCATCTTCATATACCTGCCCTTGTCCAATGTTACTTAGGGTCGGCGCAATACATTTTATGTTAAAAAATAGTGAATTTATCTGTATTATATTATATTGTAGTTACTATATTATTTACCTCAGATTTAGTGCAGTATGCCAGCATATCACAATATAAGGTCTGCCTTTGCACGTAATAAGTGTTGAAAATATCGCAATATCGCACATCTCTACGGAGGCAAATACGACATATTTTTCTATTTGCGGGCCACAGATTTTCTGACTCCATAATTGTAAATACTTTATGTCCGTATAATTATTTCATTTTAGACTGCCGTAACAATCAATATTATTCCGTGAAACAGTACGGAATTAAGAGTACAAATCAAAACAATACTGTTCGCAGAACAATATTGACAAACTGAATGCTGCTGTCAAATAATTATAAAAAAAAAATACGGCCTTTTCCTACACTTACGTTCTGTGAAATCGAAAACTATTTATCTTTAGAGAAAACTATAAACATAATTTATATATGGTTTTCTCTGTCTACGGTCAAATCAAAACACAGAAGTACCAGAACTCCAGCAACACAACCCAGACCTAAAGTAAGGTTGAGAATTTGAGATCCTTATCCTCTTTACAGTTTAGAGAATTAATTTTTCAACGCCACCTGGAGGGAAAGTACTCTCTAATACACAATTTATTTTACAACCAAATACTATATGTAGTGTTTTTCGTGAAACGGAACGCAAACACAAAACGCATCGATTCCGGCAGTGACGTCAAATGCTTTGTGTCAAAGAAACACTTTTAATTGAAAAGTACTTAAACTTTCACTAAGATTTTACTATAATATTGTTATTGCAATTTTTGCATAAATAAAGCACTTACATTATGCTAAAACTATTCTACTAGGGGCAAAAAATTGATTTAAACAAAGCAGATAGAGGTAAGTGACATCAAATGCTATGACATGAATGACCGCGATAGTCATGGACGTTTGTACTGTCGTAGAAAATTCTTTATTCTTTCTTTAAAAAAAAACGTTGCCCCACACTAGGAATTCCTCCTGTATCGTGGGTGCGTTTACAAACATTTAAACACATACACAAACAGCCAGACCCGGAACAACTACCTGTAGATCATACAAATATTTGTTCCGTGCGGGGATCGAACCCGCGACACGCAGCGCAGCAGCCAATCGCTCATGCAGCCACTGCGCCAACCGTGCCGTCGTATTGTAGGGGCTTAATTTTTTTTTTTGGGCGACCAGCAATAGTTGAAATTAACTTTTAATTATTTTCTTGGGTTGATAGTACTGCATAATATTGATTTAAGTGAAAAAAAAAATTACATGCATATTCCCTATTCCAAAAAAATAACACCATGTACTTTATGGCCTCAATCGATAGGGTCAATAATGAGGATCAAATCCCTCTAACAAACAAGATCAATTAAATGAAAGGAAAACCATGAAATCTTCTGAAAGTGTGTGGTTGTTTTTGCTTCGGAGGCGTTTAAGGCAATGGGATGCAATTTTCTGTGTGTGAACGTCAAATTCGCGTAGTATGCTGTGTGTTTACCTCGCCTCCCGCAAAAAGTAGCAGTTCGAAGTTGTCTTCGGCGATTCGCTCTATTGGCATTTCATGGTCAATTTTGTCTGACATTTGGTCATGGAAGGTTCAGTCAATGCCAAGATGAAGTAGACCGACAAATAAAATGAGGGCTTAAACGTTCTTATGGTTGTTTAGCTAGCCAGTCGAAATAAAGCAATGCAAGCGTAGAATCACAGAGTACATTAGACTCGTAGAATGCAAGGCTTGAAAATAGCTCGGGAGGTCGCAAAAAAAAATAATAATCTGTGGTCTGGGGTCCCAGACTATAAGAGGTCATTGAAAAGGAGAGCCCAGGCAGTTTATGAAACGTCTTTCGAAACGTTTCTTCGATTCCGCTATTAGGAACCCCCTGATCGCATCGACCGCCCGGTACGAACCCTCGCGTATCAGCATGATTCGCCATCCGCGATGACCCCATTACCCTCCTCCAGGACAGCAGTAGGCAAACAAGCACACTTCGTAAACCACACAGACACAGACCGCCGAGTTTCCGTCCTCGCCGTCGCAACGCCCCCCTTCAACGAACCCCCCCCCCCCGACCCTTGCCAGAGCCAGCCCGCGATGCTGAGCCGGTAGTTTTAATCCAGCCCCTAAATAATATCATTCAGATCCAGCCTGCCCCTTTGCTGTCCTCCCCAGCGACGCCCTAAGCCGAGGCTCGTACCCCACTGGGGTATTTAGCGAGTGGTCGCTTAGTTTTTAAGTATTATAATGCCCCTGGCTGGAGGCCTTAGATTCATTTTTAAGGCATCCACAGGATTTGCCCGGTTAAGCAGTAGCCAGCCTCAGAGGCTGAACTGCGAGCCATCTCCAAAAAAAAAAAAGAGAGCCCAGGGTGCAACGCGGCAACGTTTAATTTGCAATAAAAAATATAATGTGCTAAGTGTAGTATTATAAACTATTCTAGGGATGTAAACTCCAAACCCTGGTAAAACAAACGAACTACGAAGTGTGGTAAGTTGGTGACTCAAGAACTGGGTACTAGACTGGACCATACAGTTGTGCATTTTCGATACGTGGACTTTTTGTTTCATTATGGTTGTTTGTTTTGCCTACAATAGCAAAAAGCACTCGAGAAATGGTTTGATAACTTTCAGCATCTGAGTGAGCGAGGGTAGTAGCACGCTTTTTCAAAAGACGCTGAAGAACCTCGTCGTTTGGCACGCAAGGTCAGTTTGCACTACAATAAACCTTAATAGTCACTAATTCCGTTTGTTTCGAGCTCTAGCAACTGATAGTTCTGAGCTACAGAAAAGGATCTAGAATAAGCATGGCATGCCGTTCTGCTAGATAGCAAGCCTATTTTTTTTTTTTTTTTTTTTTACCTTTGTTAAATCATCAAATAACCCCTCTCGCTCTGGGCTGAGCAGGAGGGAGTGTCAGACTTTTACTGACTAAAACCCATCCATGTTCCTAGTCCTTTGCCCTTTGTGTTCCAAGGCCGCGGTATCTCTTTCGAACAGTCCCGCAACCCTGGCAGGCATCGGTCCTTACGGACCCCTTCCTGACATAGCAACCCTTAATGGGGCCCTCGCAGGGTGTAAGAGCGAAGCTAGCTTGGTTTTTTTTTGCACTTCGCTCGAATAAGTTAGGTTTTCCTGTGACAGTTCATACCTACAGTATATTTAAATAACCAAGTAGGAAGATGTAACTTCAACCTCTATAAGGGGCCACCGCACCGTCACAAACTATGTTCCACCTCATGTCCTGACCTATGTAGGGCAACTCAGAATGATAATAATTATATACTACATACGTGGTAACCGTTTCCGCGTCGGTGTCCCTTTTACCCCGTATAAAATTGTCAAATACAAAAACCGTGAGTCATCTAGTGGTAATGAAAACACAACATAATTAAGCACATTCATTTTTTTAATTTAAATACAACTTTTGGTTTCATAATACATTTAATAGAGTAAACAACTATGACTAGGATGTATTGTAATAATTATCAGCAGGTTGCAACAAGCTCAAATTGAATTTTTACAGTGCTTTTAGTAATTTAAGCAAAAAAAAAATATCGATAACAACATAATTAATTAATTATTGAGGACCTCGTGTCTCACAACAACAACAACAACAGCCGATTGGTCAGTGGATGGGTGACCACCCATTTCATACCGAGTTTAGGTACTCCGTACCTACCTCGGAAAGCACGTTAAACCGTTGGTCCCGGCTGTTATTTGTAGATCTTTGACAGTCGTTACAGGTAGTCAGTGGCCCGAAAGTCTGACAACCAGTATTACCAAGGGATATCGTATTACACTAACTGGGTTGTGGAGGTCAGAGATGCAGCCGCTCTATGTAAAATTCTGGTATTCAGCTGCATCCGGCTTGACTGGAATCCCAACATAGTTGAAAGAAGACTAGGCAAATGATGAGATATTTATTGCCAGACTTGGGTCTTATGGCAATCATTCTTAACTAAATGCTTAAATGCAACCAGCTATTTATCATAATAAATACACTAACTACTTCTACACTAATACCTGTATAATTTCTACTTATTACATGTGAATAAATATTGAGAACATTGAGATTGTATATAATATGACTGAAATTGTTCAGATTTTTTTTTCTGGCATGTCAATATGTAGGTATCATCACACCAAAATGAATCTGCTCACTTTTAAAACAAAATCCCGTGTACACGATATCCACATCTGTTCACCACCCTTACTACTATTGGTCAGCACAAAGAGAGTGTGGACCCATAGTAGAAAAACAATAAAAAACATGCGACCTTTTTACATTATCTTTTGTTTTACAAAAATTCTCAGGCTCTGTTTCAATTCTGACTAATAGGAATAACACAAAAAAGGACCAATGAAGAGAAAGTTTTTAACTAAGCGGTTCGGTAGCGGCCGGATGCTGCAAGCAAAAATAGTCCGTAAGGTGATCAGATTCATTTTGGGTCGATTATACATTAAGCTGTACATTTTTATCCGATGGAAATTTGGATCAATCAGATTCAGAACCCCATATCATATTAATGTCAGAACATTAACAGTGTCTGTTGTCAAGACTACTTTCATACTGGCATGTAACAAACAATACTGTCAACAGTCAAACTGTTTATGCCTCTAGGCCCTAGAAGAAAAATTCCTACCCATGACTCCTAGTTCAGTCTTTCCAACTCCACCTCGTCCATATTAAGCCACCAAGTATTAAGTCCATCGTTAAAATATGAATATAATAATAATCTTTTTTAACATAATATCACTGTAATTCCCGAACGGTTAAGCAGAGGTGTACCTAATAGTACATCCGCATTTTGCCAGTTATGTTTAAGTCCCATGTAATAGGGGGCGAGCCTATTGCCATCAACCGGGCACAAATCCGGACTCCGTGGCTGCTACTGAGAAATTCCTGATGGAAAAACCCAATAACAATTTGCCTAACCCGGGAATCAAACCCAGGACCTCATGCTCAGCAGTTGCTATTGGGACTACTAGCCAATGTGGCAGTCAGATCAGATAAATCTGTTTTCTGAATCAAAATAGGTAAAATACAATATGAAGCTTAGTTAAAGAATGTAGGTGTAACAATATTATATGCCTGTACTAAGATAATCTTGAATCAAAGGCGGAAAGAGTTCTAACGATAATCTACTTATACTTAACACAACAGTATTTAAAATTACAACAAACAAACAACAAAATATACCTGTTTCCCCACATTTTTCAGAAAGCCTACCCTAGCTGACAAACCAACCATTTGCACATTAGAGAATATTTACCACAAGTCAACATACTGCAATTTCATTACAAAACTTCCCTTTTCAGTTCTAACTTTGACTCAAAAAGAGTACAATAACCACTAACCAGTAATCATTCAACTTCAAACCTATCCATTCAATTCTTAAAATCGGTACATATTGGCATTGCACATTCTAATAAATCATTTTGAGTGAGTTTGGAATTACTTGATAATTATGCTTATTGCTACTATTTTTTCTACTAGATAATTATAACATAAATGCAAGTGCAAGGAATTATATGGTAAGAACATTGACTATTTCAGAATAATCGTAATTTTACAAGAAGTAAAATATTCATATTTCCACAACATCAATGTACAACATTCATATTCAATTGAAAATTCACTGTAACAGTGTTCCTCAAGAAATTTTTTAACAGTTCCGGTTTAATTTCCATTGGTTATCTCGTCTGCTACAACTCAACTCACAGTCAACAACCGCTGAAAGTTTCTGTCGACCTTTCTGCATTCCAAATAGAACTCCATGATATCTTCAAGATGCATAATGCAGTTCCTGCACATGTATGGCGGAAGACCATCTTTTGCATGTATCTGGAAAGAAATTGGAATTATTACTGGAAATAATCATGCACAAAAACGCAAATCATGCCTGTAATCCAAGGGTTAGGTAGAGATGTACCTATAGTACATCCACTTGTTCTGTTATGGTTGCAAAGCACTACTGCTGATAATGAGGTTGTGGGTTTGATTCCCTAGTTGGGGAAAGTATTACACCTATATGAATTATTAGAAAAAACTATTGCTAGTTTTTGCTAAATTGTTTGTTGTAAGCCCGGGCAGGTTGCCCTGCCCAGGCTTCGCACGAGTGCAATGTTATACATATAAACCATCCTCTTGACTCCATCTATTAAAAAAAACCGCATCAAGTATGTTTTCCAAGACGCACAATTTTGTTACGCTACCAACGTATAATGTTTAGCGATCATTTGGAACCAAATCAATGCATTTATTAATTAGCAATTTTGAAAGCTTGAAGTGTTTATACAATGCAAACATTGCTGTGCGCAACTTTCTACCAACACCTTGTTTTTTAACTAAGCATACATAGGGACAGACAGCGGGAAGCGACTTTGTTTTTTATTATGTGGTGATAATATAATATATACTAGAAGCTTTATGATGTACAGCAGGTGTTCTGCACAATAAATTCAGAGATTCAATTACTGAATATAGTTCGAAGTCTCAAACATAGAACATGGTTATTCGGGAAAGGACAAGCAATAAGATGTAACATATTCAGCTTTTAACGTTCCTACAGGGCTCTTCTCCCAGTGAAGCAGAAACTTTATGAGAGGCGTATACAACATATAAGTAAGAAAATGAGCTAACGCGATAAATTGCTCTAAAAATAATAGTGAATAAATATTATGAAGATAAATGTAAGTATAAAATGTTATTATGTAAATAATATTATTTACCTCAGATCTAGTGCAGTGTGCCAACATATCACTATATAAGATTTGCATATCCTTTCTTTCCCATGACACGTAAAAAGTGTTGAAAATATCGCAACATCGCACATTTTTGCGGAGGCAAATACGACATATTACTTTATTTGCGGGCCACTGATTTTCTGACTCCATAATTGTAAATACTGTATATATAATGTACTCTGTGATATTGTATTCGTTAGTATAATATACTGCCGGGAGAATTAATTCCGTACGGAATTACGAGTATTTAAAACAAATAAACTGGTCGCAGAACAAAATATAGTATTGACAAACTGAATGCTGTTGTCAAATCAAAACACAGATGTGAGTTTGGGACAAAAGAGTAGAACTAGTAGAATAATTATTAATTTATTATTTAAATGAACAGGTTTGAAAATTTGAGATCTCACCACTAATCACTGACGTTGGTTCGTGATAACTACTGATTACGATTTGATTGATTTTAAATTCCATAGACTCCTAAATTGGAATTTACGACTAGTGTCGTCGCGTTGATTTACGTAGTTGCTCGATTTGCTGCAGTCGGTTGCATAGTGCAGTGACAGCGAGGTTCCAATTTCACGAACACGCGACACAGAACAGAAAAAACAAACATTGTTTCTTCTGTTCCGTGGTGGCAGAGCTGTTTGTGTTCCATGTTTGTAAAGAAAGATGTCTGTCAAATCCAGTACACTCCATTATGCTTTAAATTGGTATAAATTGTATTGCTCTTGTTGCTTATTTACGGAGATGCGGCGCATTGTGCGGCGCGGCCGCTTTCAATTCAAACATAATGGCGATGTTTAGGAGACTTATGAGAGCATTTATGGATAAGCGATATTACACGCGTTTGCTTGAAATCCAGTGTTGCCCGCAGATGACACCGCGCCGTGGTCAACGCGACGCGGCGCGGCGTGAGGCTTGACCGATTTCAGTCTCATCTACTACACGTCAACAGATGGATCTGCAGAAGTCATCGTCGGATGCGTCCGCCGACGTAAAGAGGGGATAATTTGCGCGTCTTTTGTAGGTATTTGACGTCCGCAGATGCGTCCGCCTCGAATCCGATTGTGGTCGGTTTTTGTGGCACGGATCAAAGGGTTTCGGCGCGAACGTCCGGCGTCTGTCCAAGTGTCCACACGTCTGACGACGCATCAGTTTAATCGGAGTTGCGATTGAGAGTGCACGCTTGCTTCTTGTGGTTTCATTCTTATCCAACTTTGCACAGCATTCGTAAGAACGCTTGAAATGGCTAACAAAATGAGCACCGAGGAAACTTTTAAGTTTCTTAAGTTATATCAAGCTGAAAACTGTTTATGGAACCCTAAAAATAAATAATAATTATTTACCTATTTCAATTAATTAATTCTATTGAGGCTACTGTAAAATAAATAAATAAATAGCTGCGCCTGCGGCAGCTACGGTCTCAAAATCCAGTTTTAGGGTGCCGTAGCCGAATGGCAAAAGACTGAACCCTTATAGATTCGTCATGTCTATCTGTCTATCTGTGTATCTATCCGTGTATGTCACAGCCACTTTATTCCGAAACTTAGTAGGTAGATGTAGTCTGTAAATCGCTTTACAATTTTTATACAAACATTAAAAAAAAGATTAAGATGGGCTCCCCATACATGGAACGGAAAGTTTTTTTTTTAGCCTATTTTTGTGTCCCACTGCTGGGCAAAGGCCTCCCCTTTCTCATTCCAAACCTCTCTGTCCTGTGCAATATCTGGCCATGTTCGCCCGCAACGAGATCAGATCGTCACACCACCTTCGCCACGGTCTACCTCGACGGTGATTTCCTCCGACAGGCATCCAGGAACTGCATGATTTTTTTTTTTTTCCGTCAAACCTGTACGTGCCGGGTGTCTATAGATAGGTAGAATCAAAACCTACGAGTATAGGGTAAAAACTTCCCGTTAACCTAGAATCATGAAAGACAAGAATCACTACATAAATACCACACCACACACTTACAGCACATGTAAAGGAAAACATCAGATAACCGTAAATATGTATTTTAATAACAAAATACCTACTTACAAGCTTATACGGAACCCTCAGCTGTACCCTCAGTACGCGAGTCCAACCCGCAATTGGCCGGTTTTTTTTTTTGGAATGTACCGAAAGTGTTCCAAGTCGAAAGTCCGAGTTCAAGGTGTGCCAACGTGCCATGAAGCGCAGTATCCTAGACGTTAAACTAATCGGTAATATCAGGCCTGGACTGGGACCCGAAAGCAGTCCGGGCATTTTAGAGACGGTCGGCCCTAAACTCTCCAGACAAAGGAAAACTACTAATGTAAATTGTAATTGTTGAATCAAGCGAAGAAAACATTTTAAATAGAATGTTAGGCTGAAATGCTAGTCTGCGACTTTGATAAAGAAGAGACTCGAAACTAAAAGAATAGCGATGATGTCGAATACGGGCATGGCCAGCTTTTGAGCCACGGAGGGGCAGAAAGGTGCGAGTAAAAACAGATTTGATTTGTTAGGGTTAAGTTTACTAGTTGCAGATGCAGCTGAAGTTCTTCTAAGAATCTAAAAAACTTGATTAAATAGAAGTAGAAGTTACTATAATTTTGCAGACTTTTCAACAAACTAACAAAAAATTGAGCTCTTCACTCCAAAGATGTTAGCTTTTCTTTAGTCCTTTTATTCAGAAATAGATGTTACGTAATCGACTTAGGGAGACAATTTTAAAAACAAAAAGAAGTAAGGTTCCATGAGCGAGCTCCGAAATTTTAACACCCAACCTTGGACAGGTTAGAATTGTTTCGACCCTTTATAAAAGAGTTACTTGGTTGACCCTACATTCTTGAGGAAGTAGCCTGCAAGAGTGAGCGAAGCGAGCTCGAAATTTTTTTACCTTGACTTGGACAGTTTACTTAGACTTAAAAGATAGACAATTTAAAGATCGAAGAGAAAGTAGGTTGCTTGCAAGAGCGAGCGAAGCGAGCTCGAAAACTTTTACATCTTGCTTCGAATAAATTGAGATTTTAATAATATGACGGGACGGGACGTGTGCGGACCGTGCCCTCAAAAAAATATCGATGTTTACATTTTATATTAACTCGTTCACACACGTCCATGCCCGGGCCGGCGATGAAGCTTCAGTGCCTACATACTATACCGGGCACGGCCCTGATATGTGTGGATAGACCTTAAGGCCTCAGGGCAAGGGTCTTCTAATTTATTTCAGCCTCCCATACCGTTCGATCATGAAAAAATAAAAATATTGAGGCTCTTGGTGGTACCATTGTTACAGATATAGTACAAGAGTAAATTGAATTAGGTCCTCGACTAGACGGTAGAGGACGTTATTTTAATCGATGTATTGCGATGTTTTTTTTTAAATAGCAAAAGAAAGTCGACCGCCAATCGGCCACACCGGACCATCGGGCATTTGCCAGATTTGCCCGTATGGCCAGTCCGGGCCTGGGTCATATACGCAACACTACACTGCGCTCCAAAACACAAATTACTGACGTTGCTCAAAAAGCCGCTAAGCTGAAGTGGGACTGGACTGGCCATGTCTGCCTTAAGCCTGACGAGCTATGGGCCAAAATAACCTCGTTGTGGAGCCCTGACACAAAAACAACGCGGTAGAGCTCAAAGGAGATGGCGAGACGAGCTGGGCAGAACCAACGACCAGAGGTCCACGCCCTGGGTTTAAAGATTTGTAGGTCATGGGGGAGGCCTTTGCCCAGCTTTCAGCTAGTAACTGAAAGTGAAGACATTTAAATATACATATTGACATTTTTAGATAATTCTATCGATCCTGTTGGATTTGACACTTTTTACTCTTGAATGTTTGTGGCCATATTTTTACCGCACGAGCGGTTTATTGCGATTGCGACAGATTCGCAGTATTATAGGTACCCTATAATTCCACCGATGGCCGAATTTGTGTAGCTCACAAATTAACTAGAACTATATAAAAGTAGCGTGCTGTGTGAGCTCGTGTTATATAACGCAAAGGCCAGCTAAAATGCGAAGTCCATTCGCTGATTGTTGTCTACAATTGATTTAAAAAAAAAACTTGACCATAGTAGTTTGCTTTTGTTAGTCGATTAATCGGTCCAGACTACCTTTTTAATTAAGTGGTTTTGTTACCTGTGGAATGAAAGAATTTCGTAAAATGTCGGAGAACCGGGTCAATTCGTGATTGATAACAGTTTAGAAACAAAAATAGTGGTACTTTTCAAGAAAATAGCATCAAGTGTATGAATTAAAAGTGTTCTGTTAAGTAAAGTTAAAAATGTCTGCTCTTCAGAAGACTATAATGAAAAGCAAATTGCCGCCAAGATGTCCCAGAACTTCTGGCGTATCAAAGTAAGAAAGGGACCTAGATTAATGGGAAATAACTGTACTACTAAAACAGCGTTATCTAAAACATGAATTAAATTCATTACATTATCATATTATTACCAAATATCAAAGACATGGCTGCTACTCTGCTACGTTGTAAATTTCAGATTTTAATCATACGTGCATTGTTTTCAAACATTCGCATCATGCGTGCACAATCAAGTTTGTTTTACTTACACGGTTAGCGTATATCCATTCAACTTGTATTTCCAACATATAGATAAATATTGTGAACATAAATATGATTATAATTCCTGTTGTTTTTCAAGCATAAATGTTTTTAAAACAAACTTTCCGAGCGCAGCCGCGGGAAAAAGTATGATAATCAACCATAAGCGCGTCCACAGTATAAATTTGCATGTGACAGCGCCTTCTTTCGTAGTACTGGATTTCCTTGTTCAGGTGTTCTGATGTGCATTTACCATACTTATTCATTTTCTTTCAGGATGGCACCTTATGGAGCAGGTCGTCGTAAGGACTACACTCCATTGTCATGGAAGGAGTATTTCCACAGGACTGTGGATGTGGAGACAGATGGTGGAAGGTTCAGGGTGTACCTATCTCCAGAGCCTGATCATCCAGACAGGCCTAGGATAGTGACCCTTCATGGAGGCGGGTATTCGGGACTCAGTTGGGCTCTGTTTACAGTAAGTGTATTGTTGCTTCAGTTCAAAGAAACTTGTTAATTTTCAATAAAAAGCAACACATTTTTTTTTTTTATACTTCCTCTTCAGCGTAAACTAGCTAATCCAATTGTTACTGTTGATATGTTGACCTTTGGTTGCACACGGATTTACTCTTTACAATGCTGGAATTTCTTTTAAACAATCAAAAGGTTTTTTATTGTGTTGAAACTTAGAAGAGAGTAAATACAAACCTGGTTGTTTGAGCTATACCCTACTTACTTCATACTGATGACCTTGCATGTTATCACCACTTTATCTGGTGAGACAGGAGCAGAATGCTTCTTTCTTCTTATTCTTCCGTTCTTTATTCCAGGAGGAGATCACAAACATGATTCACTGTCAGGTGGTATCGGTTGACATCAGGGGTCACGGGGAAACCAAGGCCGACGATCCTGATGACCTCAGCATTGAAACACTTGTGCAGTGAGTATTATCATAATTATTTAAGTATAGTTATTATTATGTACTTGCTTCGGCAGTACATATGTATACTAAGTATAGTTATTAACAGCTTTCCACAATCTACCTTGTCGTGTCCTAAGCTTCTCTATCGAGATATAAGACGCTTAGGCATTGTCTGGAAAGGCTAAACTGGGCTGGGTAGAAGGGAAAAGCGCAAGGCAGAGCACTGGCAAGGTGGTCATGCGTGATCTAAAAAGCTGTTGGAGGCAGCGCTGGGAGGCAGGTCTCCTGCAGTGTAGACAACATAGCCTGCAGATGTGTCTGTGGTTGGACTGTTAACTCTGCTTCTGTTGTCTCTCGGCAACTATTTCATTAAATATCTATAAAACAGCAAAATAATTCATCTTTCAAATCAAATGTGTAGCATTTGTGTCTACAGGTTAAAAAAATATTATATTACAAAGTTGATTACATTTTATGACTAATGACTTTTGCACAGTTGCTATGAACTATTTGCATTATACTTTTTCTTGATTAGATAAATATTTAAATAAAGTAGGTATGGTATGGCTGCTTCATTATACCTACAATATTTCAGTTTAAGTAATTATTGTGTCAAGCTTTTTGGCAAGGGACCAAGCTTTCTTTTAATTATAATAATTAATATGATAAAATCTCCAATATGCCACATTTGTAAATCAAAATAATTTTTCTCATGAGTTATGTTGATAATGTTTATAAATGCACACCGCTACGATTCTTAGTATAATGAAACTCGCACGCTACGTAGCCACAACATTGATTGGCAGGAATTTGGATATGACCATTGACCAGAATCTGTCTGGTTGTCATTCAAACATTCATCTTGAAGCACATCCTCATGTGGGCAAGATTCAGATAGAAATTGTGGAGAGAGGTTGAGAGGGATAACCTACGGTGATACTACTGGTATGCGATGAAAATGTATGAGAACTTTTCCGCAAGGCCAAGGGTTAGACCCCACTTTGGTAAGACTCAAGCTCACACCACACTAACCAAATTTTAATTTTCCAGTGACATAGAACAAGTCTTGCACAAGCTGTTCTCAGATGGTATCCCGCCACTGATCCTAGTGGGTCACTCCATGGGCGGCGCGGTCGCGGTACGCGTCGCGCTGCAGCCCTCGCTGGAGCACGCCATACATGGCATCGCTGTTATCGACGTAGTAGAAGGCAAGTACATCTTACAATATTATTATGAGGAGGATATACCATTATGCATTATTCTCCGTAAGATTTGTGGGAGAACCAAGGCACAAAGTGTGATGATGTGGCCGGAAAGTTCTGGAGTTGCGATAATATCTATACGTAGCTCATCAACACTGAGAAACAAATTGCTGTGGTAGGTGATCCACATGGGTACTAGAGTGTAACAAATAATATTGTTTCGAATGGTACTATATATACCGAGATATTTTGCATTGGAAAATTAGTAAAAACAAAAAAAGACTACCTAAGAATATAAATATGTGTTGTGCTTCTTTATGCATCAATTTTGTCCCAGCAGCCTAAAAAGAGCTTTTTCAGGTGAAGGGAACTAATCAGTATTTTGTATAACAGGAACAGCTATGGATGCGCTGGCCAGCATGCAGAGCTTCTTGAGGAGTAGACCCACACACTTCAAGAGCATTGAACATGCTATAGAGTGGTGGTAAGGAAAAATCACAGCTTTTAAAAACTAATTTATAAAACTGCATTCTTTGATGCAAAAATCTTTTCTTTCTTTTCCAGTGTCCGAAGTGGCCAAGTGCGTAATGTGGAGTCAGCTAAAGTGTCAATGCCCAGTCAGATTGTTAAGTAAGTTTAATTATCAAGATTTTTGACATTAATTTGTGTTGAGGATAGTTGTTAAATGATGCTACTCAACTTGTTTGAAGTATAATCAATGAACTAGTATATTCAATAAAAGTGAGACGGCACATTACATTTATAATGGAAGCGCGATCGCGACATAAAAATGTACGTATTAGACCGGTGTCTATTGCCGACTAATGTTCGAGCCGGCGTCCGGCCCTCCGCGCGTTGCTTCCGTCGCTTCGTTTAGAAATCGAGCGCGCTTATGGGTGGGTTCATTTTGTATCAAATCTTATCACCTTTTCATTTGTATGCAGCTTCTCAATATAATGTCTGTACATTATCATCATCTGCCTAGCCTTTTCCCAACTACGTTAGGGTCGGCTTCCAGTCTAACCGGGTGCAGCTGATTACCAGTATTTTACATGGACCGACTGCTCTGACCTCCACAACCCAGTTAGTACTGGGTAATACGATACCCTTTGGTAAGACTGGCTGTCGAGAGTTTCGAGCAACTGACTACCTGTAATATACTGTCTGATTTTCTTTTAAATAACAAAGGTACTTGTTGTCATAGCTAGCATGGTTGTTATTAATATTTCTCTGTAATTTTCAGTTGCGATACCGATCTCCTAGCCACAAATGAGGTGGAAACCTACACGTCCGTATCAGACGAATCGGTGCCGATGCCGACGCGGCACGAGTCTCTCGCTGACTGCATTGCCGAAGAGGACGACGAGGCCGAGGTAGAGGCTGACGCCGACATCGAGCCCGAACCGGAGCCCGAAATGTACGCCAAGCCCACAGCTCTAGGCGATGGGATTGCTAGCATGAAGTGAGTCATTATCTGCCTTAATTTTTGTCAACGATGTTGGTGGTGGCTTCCAGTTTTACCGCATGCATCTGAATACCAGTATTTTAGTATTTTACATGGAGTTACTGCTTATTTACCCAACTACAGCGAAGCAAAAAAAGCGGGTTATGATTTTTAGCCTCCACAATCCAGCCACTCGTAACTACCGGGTAATACAATACCTTTGTAAGACCGTCAGAAGTTCGGGTTCTTGACTTGGTTATTCCTAAGTAACAACAGTCAAAGATCTACCAATGATAGCCTACTCAGGGATCAACAGCATGCTTTAAACGTGCTTTTTGTGAGGCAGAGTGGTGTCTGTATGAAATGTCACCCATCTACGGTATGGCCGCGGTAAGCATAACATACAGTTACAAGTATCTGGATGTTTTCATTATTTTCGGCCTCACCAATTCCGTTTGTATTTACGATTTACTTGATCAATTTACCCTATTTTTGAACTTAACCTTTTGAACGCTATTGTCACATATACGTGACAAGCAAGCGACACAAATATCTAACGAAATGGTAGCTGATATTGTGGCTTGGCGTGAAGGGCACGCGCGTCCGTTTAAGCTCTGGCGTTCAAAAGGTTACCTAATAATACCTTCTTCTAGAAGCAGACTCCCACATAGTTGGGAAAAGGCTAGGCAGAGGTTCATGATGAATATATGTTCTTCGTTATTTCCAGATACAAATGGCGCATCGACCTATCCAAGACAGAGCGCCACTGGTCGGGTTGGTTCCGCGGACTATCGGCCGCCTTCCTGGGAGTCCGCGCGCCGCGTCTGCTGCTACTGGCCTCTATCGACGGGCTGGACCGAGAGCTTACTGTGGGACAGATGCAGGGTCAGTATCCTAGCATAAACCCGATGATTCCCGATGTCTACCAATTTTTAAAAATTGTATTTCTACCACTAGTGGACAAACTGAAAGTGGAGCTGTCTACCACTAGTGGACAAACCGAAAGTGGACACCGAGAATCATCACATAAATCAGCCTATGACATTCTTACCCTAGCACTTTACTGGAACTCAGGTCACGCAGGCCCTCTGAGGAGTGCGCTGTAGTTCGTCACGCAATGTGTGTGATAAATGTCATGTGAAATGTGTTGGAGTTTTTGGTGCTAGGACAAATCGGTGTTTTCATCGTTTTGGTGATACATTTATACAACGAAATGAACGCCCCGAGCAGGCGCGCACTTCTATTTGTATATTTAGCAAAGACATTCAAATAATTAGGAGCGATAGACAGGACAAGGTGTTGAAAAGAGTGTCCATGGAGTTTCTTGCCCATTCTTCTCCATAGAGATCTACGCTTTGGAATGGGCAACTACAGTACTTTCACAAGTTATTATGCCTTGTGTCTGTAGCTTCGCCTTCTTTGTTTTTCTAACTTTCAAAAGTGCCAGTTATGGTCTAATTGAAATAAATGCTTTGAGTTTGAGTTTGACAAGACGAAAAAAATCGTTATCCAATTGTTGTTACTAAGAAGCGGTTTGGCAGGTAGAATTCTTGTGTCAAAATCTAAAATGTTTGGGATCGAATTTTTTGTAAGAAAATATTCCGAATGTTTTAGTCTCTTTGTGTACTTAGTTCCACTTCACTATTCGCATCCACTACCGTGATACTAAATGTATGGCAGTAAGTTTAGTTTCTGTTCCCAAGTAATGCTGATATCGTGTGTTCACAGGTAAATTCCAGATGCAAGTTCTAACGCGATGTGGACATGCTGTACATGAAGATACTCCTGGCGAGGTGAGCTATAAAAATATACATTACCAACCATTATTTTCTGATGAAAGTCGATCCAGCTTCAGTAAAATATTGCCCTGCGCTTCTTTTCTGTTACATAGGTAGTCAGTGGCCCAAAAAGTCTGAAAACTAGTCTTTCCAAGGGGTATCGTATGACCCATTACTAACTGGGTTGTGGAGGTCAGACAGGCAGTTGCTTCATGTAAAATACTGGTATTCAGATGCATCCGGTTAGACTGCAAGCTGACCCCAACATTTATTTATTTATTTATTATTCACAAAATCCACAGCTCTTTACAATTTTGTCTTAAACTATATAAACTAATCCTACAGCCAATTAAGGATTTACAATTTAATAGCTATACAAAACATTGCTAAGAGTGTGAGTGTGTAACAGCGTGAATGAGTGTGTAGGAGTGTGCACGAAGAGTTGCAAATGTGTTTGGGTAAGTCATAGTGGTGTGTGGTGATTGTCTGTATACCTTCTGTTTAAATTATATTTATTTAGTAACACCATAGTTAACATAGAACAACACAGTGAACATAGTTGGGAAAAAGGCTAGGCGGATGATGACTTAATACTGTTACATCAAGATGATCAGATCTAGGCTACGAAATTATTGCTCTCACTATGATTTTAATATGTCACAGCTATTTGTGTTATTATCAACTATTTCTTGTCTTTTTTTAACATACCATCACGCCTATAATCCCCGAAAGATTAGGCAGAGGTACCTATTAGCACACTTACGTTTCGCAAGTTATGGTTATTTTAAAGTCCCATATAATTGATGGCGATCCTATTACCATCAACCGGGCACAAATCCAGACCGCTACTGAGAAATTCTGACACTTTGCCCGGCCTGATAATCGAACCCAAGAGTTCGTGGTTAACAGTAGCGCTAGACAAAAGCGGCGGCCAGTTGTTTTGTTTATTTTCATTTATTTTTGTTTTCCAGGTCGCACGGGTAGTAGCGTCGTTCGCGCTCCGGCATCGGCTCACTGCCGCCACTGAGAACGGCGAACAGATGCAACTCGTGCACGGCAGCATGCCTGGCTGCTGAACTGTATACATTCACTACGTAATGCTCATTATAACTTGGCTTTATTGAAAGTAAGGAACGAATTAGATTTAGAGAGGCAGCGCACATAGCAGTTCTCTTTGCTAATGGAAAATTAAGGAATTAACTACCGGTTTCTGAACATCTTTAAATTTTTTAGCACCATTGCCAAACAAACACAAAATTAAAACATTTATTTCAATTAAATCACTTTTGAATTGTCAAAGTAAGTCACAATTAAAAACAAAAAGATGAAGCCACAGTCTCACTCATGAAGGCATAATAACTGTAAGAGTACTGTCGTTGCTCATTCCAAAGTGTAGGTCTCTATGGAGAAGAAGGGGCAAGAAACTCCATGGACACTCTTTTAATAAAAAAAAATACAAATTCGGGTTCGCTTTTGACCATTGTGTCGCTACATATTTGAACATGTAGCAAAGACAATCGAATCTGTACAAAAAAATAAGGGATTTAGTTGACGGCCTAGTGCTCACTAGCGGGATGTTGAGCATGATGTCCTGGGATCGATTCCCAGGTCGAGCAAAGTGTTATTGGATTTTTCCATCAGGAATTTCTCAGTAGGAGCTACGGAATCTGGATTTGTGCCCGGTTGATGGCAATATGCCATGTCCAGGGTATTGTAATGTGGGTGTACTTCTTAGTTACACCTCTGCCTATCCCTTCGGAGATTACAAGGCGTGATGTTCATTTATGGTTTTGATTCCAACCATCAAACTTTTTTTTTATTATTTTCATTAACTTTCACAATCAGGGTTCCAGAAACCGGGGCTTTTATTCTGAAGTTTTATATTCGCAAGTCAAGTTATAATGCGCAGTATATAGCTCACTCTTAAATGACAACTGACCAAATGTAATTAATTATGATTGTTTTATTGAGAATTCTATTGAAATCGCTGATTAGGTTGTGTATTATTTTGATGAGGAATTAGTTCTAAACATGGGCTTACAAAGGTTGTTGAAAATAGTGCTTTTATAGATTATAAAAGGAGGGTTGTGTATTTTAGCATTATTTGTACCTTAGTTGCCTTTTAGTTCAAAGTTCTTTTAGTTTAATCATCTATATTCTATAGTATAGGTGATTGATTAGATTCTATAAGATGATGATTGATTAGATGCTATAGATTCTACAGTTTATAGGGTGTAAGCGTATATCTAGCGTCTATGAGAACCGGTACAAGAAATTATTTCAGGCACGTTATGGGAAACCAATAAATTTGATATGTTTTTTTTCCTCATACGCAATGGATCGTTACCGTGGTAAAACGCACGGCGCGAACGGCAAGCGCGACGATAAGTTCCGGTGGAATATGATTTTAAATATGGAGTTGAATGCATCCTGTCATTTTGCGGAGGGCTGTTCCTTACACCCTGTAGATGATTTATTAGCCGTTGGCATCGCTTAAATTTAAGTTGTAGTTTGTTTCTAAGTAATTAAGTTAGCAATACTACAAAAAAATGGCCAAGGGCTATGGTTAGCAAATTACGAGACGAAAATGAGGAGACGCACTTGAAAGAATGGCGAAAATGGCTTGTCAAAGATTAGAAATGAATCATTTCAATATGTGGCGTAGTGGGGGGGGGAGCAATGGCAATTGATAGAAAGCAGCTAAAATTAGTATTTTGTAACTGGAATGGTTGTTGTTTAATAGCAATAGACTCGCCTATTACATGGGAATGGTGAAATTTAGGTGCACTATTCACCTCTGCCGACCTTTCGTGCATAACAAGCGTGATATTATATTGATGGTTGTAGTGATTTCAAAAGAATTCTCTTTAAAATAATCAATGAAGGAGACAACAATATTTTAAATAAGTCTGAACGTTTGAAGTACTTACCGTTTTATTTCGTGTAAGTTTTCAAGAATGATGAATTAACAATATTACTCTTTATCTAACATATTGACTGGCCAGAGCTGGATTATTGATAAATTAAAAGCAGCTGGTCTATGTGGATGAAAAACAATGATGTATTTACATTGGTCGAGTAATTAAGAGGGCACTAAAGTACTTACATTAAAATTACTGGCATCATGTAAAACATTTGGCTTTTAGAACCTAGAGCAGGTTGCACCATACTCCGTTAGTTATTAATGTCCTGTTAAAAATTTTGGTGAAACTGCGCCTTTGCTTAAATAGTGAAAACATAAATTAAATAAATTCAATGCCTCTGCTACCGCCCGTTATTTGCTCAACCGATGTAATGCATCCTTAAAAAATATTATTTATCAATGAACGAAAATATTTTTTGAAACTAGTTACAAAAATAAAAATACTTCTTTTAATCTTAAGCTTCGCTCACAGTGAGACTTTAGTTTTTAACCCCTTATACTTTTAATTTGAGAAATTACGTATTTTTAAGAAAAAAATCTCCTTTTCATTTAAGTAATTAACTTTTATATCGCTACGATTGTGTATGCACGTTGGCTCAAATGTTCCCAAAGTCTCTCAAGGACTATGTTCAAATAAGTTCATTTAAATTAATTATGCATAGTACTAGTTTTGCATTCGGCTCCGCTCGCTTGGGGGTCAAATATCATCCCATGGACCCATGGTACTATCGGGATAAGAAGTATCAAGTCGTAACCCTAGTTCAACCCCGGGTAAATTGCATTAAAATAAGTCCAGCAGTAAGGGGTGTAAAGCTGTGCTAAACAAAGAAACTCACTTTCATATTCTTCTTTATCGTGTGGTTAGTGCCTAATCTGGTGTCAGAGTTTTTATGCCGCCCATGGGCCTCTGACTTGGCTCTTGGTTGGTTGGTTGGTTCTTAATTTCACATTTATAACTTTGGTCAAGGTTATGGTTATTTATACGACATAATACGTCTTGTTCTATTGGTGAATGTGTGTAAGAATGTTCTGGATCTGTAGGATTGAAAACGGCAGGGCAAGGCTTTCTCCTTGAGCGCGCCTCAAAGAGAGTCAGCAAACAGGAAGGGGTCCGAAAGGACCGATGCCTGCCAGGGTTGCGGGACTGTTCGAAAGAGATACCGCGGCCCTGGAACACAAAGGTCAAAGGAAGGAACATGGATGGGTTTTAGTCAGTAAAAGTCTGACAGTCCCTCCTGCTCAGCCCAGAGCGGGAGGGGTTATTTGATGATTTCCCATTCGGAAAAAAAAAAATGTATCGAATCAGTTTTAATTTAGTTTTTCTTGAAGATTTGACCGTCGATTACAAGTAAAAGAAATTTTAATGGTTGCCTTGTCTCAACGTAATGATGTAAAAGTTAAAAAGCCCCTTTATTCGTTTCATTGTATTCACTTCGTAACATCGATCTCAAAATCAGAATAATTAGCTTATGTTTGGACTAAAGGTAACAAAGTAGTGGAAAGTCGCGTAAAATTACTGAATACGTTTTCAAAATAGTATTAAAAACATCATTTTTCGGCTACTGAACATCAGAATCACCTTTAGTGCCTTAGTAATCATTTTGTGTCGTCGTTGCTCGAAATATTTATTTTATTTTTTAGTTAGGTGCCTGTCACACGGTCCATTTTGGTCGGGAATTATTTTAACACTTTCATCGTGTAGTTTTATTTTGCGATCTAAACTGACCGTGTAATAGGAGCTTTACAGATGTCTCAATTTGTATAGATTGTACAGATGCTATTTGATGTTTAAAATGAAATAAAGATATATTTAATTCAGCTTCGTGTTTCATTTTTGTTGGTTGCTGTCGTGGAGCCGTGTATTATCACTAAGGATCATGTCCGTGACTACCGCCGGACCTCCAACGGCAATCGCTTCCGTAACTGGTAAATAATTAGCTCTCAATTGGTGCTAATAAGTGCTCAAACAACAAAATTTGTGACTTGCAGAGCACAAAAGTTTTGCTTTGAAACTCCCTATTCTCCACCGAATAATACAACTTATTTAATTTTCCTGCGTCATCCATGATTAGACAAACATATTTTTATACAAAGATTACTAAAAAATAAATATGTCGGAGACGGTCATTGGTACGGGCTTAAAATGAATCGCAAGTACGCGGTGGTGACATCAAACGACCTACTTGCAAGTCTACTCACACCACAGCGTGCTTTTACATAGCCCTGATGGTAAACTCTGAGCCAGGACGACAGTCAGTCAGTGTCTGATCGCGGCGGAGTTAAGACCTCTTGGAACTGTACCCGATTCATTGTGCCTCGTGTTATTGTGCTAAGTTGTAATCTCAAGTAATTCGTTAGTTTTGCTAGAAACAGTGTATCGCTCAGTCTCTTTTCATAGCACGAAACCCATCGTCTGCCCACATGACGTAGAAGCCTAGCGGAGTAAATCCTGACACCCCGACATATAAATCCATCGAAAAACAGATAAATACAATACCTTCGTTTTATCGGTGTCGGTAAAAAAAAGCTTTAAGTATGTTTTATAATGTTTTTATTATCAGATCAAAAGGCCGAATACATTCAAGCTAAAATAACACGTATGATCTTAAAACATTAGTTATAAAACTTAATGGTAACTTTAAGTTTTAACAAACTTCGTTTGTATCTAAGTGCAATGACTAGCAACTTGTTTACTTAAGTAACGGTTATACTGTTTGTTACGAGTTTTTAACTTTACTCTCACTAATCAAAAACCAAAAATCGTTTCATAGCAAAAACACATTAAAGAGAAAAGTTCGCGCTTAAAAATATCACACAATTTAGTTGAATGAAGAATCGTTATTTAAAACAAATTTTTAAGCATTAAATAACTTTAACGTCTCAAAAAATAATTAAGGTAGGCAATCATTGATGGTATACAAAGTATAATTTCTTATTCTCTGTAGTACTGGATAGAATCGTTAAATACATAAAGTCATTAAAATCGAGACCAAACTATAGCTGTACAAGAATATTTTGCCACGTGGTCAAAATCCGAATTTACGCCATCTTAATTTTTGATTGACAACGTCGTTCGAGCGTCAAAAGATTCTTGTAGCGCTAATCGAGACAATTGTAAGTCCGTGATAATTACTTAAAATAGGCATAATTTTTGAGCTCTAGTTAAATAAATTACTAAGGATAATTAACTGGTACATAAAATAAATAATCTCACTGTTTTCAACCACTGAAATGCTTAAAGTTAGTGAAGATTAAATATTATTAGAAAAAAGTGCTAAAATACAAAATAGATTACTACTACAAAGTTTGGTGCGAAATAAATTATATTGCTGAAATTAGGTAAATATATTGTAAAATTGATATTTAATATGATTAGTAGGTATTTAAGTTTAAATATTGAGTTTTCAAACTATCCATTGAAAAACTTTAGAGGAACAATATTCCTGATTGTAAAAAATGTCTATTACAATTATTTAAATATTTTATGCCAAAATAGTAGGCAAGAATACTAGGCCAAATAAATTTTCATATTAATAATTCTCACTTTCAATGTGTCTGCAAATTATCTTTGTTTTATAGCAACTTGTGGATAATAATTTTTTGCATTTTAAGTTAACGCATGAGGTATTTAAATATGAACCTTAACTCACTTTTTTCAAGGTAAGTCATACGATGCGGACATGCGGTATACCAAAATGCATCAACTATGTATTGTCTTACATCCAATACAGTGTGTCGAGTACATCTTTTTCAAACGGCAATAAGGTAACTAAATATAAATGCATTGAATTCACGTTTGCATATTGCAGTTGTTTTTCAACAAACAGTGTGCCTCCGCATTGGATTAAAAAGATAAACTTAACACACTGTATTTAGACAAAGAATGATAGAAAAAAAAGCAGCGAGAACTCGAGATATTTTACTGAGGCTAACCTCGTGATGTTATGTTAACTCAAAGATTTTTAACGTAGGTATCAACCTGCGTTTTCGTCCATATATAAATTTCGTCGCTAAATTCTATAAACAAAGAAAACTGCAGTTTTAAGGTAATTTTTCCCTAATAATCCTAGTTCTGTAATGCGCGATTTGTACACAAACAGCATAAGGTAGCGCAGACGAAGCGCAGGCATGATGCCGCTTCAAAACGTTTTCATAGAAAATGTGCGTTGGCGACGTGTCGTGGATTACACTCAAGCGGCGCGGCGCAGGCACGCTGTTCATTCGTTTCTTTATAAATTCCACTCCTGCGCCGCGCCCTCACCTTACGCCGTTTCTGCATAATTCGCGCCTAAAATAGATAACAAGAGTGTATAACGTGGAGATCTGAAATCGTTAGTGATTATGGCAGCATTGTGAGGCTGGTGTTGTTACACGGAGCTCTTCATTTCTTGCTTGACGCAGGACTTGAAGGCCTCCCATCCTTCGTTCTTCGCAGAGGACTGTAAAGGAAAAAGTATCGCTTTAGGTTTAAGGGTTTGTGACCTGTATTCTGTATTATCTTTGGATAAGTTCACGATAGCTTAACGAGCTAATAATTTCACAAATACACTTTCATACAGCCAATAATGTTCCCACTGTTGGGACCATAGATATAATAAATAAGGAGATATGCCCGTTATACACCGTCACCGTCACCGTTGCCGTGGTGTTCCGTCGCTTCCACGGACAAGTGCCACCTGAACGCACAAAGACTTAGTGCACAAGTGAAGTGTTACTAACATAGTTTTAAGGTTCTATTTACTAACACAATTTGTATTTTATCATATGTACACACATCAAAAGTGTCTAGGGATCAAGCATTTTTATGTGGATTTCTTGAGATTGAGATGTGGCTTTGTAATAAATTTATGATTTTATAAATTTATATGGATCCTTTTTGGTGCATTTCATAATTTGAATCAGGAACTGTGAATCAAATTCGAGTAAAAGATGAAAATCAGCTGTCAATATTTTCCCTATAAAAACATACAACGCATTGAAGACATTATTAGTGCTACTGTTTCCCTACTACTGATTAAAACCAACGTTATTATGGAGCGGCGACGTCATTTAAGCAGGGAAGAAATGCTCAGAGCCGTGGGAATGATAGAAGCTGGTTCCCGGCAACGTACTGTGGCTTTAGCTCTGAATACAAGTCAGAGTGTTATCAGTCGACTTTGGACACGTTACCGAAGCACTGGTACCGTGGCTGAGCGCCATGGAGGACGGTATCGCTGCACCACACGGAGACAAGACCGATACATTCAAATCTTAACTCGAAGAGCTCCAACAATAACCGCCATGATGTTAGCCGTGAGGCTTCATCACTCTTCAGGGAACTTAATTAGCGACCAAACAGTCAGAAACCGCTTGCATGAAGTGAACCTTCATTCCCGAAGACCGCTACGGGTACCACCTATAGCAATGCACAATCGTAGGATACGATATCAATGGGCTCTTGAACACAGAAATTGGGCAGAAGAACAATGGCGTTTCGTGTGCTTTTCTGATGAGTCTCGTTTTGGTATGAGACCGGATACAAGACGTATACGACACTGGAGAACCCCTGGACGCCAACAGCGATTAAAATCCTGCCAGGAAGTCCATCCTTATAGTGGTGGAACCATCATGGTATGGGCGGGTATTTGGATCGGCGGAAGAACTGAGTTGATTTGGATCAGAGGCAACCTCAACGCTCAAATTTATGCTGAGACGATTGTATCAGACGTCATCGTTCCTCTACAAGTGCAAATCGGTCCCTTATTTCAGTTAATGCATGATAATGCACGACCGCACACCGCAAGAGTTGTAAGACAGACTCTCGCCGCAGCTAACATCAATGTCCTGCCCTGGCCTGCTCAGTCGCCAGACTTGAATCCGATTGAGCATGCATGGGATATGCTACAGAGAAGAGCTCTGCCGAATATGGAGGGTATCCAGTCGCAAGAAGACCTTTTTTTGTTGTTGCAACGAACATGGGCGGCCATTCCACAGCGTGATTTGGATGAACTCATTTTGAGTATGCCAAACCGATGTTCTTGTGTTGTTAGTGTTCGCGGTAGAAACACGGATTATTAATTGTTTAAGTTACCCAATAAAATTTTAAAGAAAACTGTTATTTCAGTCTTTTTTTCGAACTTTTGTGTTAGTGGTTCAAATGTCAAAAATCCCTTTATTAGGAAAATGGCAAATTTCTTTATTAATGCAAAGGTGACTTGGTTTATCGTTACTGTGACAAACGAAAACACTTTATTTGATGAATCCTTAAAGAAAATTTTAATTAATATCAATCAGGAGAAAAGTTATTGCAAAAATATATGTTGATCCCTAGACACTTTTGATGTGTGTATGTTAGTATGTGTGGTATATATCTATGGGCCAAAGAAGCCTGAAAATAAATGGATGTTGTTATGCGAAAATGTATCGCAACCTACTGTCTCCGTTTTCTCCCACCACGCGGCAACTACTACACATGCAATTCAGTAAAAGCAATAGATACGCAGTCGCGCACACACCCGCAATTCTTAAAACAGAACGTACCTACTACACAATCAATTATAAACCTTATCCTATCAAACACAGCGTGTATTTACCATGCACCGTACAACTTACCCACACAAAAACATCGGTCGGTATCGTTGTGCTGTGCAAAAACAATTTAATTGAATACCCACGCTAGTGATTGACTAAGTCGAAAAGTTATCGAATATTCATGTGTTCAAGTAACATGTAAATCAATGTTGATGTTGATAAGCAAAAGTCACTATTATATATTATCTGAACCATGCCGATTACTATAACGTATTCTAAGCTAAATTACAAAAAAAAAAACATAAAAAGTAAGGAAATAGCACGAGGTTTGGGCATTCAGCTAGGTGACAGTTTAAGTTTAACTTTGCGTAGGTGAAAACGGGCTTAAGGCGTCGAGTTAGGTGTCACTTAGTATTGGTGAAAACAGGCACTAGGCGTTCAGTTAGGTGCCACTTTGTGTTGGTAAAAACAGAAATTAAACAGGAATTGGGCGTTCAGTTAAGCGTCACTTACTGTTGGTGAAAACGCGCATTAGGCATTGAGTAAGGTGACACTTAGTGTTGGCGAAAACGGGAATTGGGCATTTAGTTAGGTGACACTTAGTGTTGGTGAAAACGGGCTTAAGGCATCGAGTTAGGTGTCACTAAGTGTTGGTGAAAACGGGATTTAGGCATTCCGTTAGGTGACACTTAGTGTTGGTGAAAACGGGCATAAGGCATCGAGTTAGGTGTCACTTAGTGTTGGTGAAAACGGGCTTTAGGCATTCCGTTAGGTGACACTTAGTGTTGGTGAGTACGGGCTTAAGGCATCGAGTTAGGTGACACTTACTTTTGGTGAACACGCGTATTAGGCATTGACTTAGGTGTCGCTTAGTGTTGGGAAAACAGGAATTGGGCGTTCAGTTAAGCGTCACTTACTGTTGGTGAAAACGCGCATTAGGCATTGAGTAAGGTGACACTTAGTGTTGCCGAAAACATGAATTGGGCAGGAATTGTTCAAAGCCAAAAACACTCCACTGATTATTAAACTGAATTTTAATTAACTTACTTTACGAAAATTAGTTAAGCATTTCTCTACTACGCTGTAAAATAACCAAAATACGTCAAAAACATTATTCGACATCGATCTTCCAACCGGGTTAAAATGGTTGATAAAATTGAAAAACAAACTATAATAGCAACATTTCTTTCGTCAATCGACATTGTCGATAGCTTACGTTAGTTCAATCTGCACAAGCACGTCACTCGTCGCAAGAAGCAGCGGCCGTACTATGCGATGCATATACTTAAAAAAGTATCATTTTGTGATTTTTACATTGCTTGTCCAGTCACTTAGCGACAAACTTTGGTAGTGGTTAAGGAGCAATGTATTTATTGCAAAACTTGTACAGTCGCTGTGATATTTGAAAACAGAGCAAGAAATATTTTACGATTTGTGATGTTATAGACAAATATAGTAAAATACTTGTACATAGGTAAAGTAAGTGATTCTATGATTTATAAAGTTTTGGTTTATGCTTCGATTTTTACAAGAAACAACTGAACAACACGGCATTCTTATAAGTTGTCACGATCGCGGTCGAAAGCATACTAGTTCGCGGAGACGGCCATTTGCCCTATGACATGCTTATCGTGCGCTCGTCGCGGCGTCACCGACACGCCCCCTTGCCACTTCTCCTGTTTTTTATATTTCTATGGTTGGGACACACGGCCTCCTCTCTATGAGAGGGAATGGGCTATAATCCACCACGCGGGCCCAGTGCGGGTTGGTAGATATCACATGTCTTCGAATTTTTGGTTCTAGGATATGCCGGTTTCCTCACGATGATTTCCTTCACCGTTTTGAGAGCAGTGGTGGTGAAATAAATTACACAAAGTAATGCGCCTGCCGGGGTTTGAACCCACGAGTTACTGTTGGCACGATACCTTAAGTCCCGGCGTGTAATGTGTAATACGTGCAAAATATGAGTGTACGGGTGTGTGTAACTATACCTCTGTCTAACCCGCCGGCGATTACAGGCGTTATGTTGTGTTATGCGGATACATACTGACTAACTGTATGATGTTGGGATACATACATATTTTAAAAGACTGTAACTGGGCCGAATAAACATAAAACTAAGGCCCTGCGCCCATTGGCGGCACGGCATGGCAAACTATTTTTAAGGCAACGATTAAAAATATAACTTAACTCTATGGAAATAAAGTTGAAATTCCAATGTAAATTTGGCAATAAAACCGTTTCTGGCACTGCATGGTGGTTTTGACGCGTGGCAATCGTCATTTTGCCTTTTTCAATACGCTACTAATGTGACGTTCAAAATGTCCTGTGTTCGATTCCCGGGTCAGGCAAAGTGTTATTAATTTTTCCATCAGGAATTTATTAGAAATTTTCAGTTATTTTTCCACGGGGTCTGGATTTGTGCCCGGTTGATGGCAATAGGCTCGCCCCATATTACATAGGACTTAAACATAAGTGGCGAAATTTGGGTGTACTTGTTAGGTCCACGTCTGCCTAACCCTTCGCGGGATTACAGGCGTAATGTTATGTTATGAAATTTAAAAAAAATCTGATGGTAGTATATAAGTTATCTGTATTATTTAGTTATCTATTTCGCCACGTCTATTAACTGGCCCTGTGGCGCAACGGATAACGCGTCTGACTACGGATCAGAAGATTCCAGGTTCGAATCCTGGCAGGGTCGCGAAATTCTCTTTTTGTTTCTACCGCAAATTTTATTTGAGCCGATATTCCTGAATTTTGCTGCTTTTTTCGTATTTTTCTGCATACCTAACATACCAGCAGCATTTTCCTAATAATGCTCCCAGTTAGTGACAACCATAAAATGTAATCGTTGTTCTGACAATAGGATAGAAGACCAAAAAAAATCTTAATAATCCGTCAGATAGATTTCCAAAAAATATTAGATACGTATTTTTTATTTTTTCACGTAAAAAAAAATGAAGACGATGTGACGTCACAAGCCCCCACTTCGATTAATGGATGCGTTTTATCTGCGTAATTTTTTATTGATTTGATAAAACAAAAAATACGTCTCCAATATTTTTTGATAATCTAACTGACGGACTAAATAGAATCATATTTTTTTAACTCAGGAATCATCCCTATTATTCGGATGTCAATCTGACGTGTATGAGACTGACACCCGGTATTTATAAACAAGTCAAAGGCATTACTTGTGTAAGTAATTTATTTTTGTTCTGTACTTTTGTAATTGTTTGAAGTTATAACTGTCAAAAGCTACATTTCTCAGCTTTGCTTTCGTTGATGATTTTTACTTCGTTCAAATTCTTGTCTATTGCATAAAAATGGTTACACAAGTAATGACTTAAGGCGCGGACTGACTACGATTTTAATCGCGACTAGACCGCGTAAGCTATTGTACCAGTATAGAGCGTGAATAAGGTTGGAAATTGAAAATAATATGTATTTGAGTTGACATGCGACTAAGCTGCGAATTGCATTTATTTTACAGGTCTTCTTTAGATTATTAAAAATATAGACATTTAATTAAATAATTGTTTGGTTAAAGTTTTAAAACAATGCTAATTCTATTATATTATTTAAAAAATACTTTTGTTATCGCAGGATTACAGAGATCTTCGACGCCAAAGTTTATTTTTGTGCCGCAACTTCCCAATTTTTTATTACGAATATTAAGCTATTATTTATTATTCTGTTCAGTTAGAGTTTTTTTTTAAACCCTTCTCTGCCCATTGTATATTTTGCGTTAGATATTTTCATTGCATTACGTCATACTCGACTATCTAAGAAACCAATTTTTTTGAATATTGAGGTAACACCGCGCGCCTTAAACTCAAGTTATTACTTTAACTTGACTATAGATACCAGGGTAAGAGTAAATGGCAAGTGTTACCTTGAACCCCCTATGCAGTCGATCCTTCATGATAGCAATAAACTCCTTGTAGCTGAGCAGACCGTCGCCGTCCGCATCAAAGATGGCGAACACGGTAGACACCAGGTGTTCCGACTGGGATATGCCCGTGCAGATCTTCACGGCGCGGTGGAACTCGTCTGGAATGGAAAGGGGACAATTAACATAAATCTGGTACTCCCTCAGATTTGTATGTGAGTCATCAAACGTTTAGTATGATAACTAAGGGACATGTGATTGGCTGCAGGCTGTACCATTAGCCAGCAGCATTTTTATCTAGCACTAGATTCATCCAATCTTTTTCATGTGGTTAGTGCTTAACCTGGTGTCAGAGTTTTCGTGCTGCCCGTGGGCCTCTGACTTAGCTTTATATGCCGTCGAGAAATATTACTCAGGCATGCTGGTTCCCTCACGATGTTTCCTTCACCAAAGCAAGTGATAAATATACAATACACACATGAATCTGAATAATCTGAGGTGCGTGTCTTGTGTTCGAACTGGAGACCTATGACTTGACAGTCCGACGTTCACACCACTAGGCTATCACTGTTGCTGATTCATCCACAGACAGAGTAGCTTTTCAAGTTTAAAACCACTTACCTTTAGATATCGGATGATCAGCGAGCGTATACATCCTCATAGCGATGGTAAAGTCCTCCAGGTTGTTGAGGAACTGGCAGAAGGTCTTGAACTCCTCGAAGGTGATGCCGTGCTCGTACTTGACGCGGTCCAGCAGCCTGTCCAGGTACATGTCGTACTCGTCCGTGTCCAGGTACGTGTAGCGGAGGAGGATCTTCGCGAAGTCTACTTCGGATATTGTCTCGTGACCTGGAATGGTTAACTTGTTTTTAAACAAGGTGTAAATAAACCTGTCACGAAGCCGGCAACCAAACATTCTGTACATCAAACTAAGTAACTTTACGCAAAAATTATTGCTGGGAAACGGCTTTTTGGGGTGAAAAATCACGTTTTACGGTAGGACCCAATGTAACGCTCTCAAAACATTGTGCTGATGGATGAATTGAATAGTACGGGGGTCGTGGAGGTGTTTAAAATTAAATCATTTTTTTTTTAAAGTTGGAACTTAGACCAAATATTTCCGTAACTAGAAGGTTCCCAGGTATAGTCCAGAACAAAAAAAAACGCGAAGGTTAATGTTACTAAATTCGAAATGAAGAGGGTTCTCTGCGATGTAAACGTTGTCTAACTCACAACACAACCCATATCATAACGTACAAATTATGTATAGGAAGTTCATTTTTAATTATGCTCATACTCAACAGCCCATCCAATCGGAGCCAACTGATGCATGTGATCGTATGACTAAATCCATCAAGCGCCAATAACTCCAAAGTGTCCAGTTCTATCAGACAATCCAACGGATAACGTAACTATGGAGTATGGATACATAGCGACCATACCTTTAGCAAACTCATGGAACTCGAGCTCCAGCACCTCGGTCTGCAAGTTCTCCATGAACTCTCTGAAGCCCTCGAACTTCAGGTCGTTGGTACCTTTCTTGCCGAAGAAGTGCACCTGTAAGGAGAGCATTCATTGTCACGGTAAAAAAGAAAATGAGTTGCTACTTTATTATAAGATCTTGATCCGAAATTTTACCCGCGGTCGACAGTTATACATGAAGCACTATGGAGGCCTGTTCTAAAGTAGGTAAGTTTGTGTTTAATGCCCGGTTCACATTATTTCAGTAGCATTTCAGTCCAGTGATCTAATCTAGCGCTGGATTGCAACTGGAACCATCTAAACCGTCACTGGAATGCACTGGATCCAGTGAGAGATACAGTCCAGTTACGGGATTGGTGGTCTACTTTTAATTGCAGCGCACCCAATCCAGCTCAACTGGAATCGTGTAGACGGCCAATATATACAGGGTGTAACCTACCTTTCACGAAGCCGCGGGCCAAGCATTCTGTGATACGACTTTTTTTTTTGGGGTGAAAAATCAGGGTTTGCGACTCAATGTAACACACTGAAAACATTGTGCTGATGGATGCATTGAAGAGTACAGAGGTCAAGGAGGTACTTAAAGTAAACTTATAAGATTCAAAATTAGTATTCAAAAAATAAAAACTTGTGAAAAAGTTGGAAGATTGACCGCCAATATTTCCGTAATTAGAAGGTGTGTGGTAGTGCAAGTGTCGTCCAGTAAAAAAAAACACAATTACGGGGAGAACAAGTGCCTGTCGGCTTCGTTCAGGATCCGTTTACACCCTGTATACAACGTGTAACAGAAAGGGTATAATCATATGGAATACTGTGGTACGGACCATCAAACTGAACAACTTTCTCTATGGGACCACCATCGTAATCACAAAAAAATAATCAGCTGTCCTATACAAAATTTCAATACCTACTCGAGCCAAATGTATGGGACAGCTGATTATGTTTTTACGATTTCTATGGGACCACCATAGAGAAAGTTGTTCAGTTTGATGGTCCGTACCACAGTATTCCATACGTTTTGTGCAGGATGAATTGGCACAAATAAAATGCGATGTAGGAATAAGTATTGTGTAATGGAAGTTTGAAGAGTATTGACATAATATAGTGACGGCGGGGTGTCGTTGGTTGCAATGGCGGCGCGGGCGCGTCGCGGCCGCACCCACGTGAAGTTCGCGCTCGTCCTCTTCCGTCCGCTCGATCGCCCACAGACTATGTATTCTTAACACATATGATTATACCCTTTCTGTTACACGTTGTATAATGGCCATTATTATGTATTAATCTTTAACGCCCGAATGCACACTCACATACCTGCTCCCCCTATTGTCTAATTTAAGTTTGTTTTATCCTGGCTGTATTGTAATTTGTTATAATTTTATTTTAATCTTTATTCTATGTTTTAAAATTATTTTGTTACTAATTCAATTTTTAATTCGAAGTTTGTTCTGATTTAATAAGTATAGTATTTAACTTGCTTTTAGTCAATTATTCTAATTCTATTTTTAATGATAACTATTAAACTTAATTATAAGTAATTTTATTTTGTAACCTTTTGCCGCATGAAACTTGCCCAATTGTTACCTAAATGGAAGAAATCACTGGCTCCTGAAATACAGGTACTCTAACCTAGCTCTGGAGCCAGGGTCTCAAATTTTTCTGTACCCTGTTTTTATGGCAATAAAGAATTTATTATTATTATCTTTATTGGCCAAGTATGCTTAAAACGAAGATCAAATAATTATAATTGTCACCTGCAAGAAAGTATCAACGTTGTGCCTCCGCTGCAACCCCTGGTCATCATTGACATAGTTCTCATGAGGCTTGTCATCCGATTTCTCATCCCCTTTGCCGTCCCCCTTGTTTTCTTCCTCCGTAATACCCCGCTTGCCTCGCCAAGCGAAGCTGAAGATTTTCTCCATCTGTAATATTAAGCCACAAGTTAAAACTCAGAACTAACCTTTTGACCGACTGCGTTTAAAATGTGCCATTTACAAGTAGTGGTAAAGTGTTATTTACAGAAATGATTTATATTTTGGGGGAAAAAAAAATGTGAGTGTTATACAGGGTGAATTTTTCAAGTGGGCTTGGATGGCCAATTCCGAAACTATGAGTAATATCGAAAAATACTCAAAGGAGCTAGATTTTGATGAAAACTAAAACAGCATCATTAGATTTATGAAAAATCAATATTCCTAGCCAGGAATTGAACCTGTCTGTCGGTATTGAGAAAAAAAGACACACACTGTATTATTACACCAATCGATAGTGTCGCTAATAAGGATCAAATTCGTGGAAATAATGACATACGGCAAACTAAAGGAAAGAGTTCAATTTTGATAAAATACATAACAGTTAGTAGTAATCAACGAAACGTTGAACAAAATCACTATTGGCGCCAACTCACTTGTAAGTTATAATTTGGATTGTTTACGATTTTTTTTCTTTTACTGTGGCCTTTGGCCACGAAGAGTCAACAAAATTAAAATTAGAACATAATATTGTGAAAATCGACTGCGCTGCGGGTGTCTTTAATCAAGGAAATTAATTTAAAATATGAAAAAAAAATAAGTTTGCCGTATGTCATTACTTCCCAGAATTTGATCTTTATTAGCAACACTATCGAATGGTGTCATAATACAGTGTGCTTTTTTTTTCCAAAATCAATGGGTTCGATTCCTGGCTAGGAATACTGATTATTCAAAAATCTAATTATGCAGTTTTAGTTTTCATCAAAATCGGGGTCGAGATTCCTTTGAGCATTTTTCGCTATTCCTCATTATTTCGCATTTGGCCATCCACGCCCACTTGGAAAATTCACCCTGTATATGGAAAAAAAAGTGTAAAAACAGAACAGTTCATTACAAAGTACCTACTTTTAAATGACGTGTAAAAGTGTATGTATGAATTTACTTACAGAAAAAAATATATATTATAATGCTAGGCGTACATTAGAGCCGTATCGGGCCGCAACGCATTTCTATACAAAAATAGCGGTGCGGCCCGCTTTTAATGTGTGATGGTCCATACAAAACTTTTGAAAGTGATGTAGGAGGATGTTTGCGGTGCGGAGAATGCGGTGCGGTCTGCCTAAATCACTTTTATTAAAGCTAGGCAAATCCGCAGCACCACATTAACGTGTTATAATAACACTAAACATGGTTTACTAACATAAAGGGGGCGTGGCCTAACATGTTCGCCGCGACGAATGGATAACATGTTTTGTTAGAAAATGTGCGCTGCGGACCCGGCTTTGATGTGAATGTGTCGTAATTAAATAATGTTGTGATACTTCTGGTATAAAGAGTCGCAAACGCAGTCGGACTGGTGATGATTCAAAAAGCGTGTTATATTGGTTGTGTTGATTTGTTACACAAACCAAACGTTAAATTTACACTTGAATTAATAACAATATAAATAAAATATCATGTTATGGATGACAATTATTAATACTTTCGTGCAAAACTTAATTTATATTAAGTACTTAATTAATAAAGTTATTGTAAAATAAAATTAGTGACATAGCGTTAGATACAAGAACAATAATTAAATGCACACAGTATTATTTAAAATATTTTTTTTTGTATAAAGCTCAATAAGTGAAGTTATGCGGGAGCGAACAATTCAACTAAATTCAAACAAATGAAAGTATAGAGCAAAAGCTATTTTTACGGATTATCTAACTGTTTATAACTATTTTCATTTTCCACTCAAGCTATCGTAGTCCATTATTAGGTACAATCCTTGTCTATCCATAGAATATAAATACATACATAATATAGAAAGATAGATAAAAAAAAAACAATAGATGAGAGAGAGAGAGAGATTGAAATAATAAAAAAAACATCTAAAACAAAAAAAAAAAACATGGAAGACTGACAACACGAAAAACGGACGGACGTAAGCGATGTCCAGTTTGGACTTACTCTGGACGGACTCTGGACTTCGACAACACTCGCCTTGTTCCTCGTGGCACTTGTTGACACTAAGGCAAGCAGCTAAAAGCCGCGGTGAGTACATAATACACACATAAATATGTATTACATTATTATTTACATATTATACTTGTATATTGTATAATATTTAAACATTTAACAAAAATAAAAGACAAGCGAAAAACACCATATGCCGCTCTGTTAAAAATAAATGGATTACGTAAAATCATAATTACCAAAAGCATTTTTGGTTTAAAAGACAGTTTAATTTATTGACATTTTATGTTTATTGAGGGGATTTAGACCAGTAAAACAAAATAGAAATTAAGTTAATTGGGACTAATATTAAATTATAATTTGGAAATTAATTATTCATCCCAAATACAAAAAAAAAACAACAATTTATTTAACAGATATGAATCACACATTAGAGCGGCATTATTCTGTTTGGTTATGGTTGAAATTTTGATTCGATTTAAAAAAATAAAACGTAACCTTAGCTGCTTAAGAAAGTATGAAGAAACACCAAAATAATACCCAACTTGATTTTAAAAGAGTTTCCATGGCGTTTCCTACCCGTTTTTCTCCATTAAAATTTACATTTTGGGAAGGGCAACTATCTTCAACTTTCTGATTAACTATCCTACTTCTTGACAATTGAAGTGCAAGTAAATGGTTTCATGTAAATAAATGCATTGGTTTTGAAAAAGAAATAAAAAACTGTCACTGTCAAATCGAATCAAAATTCAGAATCTCTTCTTCAAGCTGTCAATTGTAAACTCACTGCCTCCTGGCTCTTGGCGTCCAAATCTTTACGCTCCTTAAAAGTACCACCCAGCAGGCGTTGGATCTAAATAAATACATCAGAAGCAGAAAAAAACATTCAGAAAGAAACAAAATAAAAAGAAGAAAAAATATAAAAACTAAATAAATATAATAGTAGTTTATTCTTGGTTCCTTGTCCCATGAAGACTTTTTTTGCATGCTGTGCTTTTCTACCAAATTCTGTATTTTTGTTTGTGCACTAATCACCGTATTAGTAGTATTCACTATTCACATTATTGTGCCGATAATTACTAATTCAAAATTTCGAAAGTAGACATCTTTTACATTATCTACTTGATAGGAAACCAATGGGAGCTTCAACGTAACAGTATCACGCACAACGCACGCACAATAATGTAAATCTGTTTTCAAGATTTGCTTTGGCGAAAAAATAACTTCTATTTCCTAAAATAATATTCGTTGCAAAGATCAGTGAATTCAGTGATCAGTGTGATCAGTGAGTGAGGGACTGATTAGTTTTTTTATAAATCAATTTTAATTATTTATAAGTCAAGATCCCTGCCGGGGCTGCGGGACTGTTCGAAAGAGATACCGTGGCCCCGGAACACAAAGGGCGATGAAGGAACATGGATGAGTTTTAGTCAGTAAAAGTCTGGCACTCCCTCCTGCTCAGCCCAGAGCGGGAGGAGTCATTTGATGATTTCCCATACGGAAAAAAAAAGATCAAAATGATGAGACAGCTCTTTTAGTTAATCTTCGAATGTTTTTTTTTAGATTATTTTATGTAACCATTCTTTTATATCAAAACTTTAAACGGTATCATAATATTATTACCATTTTTTTTTGCTGTGTCAGTTTTTTTAGAATGGGAAAGATCGGTCAATCAAAACTCATAGTTGATGGCGTATATATCCATAGCTTAGTCCCAATCTGAAAAATGATGTCAAGCTATTTTGAAAGATAACCGGACCCTTTTTTTTGAGTGAAAATTAACGTTTTACGGTAGAACTCAATGACGCACTTAAAACATTGTGCTGATGGATGCATTAATAGTACGGGAGTGGTGGAGGTGTTTTAAATTACAAAATTAATATCATGTTTTAAAAAAAAAAGGGAAACAGTTGGAACTTTGTCCCCCAATATTTCCAAATAATTACATTAACATATTTTCAACCTTTGACGTTTCTTGGAGGCTTGGAACTAAGTATGCTAGCGCTATTGGTTTCCTTCTCCACATATGTAACCACGTTATTCCATGTTAAGGTATTAACCCACCACCGGACAAAGGTTAGTTGTTAAACATAAGTTTGGACAATATCTAACATAATAATTTCGCCTCCGCAAATCTTCTACATTGTTATATAATCTAACGCTATGTGCTTTAGCAGCTAATATAGCTTGTGCTAATTTTTACATAGTACGCCTACCGTATGGTGCAAGTGGAAGCGGAGAGCGATTTTAAAATTCACTACGCGCGGTTTTTCAGATGATGAGTGACTTTTTCGATATTTCAGACCAAGGTCACTTCAATTAGATCACGATATTTTCCTTGTCGTTACATTTGCACTACTAAAGTCTATACAAATATTAGGGTATAAACTATGAAATTGCCGATTTGTAAGGACGATTTCGTGAAAAGTGATATTGTCACACTAATATTTGTTATTTTTCTTGGAAACGTCTGAACCGATTATGTATTATGCAATTGCAAACTTTAGAGTGAAAAAAGCTGCGCTGCACTGCGTAACTTAAATTCTCAAAACATAGTCTATGACAAAAATATACCTACTTAAAGTAGTGAAACCGACGGTACATTCAAACAGGTGTTTTGACATACTACCCTATGAGGTAATATGCAACTACTAGTACGGTTCTTAAACTCTAAAAGGTACGTAACTTAACAATGACGTCAAAGTTACAAACAGAACAAAATATGATAAAAAAACGGCAATTTCATAGTTAAAGACCTATTATTATGAATGCGAAAATAAGTCTGTCTATTACTATGTAGTCGTGAGACAATTTGATACCTCCAAGCGAGGGAAGCCGCGAGCAAAAGCACTATATAAAAAGAATAATTTGTTCTACAAGACTAACTAGGTTAAACAAGTAATATTAAACTCAAAAGTGATTTATTCAAATCTGGCTGAAATTCAGCACTTTTTAAACGTCAAAATACCATGACATGCAAAACGCCCGCTTCGGCCCTTCGCCACGATGCAGCAATGGGACACTTAATTTCGTATCCTGTGTCCTATTTGCTGCATGTTACAGGAAGTGTCGGACGCTATTGAATATGCTAAATGCGTAGCTAAATTCTGGGTTAACTCAATTTAGATTGTCATCGACAAGTTCAGAAGAAATAACACCTCAAATAATATTAAAATCGCTGCCCGCTCATCACTCACACCGTTCCCCTCGTATGCACTATACTCACGACTAGAAATTCGTTCTTATCGACGCGCTGGTTGCCGTCCGTATCGAACATGTTGAAGGCGATCCGGAAGCCTGAAGCCGGCTCTGAAATACGAAATTATGTGCTACAGATACCTGGCAGATGTGCTTTCAAAGTTTAGAATAAATGGCGGCTTTGTAAACAAATAACGGGTGTTTTTAAATGGCAAGTTTGAATTTCTTTGAGGACGTGTTAGTTGAACGTTCGCTTAGAATTAGGTCACACGATTGAAATCCAATGCGTAGCCGTACGTGTAAATGTGAATCAGATTATTTATTAAATTAAAGATTATACTTACTCGTTAAAATCGAGAGCAAAAACAGGTACTCCGTGTAGGATATGATGCCTGAAAAAAATAATTATTACTTTATAGACACGATAAAATTGGTACTACCTAGTTTTCTGATGTTTTCAAAGAATTTTGTCTGAAAGTGATGGAGAAACTCTAGCGCAGAAGAGTTATGATGACGATGATGAATGATAATATGTCGCATTTATACTAATATAAATCCTCCTTATATATAATAATATATATATAAGGAGGCTGAAGAGTTTGGTTGAACGCGCTAAACTCAGGAACTACTGGTACGAATTGAAATTCTTATAACATTACGCAACTACCAATGCGAGCGGAGCATCATTAAAAAATGTTGCAAAAACGGGGAAAATTGTATTTTTATAATAATTTCACGTTGACGAATGTCGCTGGCAACAGCAAGTTTTGAAAATAGGGAGAGGAATCATCAGGAATTTCTCAGTAGCAGCCACGGAGTATGGCAATAGGCTCATCCCCCATTACATAAGACTTAAACACAACTCGCGAAAGGTGGGTGTACTATTAGGTACACCTCTGCCTGACCCTTCGGAGATTACGGGCGTGCCTTTATGTTATGTATGCACAAGTCATTTTACATAGAAATAAGATACTGTATCCCACCATCCGAAAAAATTACATGTTCTGCACGGGTAGCGTCAGTTGAAACCAACAAGAACGGTAATTGTATATCAAAACTCGCCAAGTGATGATCACTATGAACTGCCCACAGAGATACGCAATAGCCCTGCTGGACTAGTTGGCTCTTACAAGTAGATAAGGTTTTTATTCGCGGTTTCCCGTCTATGTTAAGTAAGTATATTTAAATGTCTTTGGCAAAGACATTAAATTATACTGTCTTTGGTGTATACCTTTGTCCCTCATACTACGGAACATTTGGGAGGAGCCCTTCTTGAGCTGCGGCGTGTGGTCGCGCAGGTGCTCGATCTCCTTCGTGGTGAGCAGGCGCCGCTTCAGACGGGCTGTAAGGAAATTCACTTTGTAACACTGATTTATAACAAAACCTAGTGAAACTGTGAGTGTGTTTTGCCGTGACTTAGTGACGAGTTCCAGTAGAGCGCGTAGCAAAAGACTAAGAAAGAGGGTAGACAGATTTGTCTGCACCTAACAATTTATTAAACATCCACCCACATTCTCCAGTCATCCCGTGATCATGGCATTTGCAACAGCGTCGATATATCGAGCTCAGAATAATTGAGAATCACAGAAGATTCCCCGTAAGTGACACTGTGAAAACATTTTCAATTCATTACCATATTTTATAAACAATGCTGATTTTTTTCCTAGACTCTACAGCGTGTAACAGAAAGGGTATAATCATATGGAATACTGTGGTAGGGACCATCAAACTGAACAACTTTCTCTATGGGACCACCATCGAAATCGTAAAAAAATAATCAGCTGTTCCATACATTTGGGTTGAGTAGGTATTGAAATTTTGTATAGGACAGTTGATTATTTTTTTACGATTTCGATGGTGGTCCCATAGAGAAAGTTGTTCAGTTTGATGGTCCCTACCACAGTATTCCATATGATTATACCCTTTCTGTTACACGCTGTATAGTTCAAAGATATGTTTGTCTTCTTCATAAATATTCTGATCTTCAACACCTTGAACTTGGCCATCTAAGCTTAAATAAATAAATCTGTTACTGGGAAGTAAGACTTTGTAGATAACATAATCTGTCTCTGTCTAAGGTCTGTAAAATGACAGCCGGAACCAAAGGCTTAAAGTGCTTTTCCAAGCACGGAGGTATGTAATGGAGAGTCACCCATCCCCGGACTGGCCTCGGCCAGCAATGAAGATTGATCTTGGTGGATGGATCCGTGCGGTTGTTATTTAGCTACAAGTTGACCCCAGCAAATTCTTAAAAACTGAAGATTTCTATTTTGTTTTGTTAAATTTAAACATTGCCGAACACTAGTAATTTCTCCTGTATCATGGGTGCGTTTATAAACATTTCTACCTGTAGGCCATACAAATATTTGGTTCGTGCGGGAATCGAACCCGTGACCCGCAGCGCAGCAAGCAATCGCTCAACCACTGCGCCGTCAAATTTGTCCATATTTTGGACTCTTCAAATCCTTATTGACTGCAGGAAACAATTCGCTTGTGTACCTTCCTGTAGCGAAGGGTAAATTTTTGTAAGAGGTAAGTTGGAGTACATATCTTTAATGTGAGTATTTGTCTATAGAATACTGACTGTGCCATTTTTTAAAGGGTAGGAATCGAGTTGTATGTAACCTTCACCACTGGTACCTTATGGGTCTTGTGGTGCACTTCTCCTTCTCTTGTCTTGGATTCCACATCACACCTCATAGAACTTTTAGGTAAGTACTCACGCCTAGGTTCCTGCTCCACCACAGACTCGAGGAAGTCCTGCGGCGTCATGTACAGCTGTCCGCCATATTCCACACTCGCGAACTTGATGAACCGCCTCTCTCGCGATGTCAGCTTCACCGATTTGGCAAGCTCGTCCGGCTGGAAAGAGGGGTAAATAGTTTTGGTAAGTGTACTAGACTATACGTGGAGGCCAAGTTAAACATCTGACGATTTCTTAAACAATATTTATTACAACAAACAGAATAAGTGATTGGAGCCTCCCTTTAAGCAAGTAATGCCTGTATTGGGAGACTCCGCTCTTCCATATAAAAATTAATTAGAAAAGAATACATTAATTGTGTGAGTGTGTGAGAGTATGTGTGTGTATTTGTGAATGAGTGAGCGAGTTTGTGTGTGAGTAAAATTAAGAGTGCCAACATGTGATGTGAGGTGAGTACGTGCCACCGCACTTCCACTATCCCTATAGGTCTTAGTATAATACTCTAATCAATTAAAATATCACGCTGATTTAGGGAGTGTCCCTTTCCCGATTTCGCCTCGTTTCGGAAGACGCGTCTCTAGAACGTTTCTTCTTTTTGAAAATCACTTCTATTGCACGACCAACTCAAGCCAATACTGCGTCGATAAGTGTGCTGTGATCAATCCCTTAGGCAGTAACATAACGTAACAGCACGCTTGTAATCCCCGAAGGGTGAGGCAGAGGTGTACCTAATAGTACACCCACATTTCGCCAGTTATGTTTAAGTCCCATGGAGCCTATTGCCATCAACCGGGCGCATATCCAGACTCCGTGGCTGCTACTGAGATATTTCTGTTGGGAAAACCCAATAATACTTTGCTCGACCCGGGAATCGAACCCAGGACCTCATACTCAGCAGTCGTCAGACGTCAATTCAATCAGCCTTAAGCACCAGCTCCTGCCATTAACAAATAGCAAGAGTCTCATTTAGCGTTTTTTTGCTCTTATAAGCTGTAAGGCGCTATGTCAAGAGAACGGAAATAGCAATCGTTTCGGAAGATTAATCTAGCAAAGTAGCAACTATGTGAAGACTATACTCGTAAAGAAACCAAACCAAACTCCATACACGAGTTGTGAAATATATCGCGCATGGATGTCAAAACGATATCTGACACTTTGGTTTGCATTTATTTTTGCAGTTTCCCTAACACACCAAGAGTCCGTGACTCCATCGTACCTCAATGATAAAGAAAGTCTGACAACCAGTCTCTTCAAGGGATTTCGAGTTACTCAGTTACTGGGTCGTGCGAGATCAGATACACAGTCGCTCCATGTAACATACTGGTATTCAGCTGCAACCGGTTGGACTGGAACCCGAGCCCAACATCATCCGCCTAGTCTTTTCCCAACAAAGTTGTCGTCCCCAACATGGTTGTAAAAGGCTACAAAGATGATAAACTTCGACAACCCAATACGTTGGCCAAATAGCCTAAAACTACCGGCGTTTACTAATAACTGGTACGAAAACACATCTGTTCCGTGTTTTGGCGCTCCGATGAGTGATTAATGTGCTCGGTTTATATCATAGCGCGGGTTCAATGTACTTGCTGTTGATATCAATCGATAATTCGATACGTTCGTATTCTTTATTGCACACACAAAATTTAAAAGTAGGACATTCAAAATTACAATATATAGCTTTCTTACAGCAAACCTTTTTTTTGATTGAGAAATTTGCGGATGAGGATAAACTTTTAAATTAACTTATTCTTACTAAACTAGTACATAAAATATAATAAACGTAATGCCTACAATATATACACATACATACAAAATGCTATTATCATGCATACTATTATACTGTTGACAGGAAATGATCTCTTATTCCTTTCTTGAACACATCTAACGAAGGGCTACGTTAGTTTCATCAATGAACTTGAGCTATAGACTTGACTTTCGACTAAAAGTCATGGTTTCTTGAATCATCATCCTCCTGCCCTCATCCCAATATATTTGTGGTCGGCGCAGCATGTCTACTTCTTCCATACTTCTCTATTACTCCTCATTTTAGCAGTAACTTCGACTCTAGCCATATCATCCTTCACACAGTCCATCCATCGTTTCTTTGGATTGCTCTACTCTTATAGCCATCTACATTCATACTCAACATTTTACTCATTCCTCTGCATCACATGTCCAATGTCCATATCACGAAAACCTTTTCTTGAATGCTGATCAAAATGCATTACTAACTTCACGCTGTAAAACTGTCGTGATTGGCTAAATGAAATAATATCAGCCAGTCTAACTACCTGAAACGATCATAGCGATCACAAAAACTAGGGAGAGGTATATATATATATGTCTATTACTGGACTGTGAAAGGCCGAGTTTATTGATTAAATAGAAAGTTCTATTCAATTATATAGGAAATATCTCCTAAACAAGTACTGGTAATTAGGCATTTGAACGTCCACCAGTTTATTAAGTCATAAAACGAGGCTGTTAATCAGCAAAGATCTATATCCTAACATGTCTAATCCGATTGATTGGCCAGTCTGAAAATTACGTAACTTATCCACCAATCAAAGCTGGTTTTATCCTCCAGAAATCTTACATTTAGCGGATTCCTATCAATAAATACTGATAGTGAATTATTTCCAGTGACGCTACAAATTTTAGATTAGGTTAGGTAATTTCTAGATCCGGTGTAAGATGTTGGCTAACCTAGCTGCTTATAACACAAACCACACAAATCTTATTTTATCATATTTATGTTAGTCTATAAGGTAAGGTATAAAGGGTGTAACATATAACAAGACTTTAAAGAAGCCGCAAGGCACTTGTTCTCCCCGTCATTGCGATATTTTTTTTTTTAGACCATACCTGGGAACTTTGTAGTTACGGAGATATTGGGAGTCAAAGTTACAACTTATTCACAAGTTTTTTTTTTTAAATACATGTTTTTAACGTAAGTTTTATTGTATACACCTCCACGACCCCCTTACTATTCAATCCATCTATAAGCACAATGTTTTGAGTGCGTTACATTGAGTCCTACCATAAAACGTGATTTTGCACCCCCAAAAAAAAGTCGTTACCCAGCAATAATTTTTGCGTAAAGTTACTTAGTTTAATGTACATAATGCTTGGTTGACGGCTTCGTTAAGGGTATTGTTATACCCTGTATATCTAAGTGCCAAAGTTGCTTGACAATAAATGAATGTTTTTGTTGGTATAACGGTGCCATAAAATTGATCGTCTAAATTAAATAAATAATGGTGTAGCTGGCAAAAGACAAAATGACAAGCCATATCCTCCTGCCAGATAGCTTTATAATAGCTGTAGAAGGCTGACTTAGCGTGTGTTAACAATCAATACAATTTCAAAGACAGTTTCTTCTATTGTTTAGTGAGAACCATGCAGCTCTTTTTTTGCGGATGGGTAATCATGAAAGGATCCCCTCCCACTCTGGGCGGAGCAGAAGAGATGTCAGACTTGTACTTATTAAAACCCATCCATGTTCCTTCTTTTGCCCTTTGTGTTCCAGGGCCGCGGTATCTCTTTCGAACAGTCCCGCAACCCTGGCAACCATGCAGCTCTGCAACTTTATTTCCTCAATAATCTAGTAAACATCACAATCCATGTGCCATGATTATGACCATTTTTTTTTTTGTAAACATTTTTATATTGACAAAACTTGCGACAAAAAAGTCGCACGCCTACACAGCCCAACTAAGAACACAATCAACGCCAAAGTGAGAAGAAATCCAAAAATAAATAAAGTGGAAACTAGTAACAAGATACGCGGAACAAAAGTATTTTCCCTCGTTCCTGTGAGCTTAAAATAATATTTTCGGTAATGCGTTGTTGTAGGGCAAAAACGTCTGCGAAGGCGGCTTTCGCTAAATTCGGCATCACTATTTTGGTTCGGTCTACCCGAAATGTGACCAGTGTTTCTTGAACTAACATGGCGATTCAGCTGGCTGAGAAAAATGTGTAGAATTCAGAACTGAAGCTGCGCTACCTCCAGAGATGTACGATGATGACCTATAAAACTAAAAAGTACCAACTAATCTTCAACCGTAGGTTATTCTATAGTGGAGCTAAACAATTCTCTGGCGCTTGTGCATGACTTTATCTTCCATACTTCTCGTCATCTCATCAGACCCCTCTCTTCTTGTCATAAACACTATAAAAATATTTACCATCTTAGTTCGTGTGTCAAAATAAACTGGTCACTATATTTTCGGCCTAAAATAGCAAAAATGTCTTTGGACAGCGTATTATCTGTTTTTTTCTGAATTGGGTGACATTATGTATTCTGTGTATTTTCACTAAAGATGGTGTTTGTTTTGATAATGTCAAATAATGAGAACAAGTGCGTCTTTTGTCATTTTACGTTGCAGCTTAGATGGACGGAGATGGCCCTAACACGAATAATTTCGATGTTTATATGAAGTCCTTGATCGTTTAATATGTACAATCGATATAGGTAAGGTATATCGACGCGCAAACTGTTATTTAAAAGAGGGTCTATGAGTATTTTTTCTTGCCCATTCTCCATAGAACAACTACAGTACTTTCTGTAACTGTAGCTTCGCGAGAAATAACGATTGTAACTTGGAGATAGGATCTTTGTCATAAAAATACGAGTTCCAGAATACTATGTTCGTAACAACATGAAATTTTAATCAGAATAGTAAGAGAAAAACACTTCTAAAAGTTGTTAAGCGTTTACAGATTGGTGCTCGTGACTGTACATGCTGAATTCCTTTAGAAAATATATATTTTATTTACACCAAATTGTAACATAGCTCGTAAAATAGTTAATTTAAAGAGTACAATGGCGTTCTTATCGCTGTTAGCGATGTCTACCAGACAACACGTAATATAGAAGCTTTGTTCAGACAGACACCACTGATAAAATAGTTCAGCATTTTAGTGGAGTTTCGAAAAGTCACCAGCAGAGATAGCAAGCCAGTTATAAACATAGTGTGTTACTTATTCCGGGTTTAATTTACATGTAACGGAAGGAAAAGTTTCGATAAGACTTGATATCACTAAAATAGAGGAACCTATGTGATTTCCAGGCTTGATTGTGGTGTTTCCTTCCAATTGGGAAGCTAAAACTAACATGTTATGTCTACTGCTTCAGAAAGTGAACATAAAACAGTAGACTCTAGAAACAACACCGTTTTCTCCTATACAGGGTGTAACAGGACCCTTCACGAAGCCGTCAACCAAGCATTACGTACATCAAACTAGGTAAGTTTATGAAAAAAATGTTGCTGTGAAATGACTTTTTTTTTTGGGGTGAAAAATTACGTTTTGTGGTAGAACTCAATGTAACGCACTCAAAACATTGTGCTGATGGATTGATTGAATAGTACGGGGGTCATGGAGGTATTTAAAGTAAAACTCATACATTAAAAACAAGTATTAAAAAAAAACCTTTGAAAGAGTCTGAACTTTGACCCCCAATATCTCTGTAACTTGAAGGTTCCCAGGTATGGTCTAGAACAAAAAAATGATCGCAATGACGGGGAGAACAAGTGCCTTTCGGCCTCGTTAAGAGTCTTATTACACCCTTTATAATATGTCAAGATACGGAACATACATGCATACACTAGTATGTTTTGCCAACTTAACTATGGAGGTATACGAGTAACACCGAAGAAAATTGTAACCGCACACCGTACGACTTTTATTGTTACTGATCATCGTAACAATAAAAAACCTAGCCTTTTCCCATCTATGTTTGTGTCGGCTTCCAGTCTTGCTGGATGCAGCTGAATACCAGTATTTTACAAAGAGCGACTGCCTATCTGACCTACGAAATCCAGTTAGTACTTGGTTATGCGGTATCCCTTGGTAAGACTGGTTATGGTATAATAACTGATATGGTTAGAAAGGAGGTGACTCCAGATGACGAGTAATAGAGAAGTATGGAAGATGAGGACATGCTGTGCCGACCCCAAGATAAGGACAGGAGAATGATGATTATATTTATGTACAGACATATCTAGGAACATCAAGCTACCCGAAACTGTCAAATGCTGCGTTGCGGTTTGCATTGCGATTCGCAGATGCGGCATTGTATCTTTTTATTAAAAACTAGCTGTTGCCCGCGACCTTCGTCTGCGTTAAATGACTATAAAACTTAATATAATTATAAACTATTTGAATCGGATTTTGTTTGCAATTTCAAGGGTTTTTTTTGACAGAACCCTAATTCGTTTCTAAAATAAACTACTAAGTTACCTACTCTTTATAACAACAGCTATCTGCCAGTAAAAGACCCGTCAAAATCAGTCTAGCCGTTTTGGAGATTAACCGGAACAAACAGACCGACAGACAAAAACAAATTAAACAAATATTTGTATTATACAACGTGTAACAGAAAGGGTATAATCATATGGAATACTGTGGTACGGACCATCAAACTGAATAACTTTCTCTATGGGACCACCATTGAAATCGTAAAAAAAAAATCAGCTGTCCCATACATTTGGGTCGAGTAGGTATTGAAATTTTCTATGGGACAGCTGATTATTTTTTTAAGATTTCGATGGTGGTCCCATAGAGAAAGTTGTTCAGTTTGATGGTCCGTACCACAGTATTCCATATGATTATACCCTTTCTGTTACACGTTGTATATATGATATGACAGTCTTGACGCAGCTCGTACTGTCATACACAGCCTAAAAAAACACTTAAAAGGATCAGTTGGATCAACCAACTGACCTTTTCGGATTTAGCGGTCCAAAAACAAAGTCCACCCTTAAAAAGAACCACTCCACTAAATCTTAAAACAAATAATTCTCTTATCGCTCAAATAAATCAGGGTTGTTATAAATCCCTAGTTAATAGTCGTTTTGTCACAAATATAGCAATAAATTTTACAAAACCACCCCTGAAAGAAGTTATAAATCGTTACGAATCAGGTAAATGTGTGTTTAAACAATTTATGTTTCCAAAGGGGTGTTTTTTTGACGTTTGTCGGTATTAGGGACAGTCGGGGAATTCGTGGAAATAGGTGACATTACTGACTGTCAAAGGATGAGACCGCTTTCGGTCTTTATGACACACGAACAAGTGACCTAATGAAAGATGCATGCTAGACTGAATACGTAAATGTATGAGTTTTTAGCGTGTCTTCTGAAAATATAGGCCGAGTTCTGTTACTTGTATGACGTGTAATTGGACATTGAAAGTGTGCTCCCTTTCTACAACTAGTTGGTACTTTAGAGTTCCGTACAAAAATGCAAAAAAAACGGAACCCTTATAGGATCACTCGTGCGTCTGTCTGTCCGTCCGTCAGTCTGTCACAGCCAATTTGCTCCGAATCTACTGGACCAAATCAGGTGAAATTTAGTAGGATGGTGTAAACCTATATGACCCAAACACACATGTGCTTTTTTTTTAATTAGGGTCATTTTGCGGGGACAAATAGGAAATTAAAATAGACAATACAGTTCGCTTGTAGATTACAGGAAAACCTATAAGAATTCTATCAATTGAAAAGAAAGTACTTTTCGGGGGCAAATTAGGAACTTAAAAAAAAAGGTTTGCGATCCTTATTGTGTCAAGTGTGTCATATCAAATGAAAGAGCTCGTTATTCATACTATTGCAAAATAAACAGTTTTGATTTTATTCTTTCTTTATCGTGTGGTTAGTGCCTAACTTGGTGTCATAGTTTTCAGGCCGCCCATGGCCACTGACTTGGCTTTACATGCCGCCAAGAAATATCTCATTTGATTTTATTCATGAAAGAAGACGAAATTTGACCATTCCTCCCACTGATGTCCGAAACTACTGAGCCTAAAATTTTGAAAAAATATCCACAATATAGTTCGTTGCTTGGAGATTACAGGAAAACCTATAATAATTCTATTTCTATCAATTGAAAATAAAGTCATTTTCGGGGGAAAAATTAGGAAAAAGAAAAAAACATCTATTCAAACTCAAACTCAAAGCGTTTATTTCAATTAGACCTTAACAGGCACTTTTGAAAGTCAGAAAAACAAAGGCGAAGCTACAGTCACAGACACAAGGCATAATAACTTGTGAAAGTACTGTAGTTGCCCATTCCAAAGCGTAGATCTCTATGGAGAAGAATGGGCAAGAAACTCCATGGACACTCTTTTCAATCAAAATATTGTTACTGATCTTGGTTACATCATTCATGTTGAGATTATACATATATGTGAGAACGATGTAGAAAGACGTGCACATTAAGAGCGTCCAGAGTAAAAGATTATAACTATCCGCAATTTAAAAACAAAGTAGTTAAAATAAACCGTGGCAGCTAAGAGATAACCAGTCCCAACTGACAGCGCCCGTTCTCCGCTCCGTTCTTATTGTAAAACATACCACAATTGAATAAAAACATTTGACTTTAGCATTGTACGGAACCCTCTCCACGCGTGTTCAACTCTCACTTGTCCGGTTTTTAATACATACGAGTAGTCCTCCTGACCGTTTTCGGCCACGGCGGCCAATCTTAGCGGAGATTAGCCAACAGCGCGGGAGATATTAGAGTGCTCAAGTGTGTGCGCAGACACAGGCGCATTCTCTGTTCCTTTACTCTCATAGTCCGATGGGTCGGCAATCCAACAGGATCGAAGAGAGACGAGGCGCAGGACTAACGGCTTTTGGTGTGGACTAATGTGCAGTCATGTATGTAAAACGAGGGGTGATTATGGAATCCGAGGGAATTCAGCTCTCGGATTCCATACACCTGAGATCCCTCTCCTCATCTGAAAGCTATAAAAAAAACATAGAAAGCTATAAGTATTTGGGTATGTCGGAAGCGTTAGGCATTAACGTAACTGAAATGAAGTAATCGTTGAAGGAGCGCTTCTTTGGACGCCTGAAGAAGGTATTAAATAGCCTTCTGCATCACCCACGATCATCGGTGATGAGACTGTACATCTCGCGGAAGTGTGATGGAAGTTAGTAATAATAGATTCACATACTCGATCGACATGACGCATCCAATCAAATTGTGTAAAAAACATTAAACTGATTTAAATATTAATTTGTCTATTAATTTGAAAGTTTTTATTATCATGCTTTATGTGGGTGATAAAGATCCACAAGATGAATTAAAATAGTCGCCTTTATACACCTGGGTGAATCTATTCCAAGGTGAACAAAAGCCTCTGCTTGTGTCGAATTATTTCACCTGGAAGATATCACCTAGGTGAAATTCTTCCAAGGTGAAATGAGGACACCACAAAATCTACTTTGTTCACCCGGGTGATATCACCCAGGTGAACAAAGTGGAATAAACCCTTTCCGAAACACGAGGGTATCATACCGCCAACTTCCAACCTCCGGGCGAGTGGTACTTTTTATACAGTAAATCTAGGCATAATCAAGCATAATATTATGTCTAAAGTGAAAATAAAATTTGGTAGTAGGTATCTGCCACACGGGCACAGTGCCGTTTGGTGGATGCATAATATTTCCCCGTTTCCTTTTTTTGTTTTTCTAGCAAATGCATGTTTCTCACTATAGTTTGTTTTTTGTGAATCAAGAATACTGCAAACCTTACGGGCAAAAGTTTTTGGCTTATTATTACACACCAAGAGACTACTTTTAGCTACAAATTACACAAGAACCAAAGTAATGACCTACTCGTCCTATAAGTGGTCCTACCACTTATAGGACGAAAAGACCATTATACAAGAACCTACTTTTATACAACTTAGTAGCATTTCCCATACCTTCCCAACTTTGGACTACTTCCCAAAAACTTTTCCCATTAACACAAGAAAGGCGAGACTAACAATAACGACATACAAACTACCGCGAACAACTTTCTATATTAATGTTAAATGTTTCCTCTGATGGTGATATTAAATCACAGGTCCCATGTATCAGATAGTACACAGTATTAATTCTATTTAAACTGGTAGCCATTAGGAACAATTTAATGGCGTATTATACGTTGCGGACATTAATAAATACTGTTTGTTTTGAACTAGCTGCGCGCCCCGGCTCCTGTCGTGTAGTTGTTGGCTATGATGTAATGTGAACTTGTAGGGATTTTATGTCGATGGTCGAGTTAATATAGTTGGTATCGAAGCTGGTGGGTAGTAAGATGGTTTAGATATAAGTACTGGTACCGTTCGCTGGTGTATTTGCAATTGAAATGTTGGTTGAAGACTTTATACCTCTAGTATTATTAAGACATGCTATTGCTGAACACAATGACATGAAGTGTACTTGGTTTTGCATTTGCTCTATTAGGTTGATTCTTCTCTAATGACATGGTGAGAAAAGAGGATATATTTTAAATGAAGGCCATGAAAATAATGAAGCCTATTCTGATATTTATCAGGGTATGGGATCCTATTTGTAATTTCATCATTTCACCCCGGAATCACCCATTGTTGGACATGGGCCTCACCTTTCTTCTGTCATTCTTCTCTGTGCTGTGCGTAGGGTATCCATCTGTTTCCTGCGATCTTGATAATGTCAATCCAACTCGCTTTTGGACGGCCCTGGTATCTTAGGCCCAACCTTGGGCACTATTCGGTCGAAACCTTACTCCATCGGCTATCTCCGCGTCTAGCCAGATGTCCTGCCCAACTCCACTTTAGGCGTAGCACCCTGTTCCCGACGTGGAAGACTTTCGACCGACGACGGATTTTCAGTGCCATGTTACGCATTCGATCTAGTAGGGTTATGCCGACATTGCTCGCTTCATGACTCCTATTTGTAATTTACCAATTTTTTTAATTTTTTTTAATTAACTAAGTAAGATGTGGTAGATAGGTTGTAATAGAATTTCCATCCCCATAATTTTCTTCGAACACATTTCTCCCCATAAACACAAAATGACATACAAACTGAAAACACCAATTTGCATCTGATTGAATATGTAGTTAATTTGACATAAGGTCACATACATACATACGAGCTTGTAGGAGGCACAACTGGTTGAAAGACGATAATTGTGGTAACCTAAGCTAATGAGATGTTTATGAGGGGAGGCCATCATGATGGCCCTGCAACCTCTAATTGTTCTAGGAGAAACATGTGTTAGTAGAAAACATCAGTGATGGACGGTGAGAACTTCCTAATGATACGGATCACGGTGTAAGGGGTATCCGGTGTGGATGAATAAGGGAATCTTTGTGCAGATTTCTCTCTAGGTCGATACAGGGTGTAACAAGGCCCTTAACGAAGCATTATGTACATCAAACTAAGTAACTACGCAAAAATTATTGCTGGGAAAGGACTTTTTTGGGGTCAAAAATCACCTTTTATGGCAGGACTCTATGTAACGCTCTCAAAACATTGTGCTGATGGATGGATTGAATAGTATGGGGGTCGTGGAGGTGTTTACAGTAAAAATCTTAAGTAAAAAACATGTATTTAAAAAAAACTTGTGAAAATGTTGGAATTTTGACCTCCAATATCTAGTACCAGAACTAGAAGGTTCCCAGGTATGGTCTAGAAGAAAAAAATATCGCAATGACAGGGAGAATAAGTACCTATCGGCTTCGTTAAGGGTCTTGTTACACCCTTTATTATGTGTGCTCCTGACCTACAGACCTGTAATCAGCTATCTTGTAATCTGACACCGCTTTGTTGATGATAGTTTCAGCCTCTCTCGTGTAAGGGTGGGAAGCATAATATTATAATGTGATTTGTCTTTACATGAAGATGCAAAAGGTAGAACCCTAATTTGTGGTGATTTACCAAAGTAATTAATGGACTCCGATTTCATCAACTTTGGTAGCTAGATCTATCATCAAGTTTGGCAGTTTGGTAGCACCTGCTTCGTTGCTAGTGGTCGCAAGCACGACTGCTGAGCATGAGGTCCTGGGTTCGATTCCCGGGTCGGGCAAAGTGTTATTGGATTTTTCCATCAAGAATTTCTCAGTCGCAGCCACGGAATCTTGATTTGTGCCCGGTTGATGGAAATAGGTTTGCCTCCTATTACATGGGACTTAACCATAATAATATCTGGTGAAATGTGGGTGTACTATTAGGTACACCTCTGCCTAACCCTTCGGGGCTACAGGCGTCATGTTATGTTATGTTAGCTAGATTGTGAATGTAACTAGTTAAAAATAATAATAATTAATATTTTTTTATATATTCTTTTATATTAATTTGTTTAGAAATATTTAAAAATGTATTTAATATGTATATCAATGAATAAAGAAAATAATAATTAATAATAATAATTAATATTGAATTCATTTACATACAAACATTATTTGTCATGCAGGCAGAAATCACAGAACGACCGAATTCATTCAATAAACCAATGATTTTAATATAGTGTCTCCAAAGCCCAATTCTGAAGAATATTTGGGTTTGCAAATTATAGTGTACAAACGTAATCAATTTGAATCACAATGGATATATTTAGCATTTTACTGCTGTATAATTGACATTCAGCATAATTTTCTCGCTGGAGATCTTCTCACTTACAATCTCGGAATCTTGCAAATTGCTCAAGTGTACGTGTGGTATTTCATTGAAATGCTGCAATGAATGCAGTAGTGACATCATTAAAGTTTCTTTATACTCTTTTCAAGTCTCATGTATGCGGTAATTTATGAGTTTGGCTACTAATTGATTTAAAAGAATCGTCGTAAAAGCTTTTTGGGGTGCGTGGCTCAGCTAGTCCAGCTAATAGCAATGCCTCCAAAGCAAGATGTGATCTCTGGAGCCTTCCACCTGGGCATGCTTTGCCGTGGCAGACTTGGAAATCTCTCAATAAGTCTATTCAGAGATTTTATTTATTTTATTTTAGAACGCAAGTCGGCCGTAGCAAAGACAATCTCTTCAGATGGGGGTTCATAGACGGCTCAGATCTCAAGTGCGTAAGCGGCGTGTCTCCACAGACAATGGCCCACCGTCTATCTTGCGCTGCATGCCCTGACACCTGCGCAATTGACCATTTTATGACTGCATCGCGAGCGGAATTATCGCATAGCTGAATTCTGGGCCAAATATATTTAATTAACGAAAATTTGTCATCGACACGCTAAGAAGGAGATGAATATTTCAAAGAGGAAAAGCTTGTAATTTTGAGTATTGGAGGTTATCTTCGAAACAATTCATCTATTTAAAGAAATCCTTCATCAATGGGAAGCTACACTTACGAGGTAGAAGCTAGTCTCTGATAAGGTAAGTAATAATGTATCTTTTCATCCCTTCTATTCAAAAAGTGTCGTTTTGTTCCTCTATAAGCGGGAGCAAAGTAGCTCTTTTCTCCACTAAACTTTTTAGCCGGCAGTAATGAGATTTGAATTTGGAACATGAATCGTTCATTGAAATCGAACGCAAATTGTATAAATTACTGGCTGCAAGTGTTGGCTGTACGGTGCGGGGAGGCGCGGTAACTAAAAAAAAACAAAAGCGCGCTATTTACTTCCCTGTTTTTGTAATCGGTACGGACATTATTGTATTTTGCAAAAAAAAAAAATGAGTTCTAAGTCGAGTTCTGAAAGTGATAGTACATTAACTCCTGAAACAATAAATCCTGAAACAATTGATAATCCCGGGACAAATATTTAAAGGCCTATGACAATTTCATACAATGGAAAAATTGAAAAGGAGGGAAGACATTTTCGGAAAGTGTATTTTTGGCCTATTTTCAAGAATTAGCCAAAACTAAATAACCTTCTACTCTTTGGAGTGTATATATACTCAATACTTAAATCAACAGTTAATTTCAATAAAATATTAAAATAGACAGCTACTCAAAATTAATAGCTTATCTGAAGAGACTGTCTGAAGGACACAAACCAAAGAAATCGAACGTATTTTCCGGACAAAATGTTGAAACTTTCTTGAATGACGTACCTGATAAGGAGTTTCTCGCCATAAAATTGAGTATATTTTAGTTATTCCATTATAAACTATAAACAGTGTTTTAAAACGTGCACGTATACGTACTGTACTTACTCGTCTGATTCCCTTTCTTTAAGATTTTAATTTTAAAAGTGTCTCTTATTTATTTTCTCATAGAAAGAGATGGAAAGTAGAGTATATGACTAGAGAGCAAAAATATTTTTCCCTCAGGCAATGTACTTTGAATCCCTCGCTACGCTCAGGATTCTATTCTAGAATCCTTCGCTTCGCTCTGGATTCAAAATAGCGCCCTCGCTGTAAAAATATTATTTTGCTCCTTTGTAATACAATCTACTATTCTTTAGTATCTTTCGTAAGTCTTGTGTTGAAATTAGGATCCACAAGTTGTTGAAGATGGAATTCATTATTGTTACATCACATAACATAACGCTTGTAATCCCCGAAGGGTTAGGCAGAGGTGTTCTTAACAGTACACCCACATTTCGCCAGTTATGTTTAAGTCTCATTTAATAAGGGGAGAGCTTATTGCCAACAACCGGCCACAAATCCAGGCTCCTTGGCTGCTACCGAGTAATTCCGAATGGAAAACCCAATAACACTTTGTCCGACTTAGGAATCGAACCCAGGACCTCATGCTCATCAGTTGCGCTTGCGACCACTAGACTAACAAGGCATTATCCCCTCTTATATGACCTCTGCTTTTAATTGATGGTTGTGAATTTTTTCATAATCAAATAAACAGCCACTATTTTCTATATTAAAAGTAGTTCTTACGCCACTGACTTAAGACCTAAAATCTGCGATTGTTTTCCATCCTTCTCGAATATCGTTTACCAAATCAATCAATGCCCAACTCAAATGGGACTGGGCAGGTCATGTCTGCCGCATGCCGGACAAACTGTGGGCCAAAATAGCAGGAAACTAGTGCCCTGCCACAGTGAGTCGGGGTCGCGGCAGGCCACGAAGGAGATGCCAGGACGAATTGGACGAGTTCCGTCCAAACTGGAACGAGGACGCGCCAGAAATGAAAGGTGTTGAGGGAGGCCTTCACCCAGGAGTGTGACAGAGAAGGCCAGGAAAATAAAATAAAAAATAAATCAATTACTTAAATCGAGAGTAATATATGCAAGTATTTCTCATGCTCGTTGCCGTAGCACCAGCTATGAGGTCTAGTATCCTCTGTACTAATGTTACAAGCAACAGAACTGATTAATCGGCTCGCAGCTTCGATAGAAATCGTCATTACGCTGCATATATTTCACTAAGGACGGGTTAGCGCTGGTTTCACCGTTAGCTAGCATAATTTTGAGTTTTGTTTACAGATAGTTATTAAGGGCGTTTTAATGAATGGTGATTGCATGGAATGTTTGTTCAAGTGAGCCTGTAGAAGGTGCCATTTTATGTGCTCAGCTGGTGATGGTGGTTTCATTACATTATCTTTTTAAACGACTTCAAAAAAAAAGGAGGAGGTTCTCAATTCGGTTGTAATTAAAAAAAAATTTGTTTGTTGCCTCATAATTCCGTTATTTATGAAATGATTTGAAAAATTCTTTCTTTTTATTTGAAAGGATATACTTTCCGATTGATCTCATTCAAATTACATAAGAAACGATTCATCAGTGGTTTGTTTTTTTTTTTTTTCTTCTTGACTTATGCTGACATGATGAACCTCTCCTCATGAACCAATATAAGAATTATATAAGATTAAGATATAATAAGATAAGAAGAAAATATAATAATATAAGAATAATAATAAGATAAGAATTTGTGTGGTACGCTGCAACTAAAAAGGGTAAAATACAGCGTGTAACAGAAAGGGTATAATCATATGGAATACTGTGGTACGGACCATCAAACTGAACAACTTTCTCTATGGGACCACCACCGAAATCGTAAAAAAATTATCAGCTAAAATCGTGATTTGAACCTTGAGGTTCAAATCACGATTTTCTGACAATGCAAACAGAAGAAAGATTAATTTGAAATGACGATGAATTTTGGGTTAATTCTCGTAATTCGGGTACCTACACATCTTTCTTTGGACACAACTTGAATCTTATCATTAAACGATTGTGAATACTTACTGTTTTTAACTTTTAACAAACACACTAACAGCGCAAACTTCACAACAGAACATCATTTCTAAGTTAATAAACAAATACAACAAATAATATTTACACTACTATACGTTTCAAAACGAATTACAAACGTCAGATATTATAAAAATCAAAACACTGAAGATCGCGAAATAAATTTTGCTAGTCACATGAAACAAATATGGCTTCTAAGAAAAATACAATTGTTATTTTGTCGATAAAAAAACACTACCAAATATAATTGCATCACTGCATACCGTTTTAGCCGGATAATACTTTGTGGGGCAGCCAATCAGTGGCCAGCTAGCCAGCTACACTCGCAGGAGTTTACGCCCCTATTTACTATGTGTGCCGTTCATATACACGAAAATACGCATCAGTGTGCGTAAATTTATCAATGGAAATTAGGCCGGCTGCGGCCTTGCCTAGACGGCCGGAAGCGAGCGTCGTAGTATTTATCAGTTACGTCACACGGCCGCGACAAGTTGCTATAAGTATTATAACAGGAGTTTTTTTATTTTTATTAATATAGTTATAATAAATGCATTTGTTGCGTTGTTAGTAGGAATGGTAGGGTAGGCTAGGCCTAATTGCCTCTATGGACGGCACGCCCCTGCATGTATGCTTGATTGATTGACAGAAATGTGGCAAATAAACACGACGCTAATAGGTCTGTTTCATTCGTTTCATGAATCATTCCCGCTATTTCGATTTTCTTACGTCGACTTGTAATGTTTCTTGGTTTTGATGTATTGTCTTTTGTTTCGACTCGACATGGCTGTCACAGAGTCCGGTCACATTAAAGGACACAGCACACTTATCAAATCGGAAAGGGATCGGTACCATATCAACTCGAGCCGTTCAGTATTCTTTGTATGAAACTCGCTACTGCAACGCACACTAATCGGAATCGTAACGTAATCGCCTCGCCTTGGGACAAGCTCACGAACCGCGGTGCGGTGCGGAGCTGCTGACGGCGAGGCTAAAGACGACACGGTGCCGATCCCTTTTCGATTTGATATGTGTACTGTGTCCTTAAAAACGAAATACGGCTGCGCTTTTAAATAGTAAAGTAAATTTTATTTTTAATAATACATTGACAACCCACCAAAAAGTACTAGGCTATCATAAGTTCAAGATGTAGATTACGTTTGTATAAGCATTAGCTACTATTAAATCTTCAGCTTCATTCATAAAAGTGGCACCACAGGTTTATGCCATCAACTCCTCAATGGAGAAAAAGCGTGAATGTTCCAGCTACGCTCCAATTAAAACTGACAACGTTATCTATCAATACTTGCTTTGTAAGCCTGTACCTACGCCTTAACGGCCCGATATCTGCGCTCTGTAGCATTTCATTTACCTGTCAACTGTAGGGCTGGTCGTCCGGTATTTGACTTGGTTATTGATTTATTTATTATTTAAATCAGAACTGCATTCGTCAGTTTGTGTATTAATCGTATCTTCTTGCTTTACTTCGAGAATTTCGACACTATCATCTTGTGCTGGTGAGTTGACAGAGCTAGTTGATGGTAGGATACCGGTATTTTCATATTTTGTAATGTTACGTTTTGTAATTTTGTTTTGTTGTTTTCGTATTTTTTTTGTTTTTGTAAGTTTTGAGCAACGAACCAGGTCTTTTGTTTTATCACTTATCTAAGGCACTCTAGCCGTCTTCAGTAGCCGTACATAATCCTCCTGTAAAGAAATGCTTTGGGTCACTCCTAATGTGCTTTTAACTTCCTTCAGGAAGTTCAGATGATTAACTTTAATACATAGCTTGTAGCAAATCTATTTGATCCTATTAAACATTAAAGGATAAAAGTAGACTTGTACATTTCAAAATTTAATAGAGATATGGATGGTTTTACAAATGAAATAAAAAATACAAGTGTTTATAAAAAAGACCTATCAAACCCGCACTCTGGAAGTAGTTTTTGAGTATATACACACGATTAGTAGCACTGTTAATGAAGCACGATCAAAGGTTGAGGTGGTGATGTAGGACGATGCATGCAGTTCTTTCAGGTCTGCTCCACAGGAAGGAGGCGTTTCGAAGAACAGGAGTACAGGTCCCGGTAGATCTTTTAGTTGGATCACCAGCTTTTAGACCCAGGGCAGCTCCGTGAGATTAACACCAGGGAAGGCACAAAGACAGTTTTTAATAATAAGATTGGGAGTAGTAGTCCCAGGTGTATCTTTAGATGGATCACCTTGAAGAATCTGTCTTGTCTCCAATTTTAAGAATTCCTTCAGTCTCACATTCAAGAAACGCTCTCCAGTCTAGTCTGACCGGTTCGTCAGCTCGTTTCCACAGTAGTCTCTTTCCATTTTTGAATCTCAGATTTTCTTCTTGCGGCCATATGGCCATATGGTCTGTTATGTAGATGAGATGATTATATAATCATCTCATCTGACAAGTGTAGTCGGCCAGGACATAACAGACTTACTTCATAAAACCATGAGTGCGTAAAGAATTTATAAATATAATTTAAAATTAAGTTATTAGTAAACAATCATTATTATCTATAAAATACAATATTTCAGCTAAACATTGAAAAATATAATTTAAATTATATAAACCAAAAAGTATCCATCATAGACTAAGCTAGTAAGAAACTCTATGACAGAAAGAAAAAGTAACTGACAGTTTGGCAAATCTGACGTACATGTCACAACATTGAAAATTATGAAAATTTATATTTTATTTCAGCAAATACAATGAAAACGAATCGTATTTAGATCGATTCGCTGAGTATAAATAAACAAATCAATAATAAAGGATGATAAATGGTGTGACAAGTGTAAGTATAGCATATACCATAAGCTTTGCTTACACATTCTAGATGGGTTTCCATCCTTCTCATTATTTTATTTTATACTATGTATCCCACTTCTGATCAATGTGTGATCTACCGTTTCTACTATCTCATTCAGCAGCCCTAGTTAGCCTATAGGACTACCGGCTCAGCTTTCAATTTTACCCGACTCGGTAAATATTGTTTCTATCACTTCATCTGAGTGAATGAAAGTATGAACGATCGACTTTGGAGCGCGGAAGTGTTGGGACATTGCAGTTTTAGATGTGGGTAGTTGTTGTTTTGTAATAGGAGCTTACAAGTGTTAATGGTTAACTAAGAACGGGGTATGGCGAAATATTTTGTAATACAAACAAATGAGACTTAAATAGTGGGCTTTGTGGAACTTCCTGCGACCCCCTTTGTCTTAGTCTTATTGTCTTTTCACCAAACTATGTCTCATGTCTCTATATCATTCACAAGCTTTAAAGCATACTGCGTTTATCGATTTAAATATCATCGATCGCCTTATGACCTTGTGATATCGCCAACACATCAAGGACGTAGTCTTGGTCATATCTACTGGAAACATTGAGTTCGGGAATTCCTAGTTTGCGTTCACTTATGACTTTTATCATTAACTAGCTGTGCCCCGCGCCCTTCGTCCGCGTGAACTTATTGTAAAATATTACTTCCCTATCTGAATCAGATTTGTTAATACTTTCAAGGGTTTTATATGTATTTGTTTTTTTTTTTTTGTAGAACCCTACTCTTTTTTTCTAAAATAAACGTAATTACTCCTTATAACAACAGCTATTTGCCTGTTAAGGTCCCGTCAAAATTAGTCCAGCCGTTTCGGAGATTAGCCGGAACAAACAGACAGACAGACCAAAAAAATGTTTTTTTTTATAAGTACCGTACCTACATTGTTTTATAATTATGGATTCAGTAAAAAGCTGTTATTTTGAAATACGAAATAGACTTCAATTTTATTTATTTGTAAAAATAAATAATTATATCCTTCCTCAGACACAACTCTTGAAACAGATAATTTTAGTTACGCGACCACATTTCTCAATACCAATCATACAATTATCTTCAAGCTTACCTACCACTAATTCAATATATCAAACATTATCGACATCGAATTACAACACGGAACCGGCCAAAGTAGATCACATTCTAAAACCGGACATATCCCACAAAAAAGCAACAACATAAAACTGGTGTACCACCCATTTATTCTAGTAAATGTCAGTGAAACTAGTGCAATATAAAATTGGTCGTATTAACAGAGCTACCAGTATAAGTTGAAACCTCTGAACAGCGTTGTTTGTGAAGACCATTATAAAACATAACACGCATGTAATCCCCGACGGAAGGTAATGTTCAAGTCCGCTGTAATACTCGTAGAGGGTGTAACAAGACCTTTAACGAAGCCGAAAGGTACTTGTTCTCCCCGTTATTGCGACCATTTTTTTGTTCTAGACCATACCTGGGAACCTTCTAGTTACGGAGATATTGGGGGTCAAAGTTCCAACTTTTTCACAAGCTGCTTTTTAAATATATGTTTTTTTTTTATGAAAGATTTTTACTTTATACACCTCCACGACCCCCGTAGTATTAAATTCATCCACCAGCACAATGTTTTGAGTGCGTTACATTGAGTTCTACCGTAAAAAGCGATTTTTCACCCCAAAAAAAAGTCGTTTCCCAGCAATATTTTTTGCGTAAAGTTACTTATTTTGGTGTACATAATGCTTGGTTGACGTCTTCGTTCAGGGTCTGTTTACACCCTCTAGAGGACGAGCCTATTGCCAGCAACCGGTCACATTTTCAGACTCCATGGCTTTTACTTAGAAATTCATGATCGAAAACCCAATAACACTTTGCCTGACCTGGGTATCGAACACAAGACCTCATGCTCAGCAGTCACACCTGCGACCAGACCAACATTGCCAATAAAAATTAAATTACCAAATGAAGAACACCTAGCCTCAGTGCCATACTTTTTCGTGGCTCAACTTACGCTTGACACTGTAGACATGGTTGCGGGTATTCATAGAGTTATAGTAGTCTATTTGATAGTTGGGCCATCTTAAATCTGGGTTTAGGTGACATTCAATGATATTTTCATTCGAATTTGAGATTGTTTCGCTCTAGGGAAGAAAGAATCCTTTCACTACCTGGAATGAATAGGAAGTATATTGATTTGAATTATAACAAGTGAGATATGTCTGCCTCGTTGGTCCAGTGGTCGCAATTGCGACTGCTGAGTTGGGTTCGATTTCCGGGTCGGGCCAACACTTATTGGGTTTTTCCATCAGGAATTTCTCAGTAGTAGCCACGGATTCATTAATGCCTCTGCCCTGGAGTGTAAATGTGGTGCTGTTCCACGGATTCATTAATGCCTCTGCCCTGGAGTGTAAATGTGGTGCTGTTCCACAGATTCATTAATGCCTCTGCCCTGGAGTGTAAATGTGGTGCTGTTCCACAGATTCATTAATGCCTCTGCCCTGGAGTGTAAATGTGGTGCTGTTCCACAGATTCATTAATGCCTCTGCCCTGGAGTGTAAATGTGGTGCTGTTCCACAGATTCATTAATGCCTCTGCCCTGGAGTGTAAATGTGGTGCTGTTCCACAGATTCATTAATGCCTCTGCCCTGGAGTGTAAATGTGGTGCTGTTCCACAAACGATGGGGAACTTAATATCGCGTCCTGCGTGTCCTGTTGTTTGTTCACTACAGGAACTGATGGACGCTTCCGAAAGGGCCAAACTAGTAGCTCAGTTCTGGGCCGATAGAATTTAGATTGCCATCGACACCTTAAGAACAAGAAGCCACGGAGTCTGGATTTGTGCCCAGTTGATGGCAATAGGATCGCCCCCTACTACATGGGTCGTAAACATAATAGGCGAAATATGGTACATCTTTATAAGGTACACCTCTGCCTAGCCTTTCGGGGGTAACAGGCGTGATGTTATGAGATATGTATGTACATATTATCTTGAAAGCTTTTCAGGGAAAACTAAGGCACTGACTGTTTTTGCCTAAGATCTAGATAAAGAATCCTAAGATGCACAAGAGCGTACCTAGCCCGAACCAGACAATTTACAACATCAGCACGACAAAGGAAAGCAAAGGAATTCTCAACAGCTTTGTCTTCCAAAAGATTCTATTAAACCAGCATCAAATGCAAACTACGAGGTAAAGCGTAAAGACTGACAGACAGACAGTAAAACACAAATAAATCATTCTGGCGATCATTGAATGGGAGTTAATCTTCCTTGGCGAACATTTAACGAGTGGAATTAAACTTTTCCGGGTTGACTGAATATTTAAAGAAGAAATGTATACTGGATAGGCGTAATAAAAGATTAGCATAGCTATTCACAAACACTTCGATTCGATTTCGATTCGGAGAGTCGTATGTCTATCTCGCTTGCTTTCGTAATGCCAAAAAAAACGGCCAAGTGCGTACCATTATCTATAACATTTATTTTATTCTGTTTTTAAGAAAGAAAAAAAGAATAAAGTTTATTTGACGTCAGAAGCACACAGCACACATAATAAAAAAAGATACAAAATAAAAAAATAAAACAAATTAAAAACTAAAAAAAAAGCAAAGAGAAAATACATACTACTTGTGTGCTGTGTGCTTCACGGCTCCGCCAAAAAGGTCCATTTCAGCATTCATGCCAGACAGGTGAGGCTGTCTGACGCTGGTCTTCCAATGAACCTTTTTAGTATTTCTTGTTATAGCGGCAACAGAAATACATCATCAGTGAAAATTTCAACTGTCTAGCTATCTCGGTTCATGAGATACAGCCTAGTACCAGACAGACAGACGGACAGCGGAGGCTTAGTAATAGAGTTACGTTTTTACCCTTTGGGTAGGGAACCATAAAAAAGATAGACATATCTGCCATAGGTCATATAGATTTGTCGTATCGAAATCGAAATACAGGCAAGCAGGGCACAATGATGAAAATGGAGGTATTAGGGGCAAAAATGCTTCTATTTAAAAATGACTATCGCTGATGCTGTAGGGATGATTGTCAGGTTAGTAGTGAGACTGACTGTCTAGGGTACAATTTTATGAAAATCATCATCAAACTGAACGCCTGCAAACGCGGGTTAAGTAGAAGTGAACCCAAAAGTACATTATCCATATTTCGCCAGTTATGATTCAGTTCTGTCTGGAGTGATAGTCATTTTTAAATAGAAGCATTTTTGCCCCTAAAGCCTCCATAACCGGGCAAATTCAGACTCCGTGCTTGTTACTGAGAAAAATCCTGATGGCAATACCCAATAACATTTTGCCCGACGTGGGGATCGAATCCAGGACCTCATTCTCAGCTCATGTTCCAGTCAGTCGCGCTTACGACCACCAGAGATATTCACAAATGAAATAAACAAGACCTTGTATCTTGAATTTAAAATCAGATCTTATATTTTAATACAGTCTGATATTATAATTAATTCCTACTACACGTCCACTAAAGTTGTTCTCGACGTAAACCAGCCGAGGAAATGATATGAAATTGTATACATTAACATAAACAGCGCGTCGAGTCGTAGGTGCGCAGGCGCCGGCACTGACGCGCAAGACGAGATGGATTTGTGAGAACTGGCCACACTACAGGGACTAATTTAATAGTTTATTTTGATATCATATAATGTGAGTGTCCATGGAGTTTCTTACCCGTTCTTCTCCATAGACATCTACGCTTTGGAATGGGCAAGTTATATCCTATTATAGTTATTATGACTTATGGTTGACACTGTAGCTTCATCTTTTGTTTTTAACAATACAAAATGATCTCTATCTGGTGTCACTGATAATAGCTTCGCGCTTGAGTTTTAATTCCTTTTCTACGAAGAAGTGGATCGAGAAATAGGATGAAAAAATTATAGAAAGAGTACTGTCTCATGCACTTAAATCTGTTATAGAGTATTTCGAGGCTTCATCTGTTTCTTCATTATAATCTTTGTCAGTGTCTTGATGACTTCAAATCATTCCCTCTACGTCCATTCCTGTATCATCGACGTTTTAGTTATTGGCTTGTACTGCGGACCTTTCTTTATAATTACAAATCCCAAGTCCACCCCTGCCGCCTGTTCCTGGACGTCCCCCATAAATCGTGAAGCGACAGTTTTAAACACTCTATTGTACAAACATTTGTATCGTATTAGCCGAACATGTCCGGGCTTAATGGCTCGGCTCGCGTGATTTACTGCCCGTGTGTCACCTACCTCTGACATGCATTGTGCGCGGGGTTAAGCGTTCGTATGTATCTTGTGCAATCGCTTTTTGTCAGGCAAATGTTATTGATATGATTTTATTGGAAATTGTGAATTAACTTTCTCAGGTTGCGCGTTGGTGAAAATTCGAGGTGTGTGGTCTCTTTGAGGGCGTCTTTTACGAGCGTGAGGCACACACAAGGAGAGATGGAAGGATTGTGTAAGATAGATATTGAGCAGACACTAAATATGGAATAAGTAAAGCTGTATGAGTGTATGTACGAGTATAGTAGTGTATTCTCAGTGGCAGCAGTCAATTGTGCCCGGTTGATGGCAATAGGCTTGCCACCTATTACATTGGACCGAAACAACTGGCGAAATGTGGATGTATATATTAGGTACACCTCTGTCTAACCCTTCGGCTATTGAGACGTGATGTTATGAATGTAAAGTAAGTATAGCATACGTAAATAAATTGGTCATGTAGCAGCATCAATAAATATACTGCCAACATAACTCGGTTCAATCAACAAAATTAAACTGAAAACAGTTTTTTTCCGACCCCAAATAACAAGACACAAGGAAAGGTAAATAATTTTGGGGTCGGCCTCCAGTCTGACCTTCTATCTGACCTCCACAACCCAGTTAGTACTGGGTAATACTATACCCCTTGGTAAGACTGGTTGTCAGACTTTCAGGCCACTGACTACCTGAAACGGCTGTCAAGGATCTACAAATGACAGCCGGGACCAACGGCTTAACGTGTTTTTCGAGGCACGGAGGGAATTCGGTGTGTAATGGGCGGTCACCCATCCACAGACCAACCTAGGCAAACGCGGCTTAACCTTAAGATCGACCCGAGCGGCTGATATCATTTAGCCACGAACTCCTATTTTCTATAAACAAGAGTAAAATACGGCCAGTCAATTAGATAAATAAGATTCATTTTATTACAGTAATGTTAAGGAGTACAATCACATACACAACACGTACAAGAATAACGTTCTTTCCTTGTCTATCACTAGTGATCATTTTATCACCTAACTTTACGATTTGTGCCTTTACGGAATCAAGCTGGCACTTTTGTAAAGAATTTGTTTGAAACAGGAAAAAACTTTTGTTTTTATTAAATGTTTACATGGAAATCGTTAAAAATGTTTTAAACAAGAATGCGTAATGTTGCCTTACTTATCATTTATGAAACATTTATTGCAACTATCAGTGGTTAGATCTCAGAAATTATAACGCTTGGTGAGAAATGTGTCAAATTCTTGGTATCGAATCCACAACAGAGGAAAGATGTTTTTAGAGATACAGTTTCCTCATATAATATCGATTTTTAACGATACTGTAATAAACCAATATCCGATATCATTATAACTATTTGTATTTGTCAAACCACAAAGATTTAAATAGTATGATGGACCCTAAGTCCTCACCAAACTTAAGTAGTGCGAAAATTTTTTTTTTTGTTGGGACGCTCGCTCATCCCGCATGGAATGGCAGATACGATTTTCAGCATGTATGAGCGAGACAATGATGCTATTTGAATGTCACTGTCAACTAAACAAAAACATGCAGCCGAATTTCATCATCATCTGCCCAGCCTTTTCCCAACTATGTTGTGGTCGGCTTCCAGTCTAACCAGATGCAGCTGAATACCAGTATTTTATATGGAGCGACTGCCTATCTGACCTCCACAACCCAGTTAGTACTGGGTAATACAATACCCCTTGTTAAAACTGATTGCTATACTTTCGGGCTACTTACTACCTGTAACGACTGACAAATATCTACACATTACAGCCGGGACCAAAGGCTTAACCTGCTTTCTGAGGTACGGAGGAAACTCGGTAAGTAATGGGTGGTCACCCATCCAGAGACCAACCTTGGCAAGCGCGGTTTAACCTGAAGATTGATCCGAGCGGTTGTTATTTAAAGCCACGAGCTCCTCTACCAACCAGCTGGATTTGACGATGTCAATCTTCGTCAAACCACCACCACCATTCTGTCACCAGCATTTAGTGCAATTATAGCAAAATAGTACAACAAAAACTATTTCTGAACACTTCAATACGTGTTCACATCAATCAAACTTTCCACTCGGCTATAAATTTAGCTATAAAACCTAATCGATTATAGATAACGACTCACAAAGACACAAGAACCAACTTAACTTTAGCTACGGCGTAAAATAGAACTAAAAATATATTCTGAATTTTTCATACAACCACTCGTTGCCTTGTTAAGCAGCGACGCGATGAAATGTCATCGTAAAGTGGTCGCAGTTGCTACGGTTTCATACAAATTCGATACAGAGCATGTTTGTATTTAATTTTATTCGATAATTTAATTTCACAATCGGTCGGGTTGGTATTCCAATATTTTATTTAGACTAGTTATGTTAGGAATGCGACCGGTATGACTTTATTACTTTACTTATTTATTGTATTTTTTTATTGGTAACTTTGCATAACATGTAACGGTTAATAGGGTCAAGTCGCTTGCGCAGCTTCTTTGGCATTCTTTACTTATTTATTTAGGCCAGAAGAAAAAAAGCACCTTAAAAGAACTGCCCTCTTTTGGAGCCTGTTTCCATTGTTTTTTTTTAAATGTGACAACCAAGTGGTGTGAAATATACGAGTACTTTACAACCTTTTCTCAAACCTACCAAATATACATAAAAATCGGTCGAGCCGTTTCAGAGGAGTGCGACCACAAACACCGTGACACGAGATTTTTATAAACATATAGGTACTATGGATAATTCCCTTCTCACAACTCTCTCACTGTATCTTCTTTTAGTTGTGGTGGTCACCACAGTGAAGAGAAGATGGATACATATGGTTACCCAGAGAAGCGTCGAGGCCTGTCAGCTAGCTACATAAAATAAATAAAAAATAAAATAAGTTTATGTCATATCATTTTGGCTTACATTGCATGTCGAGGAGTATCCGTATAGGCATAGAAAATACCTGTAGTTGAAGGTTCCGCTCTTCCCTTATATTATAAAAATAATAAAATAAATAAATAAAATAAAAATTGCCTTTATTTAGTCTGACCTTCGTAGACACAATTTGGTCATTTGAAAAATAAAAATAGAAACTACACTTATTTGGTTTCTTTAACTAAACTTAAATTATAACTTAAACTATGACTTAAACTAAACTTAAATTAACATAATATTTTATTTTTATTTGTTGGTCCTATCAGCTACCAGGTCAGGCTGTCTTGCGACATAGGCCTCCTCAAGTTCTCTCCACATTTGTCGACCCTTGCTTTTATGCTTAAAAACATACAAATAGGTAAATAAACAAAACAGATAAAAAGAATAGAAAATACGATCAATTGTATACGTGTGTGTGTACATGATTGTCAATTTAAAAAAAATCGTGGTTGGTGTCCAGTTTTTCCAAAACGTTGCGCATCATTCATTTCATACAGACAAGTACCACAATCCCGTATACTACAAATACGTCTAAAATCAACTAGTATAACTCTGTTAGTCCTATTCAGAACCCGAATGTTTCCGGATGCTTCTGTAGCGTATCTGTTTGTTTGCGGCTTCACAGCGAGGCGTCAGATTATCGGAATACTTGCTAAATAGACGCCGATTAGACGGAGATAGCAATACATATTACTTGGAGATTAGTGTAAGATTCTCTGATGTGTGAGTGACTCCGACTACCTATATTGAAATATCTCTTTCACACATCGTCAGAAAATAGGATACTTGGCGCCACGTACAGTTAATAAGTAAGAGCGGTAACTAATCTAGAATAGGCTCTTATTCTATTGAAACTTCGAACTAGGCCAGCTCTAGTTTAAAGTGCTACCACCGTGTGCTCGGCTGTTTAGTATACAATGCATAACACATGATTGTAAATGAGGTAATAATAAAATTGAGAAACAGCACTTCTTGGTTATGTTTATCGCCCTTTTAAGCCATAAGATGGATGAATTTTGTGAAGACACGAGGAGTATCTACATATTAGTGTGACTGCTGTTATGAGAGAAAATAAGAAAAAAACATGGAATAAGGATAGGGATATGATGAATAGTAAAACTATGAATTTGTAGTGGCACTACAAAAAGACAGCAACATAATACAAAAAGTACTACAACGCTATCTATGAGAAAAATGAAGAACTAGCACCAAATTCCTAAATGGCGATATTAAAGTTCTCCGCGACTTAAGACCATATACTGGTAGAAAAATCTGACAAGATTTGTCGGGCCACCGTAGCCTGCCAGACACAACACCAGGTCGAAGGATCCTCCCATTTCTATGAAGGTATGAAGAACTTTACACACTGTTCTTCTTACCCCAAAAAATAATGGAAACAATAATACTATTAGTTGCAATAGCTATGTGACATGGCGGGCATTCACAGAACGTTGAACAAGCAGACCCACGGCAAAGCTACTAAAATAGTAAACAACAGATTTGCATGTGATCATTACTTTCAGTAGGTACTGTTACTTCACTTAACTCCCACAATACAAATAATATCGGTAACTATTGGTAACAATTGTTACCGGTACTTTATCGCCCATAAATGTAGCTAAATACAAAGTTAAACAGTTAGACCTGACTACTTAGACGTTATATTTTCGTCAGCACAGTAACTGGGAAACTGGACTCAATTTATGATCCTATCAGGCAGTCAGTGGGGGACATTCCCTTTATATAGTATGAAGACTCTCATGCTAAAGATCTAAGAAATAAGGTGGATATGGTAGCTATGAAAACGAAAATGGGTTCCGAATTTGATATAGTTATATCATTCATGCATGTCCTTAAATTGCATGACAGATCGGACCAAAATTGCAAAGATGAGACTGGAATAATTGAAAGAAAAGAAACTACAACGGGAATTATTCAGTTTTATTTTCAAAGAAGCTCGTTCGTTACCACTTTTTGTGTTTAATTAGAAGAGCGTTTCACCAGTTTGACTTATATGGCATAAACCTCAAAGTTGATCTTCTAAACTGATCTTGCCACTCATGCACGCCAAGGTTTCCGTACTGATATTATTATACAGCATGCAGATGACATTATAGAGGCTGGATTTCATTAACTGAAACATCTAGAAACATCATCATCATTTTATTATGCCTTGTGGCTGGATTGTAGCTTCATCTTTTCGTTGTTGACAATTCAAACATGCTTGTAACTGGTCTATTTGAAATAAATGCTTTGAGTTTGAATTCATTACAATTATCATCATTCTCCTGTCCTTATCCCAATTGATTTAGGGTCGGTGCAGCATGTCTTCTTATTCTATACTCGTCATTTCACCTGTCACCCTGTCTAGGCAGATCATTCTTCACGGTTCATCCATCGTTTCTTTTGTCTTCCTTTGACTTCATTGGAATATCCCCCTCTATTCTCAACTCCGCGCCGGCGCCCTCCGCGTCCGTAGTTTTATTCGACATATTTCCGCATTCAAGGTTGTGACATCAAGTTGAATGCAACGCGTTCTACATTCTCAGGCGACAGGCTCTGCACATTTGTGTCGGACATTTGGACATTTGTTTACTAGGGAATGTTTGAAGACAGCGCTTTGTTTGGTTCTCAGTAAAGTGGGCTAAAGGTCGGAGATACATCGTTTGGTTTGGATTGACGTGTCCCAGTAGCTAGAACTTTGTAAATATACCTGACATAGAGAAACGGTCCTAACTGTCTAAGCGTACTTATTGTTGTTTCGTTAGAAATGTCTCCGCCTCTCTAGTTAGAAATAATATTAGTTTCGTAGGTAAGTTATGGATGAGAGAATGTCCGGTTAAGCAGCTTCAACCTCAGTACAGTTGTTGCGCTGCGAGTGGTCACACCTAAAAAAAAAAAAAGATGACAGAATTTTGTCTCATCATCATCATCATCACTTGCTTCGGTGAAGGAAAACATCGTGAGGAAACCAGTATGCCTGAGAGATATTTCTCGACGGCATGTGAAGGCGAGTCACAGGCCCATGGGCGGCATACAAACTCTGACACCAGGTTAGGCACTAACCACACGATAAAAAAAAAACATCATAGTTATCCACAGCCTGACTTCACCCTCTGCTGGGTCTGGCCTCTCTTTGCTTATGCCAAGCTTCACGCTCTTATCGGGTTTTTGTCTAACTAAGCAAAATATCGTTTTCATGTAATTTTTCATATTGCCCTCTATCTCAGGTTAAGTCATCTTTTATCATACTTCTGCCTTTTCTTATCATTTTGTTGTTTCGCGTTTTTGTTTCTTATTTCGCCTTTCGAGCAGCATTTTTTTTCAATGTTTGTATGTTATAGCTATGCTACACACTATTCCAACCACTGCATGTTTTGAAAGCCAGAATCAATAGTTGCGAACGCCAGAAAATCACCGAGGCAATGAAGATCAACAAGTTTTGGAAACCGGTCAACTATCTTGGACCCCGCAAAGAAAGAATCCGAAAAGAACAGTGAAGAAGTACCTGCTAAAGAAAAAATACATATATTTTTTTTCCAAAATTAATCAGGTGTATCCTTATCATTAACGCTGAAAATGATATATTTACGTCTACTTTTTGGTTTGAGTTTTCAATATTTCGGCGCTGTTGCAAGCACCGAGAGCAGCGGTGGCCCAAACCAACGGTTGGTGGCGGTTGGTGGCGGCAAGTAAGTCATGTGTTCGAACTCAGCCAGACGAAAGAAAGTAATGACTTTGTGTAATTTATTTCATCACCACTGCTCTCAAAAACGTGCAAGGAAAACATCGTGAGGAAACCGGCATCTCCTAGAATCAAAAATTCAAAGACATGTGACATCTACCAATCCGCACTGGGCCCGCGTTGTGGATTAAAGCCCATTCCCTCTCATAGAGAGGAGGCCGTGTGCCCTAGCAGTGGAAACATTATAGACTGATTATGCTATACTAATTACTATGCAAGCACCATGATCACGGATAAACTGAAGTTATTGCGGGTGGTGTTTATGAGCAAACAAATCGGTCTACGCTCTTTCTTGTTCGATTTTCACGGTAAACACGGTACGTGGAATTTTAATTGTATTATTAGATATTATTTTGTTTTAGAACTGTAAACCTTGTAAGCCGTGTTGTGTTAGTTTTTAGTGTTTCGATACAATGTAAAAATTGTTTATGAAATAAACAATTTAAATGAAATGAAATGATAAATATCCCGTTATAAGTGTTAATGATAGTGTAAGTGACCCTTTTTTTTTTACCGATGGGAAATCATCAAATAACCCCTCCCGCTCTGGGCTGAGCAGGAGAGAGTGTCAGACTTTTACTGACTAAAACCCATCCATGTTCCTTCCTTTGCCCTTTGTGTTCCAGGGCCGCGGTATCTCTGTCGAACAGTCCCGCCACCCTGGCAGGCGTCGGTCCTTACGGACCCCTTCCTGTTTGCTGACTCTCTTTGAGGCGCGCGTGGAACACGAACGCGCCGTCGACACGGCCTGTCGTCATAAGACGGACGGACGGCGAGCTAGCCCATAGCTCACCGTCCACAGGCCCGCAGTGTTAGTGACCCTGTCAATTTAAAAACGTATAAGAGTATCCTTAACAATCACAAAATCTATAATATTTCAAACTTTTCCCTCCGATCCTCCGATCCATTAAGGTAATAACAACACCTCTCAATAGCTTACTTATCTAGGAGATTACCTGACCAGCATCTTCATCATATCGTTCGGAACAAACTGGTAGGCATACGATAAATTCCCATCGCGATTACAGCCGATGCCGGCCATAAAGGCAGATTATCGGCGCCCGCCGCACCTTACATTTTGCTATTAATATCGCCATCGCAGATGAAAGTGGAAGTGCAAAATTTCTTTGAGAATTCCTCGTGGAATGAGGTTCCGAAGTTTATGGTGATTGTACTGTGATGAGGAATGAGAGGAATTTGTGTTTGGGTGGACAAATTTGTGGCTGCAATTACGATATTGGAATACACAGAGATCTACAGCATGTATCAGAAAGTTTTCGTATCTAAACTAATCTAAACTAATATTATAAAGAAGTAAAATTTGTTTGTAAGTTTGTTTATAGGAGGTAATCTCCGGAACTAATAATGCAATTCTAAAAATTCTTTCACTGGCAGAAAGCTACATTATTCGTGGGTGCTATAGGGTACTCGTATAAATTATATTTATACCATGCATATTCGTACAGGTATCACCATTTTTGCGAACGAAGAAGTCGCGGTTGAAGTACTAATCAACTGTCACCATGGGACCATCATCGTTATCGCAAAACAAGATAATAACTTCAATATGACCACTGTTTTCTGAAAGAAACTGTACGGTGTGGAATCGGACACTGACGCGTATTGCACTTTTGTAGGAAACAGCTGTCTAAAAAAAAATAACCGTTGAAAAAATTCTGTGTATGTATGGGGGGCCCAGAATGATGCTGATTACGTGGTTACCGTTTTCGCGTTGGTGACCCTTCCACGCTGTATAGTCAACGTTGATTCAGCAGCACACAATGTTAAAGCTGTTCCCACCTCACTTTTATTTAGACATAAGCTTTTATAGTCCAAGAAAATACTTGATCCAATCTAAGTTTTACAGTTCCACTTCATTGCAAAAATACCAACCTACCTTCAGATAATGCAAATCCATCGTAAACGATCAGTTATATCCCCATTACCCCACATAGACCGGCGCTAACCATAGCTTGTTAATAAGACAAATAGGTAACAACTGCCGGTTGTCTACCATTAGCATTACCAGCCAGTCAGATCGACGTATTAGTACGTGACACTTGCTATAGTTATGAAGTGGGTGATTTATCTTGCTCGACAGTGTACAAGAATCATTAGAGGCTTGAAGAGCAAATATGGGTAGTTTAGATACAAATTGCTTGTAGCTAGATAAGGGAAATGTGGATTATTACTTTGTTGAGGTTTTATGATCCTGTATCTTTAATAAGAATAAGTTATGCTGCATTTGACTTTTATTAGTCTCTATCGCATTAATGATTGCCAATATTTACTTGTAGAAAAGCCGCTTTATGATGCAAGTGCGAGTCGGACTGAAGGGTTCTGTACCATCTTTGTAGGGGAGCCCCTTTAATTTATTATAATTACGTTATCATAGCGCCAACAGAAATACACATTCTGTGAAAATGTCAACTGACTAGCTATTACGGATCATGAGATACAGTCCGTTGACAGACAGATTGACCGACAGCTGGACGGACGGACAGCCGAGGCTTAATAATAGGGTCGCGTTGGTTACCCGTCGGGTACGGAACCCAAAGCAGTTAGTGTTACTAAGGAATAGTTTGTAATTTTCTATGTCAATTTGGATATAAAAAAAATCAACAAATACGAGATTTTTTTCTTTCCGTCGTGCGCATTTAACCACGGAACCTGCATCGTTTAGGACTAAGACAAACGAAAGCGCTTTCAGTGACAACAATACGGCAAGCCCAGAGGAATCAACAGATACAATATTTTCCTCTATCCGTCGTGCACAAGTAACTACGGAACTTGCATCGTTTAGGACTTAAATGAGGCAAATCGTAAACGAAAGCGCTGTCAGTGCCCCGGGAGCCACCAATACGGCAAATCGATAAGGCAAGCAGACTATTCAGAAACCCTAACATCATGAAGAATTAAGCCCAGCCAAGCTTTTAAGTGCAGGCCACACCGCCCCAGCTAGCGAGCGAGTAGGCGGGCGAAGCGAGGCGAGGGAAACTATATGTATAAACTAAGCGAAACTTTGGCAAGTTAAACTAGGACAGATGGGCGATCGATGGGGTGGGCCGGCGAGCGGGCTAGCGTACCGGGCAAGGTGAACGAATAGCATCGCTGGCAATCTGGCATCGTCGGATATTTCGTTCGCATCGAGTGTATCGCTGACGTAGCTTAGCTCTGTAGGTCACGGTGTGAACCAAAGTATGAAAAGAGGTGAAACGATGCTCGCCCGGCTCGCTCGCTAGCTCGCGGAGAGGCCTGCGCTAGGCTTGTTTGAAAGTACCGCCAACATTTCCAGGTCGCTACGTACTGATAATGGTCACACAACATATGAGGCACGAGAAGAAGAAAAGCAAATACAATGAACATAGTAAACTACTTGAAACAAGAAAATACTTAAAGCACATTATGAAACTATAGATAATATGATGAAACGTGCGATTAATCTCAGCCGGCAGTGCAGCCGACGGAACTGTACGCGAATATTTGAAGTGCAATATGAATGGGTTTAGGAATAGATGGCGTCTACGGTAATAGATGTCTATGCCTAAAGGGGTACAGGAATGTTTCACGCTGCTTTTGCCAAAGTGATGGATATTGAATGAGGAGGAATGAATGTTGTTGTTTAGGAAATAAGCATTAGATTAATTTGAGACAATATTTCGCAAATCTTTTCTTTTTGCCGAGTCATTGCGCATGGCCATTGCTTTAAGAAAAACAGACATTCAATTTTGTACACATTATTTAGACAAACTTCAGAATTCTAAGTACTAGTCGTAAAAAGGACCACCAATAGTGTAATCATCATTTGAAAAGGAATAAGTTTAGCTATTGATCTTGAAGTTTGTATCAAGCTCACAAAAAGCGTCTACCTTGCACACTCAAGCGAACTGATATTTCTCTATAAATAGTCTTACTGATATTCACTTTTGTACAAATTATTTAGACAAACTTCAATATTCTAAGTACTAGACGTAAAAAGGACCACCAATAGTGTAATCATTTGAAAAGGCATAAGTTTGACTTTCGATATAGAGGTTAGTTTCAAGCTCACAAAAAGCGTCTACCTTGCAAACACTCAAGCAAGCGAAGTGATACTTCTCTATAAATAGATTTAATTCCAACATTACCGCACTAGAACAATGATTCTGATTCTACGACTGACAAAAAAACTTTTTATTGATACAAAATACAAAGCACAGTTCATTAAACAGTTTCAAGTAAGTGTTGATGATGAATCAATCGTTGACGAAAAAAATCTTAGAGCGGAAAAATACCGTCTGCGGATCAATTGGATTAAGTTTTTTTGTCTACGGTGAAGAAACTTTGCGCAGCAACGGACGGTGGTACATTTGTTATGTTGTTGCTAAGGTAAGAATATGTTACTTGAGGTAGCCATAGGATAGTATATGGTTGGTACCGTTGTGTTTGTGGAAGCATGGTTTTAAGATTTTGATTTTCGATACGAGAAAAAGTTGATGATATGATTATACATATAGTCAGTGATGGCAGGTGGATTTTTAACTAGGAAGGCTGTCATACAAGTTTATAGTTATGAGAAACAGGGAATTAATTTTCACATCCTCCATAGAATCAGGAGAATCCTCCGACCAGACCTGTGTTGTATGCGTTGGGCTACTGCCCAACAGCTGTTGTCGAGTTTCTGTACACAATGTTAATCAAGCGAATAACTCTGATATCGCATTATAGGACACGTAAGTGAAGTTATAGATGATAGAGATATCGCCGCATCATTTTAAGGTGAAGAAATTACAAAACTTAAATATGTATTTTGAAATATCGATATAATGGACACATTGGACACAATGAAGCCTTCGGTAATCACAGCTAGTACCCATAGTAAATATGTAGATGAGTTGGTATTACGCATTAATTATATCGTTCACGATTTCGTCTCCTATTTAATAGATGGAAGGAGTACCACTATTACAAAATGTGTCGCAAGTAGAGGCTTCGCAGCAATAAAATTTACATAATTATGGAATATTAAGATTGCAAAATACGATGCAATTTATGACAGGTGGTTATTTCATCTCTGGATACTACAGAGTAAGTTACTTTCCTATGATTAAGTCTTCTTGCCACGAATTGTGCATTGCCAAATGAACTTTTGTTATCTACAGTTTATAAGAACATTGTTCATGTACTCATAGAAGCAATCTTCTATTCTACTACTGAAACGGTAACTTTGGTTTAGTTTTTCTCATTAATTGTTTGGTTTAGTTTTTCTCATTGTTGTGTAAATTAACACTATTTTCTAAATAAAATATGGAAACGGCTCTTCGATATGCATAGTGTCGCAATAACTACATGATATTTGACACGCCATTTCTCCGTTAATTTTAATGTGAATGGCATTAACAGGCAACATACACGCTATGCCGGTTAAAATTTGTCTAATCTAAACCGTTTATCACCTGTAATCGGCGTCCAGCCTCCAATCCAGCCTCATTGATGTCAAGACCATAGATCTTCAATCATGCAGGAACCAGCCATTACAATCAATCTCTGTTTCAACTGCGCCACGTTTGGCGCGAACCACCATTATCTCTGGCTGTACCGTTTATGTTCGCTCGCTTCTCGCTTGGAATAAACTCGAGAGAACTAGTTTGTAATTAGTTAGGATGGCTATCAGGTAAGTCTGGATTATAGATTACTTTCGTTGTATTAGAAAATATTGTCTTTAATTAATGAAGGTAGCCTATCTAGTATTTTAGCTTTTTCTTCGTTTTGTTTCACACAGCTATTAGTGATAAGGGAAACCTTAGGTCGGGGAGAAACCTGCTATAGCCACAATGTTTGGCAAATGCAGGTGCTGGTTTCAGTATTTCTCTGGTCTTTTTCAACCTTCATGAAATGACCACCTAAATCACAGGACACTAAAGAAAAATATTCGTTAAAAATTTTACATTTTTGAAGGTCCCCAATCTTTCGAGTTTCCATGGTAGGATGGTGTCGATGCAAACGAGACAGGTTTAGCCAACCATCATTTAGATAGCCGTTGTCATTAAAATATGTTGGTCACCAGCCCAACAGTTTACTAGCTCCTAATCTATGGTAAATGCTTGTCCATGTGTGAATGTTAATACTTCCTCGGCGAAGAATTAGTTTGGCAGAAATAGATGGAAGGATTATTTGGAACAATATTGTATTTATGGTATGTTGTGGACAGGGTTTATTAGTCTCCAATTTTCGAGGAGAGAGAGGGATAAATTCTCTTTTAGGTTTTTCGTGTTTTGGATCTTACGTCATTTATGTATCTTTATTGCCATCTTTTAAAACATCTACATCAACATTATCTTGGTGTATTTTTATATCTGATAAAAGAAATCTGCTTTCGTTTATGTAGATATTTGAAGTTTTATTTGTACCCTTTCTTTTTTACTTCAATTCAGTTCTTCATCGCAAATACTTGCACGTAGTTCCAACCATCAAATAGTGGGTTTCTACTATGTGCGTCTAGCGTCACAGGTGCGTTTGGACACGTGCGTTCTTTGTGTGTCACTCTTGGAGGAAATGGAACGTGCACTATCTTAGCGGGATCCACGTCTCCGTATATTGAGTGCATGACGCATTTAGTCGATTTCGCATTTCTTAGGGAAATGCGTGCGAATGCCTTTTTGAAATCGGTCAAAGCTCTGATTCCCATTTGCAAATTATCTACTTAACAGGGTACTTACCAAAAACTGGCCTTAATGTACTACCGAGTTCTTAACGGTCTTTAAGGTTCTTCACGGTCTGCCACCTTCCACCCATAGTAATAAGGTTGAAAATTGGTCGACCGTCAATGAACTTGGTAATACCTATATAATTTGCCATTATTCAGTAAACAATCATAGTGGTTTATGTTAACGAAATGGAGTAAACTGGAGTCCCCTAGCCCTGTAATAGGACATTGACAAGCAGGTTTTATTATGTCTAATTCAGATCTTACACTGGTCGTGTCGCTTGCAAAATACAGGGTAGATGCGACAACGTATTCAGTAGGTACATCATCCTGGTTATTAAAAAAAACCAGCCATGTGCGAGTCGGACACGCGCACGAATGGTTCCGTACCATTATCTAAAAAAAAATATATATCTTAATTGGCGTCAACTATGTACACCCTTTAATTTGCACTTTTTTGGAATATTTCCTTTATTTGTGCTCTAAGGCCTCGCTTTTTGCCAAATTTCACATATAATCACATATAACACTCTATAGGTTTTGACTCCCTTGTGAAATTGCATAATATGCGACGTAACAGTCATATCTTTTGGTCGCGTTGACTTACAAGTTTAATTTTTTCACTGCTCCAAGGAGTAGCAGACCTGAGTATTTGGTATTAATTACAGCCTGATAGCGCCACGCATTGACACTGAGAAAAAGGGTCTTGACAGATAGACGGACAACAAAGGAATCCTATAAGGGTTCGGTTTTGCCGATTTGCCTATTAAACCCTAAAAACAGCTATTTTCTACAAAACTGCCTACACGGACAAAATATACGGAACATATGTTTTTTTTTAAAATACCGATGAAAAATAACTATGTGGCTCCCGGTTCAGAATGATGTTCTGAATACGTGGTAATCCATTTTGCGTTGGTGTCCCTTATGCACTGTATAAGAAAAAATACAGTAGCCATATTGAACAGCGGCTCGTAAAATCAAGTCACAAAATTCACACGAAAGATAAAATTATCCCCATATTATCCTTCCGGCACTTCAGAAGTAGCCAAAACAGGTTAACGGTTCTCACGCAAGGAGCTCTCCGTTTACATGTTAAATAATAAGATAACAGTAGAAAGTGTTTATAAAACCCTTATGTATAATCTGTATATTTCCTTACCTTTGAAGTTACAAGTAACACTTGCTAATGCTGATATTACAGAACACTTTACCTTATCTAAACAGTTGCACAGCGTTAGACTTTCGCACGGAAACTTGAAAGTTCGGAATGTTTTGATTATTCGGTCTTTATTGCAAGGTCTGTAAGTTGTGGGGTTATAAAATGGGGAATCCTTTGAGTTCTGTTGTTTTGGTTTGGAATCAAAGTGTATACGGAACTGGGCAGTGATCTGTCTCAAATAAATATCTAAGAACTAAATAAGATAAGTTACTTTGAGTAAGACTACAAGCTTAAAGGCTAAAGTCAAAAGGATGACTGGTAGAAAATGTCTATGGTAAATAAATAAATAACTTTGTGGTAGGTTAAATACAAATACAAAAAAGTAGAGCATCGTCAATCGTAAAAAAACCGCGAAATCAATTTCAAAACAAATGACACAGTCGCAAAAAGAACAAAAAGTAATCTGACATTCGGTAACCACATTTTGGAAGCACTTACAGCCAACTTTATTGGGCCAACGTTTGTGACATCTGACAGCGCGCAATTAGGCAAGTCCCTTGGGAGTCCCAGTGGGGAGCGAAACCACCAATATATAAATAAATGACGTCCTGACAGCCAACTGTAAGGGCTTTTACCGTAATTGTCACGTTCGTTAATCTTGACGATTCACCCTTTCGTTAAAGTTCGACTTATGGGTTTATTTCTGTAATTAGATCCGTCTTTGAGGGGTTAGCAAACAGTTGGTATACTTTATGTGAAGAGCAGCAGAGTCGGTTATTTGGATGATATGTGTGTCGTGAGTGATCTGGATCATGTTTTCTTTATTGAATTGTATATTAGGTGTCATGCTATTATGATATTTCTAATCGTTTTACGTCTTTTATGACGTGACGGCGCAAATTACAAATTCGAAAAATCTTGCTTCTATTTTTCGTGATATCAAAAGTCTGTTAGTTATTTCAAGTCAGCGAAATCAAAATTATCATTTTTTTTACCCAAGCCTCTCTCTTGCTGCAAACATGTTCAGGCAAGTTCCATTTTCAATAAAACATTCCTCAAATACAACCGTTCCTTTCTCGCCCAAATCATTCACCCGAAACGTTACAATTCCCAAAATTCTCATAAATATCGCACGAAGCAAGAAACAGTAACTTACACAAAAGGAATTCCTCAGAACAAAATACGAATCGTGACAAAAGGAATTCGGAAAATGCGTCGGAATTAAAGATTGAAGCAATTTGCTTAAACACAGCAACGAACGAACAATTATTCGCAACTACGTGCCAATTTGTGATCCTTTTAAGTTCAATTAGCATTTGACCAGCGGAATGGATAGAGAAATAGGATTTTTAGAATTCCGTAGACATGTTGTGGATCCTTTGAATTACGTTGTCTTGCCTTCATAACAATGTACCATCCTAATCATCTTGCTGCCCTTGTACGTAGGGTCGATTTGGCGTTGATCAAGTCTGCAACGGGTGGTCCCTTGCATGAGTGCACCAGGATGTCGGCTAACAGGGAGAGGTGGCGAAACATCGTGAGGCGAATCACATCTGCCTCTACACAAGTCACTTCATGATGAACACGATCGCTCTGTCAAGAGTGTCACGATGAAGAAGAAGAGACTTAGGGTCGGCGCAACACGTTTTTTTTTTCATTCTCCTCTGTCAACAGTCACGCTATCACTTACTCCAATTTGTTTCATATCATTCCTCACACAATCCATCTATAGTTTCCTTGGTCTCCCTCTCCCTCTCCATCCATTAATTTATATTCATCACTCTTTTAATGATGAAGATATCACAATTCTTAGATTTTTCAAAACGTCGGTGTAAGCAATACAAAAAAGAAATACGTTACTTCAAACTTCTCTTAGGTATCACAAAAGAGTATATAGTAATAAATATGGGTATCACAAAGCCCCCAAACGTTAATAGGTGGTCATTTAAATTACTGTATTATTTACGAATTAAAATTTATGAGATTGTGGTTGTATTTTTGAAATTGATGCGTTTAGGACTCAAACAAGCTGTTAATGATATTAAACAATAAAATTCTTTTTTATTTCTTAATTCGTCATTTTTTGTAACTACGGAACCTCCCTTCATCCATCCGTCTCGTACACAACTCAAGTTCTTTAGCAGTGGCGCCAAACAATGAGATATTGTACAGAAGTAGGACGAGGCTGGTGGATAAGCAGACATTGTTCTGATGTTTACATTAACACAGGGATTCCTGCTTTATGGATCAGCTAATTTCAACGATTTGCCTTTAATGGAGGAAGCTGGGTTCCGGTTGGGATTGCGGACGATAATTCGATATTTCATGGCGCGTATATTTGGGTAATGAGGAAACGGATATAGATGAGTTACTATTATGACTTTTAGAGTACCCCGTCATTGCTAATATTTTGATGGATTTTAACCACTTTGAGAAGAACAGCCGCACGGGTCGACCTTCGAGGTTAAGCCACGTTTGCCAAGGTTGGTCTGTTGATGGGTGACCATCTATTACATACCGAGTTCCTACGTGCCTCGGAAAGCAGTTTCACGTCCGTGAATAATCCAGAATTTATGCGCAGGCTATTTATTTGTAGGATAAAAGGCACTTAAAGGTATAAAAGTTTGCTGGAATTCGATCTAAGAGATCCAGAAATACCCTTTCAATACGGTATTTAAATTGTGCGTTATTCAAGCCATGCCTTGCTAAGGTTTTAATATGTGGCAAATCATGTATGACGATATCAGGGATTTTACAATACTATACTGATACTGTTAGCGTGCGGCCCACTGCTGGCAAAGGCCTCTCCCCATGACTCCTAGTTGTTTCTATCCTGGGGCCTTAGTCTGCTATTGCAATAGTGTCAGAATGGTCCATAATTGATTTAATAAGGCCCCTAGCCCACGGCGTATTGAAGCGCGTTCGAAACTCGTTTGACGTGCGTACGAAGGGTAATTCGTCTGCGCGGGGCCTTATTAAATCAATGATAGACCATTCTGACACTATTGCAATAGCAGACTAAGGCTCCTGGGCTAATGTGACCACTGGTCTATGGTCCATCTTCTACGAGGTCTGCCACGATGCCTTACGAATACTTAAAATTACGAATACGTAAAAACCCTGTAGCATCATCAATTATTTTATTTGGGTGTGACATAGAATGCCTGCTTAATTCTTTGAGGGTCATAAGCGTGACTGTCTAAACCTACAGATGCAAATATTAGCATTGTACGTACGTGTGAAATAACAAGCACTTGACGTCTTATATTTGAATACCACTTCATAGTAGTAGTATCACCAATTTTACATCGTGGGAGAATTTATAGAACATAATAAAAATGTCTCAATAAATGACAATGGACGGAATCATTGATGCCATCTTAGTTATTCTGATATCTATATATATTGTCCAGAGATATTCTTCTTTTTTTTCCGAGTTATCTTTCGAATAATTGAACACCTATTTACATTATGAAGGGTATAACAAGACCCTTAACGAAGCCGAAAGGCATTTGTTCTCCCCATCATTGCGATAATTTTTATGTTCTAGACCATACCTGGGAACCTTCTAGTTATGGAGATATCGGGGGTCAAAGTTCCAACTTTTTCACAAGATTTTTTATGTACACTTATTTTGAATGTAAGATTTTTACTTTAAACACCTCCACGACCTCCGTACTATTCAATCAATACATCAGCATAATGTTTTGATTCCGTCACATTGAGTCCTACCGTAAAATGTGATTTTTCACTCAAAAAAAAAAGTCGTGTCCCAGCAATAATTTTTGCGTAAAGTTAATTAGTTTAATGTGCAGTATACTTGGTTGACGGCTTCGTGAAGATCAACTTACTGTTACTTAGATGTCGAAAAATCGATGAAAATCGATATGAGTTGTCGAACATATCTGTTACTGCTGTGCCCCACGACCTACGCCCGCGTGAAATTATTATAATATATTGCTTCCCTATTTCAGTCGGATTTTGTTTTAATTTTTTTGCACGGACCCCATATCTTTTTTCTAAAATAAAAGTAGTCTTACTAATACCCTAAATCCTTTCCTAAAATATACTACTAAGTTACACTTTATAACACCAGCTATCTGCCAGTAAAAGTCCCGTCAAAATCGGTCTAGCCATTTCGGAGAATAGCCGGAATAAACAGGCAGACAGACAAACAGACTGACACAAAGACGAAATTAAAAAATAAAATGTTTTTTTAAGTATGTACCGTATATACTCTTATACGATATGAATTCAGTTAAAGCTGTTATTTTGAAATTAATCATCAATTTACACAACAATTTTATTTATTTGTATAGATTGAGGTTCTTATCATTGAAGGTACGCTCATAGTTGACGGATACCAACGTAATCAATAATATTACGTACACATAGCTTTAAAACTATGCTCTCTAAATCTTACTGTAAAGCTCTAATGTTAAAACCAGTGCGACGCGATGAGCTGGTATAAATAACGCGACATAGACCGGTGACAAAAGTGTCAACATAGCAACGTATGCGCGAACGTAGTGTAAACAACTTGTTATTATAGTGGTGCTCCTGGCTTCTTGTATGTTTTTGATATGGGTCTTACATCTATTGTATTCTTTCTGTAAGACGTTGAAAAGTTTCCATTCCACTGTTTTGACGAACATCGTACAATCGAAACAGTCGAGTTAGGAGACAAATACACTCTTATGTCTAAACCATGATGGAAGATTATATGGAGGTAGTACTGTACCAGTTCTTTGAATAAGAACTCTTCTACTAATACATACATATAAATAAAATTAAAGTGTTTGTTTTTAATATCAAAATAACAGCTTTTTACTGAATACGTAATGAAAATAAGTACAGCACATTGAACAAAAACACATGTTATTTTAATTTTTGTCTGGCAGTCTTTTTGTTCCGACCGGCTGGCATCTCTGAAACGGCTGGACCGATTTCGACGGGACTTTTAATGGCAGATAGTTAAAGTTATAAGGAGTAACGTATGCTATTTTTATTTTGGAATAAGAATTAGGGTTCGATGCAAAAAAATCCCTTGAAATTTGGTAACAGAACCCGTTTCAAAAAGAAAGAAAGAAAGAAAGAAACATATTTAAAAGGAAGTAACCTTTTTTTATAATAACGATGATGACGATGGATAATGATGGTCGCGAGCAGAAGCTAGTTTATAATATTTAAGGACTATGAAATCTGGGTTTAGACCTAACCTAGGAACAGGAGACTTGGATTCCAACGGGACCGGTAGTTTTCGTCAACGTAACTGAAGATCTATGATACTCTGGATCCAAAAGGATTATTTTTTTTTCAAAAGAAAGGAGGAAGGTATTAATAGCAATTACCCTTAAAATTATATAATTATACGCTTAGCTAATTTGTCAGATCGTAATCATAATAACAAGAATTTAAGTACAAGACGCTATTACGAATGCGTTGATCCCTTTCAACTAAATATCCTGCAAGTACCTTAAGTACTTTGATTCTCATTACGATTATGTCATTTAGATAACGAAGAACATTTTCAGAATAGATAGAGGTATCCAGTAGTGTTGCAAAAATGACGTTTTCCATCTATCTGATGTAATTTCTAGATTTCTATTACGAAACTTGTGCAAATATGTAGCTAGAATTGCACGAGGTTGATTACATAATTTTAATTAATATTAATAAGTTTTTTAAACACTGTTTTATGCTGTCACGGTTTAAAATTAAACTTATACTGTCGCTTACCTGCTATCTTCTGTGATTATTCATTATTTTGAGTTCCCAATAACGCGACAGATACGGCGGCGGGAGCTCAAAATAATGAATAATCAATAAGTTAATGAAGGTTTTTGTACAGTTATGTTAAGAAAATTGAGGAGAATTAAATTCTTGAGTTAAGACTATGTAAGTTACCCTTAAAATAACTAGATTTATTTGTGTAATCACGATAGGTAATGGTCCAAAATAACAGTAATTATTATGGACCAATTTATATGATACTGAAAATTAAAAAGATTTTGAAGTTAAACTTTTTCACATTAACACAAAATCTGATCCTGTAGAAAACACGCACCTGGTTGGTATTTTTATTTATTTTGACACATGACATACATGACTTCACGACTTTTTCCTAAGGGGGAGCGAGTAGTAACTACAGAACGCCACGTCAATCCTTGAATATCCTTTTCGCCATATCCATTCATTTATTTTCTTTAAAAACACGGACATCTTATTTTCTTTAAAGCAAAGTAAAGGAACTTCACCCCAAGACAAATTACGAATACACCTAATTCAGTTTCATACACAATCACATTCTTCATTTAACTTCGTGTAAATATATTAATTACTAGACTTGTATTAATGTTTGTGTGTTCGCGGTAAATCACTCAAAGTCGCCACGTCTGCGCGTGCGCCCGAGTCGGGGAGCTCGCGACAGTTTCACGCATTTCTTCATTATTATCATTTTCTTTTATGCATTTTTTAAGGTTTAGTCAGAGTTTATTAATTTTTGGTATATTGTACGCAAAAGTGTGAGGAGCTCGTGGTTAAATAATAACAGCCGCTCGGGTCGATCTTTAGGTTAAGCCGCGCTTGCCTAGGATGGTCTATGGATGGGTGACCACCCATAATATACCGAGCTTCCTCCATGCCTCGGAGAGCACGTTAAGCCGTTGGTCCCTGCTGTCATTTATAGATCTTTGACAGTTGTTACAGGTAGTCAGTGGCCCGAAAGTCTGAAAACCAGTCTTACTAAGGGGTGTCGTATTACCCAGTACTAACTGGGTTGTGGAGGTCAGATATTCCGTCGCTCCATGTTAAATACTGGTATTAAGCTGCATCCGGTTAGACTGGAAGCTGACCCAAACACAGTTGGGAAAAGGCTAGGCAGACGATGACGATTGTATGCAAAAGGGTGTTTCTAAGTCAGAGCTCAGAGAGAGCACAGAACAAAGAGCAGAGCTCAGAGCCCAGAGCAGAGAGAGTGAGATAGAAGAGAGAGAGAGAGTGAGAGTGTTCAGAGCTCTCACTGAATGGTTAACGAGAGACACTTGGCAGACCTGAGCCAGATGGATGAATGACGTTCAGAAGATAGCGGGTAAGACCTGGTGGAGACTCACGCAGATCAGGGGTCCTAAAATGGCTGCTTTATCAGAATCATAATATGAAGCATTTTAAAATTTTAAAATTCTTAAAATGGTCTTTATGGTTATGACCACAAAGTCCATTTTTTTCCCCCAGGGACGAATACCACAAAATGGCCATATATTCAGCACTAGGGGGGGGGGTTTGATTGGGCTGATTTTTTGCCTATCCTCAAGGGTAAAAAGACGGACCTTATGCTTTTAGGCAAATTGGAAGTGAGAGGGAAACCGACGCTAAAACTGTTACCTCGTATTCAGTATAATATCAGTCTGAACTCGAACAAAGAAATGTTTCGTGGGTTATTAAAAAAAAACCTATACCTGCACGGGCGAAATGTATGAAACACCAGATGAAAAAAAAATACCGATGAAGAATTAAAAATCATAAGAATTTATACCACAATTCTCGATTGTTACAAAAGACCTCTATTTTCCTTGCCCATAACTCAACCAATGCATATTTGTTATGATGACAAGTAACACCAATAAATCACGAACCACATAAAAATATTTAAACTACCCACGTTTTTATTAAATTACAAACAAGGAGGTTACAACACGATCGATGTCGATCGACGATCTATTAGTCGTTACGTCACTGGATTGTCGATAAATCGTGGATGGTGTTGAATGCGTCTGCGCCTGCGCACCCGGGTAGGGTTGCCATACGTCAGGAATTTTAGCTCAGTGTCCGGAAAGGCGAAATTTAAGCGTCCGCAATTTCCAATAATGAAAAAAGTAATACAATGAATAATAACATTATTTTTAGTGAAATTAACTGAAAGTAACTTAGGAATCAACAGTATCAATTGTCACATGAAGGGTTAGACTTTAACGGTAAAACTAGCTTAAAGTGTCACAAAATACTTACAGTTGTATAGTAGTGCTTTCATATTATGTTTTAACACCCTAAGCTGACGCAGATCCCTTAATACAGATCTTATACAGCTCAGACTTGTAAAAACTCAAAACAGCCTCTAATAACGATAAAAGCATCATTTGACACTCTTTTACGTCTTTAAAAGTTTAACTTTAAGTTCTAAATGAGCTGGTGAATTTATGTTAAAAACGCTTGCGTGCTGCTTGGGAATGTTTTGCAACAAGTCTTTCTGTAATATCAATATACCTTTACAAAACAAAAACGTAGTATAAAATCAAACAACACAATTCAGAACAAAGAAAAGTCCGCGATCCGGTTGATTATCACCACTTTTTTAACGTAAACATTACTCTAGAGAAAAAAGCGGTCTTTGCCGGGCCGTCCGGAATCCTCCTGAAAACTTCATTACAGATCTGGGAACCCTACACCCAGGCAGACGTCAGAGCCACCGGCGCGGCTAACTCAATCAAAATTCCTGTCTACCGCCCACTGCTGGTAGTTTGCCGGGTATTCTAATCACTTCCTCGCTACTGTTTCGTTGATTACTAGTTTTGAAAGAAAATTTTGTGTGAGTAGGGAAGCTCATTTTAGTTAAAGAGCTGTAAGCTGTCATATCGCAGTTTTCTTATTGTTCAGTTTTTGATAAAAATAAACTAGTTTCTATGATCTTGTTTATAGCACTGTAAATCTATACTATGATTATAAAGAGGTAAAGTTTGTGAGTTTGTAATCTCTGGATCTACTGAACCGATTTTGAAAATTCTTTCACTAATAGGAAGCTGCATTATCCCCAAGTGCCATACGCTATATTTACAACGTGTCCGTGGGATAATTTCCGATCAAAACGCGAGCGAAGCCGCAGGCAACAGCGAGTTCAAAATAAACCAATTTAAGGGTGTTTTGGAAAAATTACCAAGGTCACATTTTTTTTTTTGCTCTTTGCATTCTCCATAACTCATACTAAAACTGGACTATTGCAGATAATGCAAAAAAAGCCAACATCCGGGAGAAATATAGCGCCAAAATGTAGGAGTTTCTGGAAAAACAACCAACGACCATACTGTACCTGGCAAAAAGAGCCTAGGTCCATGGACATTGGCGGTTTTAAAAAAAAGATGTTTTTACTCCCATATTTCCATTTTTATAAGTTTTTTTTACTTCCTGTAAAGTTCTATGAATTCGACATTGGTTGTTTTTCCAAAACACCCTTCAATTGTTTCGTGTTCTTTGTGTCGCTGGCACGACAATTTTGTTAGCCTAGAACTTCGCCAATTCCACCACGTCGTCAGTGGCAGCGCAAAGGTCATTACGGCTGCATGTTTTTGGCCTAAGAGGGCAGGATAGGAGGTGGAGCATATTGGTTTAATTAATACAATGATTTCATACCTACTTGTTTGCTTGCTTGCTTCTAAAGCAGTGAATGTACCGTAAAGACACGTACCTGTAAAAAAAATATTTTTATCAATTACAACTGAATGGCAGTTACCAAAAGAAAGTTTAATTCTTGTTTCATTTACAACATTAAACTTCATAACAACAAAATAATTCTTCATATAACCTCAAAATAACCCACTATATAGTATAGGAGCTAGTAGCCCTAACTTTCCCATTCATTTGGCAGGACTATCGGCGGCACCTGTAGAGTGAAAGTCTGACACTGACAGTGACGGCTGTCAGGAACCGGCTGCGGTGCAGTATCGGACATCACCTGTGAAACTTATCCGGGCACAGTTTGATCGTTGCAGAGGAACAACTCTGTATGACTATTTAAAGCTATGGAAAGACTGTATGTAGCTTAATAATAATTAAAATGACAAGCCATCAGATAGAGAATATTGAACAGACATTCTTGAGCAAAAACATAATAATATACTGTTGAGATGAGTTAGTTTTAGCCTAGCATTACTAACTATATTTATTGTGCAGTCATTTGAGGTATCCCAATCTATTTGTGGTCGGCGCAGCATGTCGTCTTCTTCCATACTTCTCTATTACTCGTCATCTCATCAGTCACCTCCCTCCTTGCCATATCGTCCTTCACACAGTCCATTAAATCGTTTCTTTGGTCTTCCTTTACTCTTATACCCATTCACATTCATATTTATAACTTTCCTCAGGACGTTTTCCTTATTTTTCCGCATCACATATCAAGACCACAACATTTCAGTTACTAGCGTTTGCTCAACAACACAAGGTAAAATTCAATGTGCCAAGTCCATTTTGCAAAAATGCGCAAATAATGGATTTTTACTCACGTTTAACCGTACGTTATTCAACTGTAAACACATTTCTAGCGAAGTTTAGTGGGACCAAATCTTTAAATCGAAACACTTTTTTCTTTTATTTAGTATGTGTGGCAAAGGTGGATAATCATGTAGAACAATAAAACTCAGTTTAAAGGACGAGTGTGAAGTGTCGTAGTAAATTGCTGCATGTAGTAGAGTTAGTGACTGCTGCTTCTTCTATTTTTTTTTGTTTGAAATAAAAGATGGTGGCCCTAACTAATAAGACAAAACACGGGGAAAGTCGATGTATAAAATAATAAAGAACTTATTTTTTTTTTATTAATCAAAGATTCTATAACCAGTGTGTGTTGCCAGTGATTACATACCGGGACCGAAACGTGGTTGCTCACAAATGGCCTCATTCGAAGGCTTAAAGTCACCCAAAGGGCAATGGTTGCGTTTCCTTGCGTGTATGCTTGGAGTTTCCTTGCGTGATCGAATCAGAAATGAAGACATTCGCAAAAGAACTAAGGTTACCGACGTAGCCCGAAGAATTGCCAAACTGAAGTGGCAGTGGCCAGGGCACATTGCTTGCAGAACGGATGGCCGATGGGGCTGAAAAGTTCTGGAGTGGCGACCGCGAACCGGAAGACGATGCGTTGGAAGGCCTCCCACTAGGTGGACCGATGACCTGGTGAAGGTTGCGGGGATCCGCTAGATGCGAGTCGCACGGGACCGGTCTATGTGGCGACACTTGGGGGAGGTCTATATCCAGCAGTGGACGTCTTTCGGCTGAAATGATGAATCAAAGATTGTACAGATTGGAAAGAGACCAACCAACCATTCATTTAAAATTGGCGAATATATTTTTTAATTTTGATGTAGTTACCTAGCTCCTTTCGCATGAAGTTTCATTGATGAATTATAATGTATTGCCTGCCTTTTAAAAGAGCGAAACAAACTGTTACCTTAAACATACTTCAAACTGATCTACTGCAAACCCCTCAACTACAGCACTTATCTAAGAATCGGTAATGAAACGATTTTCTTTACTAACTGTGTTAGAGACGTCGTTGACAAACTACGCGCCGCTCGATTATTCTCGAGATTAAACTTAAATTAATTCGTTTCGTTTACACAGCCGCAGTTTAGGTATCTTGTTGACTGTTAACGATTGGGTGTCGATCGGAGATTAGCTGCGCTTGCGACGAGACGTGCAATTAATGGGTTTAGTGTGAAGGAAAAGTGATTTTGTGTTCTATGTTTTTGATTGGAATAAAGGTGGTTTTAGTATGATAAGCGTGTAAGACGGCTCGTTGGCCTAGTGTTCGAAAGGGCTGGGTTTGATTCCCAAGAAAAAAAATATTCGATTTTTCTGAGAATCAGAGTATAGTAGCAGCCACGAAGTCAGATTTGTGCCCGGTTGATGGAAATAGGCTTGCCCTCTACTACATGGTACTCAAACATAACTGGCGAAATGTGGGTGTTCTATTAGGTGCACCTCTGCCTAATCCTTCAGAGATTATAAGTGTGAAGTTATAAAGGCGGTTTTCGTATGATTAGATAAAAGCAACAGAGGCTTTGTATCTGTAAGAAGTCAGCTGAAGTAGTTTAAAAAATATTCCATTGAATTTAAGACTAAAAAAAAAACGACGTACCTTTGTCTATCACTAAGGCGAAAACAAGTGTTTTGTCATGCTTTGTTAAGTTCCGATGCAGCTTGGAAAATTCCTACCAACATTAAGTGTGTGGGCAGTAGATGAACAGAATTAATTAATGGAAAAATTGCGCTTTACATATCAAATAAAAGAAGTCTTGGTATGCACCAATAACAATCAAATAACAAGGAAATGAAACCCGTCAATTACTCCCAAAGGCTGTATCTTTCATTTATACAGAAAGTAAAGATACAAAGATACAGGTTGATCGCGATTACGTCAAGCAGGCAAGTGGACGCCGGCGCCCTGTATAACGCAGATCTAGATTACAAGCCGAGGCTTCAACACGCCCCGCTCGCACTTGACCGAATTGCATCAGGCTGGCAAGGAAAATATTTGTTGATGAAAGTACTGAAATATTGGGATAATAAAGGTGATCGTTTGTGCATGGACGCTAGCTCTTTGACTATACGCTAGGACCAGTCGAATATATCGCTGAAATTAATTTGACAATACGACAGTCTGATAAGATAAATTCTGGTGAGCTCCGCGGATGTCAAAGATATCCATTTCTATGAAATGATAATGTTTAGCAATTGCATGTTTGCTGATGTTCAACATACCCTTGATTCAGCCCCTAGCCCCACAGTTGTCTGAGAAGAATTTGCATTCAGAGATAGGGCGATCTAGCTAGAACTACTTGCAAGATCAAGCCAACACGTGCCCGCTGTTGGATCACAGTCCTTCGCTCCATGTGTGCGGGCCGTAATCCACGATGCAGGTTCCGTATGAGTTGATAGATAGGCCTGGCAGAGAAGAGCCCTGTGCCAGATTTACAGTACTTCACTGTAAAAGACGATACGTTTGGCGCAGTGGCTGAGCGGGTTCGATCCTCGCTCGGAACAAATATTTGTACGGCCTACAGGTAGTTGTTCTGGGTCTGGCTGTTTGTGTATGTGAGTTTAAATGTTTGTGAAGGCACCCACAATACAGGAGAAATTCTTAGTGTGGGGCAACGACTATAAAAGAAAATATAGCCCAACGAGTTTCATAAAATACAGTACAAAGCGACTGTTTTCTACTTCATGTGCCATATAAAGTTCCTGATACTTCACAGTACTTTCCGATAGCCAATTTTATATCACTACATAGTATAAAACAAAGTCGCTTCCCATTGTCTGTCCCTATGTATGCTTAGATCTTTAAAACTACGCAACGGATTTTGATGCGTTTTTTTTAAATAGATTGAGTTATTTATATGTATGACATTGCACCCGTGCGAAGCCGGGGCGGGTCGCTAGTCATTAATAAGCACCAAACCACTTGTTAATTAGCTCTTATTATATTAAAACACATTACGACTAGGCGCCGCTGATGACTGCGCTGGCGCCACAGATAGCTGATCGAGATTAGATGTCGAGGCTAGAACGCTCGCTCTTGACCGTATTACAAGCCGGTTCACGGGTATAAGGATTCGTTTGATGGCTTTTTAGAGGCTGTGGTATTTATGATAGCTCTGTGTCAATCGTATTAATTGTAAGTGCTCAGTGTGAATTGGGAGTAACATTCCGAGATAGCAGGTGAGCTTGCTGCAAACTTGATTTTTCTTTGATTTTAAATTGCCACTTCAAAAATGAAAAGGTAGGTTTGTGACAATATTGCTGCAACCTTGTGGTAAATACAGGTAAATATGATTGAAATTTCAAGTTTGTGGTAATATTGCTGCAGTCTTGCATTTTTTACGTGTCAAACATGACGTATCAGGTTTGTTTACAAGTTGCTACAAACTAAAAAATATTAATTTATGTTCTGTGGGCGTGTGCCGCGCATTCGTTTGAAAAGTTGACTGTTGAAGTCACGGTTCCCAACTTAGGGACTTTGTCCCTAGATTTAGGGACTAGAAGTGTGAAAAGGGACATTTTAAGGGATTTAATTTCTTTGGGAATTTTTTTAGGGATTTCAAACAAAACTTGCAAAATCGAAAACAAACCGTGTTCTCAGTTTAAAAAGGAATGCATAATATGAAATGAGTGAACTGCGCGGCGCATTCATTCATGTCAATAAAATATGTTACTTACATAATATGTAACGTTTTATTTTATTGTTCAGTCTGGTTTTGATTTTTTAAATTTACTTTTATTAATTATTGAACAAAGAAGCAGCAAGTTTGTAGTGAAAATATTGTATATATATTTAAAAAACAAACATCATGCAAGCTTGTTGCTGGTAAACTAGAAAGCTTGATTTAAACTTCCTGCAAGTGTGTATACTTGTCACGGCAAATTTGCCGCATACCTTCACTCTTGATACATCAAACTTATTGCAAGTCAGATTCAAGTTTACATTGCTATCTGGATTGTCATGATGAGATTAGGCTGTAGCTACATGAAATATATCATACAGGGTGAAAACATCGACATACACACGGTTACACATCAAGCTCAAGCAAGATTTCGCATTGTATAAGATTTCCGTACAATGCGAGGTCGGCTTATACTGGAAATGTATAGCTTGATGTGTAGCCGTGTATACAAATGAAAACCACGTAATTTTTCATAGGCAATTTAAAAAAAAAACAGCTTTTCCGTAAATTTTGACCGTGTAGGTATAGCACTTTTGTAAGAAACAGCTGATTGCTTTTGCAAAATTTATACGTCCCCAACATATAAGCTTTTCATAAGTAATTTAGTTCGGAATCATGTAGGTACTGAATACGTGGTAGTCGTTTTCCACTCTGTAGAAAATAGTAACTACTATGTTTTACTAAGCTGTCAGTGTCAAAATATCAGAAGCAAGCAATGATTTTTTGTTTTGTTTTGAATGTACTTAATTAAAATAATAACGCTGTGCGGGTGAAAATTAAATATTTGCACACCAGATGTAATGTAAACCTGCCAGGGTTGCGGGACTGTTCGAAAGAGATACCGAGGCCCTGGAACACAAAGGGCAAAGGAAGGAACATGGTAGGGTTTTAGTCAGTAAAAGTCTGACACTCCCTCCTGCTCAGCCCAGAGCGGGAGGGGTTATTTGATTATTTCCCATCCGAAAAAAAAAAGATGTAATGTAAAGGAGCCATTATAGTTTTAAAATCATACTTTGTACACACGGCTACACATCAAGCTATACATTTACAGTATAAGCTGACCTCGCATTGTACCGAAATCCTATACAATGCGAGATCAGCATAAACTGGAAATGTATAGCTTGATGTGTAGCCGTGTGTACACCTACATTTTGGCAAATAAATGGATTTGATTTGACTATGACGGCTCTTAAACATGGTTTAGATGTGCAGATCGCGTTAGTTTAATTGGTGAAATTCATCCTTAAACTTGTGATGCCATTCCCATGAACGCTGGATCACTTCTCTATGACAGCCTGCGAGCAGAAACATTTATTTCCGAATACTCGTCAGAACTTCGATCTGATTCTTGTACTAAGATTTGGTTCTTCGACATAACCTGTCGAGATTACACAATACATAATGTATGTAATCGAAAAGGTATTCTAGGTTTTACTGGATTTCAATAATAAAACACGAAACAATAGCTAGCTATTTTAAACACAATACCGGTGAAGGTTCGCGTGAGTACGTGCCTTCGAAGCCTTGTAAGCAAAGATTTTCATGTGAATCGTAAATATTCAAATTGTACGGTACTCAATCAAGACTATATAACTATTTCGTCAAAGGTAAGGTATTTATTTAATGCTTGTACGAGGACCGTCTATAAAATACATTGACTAGGTACAAAAAGAAATATATTAGTTTTTAATTTATTCTGTCACACTTTAATTGTAATGTAGAAAGTAAAAAGAAATAAAAAATACACCTGTCATTTCCAAAGGGTAAGACAAAGGGGTACTTATACTATTGAACTGAAAAATTTCAAAGAGAACCTGTAGTATAATTCATCGCAACATCAAATTTTGTTTAAGGGCTAAATGTTGACATATTTATCGATACGCAAACTCATAACTCCGGTAACAATAATGATTGTAAAAGATAACAATTTCAAATAATCAATCACCTAGTCAGTGCTGTAACTGCAACAGAAGATGCCAAATTCCTTTTGCTAATGCACTAAGCTACATGGGACTATGGCGAAATGTTAGCGATCTATAGGTACTTCTTTGCGTAACCCTTCGGGAATTCCAAGCACAATGTAACGTTATTACATATCCAATACCTTACTTGATCTGTAATATGACCTAGAAAGGAATTAGAGTTTCATTCTAGGTCACATTACAGATCAAACAAGACACTTAGCTTCAGGTAGAATTACACGAAAACAACACCACGATTACCTCGGACAACACAGCCGACATTGGCATACCGTGACTGCACAATAATGCAATAATACATAAACAAACAGAACACAATTACTGTTCACAATATTATGAGTTGGAACCCGTTACAATTGTAACAGTACAGAAATGTAACGCGTTGGATTTATCCTGGACCACAGAGTAAAGCAGTAGTGGGGCAGTGGATACGGCCGCTACTTAAAGAGTTGTAGGTCGTAGTCAAACACAGACAGGCACTTGACACTGAGAGCAGAGGCCCAAAAATGGCCGTTTTTGCATTATCATAATAGGATAATAATAAGAATCAAGTTGAAATTCTTAAAGTGGTCACAGACGCAGTTAATATTACGAATTGTCACTTTGTGACCATCTCACGAATTGTAACGTAATTCATTATCATAGGATACATATTATTATCATAATAGTATGATTCTGCTAAAGTGGCGAATTCAGGCCTGATTTTATCACTGGTGATGAAATATTTTCGAAAAGTAAATTGGCGAGAAGAAGCACGCTATCGTGATAAGTGGAAGGAACGGGCGGGGGAGGCCTTTACTCAGCAATGGGACAGCAGACTAATAAAAAAAAAAATAACGACATAATTATATTATTTACACACAGTAAAATATTTCACCACCACTGTTGTTAAAACGGTGAAGAAAAACGTCGTGAGGAGGTTTCCTCAAGCATGTCCAAGAAGCTAAAATTCGAAGACATGTGATATTCATCGACACGCACTAAGCACGCGTAGTGGCTTACGGTTCACTCCTACTAACATCGAGGAGATGGTGATTATGCTACAGATTACTGAGACGCTTCGACCTGTGTTAAACATGGTAATATGTTAAATCTATCCATGCCAACCAAGCGTGTTGTCAGAGAGTGTCACCGTTTTACTTGTAGAAACTGACGAGGACGACCTGTATTATTTCTGACTATGCCTGTGACAAGCGAAACTAGTGGAACTTTGTCCCGCGGTTTGGCTAGGTAAATTTTAGAAATCTTCTTACGTATGCAAATTTCATCGAAATTAAAGCCGTTAAAGAATGAAAAGGTAACATACAGACATTACAAGAGAATACAGACAGATTTATTTTCGTGTTTATAATATTAGTATGAATGGCGTGTCTAGTCTCTGCCAATGTCTGTGTCCTTAACTAACGGCGAAGGAGCGTCACAGCAGGAGGTGATTAACAAGAGCATCTATCAGATAGACACACGTGAGGGCGCTTGTTACGGATAAAGCGATGATCAACAAGAAATTGTTCTGTGTTAACACATTCGTTTAAAATAATAATTTAAAGTTCTAGGGTTGGCTATTTGCGATGCTAGAATTCCTTAGAGCAATTTGGACGACTCCGTATTTTGGCAAACACGAACGCGCGCTAAGTAAAAGGAACTATCGTTTTTTAATATTTCCGCGTAAAGGCTCCAGCTAAGCTGTAGAATAAAGAATAACACTGATGACCCCTATAACATGGAACTCGAAACAAATTCGGCGAAATGTGGGGCCCTATAAGTACACTTCTGACCAACCCTTCGGGGATTACAGGCGTGATGTAACATTGATGCTTACTCTGTTAAGGGTCATTTTACAGACTATTCACTTCTGAGCCATGGAAGAAGACGCCAATACTGGGGAGTATTGGCGTCTAGCCATCGGCAAAGCCAAAGACCACACATCTAACTTTAAATTCTATCTAACCGAAGAAAAAATCAGAGCAAAATATTCAAACCCCGACGAACATACGCATGAATTCCATCTAAACACTGTAACTTGGTTGATTCTCTCGGATACGTCCGTTTAACAAAATACACTCGAGATACAGTCGATATTAGAACTATTCCCGCACCATTAGACTTGTAGTTACCTTGAAGAAGAAAAGAGAGGATGTGACACATATTTTTGATGCGAAACTGCAGGAAGGTATGAAACTGATTTTCTCTAGTGATCGGGGACCATCTTTGCATTATTTGGCTTTCAAACAAGACCACGAAATAATAAAATGCCTGATAACACACAACAGGGTAAATTATATGATTAAAAGACTCAACTACACAAGCAAATGAATGGGAGATTAGTAACAGGATCAGGAATCAAACTGCATGGAAAGTTTTGGGTCGTTAGACTAGTAAAAACATGAATCGTTTAGCGTGTTCTTATGCAGTACCTAATTAAAATCAAAATACTATTCCACTGCCCTGGAATCTGCCAACACTTCTAAATAACCGTGTGAAGCTTCAATATCGAAGCTCACACAGAGCTTTATTTACAAGTATACAACTTATTTCCCGACCCACATCCTAATATTTGGGATGAGCCTTACCCACTTAATCATTCTAAGTACCACAGTCCCACAAATACCGCATCCAACATCCAACAAAATCCACATACACACACACACACGATCGTTAACACAGCCAACATCTTCTTCGAGCTCATAACTCGCTAGATACCATCAAGCAGGCCCGTGGGCGGTACCAGAGAGGAAAGTGCACAAGGATTGAGCCGCAAACTTGCTCAAGAACCTGACAGAAACATGAGCACGGAATCGGGGACTTATGACACCATGTATGGCATGTAGCACCTATAAATTTTGGTATTAAGATAAGGAAATTTCGAGGTTTGGTAGTCTCTAGCCATTGATGTAGTCTTTGAAATACGAACGACAATGGTAACCTATTTCCTGTTTGGAAGACAGTATCTTTGTTGGAGAGAATTTTGGTTTTGTTATCGAAGGTTTCTTTTGGTTTATAAAAATAATTACTGCATCCGGGTGTAAATACGACACGATAAGCTTTGTAAGAGATAAAAGTCGGGTGACAAAACGACACCCTGAAAGTTGAACGTTGTTAAAAATTGCGTCAAATTTACAGACGAGAAATCTTTTTATTATAACCAGCTTTTGCCCGCGGCTTCGCTCGCGTTAATTTAGAATTTGACAATCAATTCGGATTGTATCCACTTGTAGTAATTAAATTCAATCATTATCCGAAAGACACGTTGCGACATCTATTAACATATGAACGTTATTGTTGTTTTCCTCGGGAACAGTACTTTTTTAGGGATGAAAGATTATGTCCATTTCTGTACACCTGACAACGTATATTATTATGCAAAATTTGAGAATGATCGATGCAGTGGTTTAGGCGTGAAAAGGTAACAAACGGTTACTAACTTACTTTCGCGTTTATAATATTAGTAATGAAATGATAATTATTATGAGACGGGTCATAGAAATGTATATTTTATTTAACACGACAAATCTACTGCATACTTTGTAGTCTATTAACTTCTTTCTCCTTTTCTTTTTCAAAGAACAACAGCATATTGAATTCAATTCCAAATTGCATATTATAACCATTACTTTACCATGATATGAACATTATGCACATTGCAGCTCGCTTCGCAGATAATTTCAATAAGAGAAACGTAATGGACATTAAGAGTGGGCGCAAAATTGCGAATATTTTGTCGCGTGGCAGCTTTATCTTGAAATATGAATCGAAAACAATTATTGTCACACTGTACAATGATTGTGATAATTGAAATTGTTATAAAGGTTCGCTCAAACCAGTACGGACAAGTAGCGGACTGACTTTAGAGACCGTACTTTGAGAATGACTAAATTGAAGTGCTAAAGAGCCCAGTGTCCGGAGCCACGTCCGCGTTGTGCGTAGCAGTTAGAGCGAACCTTTAGTTTACCATGTAAATGCGTGGATGACACGATGAAAATACTTTACGTAACAACAAATTGAAAAAAAGGGTGTTGCATTTTAAAACAAGGTTAGTTTAAAATAATGGAACAGCGTGCTTGAAATTAAAACCCATTCATTTGTTTCTTGGCCATATTTAAAATCATCCTTTATTTTTTCAACTTGGCGTTTGTCACTTAAATTACTGCAATACTGTTCTGATCAATGTAGGTATCTTGTACAATTACCTTTTGACTTTGTCTCATTAAACTCGTTATATGTCAACGCCACATTATTACCGTCGCCATTTTCATCGTGTAAAATAGCATGGTTTCAAGTATGGTTAAGATTTTCGTTAGTTGTAACCGTACCTGCTTGTAAATTCCCTACATCATCATCATTCGCCTGCCCTTGTCCCAATTTATTTGGGTTGGCGCAGCATCTTTTCTTCCATACTTCTCTACTACTCGTCATCTCAGCAGTCACCTCCTCTAGCCATATCATCCTTCACACAGTCCATCCATCGTTTCTTTGGTCTTCCTCAACTCTTATAGCCGTCAACATTCTTACTCAACAGTGTAAATTAACTACATCGTAACCAAAATCCAACCAATCAACGAACTCAGCCTATAGCAGTCCACAGCTGGACTTAAGCCTCACCAAAGCCAAATCACCTTGTCATCCGGCATCCGGATCTAGTCCGACGAAATTCCAAGCGAGCCAATACGTATGATCATCGTACCAAAGTGTGTGTACACGAACAATCTCAGCCACATCGCGTGAGTCCATCCTTTATCTTCAAACAAGGTGTTAACGCGGTTCAGAGTCATGACCGTCCCTAAAACACCTCATTACCTCTGAAATACTAGTTCCAGCTTCAACGGTAATCTACATTAAGGGTCGCGAGACTAGTTGAGCGTAATTTACATTCATGAGTATGCGTATCATGGGTTATCTGGTGGCCCCTTTAGGTATGGCGGTGTTGCAACGGTGCCTTAAGTCAGAAGATAGGTTCTTTGTTGTGCTAGGTCGCGTTGTCCGCGGGTAGCGGATTTTTGACTCTCTAGATACAACTTCTTTATTGTACACTAAAAGGAAGAAAATTGGGGCACATTGTACAATTCGGCGGGCGGTCTAGTAAAAATATACGTCTTTTAGTTGTTGAAAGCGGGTAGCGGATTCGGGACTTGAAAAACTACATATAACTTTTTAGTGCATTTCATTTCACGTGTAGTGATGCAATTTTGGTAATAGCAGAAATTGCAGAAATTTTCGTGATATTAAGAAATGATGTTTAAATTCCAAAGAAAGAGGGTCCTTTAAGAAAAATATTTTCAAGGATATAATTATATTTTCTAGAGTATATAAGTAGTTAAAGTAGATCAAAGCTTAGTCAGAAGCAAGACCTTGGCAAAAACCGAGATAACGTATGAATGAAACATCATGAACAATAGTTGTTTTAACTAGAATATTTATTAAACTAAACCATAATTAAAACAATAATAAAACTACGAGTATAACGTTAGGACTGTTTTCATTGAAGAACCAGATTTGTTGCCATGCCTAGATCCATGGTTGTTTTGAAGAAGGTATTCTGAATTTTTGTAACACTTATTCACACCAAAATGTTCCCACGGATGGGACAAAGGCCAAGACCTCTCTTTGAGACAGAATGGGTCATAATTCACCACGCGGGCTTTTATGCTTTTTATTGCAACTTTCAGATATCACACCAGTTGCTGAATGTGAAGTCGTCAACAGCTACATATATCTGGGGGCCTCAAATGGAAGCTTTTTCAGAATCATAATATGATATAATACGATATGATATATTATAATTGTGTTTATGGTTATAACCACAAAGTCCATTTTAAGAGTTTTAACTTTTTAACGTGATTCGTATTATGATTCTGATAAAGCAGTCATTTTAGGCCCCCTGGGCTCTACTATCTCTAATTGCGGGGGCTGTGACACAGAGATTTGACGACGATGCGCCGTAACTCGATTGGCTGCACAAAACTTGGACGAGATCTGGATAGACCGCCGAAGAACTAAAAACTGATAACAAGAATGCAGGGGCCTTAGTCTGCTATTGCAATAGTGTCAGAATGGTCTATCATTGATTTAATAAGGCCCCGCGCAGACGAATTACCCTTTTTACGCACGTCAAACGAGTTTCGAACGCGCTTCAATACGCCGTGGGCTAGGGGCCTTATTAAATCAATGATAGACCATTCTGACACTATTGCAATAGCAGACTAAGGCCCCTGGACCATTGCAAGATTGACGCCCTGGATGTGATGTTGGAGGCGCATGCTCACGATAAACTACGCGGTCTACCCTCAACGGGCTAGTGTGTCAATACTCAAAGAACTCAATATTGAACAAAGACTGTCATCGCTTGCGCAGTTACGAATTTTCAGATTCTTTGGACACGCTACCCGCAACAATTATTTAATGGAGCGTTTGATGATTCAGAGTAGAGTCGAAGGCACGAGACCATGTGGTCGATCACCAACCCGATGGACGGATTCCATCAAACCTGTCACCAAGATCCCAGTGGCAGAATGTGTTCGCCATGCGGCTAATAGAGGCCGGTGGAAAAGGATCGCGAATTAAGGCGGCAACAAGGGGGGTTCCCCCATGATCACGACCACTCTGTCAAGAGTGAACGATTAAGAAGAAAAATTGCCATTAAAAGATAAGGTTTTTTATTATTTTATCAGGTCAGGTGGACTCAGGTGTTTGGCAGTTTCTGCCTACCCCATTGAAAAAAAGCGTGAGTTTATGTATTAATACAATTTTGGTCATAATACAGATATCGCTTAAGTTACTACAGATCTTGACACTGTATATCCGTATCCGCGGATATACAAACTCCTCGTTAGGTATACCAGAACCAGAATCTTAAATGGAAATTAATTGGGTCAGGTCAAGTTACAATTTCAAACACTCTGAAGTACTCTACACCAGCCGGCGGTGTTTTGAATATTCATTTATGTTTAATTTATGCAGCCGTAGGTCTCGTCTCAAACAAAGACTGGGCTATGTTTGACCACAATTATAATATTTAATAGGTAAACTACGATCGTGGCAAAATAATAACAGCTACTCGGGTCGATCTTTAGGTTAAGCCGTGCTTGCCTAGGTTATTCTGTGGATGGGTGACCGCCCATTACATACCGAGTTTCCTCCGTGACTCGGAAAGCACGTTAAGCCGTTGGTCCCGGCTGTCATCTGTAGATCTTTGAGAGTCGTTATAGGTAGTCAGTGGTCCAAAAGTCTGACAACCAGTCTTACCAAGGTATCGTAAGGTAAGGTATCGTATTACCCAGTACTATCTGGAGGTCAGATAAGCAGTCATCCGGTGAGACTAGAAGCCGACGATGATGATGTAAAGTACGATTATAACTTGACTACCTCGTGAGACTAGTGGTCGCAAGCGCGACTGCTGAGCAAGAGGTCCTGGGTTTGACTCCCAGGCCGTGTAAATTGCCGTTATTGGGTTTTTGCATTATGAACTTCTCAGTAGGTTGATGGTTGTTTACTGTTATTTTTATTTACTTTTTAATTTTTTTTTGTCCCTTTGTATGATGCACGTCATGTCCCTGCAACAAATAAATATTTTTTCTTACTTCTTTCTTTCTTTCAATAGGCTCGCCCCCTATTACAAGGTACTTAAACATAATTGGCGAAATGTGGGTGTACTATTAGGTACACCTCTTTCTTTTTTTTTACCCTTTGGAAGTCATCATTTAACTCCTCCCGCTCTGGGCTGAGCAGGAGGGAGTGTCAGACTTTTACTGACTAAAACCCATCCATGTTCCTTCCTTTGCCCTTTATGTTCCAGGGCCGCGGTATCTCTTTCGAACAGTCCCGCAACCCTGGCAGGCATCGGTCCTTTCGGACCCCTTCCTGTTTGCTGACTCTCTTTGAGGCGCGCGTGGAACACGAACGCGCCGTCGACACGGCCTGTCGTCATAAGACGGACGGACGGCGAGCTAGCCCATAGCTCACCGTCCACAGGCCCGCGATTAGGTACACCTCTGCCTAACCCTTTGGGGATTACAAGCGTGATGTTATGTTATGTACGAGTATAACTACGATATCATCCTTTACCAGCTCTTATTCCAATTACGTGTGGTCGGCGCAGCATTTATTCCTCTTTCATACTTTGTCTATTAATCGTAATCTCTCTCTTTCTCGCCTACCAGATGGTTCTAGCCATTTCATCTTTCACACAGTAAATTCATCGTATGTGAGGGGTTCCCCTACTCTTAGAATTATCGACATTTGACAGCTGTCTGATAGTCTAGTGGTGTGACCGTCGGACTGTCCAGTCATAGGTCTCAGTTCGAACCCAAGACACGCACCTCTGATTTTTCGAATTCATGTGCGTTTTGTATAATTATCACTTGCTCCGGTGAAAAGAAACATCGTGAGGAAACCAGCATGCCTGAGAGATATTTCTTGAAGGCATGGCTTTACGTCAAGTCAGAGGCCCATGGGCGGCCTAAAAACTCTGACACCAGGTTAGGCACTACACGACAGAGAAAAAGAAGAATAATCGAGATTCGTACTCAAAACTTTCCTCGCGACATTTGACTCATTCGTCCCGTACCATGACAACTGATAAACACACTTTCCATCTACCTAAGTCCAATATTATGTATGAGCTGTTGCCCGCGACCTTCGTCCGCGTGAAATTAATATAAAAACACTTCTTCCCTATTTATAAAGTAAAATTATTCTTAGTTACTCCTTATAACTCAGTAGCTATCTGCTAGTAAAAATAGTTCCGTCAAAATTCGTCGAGCCATTTCGAATATGAGCCGACAAACAGACAGACATACAAATAATTTAAAAAATGTTTTAAGGGCCGTATATACATCCATTCAGTAAAAAGCTGTTATTTTATGTCTTATTATTTTTAACCGACTTCCAAAAAGGAGGAGGTTATATGTTCGTGTGTATGTATTTTTTTAAATTTTTTTATGTATGTTGATTGATTTCTCCCCATTTGTGGAACGATTCTCAAAATTCTTGTTTTATTTGAAAGATTATACTTCTGAGGTGGTCCCATTTTAATTTGATGAAGATCTGATGCTGATCTTCGGAGATATTGTATAATGGAACTCTTCAAAAATAGACGGCTAATCTGTCGTGATTGCTGCAATCGCTTGGATGTTTATTGTATATAACATCACGCCTGTATGCTCTGAGGGGGTACGCAGATGTGTACAATACACCAAGATTTCCATTCATTGGGGATAAGCCCATTACCATGACATGTATTGTTCATCATCTGCATCATTTTCCCAACTACACACATCAAAAGTGTCTAGGGATCAAGCATTTTTATGTGGATTTCTTGAGATTGAGATGTGGCTTTGTAATAAATTTATGATTTTATAAATTTATATGGATCCTTTTTGGTGCATTTCATAATTTGAATCAGGAACTGTGAATCAAATTCGAGTAAAAGATGAAAATCAGCTGTCAATATTTTCCCTATAAAAACATACAACGCATTGAAGACATTATTAGTGCTACTGTTTCCCTACTACTGATTAAAACCAACGTTATTATGGAGCGGCGACGTCATTTAAGCAGGGAAGAAATGCTCAGAGCCGTGGGAATGATAGAAGCTGGTTCCCGGCAACGTACTGTGGCTTTAGCTCTGAATACAAGTCAGAGTGTTATCAGTCGACTTTGGACACGTTACCGAAGCACTGGTACCGTGGCTGAGCGCCATGGAGGACGGTATCGCTGCACCACACGGAGACAAGACCGATACATTCAAATCTTAACTCGAAGAGCTCCAACAATAACCGCCATGATGTTAGCCGTGAGGCTTCATCACTCTTCAGGGAACTTAATTAGCGACCAAACAGTCAGAAACCGCTTGCATGAAGTGAACCTTCATTCCCGAAGACCGCTACGGGTACCACCTATAGCAATGCACAATCGTAGGATACGATATCAATGGGCTCTTGAACACAGAAATTGGGCAGAAGAACAATGGCGTTTCGTGTGCTTTTCTGATGAGTCTCGTTTTGGTATGTGACCGGATTCAAGACGTATACGACACTGGAGAACCCCTGGACGCCAACAGCGATTAAAATCCTGCCAGGAAGTCCATCCTTATAGTGGTGGAACCATCATGGTAAGTCAGTTGTAAGACAGACTCTCGCCGCAGCTAACATCAATGTCCTGCCCTGGCCTGCTCAGTCGCCAGACTTGAATCCGATTGAGCATGCATGGGATATGCTACAGAGAAGAGCTCTGCCGAATATGGAGGGTATCCAGTCGCAAGAAGACCTTTTTTTGTTGTTGCAACGAACATGGGCGGCCATTCCACAGCGTGATTTGGATGAACTCATTTTGAGTATGCCAAACCGATGTTCTTGTGTTGTTAGTGTTCGCGGTAGAAACACGGATTATTAATTGTTTAAGTTACCCAATAAAATTTTAAAGAAAACTGTTATTTCAGTCTTTTTTTCGAACTTTTGTGTTAGTGGTTCAAATGTCAAAAATCCCTTTATTAGGAAAATGGCAAATTTCTTTATTAATGCAAAGGTGACTTGGTTTATCGTTACTGTGACAAACGAAAACACTTTATTTGATGAATCCTTAAAGAAAATTTTAATTAATATCAATCAGGAGAAAAGTTATTGCAAAAATATATGTTGATCCCTAGACACTTTTGATGTGTGTATTTTGTGGTCGGCTTCCAGTCTTACCGGATGCAGCTGAATACCAGTATTTTATACACACAATAGCCACGACATAAATGTTAGTAAAAAATAATTTCTAAAGCTATTAAGACATTCGCGTATGGTCATCATTATCTCATGACGCTGAGCTGATGAAGGAAGGTACAACTCTTTAACGGTTAGGAGTTAGGTGACTTCTTGTTCTAGAATAATGTATAGATAATGCGACTTGTCGATATCGATAGTTGATTTCTCTAGAGACAACAGAGTGAATGCTAGAAACTAGAAGTATTAATCATTTTAACCGACTTTAAGAAAAGAACTGTTGTTGACATTTAGACGCGTATTTAATAATGTAAAATAAATTCATGGCGACATGGGAACAACTAAAAAAGGAAAAATAAAAACTTTTTTGCACGAAATAAAACCGACTTCAAAAAAAAAAACAAAAAGAAAAACAAAAATAACAAACCAAAACTTCGAAGCTTGACTTTTGTTTGATTGATTTGGTGTTTTTGTCACCGGCTTCTGAAGCTAAAGTTATTTTTCACTTTTTTGTGTGTTGGTTTATTATTTTTGTTTTTCTTTTAAGTCGGTTTTATTTTTTATATTTTATGATGCTCAAAAAAAGTGATGGACATGAATGTTGATGGATTGATTGTGTGAGGAATGATATGAAAGAGAAAGGAGTAAATGATGCCGTGACGTCTGACAGGGGAGAGTGGAAGAAGGAAACGTGTTGCGCCGACCGCGAGTAGAATGGGACAAGGACTGGAAGATGCTGACGATGCTCAAGCTATGGTATCTCCAAAGCCCTGATTCTGCAAAGAAAGCAATCGCATTTAATTGATTTTAAAATTAGTATACCACCAATTTCCAGATCGCGGTCAATCGATTAAGCTCTTGACAGGGGCGTGCCGTCCATAGAGGCAATTAGGCCTAGCCTACCCTACCATTCCTACTAACAACACAACAAATGCATTTATTATAACTATATTAATCAAAAATAAAAAAATAAAACGCCTGTTATAATACTTAAAGCAACTTGTCGCGGCCGTGTGACGTAACTGGTAATAATACTACGACGCTCGCTCCCGGCCGTCTAGGCAAGGCCCCAGCCGGCCTAATTTCCATTGATAAATTTAAGCACACTGATGCGTATTTTCGTGTATATATACGGCACACATGCTAGATTAGGTGCGTAAACTCCTGCGAGTGTAGCTGGCCACTGATTGGCTGCCCCGCAAAGTATTATCCGGCTAAAACGGTATGCGGTGATGCAATTATATTTTGTAGTGTTTTTTTCATTGACAAAATAACAATTGTATTTTTCTTAGAAGCCATATTTGTTTCATGTGACAAGCAAAATTTATTTCGTGATCTTGAATGTTTTGATTATTATAATATCTGACGGTTGTAATTCGTTTTGAACCGTACAGTAGTGTAAATATTATTTGTTGTATTTGTTTATTTACTTAGAAATGGTGTTCTGTTGTGAAGTTTGCGCTAATAATGTGTTTGTCAGAAGTTAAAAACAATAAGTATTCACGATTGTTTGATGTTAAGATTCAAGTGGTGTCTGAAGGAAAATGTGTAGTTACCCGAATTACGAGAATTAACCCAAAATTCATCTCGTACTCGGTATTTCAAATGAATCTTTCTTCTGTTTGCATTGTCAGAAAATCGTGATTTGAACCTTGATTAATGTGGTGAGTTCTTGTATTTATAACTTTGGTTTTTACAGGCTTATTTTCAATGTTTGTTTTTCAAATATTCCGGTCAGACGCTCAAAATTGGGTACGGAACGAAAACTAAACTATTTTTTTTTGTTAACAGCGCACTCTGTTTTATTTTTTAGATTTTTTTGTAACGAAGCGACATCCTTCGTTCTTGTATTGACAGAATACCATTGAAATTCCTTATATTTAAGCTAGATGGCGTTGTTTCTCATACGCTTACTAAAAACACCAGGGGCACTGGGCAGATGGGAAGGGTGAGTGAATATATCAATAGATGTGACTACTTTGAGGGTCATCCTAAGTAGAGCGACGCTGTGATGTTGTTTTTTTTTTGGGTATCCGTATATATTATGGCCTACCCGCCGTGGAGAAGCACTGCACGCCATTGGCTCTCGATACAAACATAATCGTTAAACCATACATCAACGGTATCGACTCGTAACTACACTTTTCAACACGGTCATGATGCAAGTGATGAGTTCATTCGATACACGAGCATAACGATTGCAATTCGATTCATTGACGAGTAACCATTGTGTGCGATAGTGTATTGTTCGGTAAGTTGGTAACGATATGGATGTTAGTGTGGCATTATGTCAATTCCATGTGTAGTAAGGTCATCGTCATGCTGACGGGCTAACTCTGGCCTTGTAACTGAAAAAAACATAACCTTCATCACGCCTGTAGTCCCGAAGGGTGTAAGCAGAGGTGTACTTTATTTAATTACACCTCTGCTTACTTTTATTTTATTTATTTAATTACATATTACAGCCACATATCGCCTGTTATGTTTTAAGTTTTTTTCATACAATATACAAAAAATAACAACAAAATACAACAACAAAACACAAACAACAACAACACAATACACAACAACATATTATTCTAAACTAGCGACCCGCCCCGGCTTCGCACGGGTGCAATGTTATACATATAAACCTTCCTCTTGAATCACTCTATCTATTAAAAAAATCCGCATCAAAATCCGTTGCGTACTTTTAAAGATGTAAGCATACATAGGGACAGACAGACAGCGGGAAGCGACTTTGTTTTATACTATGTGGTGAAGCAAAGGTTAGTTAGTAAATATGGGACTTACCTAACTACTCGCACAGCCCGACTCATTGTAAATTTTTCTTCGTAGAATTTGCCAGTTTTCAGTAAACTTAAGAAGTTCACTTTTATATAGTACCTACTGATTCAATGAGACAGCCGCGTTGGTCTAGTGGTCGCAAGCGGGACTGCTGAGCATGAGGTCCTGGGTTCAATTCCCGGGTCGGGCAAAGAGTTATTGTGTTTTTCGATCAGGAATTTCATTATTAACTAGCAGCCACACAGTCTAAATTTTGTGCTTGGTTGATGGCAATAGGCTCGCCCCTATTACATGGGACTTCATCACAACAGGCGAAATGTGGGTGTACTTGTTAGGTACACCTCTGCCTAGCCCTTCGGGGATTAAAAGGCGTGATGTTATGATATGTATTCAATGAGTGGGCCATTGCATTAATTCTCCTAAACAATTTTCTCTTAGTAAACCTAGTATTAAATTAAGCAGAGAAATCTTTACTTTACGAGACCAATTACGCAGTAGATAATTACACTCGTACTTTGTTATACATCGTTGTCGGTCAAACGGAAATCATAAATGATATTACTGCCTAGCTGCGACTAGGTTACAGAAATACTGAAAACAGGAGATTTACCATGTTTACAATTTGTTTTGAGATCTAGATATTTCGCGCTGTTGCAAGCGCCGTGATCATTGTCAAACTGAAGTTATTTAGGGTGTTTATGAGCATAAAATCGGTCTACCCTCTTCCTTGTACGTTTTGCGCGCTCGGTACCGCTACCATTGTCGTTCATAACTCGATTCTGTTCCTGACACACGAAACTCGCTGTGTCCGCTCGCGAACTTTTTCGGCACTTTATTGGTTTTTCCACAGTTATGGTTTGTATGGTAACAGCGTCGAAATATCGGGAATTTAAAACAAATAGTAAATAAAAATGGTAGATATCCCGTTTTTATAGTGTTAGTGTCAACGTCAGTTTAAAATCTTATATGGTTAATAAGTTCAACGCAACGCAACCAATTATTAGCAATGCATTGAATGTACGGGATCCTGCTTATCTATCGAGGCGATGCTTATCTAATGCAGCGCTTTTAAGGTCTTCGCTCGAAATTTTCAATATTTACTTAACAGTTCTACCGTTAAAAACAAGATAAAAAGCTCAAACAAAGCTATATAGTGAAGAGCGTCGGCAATCCGAGTAGAGTCTTCCTTATTCGATAATATTACGAAGAAAAATAAGACCCTTTTCAGGGTTCCGTTTCCGTACCAGAAGGGTAACCAACGGGACCCTATAAATAAACCTCCGCTGTCCGTCCGTCTGTCTTTCAGCGGGCTGTATCTCATGATCCGTAATAGGTAGACATTTAAAATTGTCAACTACAAAATTTTTTGTTTTTGTGTGTTGCTAACAACAAATAACAATAATTAAAAAAAAAATTAAAGGGGGCTCCCCTACTACGATAGTACGGAACCCTTCATGGGCAAGTCCGACTCGCAATTGGCCGGTTTTATTTATTATCTTTTCCCCTCCCAAGCCTTTGCACAAAAACAAAGAAACGCTGATGTGTTTGCAACGTACGACCTATAAACTTTTCCTTTAATACATTATGTGTGTTTCTATTTCGCTGACTAGCATTTTACTGAATTGCTACACGCCATTACTTTCATAATGTATTGTTTTACTTACGGATGGACCCCCTTACTCATCGTTCTGCGAAAGTTTGAGAACTTCAATTTGAAATAGATAGCCATACACCTGGGGCCTTAGTCTGCTATTGCAATAGTGTCAGAATGGTCTATCATTGATTTAATAAGGCCCCGCGCAGACGAATTACCCTTTGTACGCACGTCAAACTAGTTTCGATCGCGCTTCAATACGCCGTGGGCTAGGGGCCTTATTAAATCAATTATAGACCATTCTGACACTATTGCAATAAGGCCAAAGCTAAGGCCCCTGGTATTCGGATTTTCCTTTACGAAGCCGAAAGGCACTTGTTCTCTCCGTCATGGCGCCCATTTTTATGTTCTGGATCATACGAGTATCTGGGAACCTTCTAGTTACGGAGATATTGGGGGTCAAATTTCAAACTTTTTCACAAGTTTTTAAATACTAGTTTTAATGTTATAACTTTATATACGTCTACGACCTTTGTACTATTCAATGCATCCATCAGCACAATGTTTTGAGTGCGTTACATTGAGTTTTCTGTGAAACGTGTTTTTCCCCCCAAAATTAGGAGCCAGGAATGTACAGCGATCAAAATCACGCCGGGCCCACCGTACCCCTGGCTTTATACACAACCGTACCATCAGAGGTAGCGCCAGGAGTACGGTGCGTCCGGCGTGAAAAAAAGTCGTTTCCCAAAAATATTTTTTGCGTAGATTTACTTAGTTTGATGTACGAGTACATGATGTTTGGTTGATGGCTTCGTTGGTCTGTTTACACCTTGTATATTAGGGAGATGTAACCCTTTGGGCGCATTATGTCCAGTGGGCCCAAAATGTCCAATTCTCACAACGACCAATTCGCAAGTAACACCGGCGACGGCCCTACATTTGCATTGGTATCGCAAGTCATTGTATTTAGGAGCTTTTGTGTTCTTTATCGTGTTAGTTTTCTTAAGATAATTTAGTTAAGACTTTATGAATAGAATACAACCTACTTACATTTTATTTGTTCAGTTTGGTTTACGTGTGTTTATGGTATCCTAGTCTATCAGCTTTGCTGTCATTGGCTTTCACTGCCACGAACAGTTGATTCCCGATGAATGGGAATCAACTATTTGTGGGACACCACTCGCGTTCAATAACGTTCTACGTTTTGTATCATAAAATCACGCCTGTATTCCCAGACGGGTTAGGCAGAGGTGTACTTGTAATACTACACCCACATTTCGTCAGTTTTAAGTCCCATGTTCCATCAACCGGGCATATATCCAGACTCCGTGACTGCTTCTGAGAAATCCCTGATGGAAAACCCCGATAACACTATGCCCGACCTGGGAATCGAATCCAGGACCTCACGCTCAGCAGTCGCTCTTGCGACCACTAGACCAACGAGGCAGTCTACTTTTAATAAGATTTAAAAAAAAAACGTAGTCCAAGAAAACCGCCCGACTATGCGGATAAACCTTACTAAATATAACATCAAACTGCTGAAAGTTAGTGACAATGTAATCAAAATGACTGACATCTTCATCGCGGAAGCTTCAATCAAAACAAATATCAACATACCCAACGGACACACGGACACAGCACCACACAAGAAATGAAGACAACACCGACATACAAGGAACACAATTAATCATATGGAAACTAGAACAACATCAACAAAAAATGTACATAATCGAGTATGGAATTACACGCTTGAGGCAGCGTTTAAGGCTCTACTCTATGGCATGGTCAATTAGACGATGTTTATCGTGAAAACGTCTCAATTATACCACTGTGTGGTAGTGTGACTTATATGGCACGGTGGTGGGATGGTGCAGGGCTGCTACGAGGGATTGGGAGATGGAGCCTTGAAGAACATTGATATGGCAAATTTAGAGAACCTCGATGAGCATGCTTCGTTATCTCACAATTAAGAGCAAGCTAAACCTACGTAATCATTTATATGCTATGATTTCGAAGAAACGGTCAGTGAAGACGGACGTAAAGAATAGCACCATCCCATATCTTCCCGTGAGTGTCGTGAGAGGCGACTTACCAGAGAATGGCAGCAGCGTTATCTGTGTTTTTGTAACAACCGTACTGCGATCGCCAACCCGCCTGCCAAGCGTAGCAAAACCCCCAAATACTTGGGGGAGGCCTATGTAAAGCAGTGGACGTCTTTCGGCTGAAATGATGAATGATGATAGTCAATGAGTTCTGGTTTAGCTCAAGCGAAGAAATTTCGAAGAAGAATGGTGTTAACTTCTTCCGCAAGTCACATTGCAAATATTACATCAGACAGGCAGTCTTCAAAAGTTATATAGATAATGATGTTTGATCAGACAGGCAGTCTTCAAAAGTTACATAGATAATGATGTTTGAAGTCAAAACTTTTAATTAACATTACATCACAATTTCCCAACCATTTCGAAGCTGCATCTGCAGCTGAGTACTAGTATTTTACATGGAGCGAGTGCCTGCCTAGCTACTGCATACAAAACATATATTGTACCTAAAGTCACTGGCACATTTTATTTCATCTGGCAACCCTATATGTTCCATATAAGGCACGGTGGTGCAAATAACACGCTTGCACCACTTTGATGTATGGCCGTACATTCAGTTTTTCGTTTCGTTTTCCTGTGATTACATGTGCCTTGTCGTACGGATAATAAGATTAATAAATTAGTACTATATAGGAAGTGCTTTTTGCTAGCGGCCTACTCTTTGATTAAGTCTTTTTATTATGGTGCACTAATATGCCGATAATGAGTAGGTGTGAAAAGTTGGCGTTAAAATCGAAGCATATGGTGAGCTTGCTGCCCTTACCTTATGGTATATCACCAGCTTCGGAGACCATAAACGGAGATTTCGTCGAAGTCTTCGTCATCTTGGATTTTTTCAACTTTTTGCTTAGCTCTGCTGTCTGTGTTTTTTAACCCCCGACGCAAAAAGAGGGGTCTTATAAGTTTGACCACTGTGTGTCTGTCTCTGGCACCGTAACTCTTAAACGAGTGAACCGATTTGGATGCAGTTTATTTTATTTGAAAGCTAGTTTAATTGCCTTTATGTTTTTTAAAGTCGGTACAGCCATTTACTAGATAGATGAAAGTGAGTGTGAAAAATCGAATATTTTCAAATATACCCAAGTCAAATGAAAGGGCATTTTTTTAATATTTGTTCTCTTTTCTTTTTCACGTTGGGGATTGTTTTTAATTCTACATTTAATTTAGCTACTTATTTATAGCTACTCTAATAAAAGTTATCGAAGATCAGTTGAGACAGCTGCCTGGGTTCGATTTATTCTAGTAACTCTATCCTGGCCGCAAAACTGTTTACAATTTTTTCAAAGTAATTTAGTGAACCTTAATTACCCTGTAGTGGCCAAAAACAAAAAGCTAACATGTGAATCCCTGTAACGAATCCGCGGTACGTTTACACAAATCAGCAGGCTATAAAAATTGGGCCGTTTACAATTAACGTTTTGCCAGTAATTAATCACCTTTGAGGGTTTGCCGCTAAGGCTTAACCGAGACACCGGGCTTTTTAGATACTTATATCGATTAAGATTTTCGAGTTTCAAAATCGATTTGACCATTCGACCCAATTATTGTTGTTTTGTTTGACCGACTCGAAATCGATTCTACATCGAACGGTTTGAAATGAAAGTAGGGTTTTGAAATGCTTTCTGCTTTGTTTAGGTTGTGGTTCTAATTTTAAATGAAAGTGGGTACTGCGTAGCTTTTGTGACGTTTCTGTCGCAATCACAAATGTCATGTCTATGTGTTGTGTGGCGGGTGTAAAAATACCCTTAACGAAGTCGAAAGTTACTTGTTCTCTCCGTCATTCCAATCATTTTCAAAAGCTCTTCTCCCTCTTTTTTTCGTAATTATAGCTCTAAAACACTTTCTGCGGATATTATTGTATTATTTCATAATATAACATAACATCATCCTAAGGGGTTAGACAGAGGTTTAGTCACCTACATTTCTTCCTACTTATTCATTGAGATTTAATACAACATAACATAACGCTTGTAATTCCTGAAGGGTTAGGCAGAGGTGTACCTAACAGTACACCCACATTTCGCCAGTTATGTTTAAGTCCCATGTAATACGGGGCGAGCCTATTGCCATCAGTCGGGCACAAATCCAGACTCCGTGGCTACTATTGAGAAATTCCTAATGGAAAACTTAATAACACTTTGCCCGACTCGGGAATCGAACCCAGGACCTCATGCTCAGCGGTCGCGCTTGCGACCGCTAGACCAACGAGGCAGTCTTTCAATGAGACTTAATTATATTCAATACAACTTCAAACACCATACATCAGATATGTCACCAACTAAATATCTGTTACGTAACTACATAAGTTCGACGTTGCGCCTACGCACCGACAGATAGCGATAAAACAATTTATATCGAAAGCTCGCCTATCGATATTCAATATTACCATAATTAAAAATTGTTTGAACGTAAATTAAAATGTTACTAACATTTATTGGGAAGCGCTTTTATATATTAATTAGGTGTTGAACGTTTTCATTCATGTTGTAATTGATTCAATTAACGTGGAAGGCGGAGGATCGACCGCTAAGACGTAGCTTGGAAAAGGTCTATATTGATAACTGACAAAATTATGTTTAATTTGCAAATAGGTTTTTACAAACACTTTTACACGTATTTTTTTAAATCTAGATGAGGCCGGTGTTTCGTACCTGACTACTCTGAGAAGAAACAGCTAGACATAATCCTGGTTAACTCACATGAGGACTATGCAGATCAGTGTCTGAGTTGGTCTTTTGAAATAAGAACCACACAGATTTGAGTAGACCTGTCCAGCCAGTGCAAGCATTTGTCAGTTATCGTGTAGCTCGACTTTTAACTCAAGGAGCTCAAAAACGCTCAACAACAGCTCATTATACGGTACCTAGTATTTATTCAACGGTAAAGAAAAATATAAAGTTCAGATAAACGTGGCCATTAAAGAACCAAAAGCAGTTGGAGGATTCAATAATTAGACTGGAAGCTGCAACCAAAACCTACTTCAAGACGCTCCGTATTCGGCTAAAACAATCACTAAATTGAGGAAATTGGATAGAATAGTTTCGGAAGACTGAAATATCTCCGGAATTTATTCTAGCCTAAGACAGTTACAGGCAGTATTTACCTGCATTCGGTTAGACTGAAAACCGACCCCAACATAGCTGAGAGAAGGCTAGGCAGAATAGATGATGCTGAGGACAGTTACAGGATTATCGATTTAACTGAACACAGTTTTGCTGACAAAGTTCTCAAAATAATACCAAAACTTAATATCAAAGTCAAAGTCAAAACGTTCATTGCGAACTAAGTGTACAATGTTGGTGTTGATATTCTATTTCCTAGACATGTTCAAAATAACATTGTAGTTACAACACAAGTAAAAGTGATAGACTTAAGCAAGGTGGCATCAAGACACAACACAAGCTCACAAGATAATGATCCGGTGCCTTGGACGCACATGCATGTGACAATAATGGCACTTGACGATATTAACGTAATAGAAATAATAATAGTGAAAGTCATATACAAACTGGACGGGGAAATGAATGGAGACGACTTAGTTTACATTATAAGACAAAGACGTAGAGTCATGGCTATGGCAATAGACGATTTAACGTAATAGAAATAATAATAATGAAAGTCATATACAAACTGGACGGGGAGATCAACGGAGACGACTTAGTTTAACATTATAAGACAGAGACGTAGAGTTATGATTATGGCAATACAAGCGAGAAATGGAATAAAGAAGGAAAAAGACTAATAATTGTGACAGCAAAATACAATGTGTATGAATAGAAACAGCTAGGGTTTAATAAAATAGAAACAATTAAGGCAGTGGATGAACTAAATGAACAGAGAGAAGAGTAAATAAGGTTTTGTTAAGATTCAAAGGCGAAAACTGTGGCAAAGATAGAGAAAATGTAAAGATAATAAAAGTAAAATGAATACGTATGTAAGAGAATAATGAACAGGAGATAAGGAGATAACCGTCAACCATAACTGGCCTGCTTGAAATAAATGCTTTGATTTGATTTAAATCATCATCTGTTATAGCAAGTAAAATCGAAGCCTTAGATGTTAATCTCGTTGGATTCGAAGTCAATGAAAATAATCAAACCACATCGATGTGAACGAGTCGACACGAAATAAAACTTATATGTAAAAATTTACTTTACAGGTAAATTTTATATAATACACTAAACAACCAGAAGCTTACGACATACAGCAACAAAATATATCATCGATTCAGGGTTAAAACAAAGAGAAGAGTTACATAGAAATAACAACCTGTGGCTACTCTACACATTGCCTTGTTCATTTTGGATCCCACAGCGTGGAAAACGATTCGATTAGGCGAAGAGACATGGCCGGTCGCTTTATTATCTGCTGCTCGAATGATGAATGAGAAGCGACCACAGGCGCGGAGACAGGTATGTTGTGACGGCGCTCAGCAGAATATCAGGTGTCCGGGTTAGGTTAATTAGGTTTTAATATTTTTAGACTCTGATGCCTGTAGCCTTAGAAATGAACGTTGAACATAGATACTAAAAACATCAGGGAAAATTATTATTAGCCCGGTATTTTACGATTTTAGACTTAAACTGATTTAGACTGCCTCGTTCGTCTATTGCAAAATCGCGACTGCTGAGCGTGAAGTCCTAGGCCTGCAGTCTCGACATAGATAGCGATCGCAAAACAACCGAATTCGGTGGCAAAGTCTTAACGATGCGGATTTAAGGTGGAACCCGATATCGGCGGGTCGCGTCCGGCTCGCGTCCACCTTAAATCCGCATCGAATTAGGTTGTTTTGCGATTGCTATCTATGTCGAGACTGCAGGGCCTGGGTTCGATTCCCGGGTCGAGCAAAGTGTTATTGGGTTTTTCCATCAGGAATTTCTCAGTAGCAGCCATGGAGTCTGGATTTTTGTCCAGTTGATGGCAATAAGCTCGCCCCCCATTACATGGGACTTAAACATAACTGGTGAAATGTGGGTGTACTATTAGGTACACCTCTGCCTAGCCCTTCGGGGATTACAGCGTGATGTTATGTTATTCCATGTTTTTTTCTAATGTATGACAGTTGTTCAGCTAGCCAGAAGCCTAAATGTTTGACAACTAAAATCTTAGCTTATACATAGTATAGCAAATAAGCCGTTGAACTGCAGAGGTCAGATGAGTCACATCACTATCACTACATAGTATAAAACAAAGTCGCTTTCTCTGTCCCTATGTCCCTTTGTATGCTTAAATCTTTGAAACTACGCAACGGATTTTGATGCGGTTTTTTTTAATACATAGAGTGATTCAAGAGGAAGGTTTATATGTATAACATTGCACCGTGCGAAGCCGGGGCGGGTCACTAGTCATTTATAAATATTGATTGGTATTGATTTAACCACATATTCTAGTAACACTGGTAGCCGACCCCAACATAATTGCGGTTATGCAGATGATTAAATTGAACTAAGGTAAGTTGTATTCAGTTTGATTACCAATCTAGCGCATCATTTAATTTAATATCATCGTTATTTGCTTACGTTAAGGTCGGTTTTCAGTCTAACCGGATACATGTGTGACACAGTGTCTTACATTTAGCACCTATCTTCCTTAACCTCACTAATTAGGAGCGGGGTAACAGGATACTTCTTGGTAAGACTGGTTGTCCGATTTTAGGGCTTCTGAGCACCCATAACGAGTCTGCGCCTCGGCACAGAGGAACATAATGCCAACACTAAAGGTCACTCACTTAGCCACGACATCCTCTAGCTATCATCTGACCAGAAGGCCTCAAGTAATTGCGTTCAAAGCTCTTCGAATTTGTACAATCTTTTTCAGCAGGATTGAAAAAAGCATTTCTAACTTTCACTTTTTTCTAGAAAGTCAATTTGTCTAGGCCTTCAGAATGGGTAGGTTCTTAATATAGTTATGACTAGGAAAATGTGGCTGTAAGTCTCGTCTCGCTTTGCCAATCAAATCTCTTACAGCTGAATACATTTATCACTTTGATATCGCCCATAAAATCTTTAGTGAGACATTGTCGGCACTTTGTCAGTTAAACGACGAGTTGCGACCGACACAGTTAAGATAACTTAAGATATATGCCACTGTTTCCTTATTGCATACGGTTATTTTAAGTTGCGGTGTTCTTATCCGGGTAATGTAACAAAGATTTATGTAATTTTCACTTCATTCATGGTTTCTTCTGTTGTTGGCAAACATTGGAATCGATAACATTCGCAGTGCATACAACATTAAGAGGAAATGCGGGTGGTCTTTTCTCCAAACAAAACGCTCTCGCCTGTTTTCTTTCTGGTTCCTGCTATGATTTATTACAGTATAAATAAATATCAACCTCTTCCATCATTTCTATGTACCTATGTTTTCCCTTTTGATAATACATAATCTGTATCAGCACTCGAATCTTTACAAAATGCTCCAAATTGCCTATTTGGACAGCTGTCAACAGAGACCTCGTGTACAAATTTGACAACTATAAATGAAAAAAGAAAAACATAGGGACACAGTATATATCCTTCTTATTTAGTATAAGAAATATCTTTTAAATTGGTCGAATATTGGACGAGGAAATAGTCGAGAGCCAAACCTCGAATTATGACATTTTGCTTGTCGGATCTGTAGTTGTCTTTAACGTACCAATGTCGCGACAGCGATGTTTTCTTCAAATACCTACCGCATTTCAACATAAGTCAATTGCTTAAACATTACAAGAGAAAAAAATATGTCGACTAGAGCGCGCGTCGTCATGTGGGAATATAAATGTTAATTGATGGAGAGGGAGAGGAAGACTAAAGAAACGATGCATGGATTGTGAGAGAAATGATACGAAGGAAAAAGGAGTAAATGATATCGTGACGATTGACAAGGGAGAATGGAAGCAAAAATTGCGTCGACTCCAAATATCATGGGACAAGGACAGGAAGTTGATGAGAGCGGCGTCATGTAGAAGCCCCAACATAGTAAGGAAAAGCTTAAGCAGATGATGACAGAGAGTCGTCATGTCCTGAACGAAATAAGTTCCATTTTATTTGAAATCTAAATGAACTTACGTATTGTGCGCCTTGCTATACGCATGACCATCTAATTTTGCTGCGACATAATATAAAGTATTCAGATTCTAGTGACGCAATTTGATTTCATTCATTCAACCGTTTATCGAGTTCGAAGTTTTTTTACTACCTATTGAAGAAGAAAACTGACCATCTTAATAAATAGTTTCGCCTAAAATAACAATTTATCAAACGCTAACTCAACAATAACCTAGCCATCCAATATTAGGTAAGCACATCAAATCTAAATAATCCAGCCGTATCCGAGATTTGAATAAAATCACATCTAAATTCAAATGTCTCAATCTGTTAGAACAAAAAAAGGAAGAACCATCACGCTATGGGCAAACCATACAATTATTCTAGAAGATTCACTCGCAACAACCCACGAGAAAGATCCTCATATCAATAAAATTATACGGACATCAACACACTCAACTGCATTTATAGCCAATTTACGTGTATTCAGTTCGGAGCTCGTGACTAAATGACAACAGCCGCTCAGGTCGATCTTAAGGTAAAGCCACGCTTGCCTAGGTTGGTCCGTCCGTTGGTTGGATGGGTGACCGCCCATTACATACAGAGTTTCCTCCGTGCCTCGAAAGCACGTTAAGCCGTTGGTACCGGCTGTCATTTGTAGATCTTTGACAGACGTTACAGTTGCCCGAAAGACTGACAAAAGTCTTTCTAAGGAGTATCGTGTTACCTAGTACTAATTGGGATGTAGGGGGTCAGATCGGTGAAATATTGGTATTGAGCTGCACCAGGTTAGACTGGAAGCTGTCCCCGACATAGTTAACATAGTTGGGAAAAAGCTAGGCCGGTGATGATGACAGAAAGAAATCTTGCACTTAATCTGATGTCAAGAGTATTGTCAGCTGCATCCTAGGCTGTATTAACATGATTCCAAGGTCCAGTTTCCATCACAGTGGTGCGATGAAGCTAAGCTGAAAGTTAGTCGTTAGAGACAATTCCTCTAGTCTCTACTTTGGAAGGAACCTTGCTTATTTTATGCATTGTGCATTACTAATTGACTCGAATGAGGCAAACTACAAAGATGTCCAGGTTTCTACGTACTGGTCGGAAAAAATCTGATTCATCAAGACAAGAAGATAAGTATTGTAACTTCTGACCATTTTTCTTTTATGACAATAGTTAGGGGGTGTACAGACAGCCATAACGGAACATAAAGCGTTTTTATATGATAGCTTTATTATTTTATTAAAATGTAAATGGTTGACAAGTGATGTTTGTGTGACGGCTCGCCCCGGGCGTAAGAGAGTAATGGATGCTCCATTTGAATAGAACACGAACAAATTGTATTTGAACGTAGTTTTGTGGGTAGTCGAAAATGAGGTCGAGAGTTGTGAATTGGCTTTTTAATATGATGCAGATGTGAGTGGCAACGCCGTGAGGGGACGCCCTAGAAGGACATACACTGACCTTATTCGTGAGGTTCCTCAGAAAGGTCAGGTGCGTATTACTCGCAACCGGCGCGCGTGTATAAACGTGGACGAGGCAAAAGGAGTATGTAAGGATTGTTGCAGGAGGCGTTCTGTGGTTTCTGCCTACCCCTATGGTAAAAAGGCATGTGTTTATGTATGTATGTTACTGTTGGCTATATTCTTGGGGCAGGCCTTTGCACAAATAGGAAACAGTTGAGTTAAGAAAAAAATATATAAGCAGATTTTTAGTATGCCATAACTTTCTTACTAAGCTAAGGTAAGTATTCTTGTATGTTATACAGGGTGTTAACAGACCCTTCACGAAGCCATCAAGCATTCTGTACATCAAACTAAGTAACTTTACGCAAAAATTATTGCTGGGAAACGACTTTTTTTTGGGGTAAAAAATCACGTTTTACTGTAGGACTCGATGTAACTCACTCAAAGCATTGTGCTGATGGATGGAATGCATAGTACCGGGGGTCGAGGAGGTGTTTAAAGTAAAAATCTTACATTAAAACATGTACTTATTTAAAAATAAAGTTGTGAAAAAGTTGCAACTTTGACCCCCAATATCTCCGCAACTAGAAGGTTCCCAGGTATGGAATAGAACAAAAAAATGGTCGCATGACGGGGATAACAAGTGCATTTCGGCTTCGTTAAGGGTCTTGTTACACTCTCTAAAGCTATGCGTTGAACACTCACACAACCAAAATAACGATGAAATCCTTTTGATTTCCGACGTGATTAAAACAATACGCCCAGCGTTTCTATATCAACGCCTTTCTTTGATTTAATTTACGATAAGTTTGATTGAAAGCACTTTCTCTAATGCGACAACTGAGAAGGCGAGAAGATTTTTAATGATAATAAAGAAGCTTTTCAAATAATTATAAGCATTAAGGTTTTACTTACAAATGCCACACTGGCTGATAAGAATTTTACGAGAATATCAATGATAGATCTGAAAGCGGATGAAAATCTGGTTGGAATCCCATATCGGTGACGATCGATGTCATTTTTTCAAAAATGTAGCTAAATTAGGGGTATTTTTGACAGATTGCGACGGAGATCAAATTGTAAAACTACTACTTCTGAATATTGGCCCCAAATAGTACGATATTTTGCGAGGTAAATGGTATGTCTGGCGAGGACCATTACATATTAAATAAATAGACACAATTTACGTATTTTTACTTAAACTAAATTTTCAGTATATTAAAAACAGTTTGGTCCCTGCTGAGTCACTAAAAAAATTAAAAGCAAGAGTAAACATTAATGTCATCAGATTGGTCACATTATATTTGAATTATTCCATGACCCTTGGTGATTCGGTATGGGCCATTCAAAGTGGAAAAATTGTGTTGTTTGTTATCATAGCGTTGTCTATGCCTCTATGGGGCATGAGGGCGAGCCATAACTATCGATTTATTGCTATGCTATGGTGTTTGTCTATGATCAGTGACGTGTTTTGACCAAAATAGAACTAGTTGAAACTGGTCACGTTTTGTTGCCTTTTAACAAAGAGTGAGTCACAGAGGTTTCTTTTTTATATTAAATGGACCCTCCGGAGTCACTCTATTACTCTTGACCGTAATCTTAAATTTGACAACGTAAAATACACTGAATATTCCTTTAATTCTCATTCAATGCTTCCAGTACAATACCAGTTCGAACTTGGCGGTAGGTACATATCGAGCCCAAGATTTATGTCTCGCCAATGCTGCCTTTGATATATCGCTCACGTTTATCCCTTATGGGGTAAACAGAGCCCTAGGCGATATTAATATTGTGAAGGCATTTAGCAGGTTGATCAAAGGTTGAAATAGTGCGGCTTGACAGGTGGCTAAGCGCCCGCCTATGATGCAATATTATTAAAATAATGGCTATTGCCCGTGACCGCGGACGAACCGCGTGATATTGTTACTAATAGTATAAGAATTAGGAATTAGTGCAAAAACAAAAAAAAAACTTGAAATTTTTGTTTATGTTTGATTATGTTTCTAAAATAAAAAGTACCCTAAGTTACTCCTTATAAATTCAGCTATCTGGTCTGGCTCTGGTCCAGCCGTTTCGGAGATTAGCCGGAACAAACAGAAAGACAGAGAGAAATAAAATGTTTTTGGGATTGATTTTCCACTAGAACAAGCCAGCAAAAACGATAGATCTTTAGGATCCCCATACTGCACAAGGTTAGCAGTTCCTTGCTCTAGTTTTTAAACTATTTTTAACACCACAGACACCTATCTCACATTTAAACTAATCATATAGATCCGCAAAAGATTTCTTAATAACATTTTTTCCTTCGCCACAAATTACAGGCTAAACTCTTAAACCTCATAGATATTACTAATTAAGATACTGGCACCGTAACATTGGTCTAATAAGGCTGTGAACACACTATTTACCGCGGAATAGGGTAGATGTTTAAAAAAATCTAATTAGTCCTTCAGATAGATTTACAAAAAATATTAGATATTATTTTTTCTTTTTTCACGTAAACAAAAAATGGAGACGATACAGTGCGTCGAAAACTCGCGTGACGTCACTTGTATGTACACTTTTCACGTACAAGTGACGTCACAAGCCCCCACTTCGATTATTTGTTGCGTTTTATCTTCGTCATTTTTTATTTATTTGATAAAACCAAAAATACGTATCCAATATTTTTCGATTATTTATTTGACAAATAGAATCATATTTTTTTTACTCAGGAATCATCTCTATTGGCTTGAGTCTGTCAGAAAGAGCAATAAAAGTGAAAAGTCCGACGAGGTGTCGAGTCGCGTCGTCTGAACTGAAGCTTTCCGCTTCTATTGCATGGACTTAAAGTTCTTTCTGGCAACGTATGCAACATCTTCTAACCCACACCAGGTTCACTCTCTCTCATAGAGAGGAGACCTGTGTCCCAGCAGTGGGCACATTATATACTGATTATGTGTGTGTACAATCATACATACACACCCATACATTTGTACAATCATCCCTTTGCTCCGACTTCCATTGTAATTCCATTCAAATTCCATTGTACTCGTAATAACTAATTTTGTAATACTTATTTATTTGGCAGGTATTTTCGTGTTCTATTATTAGTGATATAATTATGTTAGACTCTGTGACAAAAATATTTATTGTATATTATTTATTTATAAAAATATTTATTGTGTATTACACACTTAGGAATGCCCATTTAATAGAATAACGTTACTTATTTACTACCTACTACCCTAATCCGTGTGTCACTGCGGGGGTCCTTCTGAAAACCAGCGCTGAGTGTTTTACACCCAGCATATGCTGAGTAGGTGACCCTTTCGTTATGGGCATGCTCAGCGCAGTTGAGCTGTTTTAATTAATTGTTAAGCTGTTTGTTAGTAATATGTATATGTATGTGTTGCTCTATTGTGTTGCTGCTGTCCATTAGCGAATAAATGTTTATTCTATTCTATTCTATTATTCCAAGTGTGGTCTCTGCTTTACCGAGTATTTCAAAAGCTGTGTGGTCCCCCGCCCACAATCCAGCCGTCAGAACTTGATGATTTAGAGGGTACCGCGAAAGCCTTGATTATCAGTTCGCGTGGCTAGCTAATTAGCAAACGAATTGATTGGATACAACAAAGACGGAGCCAGTTTCTCTACAATTTCTAAAGGAATAAATTCTGTTTAAAGGAAGCTGGTGACTTCACGGAGAATTGCAGTATGGTTCCGTTTTAGTGGAGTTACAGATAAAATATTGCTGTTGGCGTAAGCGGAATGAGGTAGTATTTGACAGATGTGATTTAAGAGTAATTGTGATAGATGTGGATGTTAACGCTACGATTCCACCGGAGATGAGCGAGGATGCGTAGCGAGGGATGTGTGTGGGACTAACCAATCACATAGCTAGAATAGCTCAAGCTGTGACAAAGAAGCGATATTATTGGTTAGTTTCACACACATCCCTCGCTACGCATCCTCGTTCATCTCTGGTAGAAACGCAGCCTAAGGCGCTCCCTAACCGAGTAGAGCATTCGCCTGTAATACAACAGTCAGATTTAAGCATTACATCAATGAGTGAGAAAAACCGAGCATTGTAGTGCGCAAAGAGAAAATTGTTTTGTAATTTTAATTATGAAAAGTATTTATATGTAATTGCTAATAAATAAATGTGTACTGCATGCTATTATTATGCCAAGATGTAAAATCTTAATATTTGTTTGGCCGAAATGCCGAATATAGTGAAACTAATAGATATTAAGAAGTTATGTTAAGTACCTATATTCTTGCAAATGAATGCATCATTCATTCATTCATTAATTCAAAGAGTTCAGTAGATCATTCTGAAGCTCCCCCTCCCCCACAAACACATTATCAAAATCAGCTATTTCCTAAAAAAAAATGCAATACCTACTACACGGGATAAATGCATAGAACAGCTGATTTTCCTTCATACATTTTGACCGTACCTACAGTATTGTAGTGCAAAATTTATATGTGGGGGGGGGGGCTAAGAATGATGTACAAGATGAATCTGATCACCTTACGGACTATTTTTGCTTGCAGCATCCCGCCGCTGTAGAAGCCCTTAGTTAAAAACTTTCTCTTCATTGGTCCTTTTTTGTGTTATTCCTATTAGTCAAAAAAGGCTACTATTGGTCAACACAAAGAGAGTGCGGAACAGATGTGGATATCATGTACACGGGATTTTGTTTTAAAAGTGAGTTGATTCATCTTGGGGTGATGGTACTGAATATGTGGTAACCGTTTACGCGTCGGTGTGTCCCTTTTACACACGAGGTATATAACTAGAACATAATGTCACTGAACTGTACATTCAATCAAACACAACAATCTATGGATTGTTCCGTGACCTATCACATGATTTTCCAAACGGTCTTAATTCATTTTATGGCATTTCTATGACGTCGTAGAAACCAGTGAAAAACAATATAATGATTAGGTATCAACCAGTATACTACAGTCAAGATATCATTGTCCCCATAAAAGTCTTGCCAAAGAATAATAAGGCCGACAAAATAAAACAATCAGGCTCAATTATTTTGTTTTACAATCGTGTTTAACACTGCAATCATCCCCGATTGCAAATCATACCTTTAATACACAATATTCTCTTTTACGCACTACTGTTTTTAGGGTCCGGTATCTAAAAGGCTCTGCTGCCAGTCCGACTGTCAGAGGGCTGTATATATTGAACCGTCAGTAGACACTTGAATTTTTCGTAATGTGTACTACTATAGTCGCTATAACCACACAAAGACAATAAAATTAAAAATTAAAGGGTCCACGCAAAAACCTTTTTACTAAGTTGGTACGGAACCCTGCGTGTGCGGGTCCGACTCGCACGGGACCGGTTTTTTTACTTCCTTAATTACGAAAGGGATAGCAATAGGATATAGCCCACCTTCTCTTTCGCACACCTGATTTTAATTTCAAAGTGTTTTTCTCTGATCATTTCAAAGAATCGGGCCGTTTGCTTCGAGCTATACAATGAAGATTCTAAGAATAAATTATTCGCATAACATTAAATGTTTTACTAACGAATTTTGGCAAGATTTGAATATAAAATGGGGGAAAACAATGGGATTTACATTAACAATAGTGTCGACCTATGTAGCAATAAAAGAAAAAAAGGAATTAAATGACAATTTGAGGCTACAATAACAAACATTTGAAACAGTTGACTTATTTGAAACTGATGTTGATACGGTTGAATATATTGAGCATGTTATTCCAGCTCGCAAAATCAAAGCTCATCTATGAACACCCCTAAATAACAATGTCAACACATCAATTCACACAAGTAATAATATACATTAAAGAAAGTTAGAAATGGCTCTTATTGAAGTTGTTAGTCATACTTCGACTTTCAAACATGGATTATGAACTTCTTTATGATCAGCGTACGAGAGATGATGTACCTATAAATTTGTGTAATACAAGTACCTATGCGAAAAGTTCTGCTTCCCGACAGGAAATGATGAAATTTGTTGTAGAACTATTACTTGTTACGGCTATATCATAGCAAATGCGAAAGCAATAAATAAGTTTCTTGTTCATTCCTCTTGTATGACGGCGATACGAACAATAAAACCATAAAAATATGCAAATCTAATTCGGGTGCCAGTAGTATACTGATACAAATGCCATAATTACGGATGTTTCTTTACTCACGTCTGTAGCAAGATGTGCAGTATCAATATGGATGAAAACGCCATAATGATCCATGATGCAATCACCAATAACCTTGACAAGCATGGTAACGGCAAAACTCCACCCATTCATACTTACTTAGTCATCAAACTGATCGCACCTTGTTCAAACGCTGATGATAGATAACATAACAAACCTATTTCCAATTCAAATCGGGTCAAGTGTAATATCCAGTAACCTTTTACGATATAGCACGTCATACTACTCAAAACATTGAATCGGCCTTCAAAGGAGTTCAATAAAAATTTGGCCATGCTGTAAATTCCAATCAATTCAGTGTTACTTAACACTGTCAATGCAAATTTAAAGAGCAATGAACTCGTCAATTATGTTTATTTGATGGCTATTGTAATGGCGTCACAAGTTCGTAATGTGAAGTTTTATGATACGAAGTAATTCTGGAAGATAACGTAAGTATCGTACACATACATTACATCACGCCCGTAATTTCAGAAGATTTAAGCAGAGTTGTACCTAATAATAGTACCTACACTCATATTCCGCCAGTTATGTTTAAGTCTTATGTAATAGGGGGCCAACCTATTGTCATCATACGGGAACAAAGCTACACTCCGAGTTTGCTACTAAGAAACTCCTGATGGAAAAACCCAATAATACTTTGCCAGACCTGGGAATCGAACCTAGGACCTCTTGCTCAGCAGTCGTGCTTGTGACATTTGTATGCTAGTCTTAACTGGTTAGTTGGGCTTATCCTAAGAATCGATGAACAAGCTGCAAATACTGTTGAAAGAAGAACCTTGCGTGAAACTCTCATAATAATAATATATCGTATAGTGCAATATTGACAATAAATAAAACCTCTATCAATATCAGACTTAACATCCGTAAAATTTAAATCAAAATAAGCAAAGGTAGTAAAAATATTGTTTAGTAACAGCTTTGGTGATGGTAATTTTAAACAAATGGCTTCACAAATCAAACTGTTCCAAATGCCACCCAAAAAGAATTTATTGGAACAAATTGATTACAAATATACGACCTTCGAAATCATACATGTATTGTCAGTTTGTAAGTTATTTCCGAAGCTCTCATTAACAAACGGTGTACTGCCGCGAGCGAAACAGATCAAACGAATTTGCTCATTATAGTTTTTTTGTTACCGACTCCAATATCTCATATCTTTGATGTGGTTCAATAGCTATTGACATATGCGCAAAAACTTTTATAACACATATGAGCATTGATAGCCATTTGCGATTGCAACAATATTTTTTTATTAGGCATAGATTTCTCAGAAGCTTTCAAAGCCTCGAACAATGAGTCTAAATTTATTTGTCATGTCTATTTATAATCCTCATAAACTGCCTACAGCCGTAATGATCCTTATACGGTAGCTAATAGCTGACACAACAGTATAATAATAGAAAACTGGGTGGTAGAGCCAATCACGACGATTGACGAAAATTATGGCAATTTAAACAATGAGATGGCTTTAATTCAGCAAAAAATCTTGAAGCGAGACTGTAACTATCAATTTTCACTGATAAAGTCATCAAACGAACTAAAATACAAGTTTGAACACATCGTCGCCGCAGTGATTATGTTAAAAAGCCGCACTGAACAAACAACAGATAATGAAGTGGTTCACAAAAAACACGATAATGATACAGTAGGACCACCGGTAATTTCTGTAGAAGCCCATTGACTTAATAGCTGAATTAACATAATATCTCTGTTCTACCATTAAATTCATCCATGCGATTTAATTTCGCCTTGTGTTTATTTTTTGCTGAATCCCAAATATTAGCAAAGGCTGTGTTTAGCCGACGGAATGCCAATATTTGTAGAGGAAGGTTTCGTGTTATTAGGAACCCAATTAACATGCCTAATAACAATGATTTTGATAAAAAGCATTGAAAACATAATCTTGAAATTATATCGATGTGTAGGTAGACAAGTAGTTGACTTAAACGCAGTATTAGAGAAACTTCCAAGTTGTTAGTGTTCAGAACATAACAAGGGAAGTGCTCCAATTCTGTTCATGTACGCGAGAATTTAAATACTTAAGTCCATAAATCCAATTACTGTGACCGAAAGCGGTATAGGAAACATTCAATGCAATGCGAACGAGCCCCTAAGCGATTCAACAGATCTACTTAAATCTCCATCCACTTACAAGAAGACAGATGTAGTAAATATCATGCTCATGCAATTTTAATGACCGATTATTCAAATACATTTCAAAAGCTAAATTATGGGCTCCAATTAAATCAATTAACATAACCAAATGAGTGGGAGGATCATTTGCAAAAATACATTAGTTAGAGAACGATGCGTTGACGTCTAATAAGATAGGACGCAAACCTGAAGTAACGGACAAGTAGATTCTGACGAACTCATTATTTTATCTGGTCCGTACAGAGATGTGTTTGCAGCCAATTAAAATGGAATAGCTGCTTTAAGTCTAGCTCGTAAGTTTGGAAATGAAACGTTGATTGGTAACGATGAAGATAGAACAAACGTTGGTAATGTAACATCGGAATTAGTAATCATATGAATGACGTGTGTATCGGCTAATGAATTATCACATACACCCGACGCTGTGGTATCGAGAATGTGTTAACATGCTGTGGTTATTCAAATATGTGGTCTAGTTGCGTCATTGTGGGAAATAAATATGACAGTCTCAAGACAAAAGCTTACGAAGAGAGAAATCGTGTAGATTAATAATTTTGACAGGAAATCAGGGGAGATGATGTAACGAGCTGTCTACGATGCCGACTCATTGACTTTTTAATAAGCCGAGATTAAGTTAGAACAAGGCGAAATAACACACTGTGACACATGTCTGGCTATGAAAATAATTACTCCAATACAATGAAGTGCATCTTCATATATGTATTCGAGTCATACAAGGAATTACTTGAGAAAGATGAAGAAAGAAAATGAAGACGTTTATAATACTAAAAATACGGAAATTCTATAAAGCATTATTGTACCAAAATTTAATAAAATTGGTGTTAAACTGGTATGGTGTAGACATCGTCAATTATTATATTTATGACTCAGCCTGTCACTTCGCATATCTTAGTTACTGAGAAAAGAAACACGGATCATATCCAGGAGAGTGGACACCAACTTTCCTTCTCGTCATTAAATGTTACGACTATGGTTTCATTACCTCTACCTCATAAACTATCAAACGAGCCAAATCTAATTCCGTATAGTGTCTGTAAAATTAACTCTATACTCTACATGACTCTGACTTTCCCTCGAGATTTACAAACATTGATTTATCACTGTACATGAACAGAGGGATCTAAAGACTATTAAACATTCAATAACTATAAAGACTTCCCTCTTCTGATATCAATAATTCATCCATCCAATTTTCAGGGCATTCAACAGCTTATTGTCTACGCACCCTTTATTAATTAAAACCATTCTCTCTTCAAAGGATTGACGCTATCTTTGTTTGCCCATTTGAAGATCTTTTCTAAGTTCCATTGTGAGGGGCTACCGATTCTCATAAATAAATTAGACATTGTCGCCGCTCTTTTTAGTCGTGAGACGGGACGCATCGAGAATGTCGACTCCGATTTACTAATTCATTTCGGCAAGTCGGCCCTTTAGTGTTTGCGATACGATTCCGATGTGAGGAGTCGTAAGAAAGCTGTGTGATCGTTATCAAGTTAGCGTTCACGGTGTGTAATTGGAATACTAAAAGGAAGTCTGAAGACAAACCCTTCACCTAAAAGCAAGTCATTTACCAAAAATACAAATATAATTATAACTGCGACCATCAGTTTAGTGGACTTAGGCGGCATAATAGCATAATTAGGCCACAATGTTCCCACAGCTGGGATACAAGCCTCTTCTCTATGGGCATAGGCTATAATCCACCACACTGGCCCAGTGCATGCTGGTAGATGGTGCCTTCGACAATCCAGTAGAAAAAGGCGATGCCAAAAAAGTGCCTTCTCCGTCCGCAGATTTAAGTTCATACACAATTGCAATATCTCATAACGAAATAAATCGCGACTTATAAAGAATCCTACGTCTAACGGTATCACGTCTTTTGTACCTATATTTAAGTACTAGCGCAGTGGACCAAAGCTAAGATATTTGTTGTAAGTATCTCCCGAGCCTGGATTCTGAGCCAATTTTAACATCTCAACACCCTGTAGCCTAAATAGCAACAAATTGTTTATTTGATGCTGTAAATATCTCTATGAAGTTTTAGTTTTTATATGCTTATTTTATAAGCTATTTAATGGTCTTCTGGTTTTTTGAAATCATTCCATTGATATTGTTGCATGATCAGTGCTATGCTCTTTAAAAATAAACAACTCTTTAACATGTCTGTATGAAAATCGTTTCTATTAAAATAATGGATTATTAATAAGTTAAGAACATGCAATATTGTTTGCTGAACCAGTTAACAGTCTTGTTCATGTTCCAACGAAGATTTGCTTTTCGTCTCAAACTTCAAATTGACCTGAGAAGCAATAGTCCATAAGTCATTGTAATGTTCCTCTTCAAATTGCAACAACGATGAGCATTCAATCCCCAAACACAGTTCAAGGAGGGTCGTCATAATAGCATGATTGTGCGATCAACATACGTGGGATTTGTCGCCTTTTGTAGTACACCGCATTGTAAAATTGTTTTATAGCTTCTGATAAATAAATTGCTGTCTTATTTGGGAGCGTCCGTGTTTTGAATGGCCACAAAAAGATCTTCGTTCGACATGTTGTGACATTCCGACGATGCCCTATTGTGGTTAGATAATATGGAACGATTATCTGATCTAGGGCGGCCAAGGTACATACATTTTGATACAGCTGGAAGAATTGTAAATACGTTCTTGTACATGTTTGGTAATTCTTTATCGGTCTAACTGTAAGAGACTTTAGACAAGTAAAAAAATGGATTTCTTTGAAGTCAACATCAATTCGGACGAGTACTTAGTTTCTTAATAGATACCTTAACCAGTCCATTTGCATACTCCCATACTACCAGTGAAAGCTATTTGATAATAAGTGAATTCTTTTCGCCCACACAACCAGAATTGACTGGTGTACGAGTCTTTTTTTCTTTTATTTATTGAAATATTACGACATTTCATTTGTTTCAAGACGGCCTTTTCATATTTATATTCATGGAATCAATAAGAATAAATCAATTCGATCTCTTAAACTTCATTCGAATTTTGGAATTTTGGAACAATATTAAGATCCCGATTCAAAATTTGATATTCTATATGATTGATAGGATCTGGCTACACACTATTGTCCCTCTTCAAAACGTCATAAGCAGAAAACCCCTTATCAAAATGGCTAATACAAAGCCAACGGCAGCAACAAGTTCATCTGGATCCTTAACCACAAGAACAGTTCATATACTAACATGGCAAAACACTGTCTTTGTCTCGCTGTCACAGACGATGGCAATCGATCAAAAACACCCGTCTGTCACGGGCCAATGATTGAGGGCGACAGAGTGTTCCCATGCGCGGGCGCATCTGCCGAATTTGGCGCGATGCAACCTGTCATAATTCGTGTTCCACCGCGAATGCATTCCATGTGTTGTCTGCTTGATTTTTTCCCACAACAATTAGAAGAATAAAGTTTTTAGTAATTTTTTAACTGCATTTTTATCTGATCATGTCTTGGTTTTGTTCTAACATATTAGAAGATTCAGGGAAGTCGTGTGTTATCAATTTGTTGGGACTCATACTCGTTAATTGTTTGTAAACAGGATAACTGTTTTACTGGCAATTTTTTAATTTTTTTGGTTCGTCTTGCCTTTTTTAAGTCTGCTTTTCAATTTTCAAAAACGAAACCAGCCGAATTATTTTGAAGTCTGTTTATAAGTTCACACAGTTCCACTGCCAATTTCCAAATGAACTTAACGTCGTTTCGGACATGATTTGTGACGACAGAAGTACAATGGACTCCCTTGTTATAAAAAGGTATGCTTTTTATTGTGCGTGCTTTCGAGACGCAGTTAATGTCACCTTTGGACGTCACTTGATATTCCTTGATGAGTTTTTGGGTGTTGCAACTGACAGTTGTTGTCTTATTCATGTCTATTGTGGCTGGCGATGCTTGTTTGTTGTCTTTTGATGGATGTTTGGGTTAGCATTCAACCAGTTATTTAAAAACGAAAGGTTTCTTTTAATGGTCGCAAATTCGATTTGATAATGCTCATGATCTGGGAACCTCATGACCTAGAGCGTTAATCTTTTTCGTCTGCTTGTATTCAGTTACGAGCTGAGCATAAATTACCAATGAAATTTAATCAAACTGATATTGGAATGTTGATTGTTTAAGGAAAATCTAAATGTATGCTGAAAGACGGACACTAAAAAAATATAATTTAGCGTGTTTTAATCAATTAGACCACTAATTGTACAAAATCCACAATTAGACCATACTACTAATTGCTCCTTACATCCGCGAACTAAATACGAAAATTAAAATGCAAATCCTTTCCTTCATCTCAGGGCAGGTGAACCTCGATCTATATATTAAAAAATAGATACGAAACGATATCAAAATAGTCTCACACGGGGGTCTTGTTGTGGAAGACATGACAGATGTGCGCGTGACCGTCCGTCTTGGTGCGCCCGCGCAGACCGCGCGCCATTGTTTCACTCTCGACGGGCCCAGCGCATGCGCAAGGATTTAATACGACACACACAAATGTATATGGGTGCGCTGATAGTAATGTAAGAAAAAATATCACTTTCGTTACCCGTCTTTTTATAATAGGTGCCTTTAATGTATTAATTTTAAAGAGTATTGAATCGGAGCTCGTTGAAGCTTCTTTTGCGTGACGTTTATTTTGATTTTTTTCTCGTGTTGTGTTGCAACTTGTACGTGACTTTTAAGCATCGCAAAACAACCTATTAAAAGGTTAATCACGATCAAACTGGTTTTGCTGTATTATCCCACAGAATCACATGTGATGCGGAGGAATGAGAAAAATATAGTGAGGAAAATGTTGAGTATAGCTATAAGAGTAGAGGAAGACCAAAGAAACGATGGATGGACTGTGTGAAGGATGATATGGCTAGAAAGGAGGTGACTGCTGAGATGACAACCACAAATAAATTGGGACAAGGGCGCATGGTGATGATCGTACTAACGAGGTAAAAAGTACCCTGTATCATAATTTCATAACCCAGATCATAGTCTATTATGTGTGCCCATTTTCATGAAATACGTGAAAACATGATAGCCTCCCAGACAGAATCTTCGACAGTTGTTACAGGTAAGCAAGTCTGACAACTAGTCTTACCAAGGGGTATCGTATTACCCAGTACTAGCTGGGTTGTGGAGGTCAGAAAGGCAGTCGCTCCATATAAAATACTAGTATTCAGCTGTATCCGGTTAGACTGGAAGCCGCCTATGGTAGACCTTGTAACATCAGCTATCTGCCAGTAAAAGTCTCGTCAACATCGGTTTAGCCGTTTTGGACATTATCCGGAACAAACAGACAGACAGACAAAAATTAAAAAAAAAATGTTTTTGTTATAAGTACCGTATATTATTTCATATTTATTCAGTAAAAAGCTGTTATTTTGGTATCACAAAAAGACACGTCCATTTTATTATATAGAATACTGGTATTCAGCTGCCAATAAGACTGGTAGCCGACCCCAATGCATTTAGGAAAAGGCTAAATAAATGATGAAATTCATACGTACGTATTAAATTCCTGCATAACATATCATAGACTGCCTTCCTTCTTGCTAGTTAAACGCCAATTTTCCTCAGTCAATCCCCATAACTGTTATATAACAAGGGATTATGCGATTACCACGGATCTCTAAACAAGCCGACAAGCTGAGCTATCAACGTGTCGCTTCTATATTAATTATTTAGCTCCATTTTCACGGTAGATTCTCCTAACGGGATGAACAGGAACAAACGGTATCAGGTATTATTACGGAGTTACCAACGCAGATGAAATACCTACCAGCTAAGAACTAAAAAAAAAAAACCGGTCAAGTTCGAGTCGGAATCTCGCTTGAAGGGTTCCTTACCATCGTAGTATGGGAGCCCCCTTTAATTTTTTTTATTTTTGACGACCCGATGGCGCAGCGGTAGTGAGGCTGCCTTACGTTCTTAGGGTCCCGGGTTCGAATCCCGGTAGGAGCAAATGTTTGTGTGATGAGCATGGACATTTGTTTCCGAGTCATGGATGTTTATATGTTTAATAAGTATGTATTCACAAACAAAAAGTATCTATGTATCTATCAACTATCTGGTGTCCACTACACAAGCCTCGTTGCTTAGTCTGGCACCTAGATGGCGCTGTGTGTAACGTCCAGCGATATATTTATTTATTTATTTTTGCTGTTATAGCGGCAACAGAAATACATATTCTGCAAAAAATTCAGCTATTACGGATCATGAGAAACAGCTCACTGATAGACAGACAGACGGACAGCGGAGGCTTAGTAAGTAATAAGTTGTTGGTTACCCGGATACGGAACCCTAAAAAAACATCGGAATTGCAAGAATCACCATACTAAACTCGAGAAATCATTGTAGATTACTATAAATACATATTAGTCCTCTAATAAAACTACGATATGAAAAACATAAAATGGTACTTCGCAAATAAAAATACACGTTACTTATTGAAGTTACTTAAAACATTACCTAGCTCAAAAAACTCATCATGTTTAACATTAAAAATAAAGAATGGGCATTCTTTATTTTTAATGTAAACAACAAGACAAAATACACTCTCAACCAATAATCTTGAACTTGGCCAAGTGATCGAATTAAATCATCCCCGAGAACCGGTCTTCGCCTGAATGCCCTGATTTTGCCGACTTATGTGCACGCTGCGCCAGATTTATTGACTGGAGACGAGAATTTAGACCCTGGAGTTTTACAAGGCAAGTAGCTTTGATAGAAGACGGTTAGTTAATGTTTGAGCTTAGTGTTTAGATGTTATTTGCGGCAAATGGTGTCTGTTCAAAATATCTCACGTCAGTAGCGAAGTGTCAATTTTTGAAGAGATAAGCGCCATCTTTCTAAGGGAAGTCGGTAGGAATCGAGTTGTATGTAACCTTCGCCACTGTCTCACGTTTATTTTATTTAAACTAACCTTCGTTCGCGTGAAATTATTATGAAAATATTACCTACATTTGAATCTGATTTTGTTATTAATCCAAGGGTTTAATTTTTTTTTGCACGGAACCCTAATCCTTTTTCTAAAATAATATCAGCTATCTGCCAGTAAAAGTCCCGTCCAAATCGGTCCAGGCGTTTCGGAGATCAGCGGCAACAAACAGACACACAGACCGACAGATTGAAAAAATAAAGATTTTTTGTTATAAGTACCTACCGTATTAATATACTTTCATAAGCATTCAGTGAAAAGCGAAGGAGAGGAGAAGGAAGCGAAGGAGAGCAGCGTTGGCCCAGTGGTGGCGGCCTCGACTTACCCACAACAAGTCGTGGATTCGAACCCAGGCAGGCGCATTACTTTGTGTAATTTATTTCATCACCACTGCTCTCAAAACAGTGAAGGAAAACATCGTGAGGAAACCGGCATGTCCTAGAATCCAATCTATTGCCATTCACCGGGCACTATCTCGACTACAGATGCTCTTACACTTTTACAAAAAGTGATTTTAGAATTGAATTAAGATGTAGATGATGTCCTATATCGTTGCATTGAAAATGTACACGAGGTTCTAACCCATTAAATTGGTTAAATGTTGCATATCTTTTTCTCCCAACAATAAAACACCCTAAAATTCGTTGGTCCTTTGTCGTATTGACGCCTTGAAATAAATTATAAGCAGTCGTAGCATGATAACATTGATAGGAAGCGTGCATCACTATGGGAGCTCGGTGATTTATGCCACATATATCGATCCTATCGACCAATACATCATTTGTACGGCTGTATTGTCAAGTCAAGCCCTAGTTTTTGGTCTTTTTGTACGCTATCCTATCAGCCATGAGAACGAGTGGGGATGTTGGGTTGTAACTAAGCAGGTAATAGTCGATTATATCTGAAGGTATGTAGGAGCGGGACCCAACTTTTGGTGAAAATACACAAGCAACAATGCACTCTCTATCATTTCTATACGGGGTGAAAGGGTCACCAACGGGAAAACGATCGCAGCGAGCGATCGGAGCGAGACCCGACTTTTGGTGAAAATACACAATTAATAATGCACTCTCTATCATTTCTATACGGGGTGGAAGGGTCACCGACGGGAAAACGATCGAAGCGACCGATCGGAGCGAGACCCGACTTTTGGTGAAAACACACAAGCAACAATGCACTCTCTATCATTTCTATACGGGGTGGAAGGGTCACCGACGGGAAAACGATCGAAGCGGCCGATCGGAGCGAGACCCGAGTTTTGGTGAAAATACACAAGCAACAATGCACTCTCTTATCATTTCAATACGGGGTGGAACGGTCACCGACGCGAAAACGTTAAAACACGTATCCAGTACATTATTCTGAGCCCCCCTACATAGAAATTTATCATCAGTTATTTAAAAAAATCAGCTATTCCATATATTTTGATGACGACCCGAATGGCGCAGCGGTAGTGAGGCTGCCTTACGTTCTTATGGTCCCGGATTCGAATCCCGGTAGAAGCAAATGTTTGTGTGATGAGCATGGACATTTGTTTCCGAGTCATGGATGTTTATATGTATAATAAGTACGTATTTACAAACAAAAAAGTATCTATGTAGTATTATCAACTATCTGGTGTCCACGACACAAGCCTGGTTGCTTAGTCTGGCACCTAGGTGGCGCTGTGTGTAATGTCCGGCGATATTTTTTAAATTTTATTTTGACAGTGCAGGTATTGCATTTTGTTAGAAACAGCAGATTTTTTACAAAATGATGTTCTGAATACGTGGTAACAGTTTCCTTTGTTGTCCTTCTTGTCTTTATTACGTACTAGCTTATGCCCACGGTTTCACCCGCATGGAGCTCGATAATTGTCCCACAGGATCATACTACCGAGATAAAAAGTAGCATATGTGTTAATCAAGCTTATAAAATATTTGTGTGCTAAATTTCATTCAAATCCGCTCAGTAGTATCTGCGTGAATGATTAATAAACGTTCATCCATCCGTCCTCACAAACTTTCGCATTTTTAGATAGTTATTAGGTAGGATTTGCAATGCAATACATTAATTTGATGTAAACCAAGTCAGAGGCCCATGGACGGCAAACGCTGACACCAGGTTAGGCACTAACCACACGAAAAAGAAATACTGTAATAAATTATTATACTCCTATAATTACTTTGCCAACTCACACTTTTTCACTCACTGGAAATTGGATTCACCTTCTTTCATAGTATTTATGTTTAGATCTTCCAAAGTGAGTATCACTATTACAGTTTTCTTGATCTAAAATTACATTCTTGTAATTACCCCTGTCCGTAGTGTTTCCTGTGGGCCTAAAATGGTCGCTTTAGCAGAATCATAATAGGATAATAATATGAATTAGGTACGTTACAATTCGCAAAATGGTCTTATAATGACAGTTCACAACATTAACTGCGTCTGTGACCATTTGAAGAATTTTAACGTGATTACTATTATTATCTTATAATACGATTCTGCTTTTCTTGCTACTTTTGTATCTCTATCTTTTATTAAAAGTAGAACTTACCTGTAACAAAATATAAAAGGGATTAAAAAACGTATTAGCGTAAACGATTATCAAATTCGCTTCGAATTCAATACGTTAGTCTTATGTGGGCGCAATATTTATTATGGTGTTGATTGAACATCGACTAAAAAGGCAACATAGTAAGTAACTTCTGAACAAAAATATCAAAAAGGCTGAAGTTAACATTCTAATTGTCAAGCAGCAAACATGCCAAAATAAAATTCTAAAAATGAAATTAGCAATTGATTGTGGGGTACTCAATAGGCTCACCTACTATTACATGGGACTTAAACATACTAGCTGGCGAAATGTGAGTGTTCTATAAGGTACACCTCTGCCAAACCCGTCGGGGATTAATGGCTTGGTGTTATGTTAGTAACACAAATACTGGAATAATTTGTATGCACGTGTCAAGACCTATAAAAACCGGTCAAGTGCGAGTCGGACTCGCGCACGAAGGGTTCCGAACGATTATCTAAAAAAAAACTACTCGTTTGTTGTATGGTAGCCCCCCCTTTTTTTTTTTCGTTTGGCATGTTATCAAATAACTCCTCCCGCTCTGGCCTGAGCAGGAGGGAGTGTCAGACTTTTACTAACTAAAACCCATCCATGTTCCTTCGTTTGCCCTTTGTATTCCAGGGCCGCGGTATCTCTTTCGAACAGTCCCGCAACCCTGGCAGGCATCGGTCCCTACGGACCCCTTCCTGTTTGCTGACTCTCTTTGAGGCGCGCGTGGAACACGAACGCGCCGTCGACACGGCCTATCGTCATAAGACGGACGGACGGCGAGCTAGCCCATAGCTCACCTAAATATTTATTTTATTCTGTTTTTAGTATTTGTTGTTATAGCGGCTACAGAAATACATCATTTGTGAAAATTTCAACTGTCTAGCTATCACGGTTCATGAGATACAACGTGGTGACAAACAGCCAGACAGACGGACAGTGGAGTCTAAGTAATAGGGTTCCATTTTTACCTCTTGGGTACAGAACATTAAAAACACCAAGTTGCAAAAAATAAACCTTATTACGCAATATTGAGAGCTGCGTCTTTTTTGCACAAAATGTGATGGTGCTGGCAGAATCTAGTAACCTCTACAGCCTATAAAGCATGTGTTTCACTGTCTCGCTCACATTATCTCCGAGACAGAACTAACTGTATGCAAATTGAATCACGATTATATCAGAACGTTTAGCGTGGAACACTTACTGCGGACAATGACGGGCGGTGTTTCACGGATTAAACTCGAAGAGGTCTCGACTGAACGGATTATAGTAATTACGTGGAAGTGCATGTACTAACACACGAACATACACTACATACTAATATAGGTGTCGATGTAGGAGGTGATAGTCTTCTGGTTTTGCAAACATATGTGTCTAATGGAGTGCTGGTAGTGGATTCACTCAAATTTTCAGGTCTAGAGGTAGTGCCATTTGTAGTTAGTAACTTTGATGGATAGACAGAATAAGCAAGACTAATAATTAGTTGTCCAGAAAAAGATACTTGGTAGAATTTGGGAGAGGCCTTTAGTTTTTACCCAGGAGAGGAACAGCGCCGACTATAAAAACAATATTCATTACCTACCGGGTGGAATGGACACCAACGCGAAAATGGTTACCAAGTGTTCAGTACATCATTCTGGGGCCACATAGAAATTTTTCATATGGTATTTAAAAAAAAACAGCTGCTACCTACAAAAGTGCAATACCTACACGGTCAAAATATTTGGAACAGCTGATGTTTTTCCAGAACGATGTACCGATTACGTGGTAACCACATTCGCGTCGGTGTGCCTTCCACTCCGTATATAAGAAGCCTATCTCAAGAAAGTAGTAAACAATGGTTTAGATAGCATTGATTTTAAGTATATCATTATTTGTTCTTTACAATAAAAACGAGATAGGAATAACCTCAGACCTAGTAAAAGAAATCCGCATTTGCAGATATGCAGTTTATTTAAAAAAGAACGACGGACGGGAACAAATCTCTAGTCTCTACCGATAAGGACAAAGAAAGGGATCGCTACAAAAAAGATCTAGAAATCTAGATTGAATGCGGACTAGGCTCCTGAGATTGCAGCCGTATGATAGGATATGCTTCTAAGACTAAAGGGACGTCTACGAGAGTACTAGTATTTGTAGCAATTGAGTTTGAATCCATTTTAATGCTGGCTGAAAATTGTTGCAAGGAATAAACTGAAATGCATGTTGATATATTTAATTATAAACAACACAAATTCACATTACTACGCCTTCAGTGAATTTGTGTTGTTTAAAATTAAATATAATATTTACACATTCTATGAAGATCAACTGCCGACTGTCTACGTATTTACGGATCATGAGATACAGCCCGCTGACAGACAGACGGACGGACAGCGGATGCTTAGTAAGAGGGTCTCGTTGGTTACTTGGTTACCCTTCGGGTACGGAACCCTAAATCGACAGAAAGGAGAAGGTAAAGGCACCTTTTATTAAAACGAAGTTGCCATTATCATTTAGTAGTCGTTGTCATCTTCATACCCATTGGTATCGTCATCTTTATATCTGTTCTGTCTAAGAATAAACATCAAAATGAAAGCTTGAAAAGCGGAGAGCAACACTTTGATGCTACTGGTCACAAATCCGCCTGTCAAATCTTATGATTACTAAGCGCTATCACTTGAACCAGAAACATTGAAACGCCACTGACATATTGAGCTGATTTGTAAGTAAGTAGGATTAATCATGACAGATTGCTCGTCACTTACGAGCTCTCGTCAATGTCCAATTTGTCTCAGTTGACAAGCTAACTAGCTTTTGACAGTCTATTTATTTTATTAATTCATAGAACGTTGCAAAAAAGAATCAAATGATTTGTGGGACGAAATACCAAAATTCGCGCAGTCATCGTAAACATATTGCGATTCTAGGAACTATAGATGTAGAAGTTAATGCTTCCCGCATGAATACTGACAGCGGTAGAAGACAATCTCATATAAGTTCACTACCAGCTTCTCTGTTCCCTGATCATTATAATCTGGATTTATTCAAAGTTCGAGTGAATCGGTTTCTTTTAGGCAAGCGTGCTCCATCCTAGGCCGCATCATCGCAAGCAAAGCAAAGCAAGCCAAACGCAAACCTATTTAGTATCAAAAAGAAAAGCTCATCAGAGTCAATTTCAGATAGATTTAATTCATTCTACTACCGTAACCATTACTCATTTTCTTCTTAACGTTAGTTACCGATTTGTTTTCTTAGACAAGAACCTATTCTAGCTTTAACAATATATCTCAAAATTCAGCAGTGAGCGGTATTATAGACAAGCCATTACAAAACACTTTCAAATCTTCTTCAAAGGGCTAATTCTAAAATAAAAGGACAGGTTCATTACCACCGCAAATCTAGTTATGTAAGCTATCATCGGCATCTCCGCCGACAGACGACCGACCAATCATATCGTATCTCTGATCTTGATTGAGATTTATTAGTCACATCTTCTCAGAGTCGGCTTGCTCTATCTAAATCAGCCTTTATTTCTTAACAAACTTTATTTTGCGGTTCATCATGCTCACCATTCTTTTCAATTCTTCCCGTAGGGTCCGATCTTTGAACGTTATTTCAATTTTGCCAAGTGTGTAGGGTATGTTGTCGATTGGTAATGGAGCCGATCTTTCCGGTTTAGGCACCGAATCTTCGGATGATTTGTTGTGACCATTCATTAGCGCTTTTTGTCCTTACCTAATTTGTGTGGTCGTTTAGCTATGTTCTACTTTTAAAGAACGATGTTGTTCTTTCAAGGTCTTGTGTCTGTTCTGCTTTTAGCTAAGCCATTTGTCCGACTCCAAGATGCATGGGACAAGGGTAGAAAAATGACGATGTTTTATCTTGGGATTAAGTTTTTCCTTAAAAATGCTAGCTGCAAAGCTTTTGACTGTGTTGTTAACAAAATCAAAAGCTTTAGTCAGATCAGGACGACAATATTATTTCAAGGCTAAGCAATCCTGGCATTGTCAATTGCTCGGTCATCATTCAATTGAGTATATTTATAGCTACAGACATGCATGTTCTTCTTTTAGATTTGTATTAATACTCATAGTCTAGCTTCAATACTGGTCGTAATAATCTCGGTAGCAACAGTATGGTGGATCAATCCGACAATGTATGAGTCCATATATGTTCGTCCAAATTTTATTGGTTTTCAATAGTATTTTAATGGAAAATCGAGTATGGATGTGTTGGAACTGGAAGTATGGGTACAGCATAATAAAATAGTGTTTTGTGCACAAATATTATTAGCACAAAGTGATTAACTTTTCAATACTATGGTCCTGTGGCATCTTCATAATTGCAATATGAAGCAAGTTTCTTATACGATACATAGTTCTTTCAAAAACTATGGAAATAAGTAATGTAAACACTGACAAAATGACTATCTATTACATCGGTAGACAACGCCAACGCCCTGCAATTCAAAAATAATGTAAAATCCTTAGACACTTCGTCACTTAATGGTCTATTTTCCTATTATTAGCCATAAATTAATTTTCCCACTCAAATGACTTCTAACTTTACTCCAATAAAGATAGAGTTTATATTTGTGTGTATAATTTTAGTCCTTTTATGAGGGTAGGTCGTGGTAGTGATTGACGAACAAGATGTTTATCTGTGAACAATGCGTGTGGCTGCGCGGGCGCAGGTCAACATGTTCTAAATTTGAAGTATCGATGTATGAACTGATTTGACAATGCGTATGAATGTGTGAGAACTGTCACACGGTTATATTTTTGGAACACAAGATGGCCGGTTCAGTTTAATTTAGGTTTTAATTCTATCAATTTCGTATCATATAATTTCTATCATTTAATTTTATTTAAGGTTATAATATGCATAACCTGCCAGGGTTGCGGGACTGTTCGAAAGAGATACCGCGGCCCTGGAACACAAAGGGCAAAGGAAGGAACATGGATGGGTTTTAGTCAGTAAAAGTCCGACACTCCCTCCTGCTCAGCCCAGAGCGGGAGGGGTTATTTGACGATTACCCATACGAAAAAAAACAAAAAAAGTTTATATGCATAATAATGAAGTATGGATGAAGACTACATGCAATAAATTGGGATAAGGGCAGGAGAATGATGATGATGATGATGACGACCTTAATACTGATGAAGTAGACATGTTTCATATGACAGCTTGTTTAAAATATCAAAAGCTATGGAAAAATCCAAACCACGTTAAAATTTCTGTAAAATCGAAAACGTGCTTCATGTCGGAAGCAACGGAACACGGAAGAGCGAATCTGTTCCAAAACAAAATAAACAACTTCTTTTAACTCCATTTGAAGAATTTGGAACAATAACACTACCAATCTAAGAATTGGAAAGAAAACACGAACTGTTTACGTGAATATAGAAATAATGGAAGTACTTAGTGATTTAGATAATGTACTTGATGAAGAACAGGTAAAGACCGTAAAGATAAAAGTCAATTCATTAACCAGAGATAAAGAGATCGCAATTAAAACGTTTCGTAATATCAATTTTCATTGGCCTCATCTAGAACAGCAGATATAAACACAGATTCTACAATCACAACAGCTTCCGGAAGTTACCGGTTTTAACGGGAAGAAATATTATAGTATCGTAAAATAAATGGTTATTTCATTAGCGAATAACTGTTTTCATAATTTATGTAACGATGATATTTATAACCCTGTATTTATTGGAGCCATATTCTTCTTTGCAATTAGTTAAGTTATAGTTAGTTTCATATTGCTTGCCCTTCAACATCATCTACCTAGCTTTTCCCTACCATGTTGGGATCGGCTTCCAGTCTAACCGGATGCAGTTCAATACCAGCATTATCATGGAGCGACTGCCTATCTGATCTCCACATTCCAGTTACGTAGTAATATGATACTTCGTGTTAAGACTCGTTGTAAGGGATCCTGACTACTCGCAACGACTGTCAAAGATCTACAAATGCCACAATCATGACTCTATTACCATAATCATTAACTTTAAATTCGAAGTCCTTATCCATCCTTCTTAACTCTTCAAGCTTGTTAAGGATGTGTTTACCCTCGACAACGCCCCTAACAGATTTGTTTCAATGACCGCCACAACCTATTGTACGCGCCATTTAACTTTTTTTCCACCTTCCTCTACAACTCCATGAGAATTTTAACTCAAAGCTTCCAGATACAGAGTTCAATGTTATCTAGCAAGATCTTTATCATTGGGGTTCTCAAGCGGTCCCACTGTGAAACGAATTATGAAGTCACATGTTTGTGGTTGATTGAAAAATTCCAAAAGGAGGGGATTAACTTGAACGTTTTGTTTTGTCAGTGACATTTCTAGGGGATTGTGGCCCTTGCGATTTATGTCGTGAGCTATTTCCGGTAATGGGAATTTAATACTACCGAAACTATTTTCAGATTTTTTCTGAATACGTGACCGCGTTCGTTCTGTGTCGATGCCAAAATGCATTCTTGGATCAGCATTGCTAAAATTGACGAATGTTATTTTAATTGCACGGATTTCTACCGTACGAAATGAAGTCAAAACATCACTTTTACTTTCTAATTTTCTGAAAGAGTTATAACCTTATAACGATTATAAACTAAAAAACGCGTTTTTTTAGGAATTGATCATCAGTAACAGTCAATTAAAACACCTCATAACTTTGTTTAAAGTATCACTTAACATTATAAGTGCTGCTAAGCAACCACTTAAGTTTTATTTGTAGGTGATAATATTACTTAATTAAAACCATTTTAAATTGTGCGAGAATTCCAGTCATAATTTCTGTGACGTCATTACAAACAACACAAATCAGAATAATCAGTTCCTACTCAAGATAAGAACATTCCAGAACAAAAACACAACGTCCCCAAACAAAGCTCAACAGATAGGTAAATAATTAACGACACACAGCAAGGGACCCTCAGGAGCAGACGTGCAGAAACAATCAATTACACTCGACCCGTACCTCTAATCGTCTGCGAAACGAAGGCTAAATTAGCGGAGACACTGGCGCTGATGGGGAACCAAATAGGGGAGAATGTTTGTTTATTAGACTGACGATAGATTAATGAAAAGATTAGGGTGAGATTTTCGAAGGTATTCTTGATAAAGACGGTAACAGAGGTGATAATTAAAGTAAAATGAGGGTTGTCGAAAGTTCGAGAGCTGTTGAGGACTACATATGGAGGTAGATTTCTTATATGGGTCATGAATAAACGTTGGTATTTCACTGATTCAGGATTTAGATGTCAGTAGTCCGTCGTTTAAAAACTTAAGGGTATAAATAAGTGTTTCTATTTAGAGTTACTAGCTTATTCCCGTGGCTTCGCCAGCATTGATTTCTGAAATTATAACGTAAGTACCTGGGATAAAAGTATTCTTTTATGGCTAACCCAATTCATGGTCTATCGGTCTGCCAATTCTAAATGCATTCAGCTGTGAAAGCGTTGAATTGTAACAGACGGACAGACAGAATTACTTTCGCAATAATGATGGAGTCTCTATATATTTGAAGTTTGTAAGTTCGTACGAAAGTATCCAGAATTCTTTACAAAAAGAGAGGACATACAATCAAAAATTCTTTTAAGGCATAAAAATAGGCTAAACTTACCAACATCGAGACTAAAAATGCACTCCACTAGTACCTTGGTCATGTGCATAAAAATTTATAATAAGTTACCCGAAGTAATAAAGAATCTAAATATATATAACACTTATATCAACAAATTGAAGCTTTTCCTTTTGAGCAAATGCTACTATAGTATAAGCGAATACTTAAATGATAAATTATAAGTAACTATCTAATTGTTCCTAAAAATACTCGTTAATGACATGCACACCACTTATAATATAGAAAATAATATAATTATAAACCTTAGGGATAATAAAAATAAATTAATTACGTATTACATAAATAAAAATAAGAATAAATTAATAAAACAATAATAATAAATAATGAATAATTAAAAAATAAACGTTATTACAATGTTCAAATAAATAAATCTATATAATTTTATAAAATAAAACTAAATGCATTAATAAAACAGTATCTATATAAATATATCAGTACTAACTGCAATAAACAGCCAGTAGTCTTCCTCCTCTCTCCTACTTAATCTATGCTGTGCCCGACAGGGTCCATAATTGTGACTAAATTTATGTTCCTTTCACCTTTATACATTATGGTACGCAATAAAGAATTGAGAATTGAGAGAATTGAGAGAATTGAGAGTTAATATAACATTTTTGGTTTCATATAACACATTGTTCTTTTCAATTATAAAGATCTTACAAGTTACTTACTAAACAGCAGTTTCACAACGACACGTCTTAATAAGAGTCAGCAGGTGTCACAGTGAATTTACGAGTTAAGAAATCAGTGTGTTACCACAATCAGCATCAACATACAATCGCGTATTTTCCCGTCTGACCATAATACCAGCTTCTTACCTTCCCACATCTCGTTAAAGCGGAATAATGTCTTAACATTTGTAAAGGACTTGTCAAGTACCAGCACTTTCGACGAAATTGTGACTAACGCGGTTTTAAGTAGTTCCGGGAGATTATTTAGTTCCGAGTTAGGAAATTATGAAAATACTACTTAACAAGACATGTATAATATAGAGAATATCAGAGGCGTCTCAAAAAAAAAAAAGATGTACTTTAGGTATCTAACCTAAATCCACATTGTGACATTCATCAGCAAAAACGACGAAGTAGCTAAAAATAAATTGGATTGAACTTTATGCTGTTGAAAAGTTACGTCATGTGTGTTAAAAATCATTGAAGAAACGCAAAACTCTCTGAAGGCGATGGTCACTTGTTAATCAATTCTTTTGAAAGATATTTTAGAACGCTTCGAAAGCGATTGCTATATTTCTAGGGCCTCTAGCCTTTGTCGGTTCCGCAGTACGAAGGGCCTCTTCTACTATGAAAATGTCGTCTATATTATGCAACACCACATTGATTGGTTCCACATTTATTTTAATTAGTAATAATGAAGCTATTCGTTACAAATCATAACTTAATCAAGTTTTATATTTATATGCCTCTTCCTACGGTTCTTTTGTGTTTATGACTTCAATAGCTTAGCTGTTACATACTGATATGTAGTAGTAATTGTTCACAAGTGCCATAAGAAATGTCTTTGTTATTTTTTGCTACTTGACCAGAATTGTTTTGGGTTAGGCCTCTTGACTCACTAACTTTGGGTGTTGCCTAATAAAGAATGCTCCCTCAACTATTTTGAATATCTTTTGTTATAAGCAGAGCATATTCTTTTTTATCACCCTAAGTAACTACAGAGTCTGGTTTGCCTATTGAAAGGCAATTGGCTTGCCCTGTTTTAAATGGGACTTAAACAAAACTGGCAAATGTAGATGCACTGTGAGGTACACGTCGGCCTATCCTGTCGAGGACTACAGGCGTGATATTATGTTTATTCTTTATTAATAACTCATGCGTCTCTTGGTAGTTTCATTCATTCCGCTTAATATTCCTGATATACTGCAAGATAATATGGATAAAAAGGCGCCAACTCCTTTTTTATTTAACACATCCTTTTCGTTTTTACATAATGTCAAAAGAACTTGAACTTTCGATAAATTATCAGAATCTACGTCCCATTCTTTACACGCAGCTAACAAAGTTACAAAAGGATTCGACAACAAATTATCTCATTATATTACTAGACAACGACTATCATAAAGGTTGACAAAAAATACTTGATACACTGACCAATATTTGGAAGTATTTGGAACTGGATCAATGGCGATGCAGGTGGTCTCTTCCCAGAAACACCCTTTACTTAATGGGTTTCGGACAATATTATGGTCCCGTTTATAGGGGGTTGCTACAATTTAGGGTTAAACCGTTGAATAGCATCGACTGATTTACTTTTAATCGTGAGTTTGATATTATCGCGCGCCATTCAAGTGTTTTGTTACGTGCAGGCCGGTGTGCCCAACCATTTGTTCCTGTTTGCTGTCTGATTAATCGATTGTGGTAGTGAGATGATGTGTGATAAGTTTTCGAGAATTTGTTACAATTGACTTGGTTGATTAAGCTTGGACTATGATGGATGTAGGAATTACTTATTATTTCAACGTTATAGAGCGCGCTTCCAAAAATGTTGCAGAAACATTGACAAACGAAACTAAAATTAAAAGGATGACTTTCGGAGCAGTGAATTTCATGATTATGTATGATATCTGACTCCTTGGTCTAGTGTTCGTAAGCGCAACTGCGGAGGATGAGGTCATGGGTTACATTCCTGAGTCGAGTAAAGTTTTAAAAATTGCTTTTTTCCTTCAGGAATATCTCAGTAGCGCCCCGGAGTCTAGATTTGTAGCCGGTTGATAGAAATAAGCTCGCCCCCTATTACATGGGTCATATACAAAACTGTCGAAATGTAGGACAACAGGCGTTACGTTAAGTATGATAACGTCACAGACGCAGTTAGAATAAAAACTCATCTTAAACTCTACACAAAAATGCTCACTTATAAAAAGGACCAATAGTAGGAGCTTCAGACAGTTTAGTGCGACACAGTGGATTGTGTTACTTCGACAAGAAAAAAGTAGTCGACTGAGAAACATGGGTCTCGTCTGCTACAAAACAAAACGTTTGATGTACAACTTTCTCATAGAAGAAAAAAATCTTCATGTATACAATTTCGCTAGATTGCTTTGTAGGTGCAATGTTTGTAGCATGGCTGGCTGTTTCTTCGACTTTTTATTCTATGCCAAAGTTACAACACTATAGGGTTTCTTCGACACCACTGACCGACATTGAACTAATATTTGTTCTATTCTAGTTACGCTTTCAAAGCGTTTTGTGTTTCTACATAAACTTTCACAGGATTGACATACGATTTTGGTTGCTTATGTCAATCTTATAAATTTTCGACTATTTCTTCATCGTTGTCTCTACTCGATGTCACTTCATTTAGGTCTTCAGGCCATTTGTCTGTCTTATTCAGATAGTTATCAATTATGAATCGCAATGGGTTACTGTTGTGATAATGTAAATGGTAAAAAGAATATAAAGCAGCAGAATGTTGAATTGACTTTATTAGACCTACAAGTGACAAGAATAAACAGTAGACTCCTAACCATAACTTTTTGTACAAAGAGTATTAATATACAACATGCCCCCTCAAAAAGATAATTCCATGGCACTCATAATACAAAGGCAAAAAATAAAAATAAACAAAACCATTACGATATACCAATCATTTGCAAACAACTGTGATGCTTTGTTGGACCCAAAGGTTTCGTCAAAACATCTGCAGGTAACCTGTCGGTAGGCATATACCTAAGTTCAACGGTTTTGTCGTTCACTTTTTCTCGGACAAAATGAAACTTTACGTCTATGTGTTTTGTCCTATTGTGGTGAACAGGATTCATGGCTATTTTTTTGTGCACTCTGACTATCCGTATACAAAACTATGTTAAGCGACGTACCTGTTATATCGGATATTAGTCCTTTTAAAAAGCACGCATCCTTTACTGCTGTAGCCAATGCCATATATTCTGCTTCAGCGGACGACAAAGCTACTGTGGGCTGTTTCTTGGCTTCCCACGAAATAGGGCCGCCTGCAAGCTCAAAATAGAACCCAGTGTATGATCGTCTATCAGTTGAACAATTTGCCCAGTCTGCATCTGAAAACCCCGTCAGAGTTGTAGTATTACCTGCTTGTTTCCTGTATGTAATACCACTATCTTTTGTCGCTTTCAGATAACGTAGGCAACGTTTAGCAATATTCCAATGTGACTGATCAAATTTAGAGTTAAATTGACTCAAATAACTCACTGTGTAGGCTATATCTGGTCTAGTATTCACAGCCAAAAACATTAGACAGCCTATTAATTCTCTGTAAGGATGCTCGCACTCACCTATACCAGGTTCAAGTTGTTTCTTGACGAGTGGGGTAGATACACCCTTACAATCTTGCATGTTAAATTTCTTCAGTAACTTTTCAATATAAGTACTCTGAGATAACTTCATTCCACATTTATCATGATGAATATTTATTCCCGTAAAGAGATTAATTTGTCCAAGATCCTTAGATGAAAAATATTTTACAAATTGGACGTCTGAAGTTGTCAAATGTAATTTCATTTTTATACAAAATTAATAGATCGTCGACGTATACAGCCAGAACCAAGGAGTCTGAGTTCGAATTGTTTTTAAAAATACATGGTTCAGATGTAGGCATAAAACCAAGGAGCGACAAAGTTTGTTTTAACTTTGAATTCCAGGCTCTTGGTGCCTGTTTCAACCCATAAAGTGACCGTTTTAATAAACACACTTTCGACTCTTCCCCTTCCTTTACAAAACCTTCTGGCTGTGTCATGAAGATTTCTTCTTCTAGATCACCGTTCAGAAAAGCTGTGTCCACATCCATGTGCCAGACCTTATAATCATACTGCACTGCAAGTGCTAACAAAGTTCGCAACGACGAGTTGCGTACAACCGGAGAAAACGTTTCGTGGTAGTCGACACCTTCTCGTTGTCGAAAACCTTTTGCTACTAGGCGCGCTTTATACCTAACAACGCCACCTTTCGCATCTCGCTTCAGCTTGAAGACCCACTTGCTAGGAATACACGTTTTTCCTTTTGGCTTGTCAACCAAAACCCATGCGCCCTTTCTGACTAAAGCATTATACTCGTCTTTCATTGCTAAAAACCAGTTATATTTTTCATTGCTGTTAATTGCAGCCCGATAACTATTAGGATCATCGCAGCCATCGTCTAGTATAGTATTATACGAGAAATAATCCGGTGGTTTGCGAACTCTTGAAGGATATCGCCTTGATTCATTTGAGGAATCTGCAGACTCACCCGATTGCTGATCATCAACATCGTTGACCTCTACATCGTCTGTTTCACTGATTTCAACATCAGCATCCTCAGCATCCAGAAAAGAAGTATCCATGCTAGGAGCATCTACCTCACATCTCCCAGGCGAAGACGAAGGTAGTACTTCTTGTCTTAAAACTGCTGGCGTTGGTGACTGTGACAACAAATTGACAATATCAGAGTTTACAGTATCTACAGGCTCAGTATTTTCCTTCAGTCCGATAAAGTTATTTTCAAAAAATGTAATATCTCTTGACTTTAGTAACCGTCTTGGACTTATCGCATTCCGGAAATAATAAATACGAGGATCATCTGAATATCCTACAAAAATCTGTTCCTCAGCTTTCATGTCCAATTTACATCTTTGGCTTGATGGAACATGAACCAGCGCTCTGCATCCAAAAACCTTCAGATGAGACAGATCGGGTTTTTTATTAAACCACATTTCAAATGGTGTTTTACCACTAAGCGCGCGGTGTGGTGATCGATTTTTCAAGTAGACACTTGTCTCCACTGCATCCTGCCAATAAGCTTTTGAGAGAGAACCATGTGACAGCAGTGAGCGAGCCTTCTCTACTATGCTACGGTTACACCGTTCACTCACCCCATTTCGCTGAGGGCTGTAAGGTGCTGTCGTTTGCCAATCGATACCCAGTGACTGAACATAATCCATCAGCTCCTTATTAATGAACTCAGTGCCATTATTTGACCGCAAAGCCTTTATTTTTCCACCAAACTGTCTCTCGACAAGTGAATGAAAAGAACAAAACTTATTTTTGACTTCCGTTTTAGAAGATATACAATACACAAAAATAAAGCGTGTATAATCATCTATAAAGATAATAAAATATCTATTACCTTGAAATGAATGATTAGAAAAAGGTCCACAAACATCGGTATGAAACAATTCAAGCGGCGATGTAGCTTTTCTATATTTTAAGCTTTTGAAGGGCTTTCTAGACTGCTTACCCTCTATGCAGGGTATGCATGGTTTTTTATCAACTTCCGTGTACTCTACGCCGATAGCCTGACCTTTTCTAAGCAGATCCATGCCAATACGACATAAATGTCCTAACCTCTTATGCCAAAGCTGGAAGTCGGAACAATCAGAGTGCACAAGTTTAGCTGAAACATTATTGAACATATTAATTGAACAATCTAAAGTATACAGCCCATTACTTAAAGAACCATACACTAAAACATTATTACTATTTACTAAATCACACTTTGTGTTATAAATAGTACAGCCTTCTTTATCGAAAACTACAGAAAAACCTTTCTTTACTACTGTATTCACTGAAAGTAAACTACAGTTCAAATCAGGAACATGAACTACATTCTCTATTTTGTTCGCCAAGGTATCCGTATCAATGCATACATCACCAATACCAACAGCCGCCACTTTTTGTCCATTAGCCACAGTAATCTTTCCACCTTGTACTGGCCGATAACTGCTGAACCACTCGCGATGCGGAGTCATGTGAATGGTTGCACCGGAATCAATAATCCATCTCCCTTCATTTGGAGTTGGCGCAGAGAGAGCCATTTCCTTCAAGATAGCCTGTTCAACCTCCTTATTATGATGGCAATCTGTTTCTTTGAAATGTTGTATATTAATACTCTTTGTACAAAAAGTTATGGTTAGGAGTCTACTGTTTATTCTTGTCACTTGTAGGTCTAATAAAGTCAATTCAACATTCTGCTGCTTTATATTCTTTTTACCATTTACATTATCACAACAGTTACCCTAGTGTTGGTATTGTGTTGGCTGTCGGTTTATGGCGCTTATTCGAGTAAATCATTAACGTCTTTCATAGAAGCTCTTTCATTGCTCTGCAGTACCGCTTACATCTTAAATTTATCACTTGATCTTTAATTGTCATTCCCATACATATCATTGGCATTTCCTATCTTTAGCAATCCAATATTGTCATGCCTAAGGGCCCTGATTAGCTCGCAAATGGAGACATTGAAGTAAGACTGGACGTAGGTCGGTGATCTATTAAGGAACTTTGCAATATTGCTTAGTGATAAGTTAATAAACCATCGCCCACTATCAACCTATTTTCCTTGTCTGACTCATAAATGAATAGTTTCACTTTATGATTTAATAATAGGCTTTGAAGAATCATTCAAGCCAAAGCCAGAAGCATAAAGTATTTACGTGACGAAAATACGTCAAATTATGACAGATGACGCATCTAGGATGTAAAGGCTAGAGAACAATCGCACTGCCTTTTCTTGCCTGTGGTCACGCATTGAGGCAATACTAAGTATTGATTTAAGCGAAAACGATTGGAAGTAGACCACAGAGTATCAATATGATGATCTTGTGACGAATATGTTCCGTGATGTGTATGATTTAGTATTGCGTACGTGACTTCTATCAGATGTTTGTCATAAGAGATGATGGAATCGTTTGGTGGACACAAGGGATCTTCCGAATCTTCTTAAGGCTTGATTGTTGTAAATTGAGTCTTATTGTATTGTAATATATTATGATTGAGATGTTGACATACGTTCTTCTTAGACACAGTCAGATGATTGTGTTGATTATGGATTTATGTCTAGTCCTTTGTGTATCTTCAGTCTTACTTGAAGCTAGCTTCTTGCTATCCAAGTTTGAACAAAATTTCGGTTGGTTTTTTTTTTTAATTTTTTTTTTACTGAAATAGAACTGCATTGTATGTATGTCAAAGATGTCTGGTGCAGACATGCAAATCTAAAACTAAGCGTCATACATAAAGATTTTCGATAAAAACGCCAAAATCGAAAATAACCTCATTACTATTGCCCACAAATCACCAAGAAACAATAGAACAATGCTAAAAATTAGCATTTTCTTCACTTTTTGTTTTAATAGGAAATCCTGCAGAAGTTGCTTCAATCGACCATGAATCATGAAACGGCGCCGCGCCGGTGGCTCATAAGTATTAGCACAAAACAGAAAAGTACAGAAGGCTAGATCTATAAACCGAGCGAAACTAGGTGAATACTTGCGGCTGTCTCAAAAGAATGCCAGTCACAAGTGCGCTTGGATTTACTACTACTACTAATACTAGATTTCGGAATTCCTAAGCTGAAAGCAGCTAGAAGGTTGAACTGATGAAGTTTCTAGCTATAGCTTCTGTCACATACTCCACTCAAAGCCGTCAGTCTTTATAGATCATTTATGTCGTATCACGAGCGGTGACACGCTTGTTTTGGTCAGAACGTGTGGAAGATGCAGCGACCGGCCGAAGCGTTTTCGTAATCTGTGTGAACTGCGAAGCTATATTTGCGTGTGTTTTCGTTCATTGTAAGGAACCCCCAGCTACATGCACCTTAAAAAGGTGGCTGAGATAGACTATATGCGGAAAGCGAGGGTGTTGAGGTGCAGCTTCGGAAATGCCTATGTCCAGCTGTGGATTGCAAAAGGCTGAGTTGAATGATGACGGAAGGTGTTGAACTTCTGTACTTATCTATTTTGTATTCATAGTATTGTTTTAGTTAGTCAATCAATTTGTACGCCGATCAACTTTATATCTGGGTTAGGTCACCGCAGAAGCATTTGAACTGAATAATTTATTAGAATGACAAATAATATTATTTGAAGACTTTCCTGTTTACACTTTGTACAGACGCCAGCACATCACGCTAACCGAAACTGTAAAATATTCAAAACTCAAACCATTTATTTCAATTAGACCATTGCAGGCACTTTTGAAAATCAAACAAAAAAAAGCTAAGCTACAGTCACAGTCACAAGGCATAATAACTTGAGAAAGTACTGTAGTTGCACAATCCAAAGCGTAGATCTCTATGGAGAAGAGATCTCAAGAAACTCCATGGGCACTCTTTTTAATCAAAATATTGTTACAAAATCTTGGTTACATCATTCACGTTTTCCCAATCAACCTTGAATCTAATGCTTTAGTGATAAAGTTGAAAGTCTATTAAAGACATTTGACGGATTGTAGTAGCTTGATGTGCTGGCGTCTGTACCTAACTGATTTGAACTATGTATGAGTAAAAGTTATCAGGAAAGCTATTGTTAAATGTATCAGGGTTATTCTTGGATGGGAAAAATATGATAATTAGGAAGTGGCTTTTCTGGGAAATGAGCACATCATTAACGCGGTTGAGTTTTCCTTAATGCACAGGATCTGGATTTAAGTACAAACCCAAGACCATAGCATCCTGAAGGCTATAGCGGCCGATACTACCTCCACCATAGTAAGGCAATTTGTGAGAAGACTTATACCCTAGTATTTCGTTGTTCTAGTTGTTGGGTGGTCCCCTAAGTTACTAACAATAGTGTTTAAGTGCAACTCGCACTAAGCATACAGGTTACTAACAATTTATGGATCTCTTAGTTGTCCGAAATAAAATGATTGTATTATTTATCATTAAGTGCAGAAATCTGAGTGACTGATGCCGTAGTAAAGTACATGTACTTAGGTTTTTTCGTGCCTTTTCAACACGTTTCACCAAACAATTTTACAAAATGTTCATATCGCCCTTTTTTATACGTCATCCGAGCTCTAAGTAATCCTTATACCACTAGGTGTTACCGTCATTTGGGACTTTTTATGTTACTCTTATAATTCCGCCCGAGTACCTACATTTGACGAATCAGATATTATGACAACAATATCATAACAGGCAATATCTTACCGCTTTTTCCAAAAATACATTGAGAAAACGATCTCACTGGCGGTCGGTCATTAAGTACCAATAAGATGAAATAAACGTTGTATTTAAGCCACGCCTGTCAGTTCTGTCACATTACGAGGTGCGTATGAGTGGATTTTGAAGAGCGGCGACGATGCAAGGGATTTGCTTAAACCACAAGGTTCTTATTACCCAGCTATAGTGATGGGAATGGATTTGTCGACGTCTGAGGTTGTATTTTTGGTTTTGAAATGGTACTGACGTTTTGTTAACCAAAACGTTAAGTTCAGATTTAGGAAGGCCCCGGCTTTTGAATTTGCAGAATTCGATCAGCAGAACTGTCGGCAGATCTAAGTTGAATATTGCTTTCATCTTGTCATGAACCTGAGATTTCTCAGAGGTCTACACGAAATTTTTGAACTACGAATTCTTTTAATTTAGCGACCTATCTAAAGTACAAGTACTTAGCATATTATAAGCTTATGAAATAAATCTCTGTAGTGTACTTGAAGACACCCAAATTATTAAATTGATACAAGTATTGACGTGGATAGTTGTGAATGACTTCAAAACCGTGTCGAGTAGCCCATTGTGTGGTCTCCAAAAGAAAACAAAAGCATTAATCTTTCAAAGATTTATTTAAAAACCCTCAAATTGACACACTTTCTCTTGGTCGACATGTTAAAGCGTTTATCGATGTTAATTATACTTCGCATCGCAGCAATATCGGCGTTTTGCGCAGAGATAATGATAGGATTTGCGGATAAAGTTGGCGCCAGTACTTGTATATTACTCACTTGTGAGTGCGTTGACATTATAGGCACTTACGGCATGTATGCAGAATCTTCTGACTTCTTCGACCATTGGCCACCCAATGCTGCGTCTACACTCAGCCCTAGAGACCTACGTCTATTCTAAATCTCTCCACTTTTGGCATTTTGTGTCATGGCTATCCAGTTTTTTTCCGGTCACTTCAATCAGATCGACTCTCCACCTAGTAGGTTGTCTTCTAACTTATTCTTGAGCAAAGGTCTTCTCTCCATTATTTCCCTTTCTTGCGATTTCGCACTTACTTGGCATAACTTTTATTTTACAGATAAGGCGGAGCACCTGCTTGGATGGGACGAGTGTCGTGGTCTTCACCGCCCCAGTTCACCATGCTTGCAAACAGCTGTTAGTAGGGATCTACAGGGTGAATTACCTACTACCTACCTACTACTACTTTTTTGATTGCCTACTAACTGTTTGCATAGTATTATATTTTTATCGAAAATGAACTCTTTCCTTTAGTTTGCCGTATGTAATTATTTCCCATAATTTGATCCTTATAAGCGACACTATCGAATAGAGTAATAATACAGTGTGTATCAAAAATCTAATGATGCAGTTTTAGTTTTCATCAAAATCGGGCTCGAGACTCCTTTGAGTATTTTTCGCTATTCCGCATGGTTTCGGATTAGGCCATCCACGCCCACTTGAAAAATTCAACCTGTATAGTTGTACAAAGGTGGAAAGCAAGTCTTCAATTAACTAGTAGGTAAGTTAAGGTACCCAGGGAAGAAAAAAGTTATCTTTAGACACTAGTTCAGTTTCAGACCCAGATGGTTGTTTCATTTTTGACTTACCGTATTATTGGGGCTAGACGCTTAGGTATAAATAAAAGCCCAAAACATTTCCTCTCTTTAAGCTGTTATTTTAGTATTTTTACTGCCTTTCATACAGAGTTTCCTCCATGCTCCAGAAAGCACGTTAAGCCGTTGGTCCTGGCTGTCATTTGTAGATCTTTGACAGATGTTACAGTCAGTGGGCCGAAAGTCTGACAACCCGTCTTATCAAGAGGTATCGTATTACCCAGTGCTAACTGGGTTGTGATGACAGTGACGACCAGGTGGACTATATAAGGCTGAAAAGAAACGTGGGTCGTCCAGCGGCGAGATGGGCAGACGACATAGTTGCCATCGGAGGAAAAACCTGGATGAGGCTAGCACAGGACCGTGGACATAAAAGGGAGGTCTAAACCCAGCAGTGGGTGAATTCAGACTGGGTTTTGTAGGTCAGATAGGCAGGCTCCACGTAAAATACTGGTATTCAGCTGCAGCCGGTTAGACTGGAAGCCGACCACAACTTAGTTGGGAAATGGCTACCAGATGATCACACTGCCGTTTTAGCCACCATCTCTCACGTACACCATCCATGATCCACTTTCTTTTTTCCTCTACTCCGTCGTACTCAATACAGTCCTCCGACATTAAAATACAGAAAAACTACAAAAGCATATTTACAATTAATTGTCCAATTACCAACGCTATACTGGAGTCCAGCAATGTAAAAAGTCATCTCAATCCAGTCGATCATTGCGATATAGATCGTCTCTTGCGCATGGGTGGAACATCGAAGCGCGACCGATTGATCCGATTAATATGGCCTTTATTTAAACTGTGTCATTCATTGTTAAATGGGGTATCGAGTGTTGGCGCTGAATTAAACTTGATTTTTTATGGGCTTTTTTATTAAAAGTAGATTGGAGATCAATAAGTACTTTAGAACGGGTGTTGTTTCAGGTCGTGTCAAATGTTCACATTAATAACTCGTAATTGTGGTGCAAAAAAATATGGATAGAATCACATTAAGATCCGAATACAATTGACGAGGTATAGACGGAGGAGAGGCGAGATTAATGACTAAAGAATCTGAATGCAAAGATTTACCAGTATTATAAGTCATCTCAAGATTATATAAGATCTCAAGAACGCATACGACTAAAAGACTGATGGACATGAATGTTGATGGATGGAGAGGGAGAGGAAGACCAAAGAAAAGATGGATTGATTGTGTGAGGAATGATATGAAAGAGAAAGGAGTAAATGATGCCGTGACGTCTAACAGGGAGGATCGAAGAAGAAAACGTATTGCGCTAACCCCAAGTAGAATGGGACAAGGACTGGAAGATAATGATAAATCATCTCAAGATTGACTCAGCTATGTGCAACACTTGACTGTTGTATGCTAAGTAATTTGATGGATTACGTGGCAACGAGAGGTAAAGTCGTAGTAATCATGCTGTGAGGAAAGTTTGAACTTGGACGGTTGTAAAAGTAAGGAAAGACCAAAGAAACGATGGATGAACGTCAACACAAAAATGACCTCTAATACTTGTCGTTCCACAGAGCTTAAAAACTAAGGTCTTCAATCAGTGCGTCCTGCCTGTTATGACTTACGGAGCCGATAAATGGACACTTACGGTGCGGCTGGTCCATAAATTTAAGGTCGCTCGGCGAGCTATGGAACAGGCTCTGCTTGGAGTCTCTCTGAGGGATCTCATCCGAAACGAGGTAATCCAACAGAGAACCAGAGTTGTCGACATAGCTCACAGAATAAGTAAGCTGAAGTGGCAATGTGCCGGTCATATTAGCCGTAGAACCGATGACTGTTGGGGTAGGTAGACGTGTTCTTGAGTGGAGACCGCGAATCGGCAAACGTAAGGTGGGACGCCCTCAGGCTCGGTGGAGCGACGGTCTTCACAGGGTGTCTGGTAGCAACTGGATGAGAGTTGCTGCGAATCGAATTGAGTGGCGTGCGATTGAGGAGACCTATGTCCAGCAGTGGGCTGCCGTAGGCTGATGATGACTTGTGGTTCAATAGGCTTTAAAGCAGGGGTAAGCCTTAATAGCAAACACCTATTTTCCCAGTTTATGGTGTATTTAATATCAGTGGGAACAAGGTAACGAGGCTACATTCACAGAGGGCCTAGGTTCGCATACATCACACGCTCGCTAATCGGCTTAGCAACGTTGTAACGAGTACATTAAGGTATTATCGTCCCTAGTGTTTATAAAGACCGGTGTTGGTAGATTGAGGATATTATTCCCTCTTTTTTGAGAAAAAAAAAATGTTCTAGGGAAAATTTTGGGGATATGAATAAATAGAACAACACTGAAAAATTTATGAAATCAAGAGATATTTAATAGCCAATTTTTTTTTTTATAATCGCTTGCGTATAAATTCGCTTTGTATCGTTTCTTACAAGAGCGGCACTTTCAATACATTTACAATTACATAGACCCTAAATTCGATACTTGCGGTACGTTTTATAAATGAACATAGTTTTATATCATTACGTTTGTTCATTTCCTGTTTAAAAAGTAGAAAGAGGAAAACAGTCGCAAAACGTATCATTTCTAGGTTTTTTTTTGAACATGCATTCACTCACGCCTTTTCCCCATTGGGGGCAGGCAGAAACCACAGAACGCCACATTCTACTATCATACCCACATACTCCTTTCGCCTCGTTCAAGATTATACATCTGCTCATACACGCACAATTTCCCCATATTCAATAATAAACTTTTATTATTGAATATGGGGAAATTTCAAAAACTCATCTAGCAACCCTGAAAATTGTTTGCCTGCTCATATGTAGGCTAAGTGGACGTAGGGCGGGCAGTTACAAAGCCTGAATTATCGCTATCTATGCTCGTTACATTATATTTGTAAAAGCTTAGGACTTTTATTTAGGTTATCATTACATGGGCAGTGTTTTACATGGTTAATTGTCACTTGGAGTGCCATTAGGTCGGTGTAGGTAGTTTCTAGTGTTCCATAACCGAAGGGTAACCAACGCGACCCTATTACTAAGCCTCCGCGGTCCGTCCGTCCGTCCGTCTGTCTGTCAGCGGGCTGTATCTCATTATCCGTATTACGGAAATTTCAACTGCTTACCTATTGCTAAGCAGTTGAAATTTCAGGCCGCATTCCGAATTACGAAATAATCACTCACAGCGCTCACATCTATATTTCGCGTTCCGTTTTAGATATCACGATTATGACAGCTGAGAGCTGTCATCAATTTGGAACGCTCGTGAACGCGTTCACAGTGAACATAACCCCAAACCGAATCCTTTCACAAGACCTATTTTTGAAAATGTACGATATGTTGGTTGACTCTGCTGCACATACAACCCTCCAAGTTCAATTAACCCCATTCAATAACTATTTCATGAAAAAGTCACTCAATGGGGTTAAATGAACTTGGAGGGTTGTATTGATGATTTGAATGATTATAATTCTGTAACTTCATACGTGTTACTGGCGCGTTTGTTATTTTCACCAACATACAACTTGACACTGATCTGCAAATCGTAAGAAAATTTAAATTTCGCGGGCTACCCTTGCGCATCCACCATAACAAAACAACACAACCTGTGAACACAACTGTCATTTTTGACAGCGCTCACTGTGATATTTATTTGGGGCACGGTCGGTGTAATCCCAAGATGGTGCATGTCATGACGTCATCTATGACGATTCAAGGGATATCAATATCGCGCTCACGGTAATACGGAACGGGTTTATGGTCGCTCAAAGCGATTACAGCGTAATTCGGAATGCAGCCGAAATTTCCACAGAATGTGTATTTCTGTTGCTGCCATAACAACAAATAATAAATTAGAATTTAAAGGAGACTCTCCTACTACGATGGTACGGAACGGAACACTTTATTCGCGAGTCCGAATCGCACTTGGCTCTTTCTTTTATTTTACGAGAGGGTAATGCAAGGTGCATTACCCGCTCGCTTAATAAAAATAGTTGTATAGCTTTTTAGTTAGGGCTGGTGTTTTATCTGTTTAATTAGTGTCAGCTCAGAACTTCAGAACCACATCATCTACATAGTCTTGCAGCCAAATACATGGAGCGAATGCCTATCTGACCTTCACATCACAGTTACTGGGTAATCATTGCTAAGGCTGACTGTGAGACATTCGGATTTCGGAATACCCATAAAAACTATCAAAGATCTACAAATGAAAGCCAAGATCAACTGGTTGACGTGCTTTCAGAAACTAATGTGGCTTTTACCTTAGCCAGAGGCTAATTGCCATACAATTTGGCAACGCCGCCAGTCTCTTGGGCACATTACCAGCGAAGTTTTTTGACGCCCTTTCATAGTTTGTTGTTTAGTTATTTAAGTTTATTTAATCGTTTTTAATTGTTATAATGTGGTTGAAATAAATATTAATTATACGCTACTCAAAACGATTATGTACTTAGAAACTGGCTGGCCAATACGACAAAAATGCTAGAGATAAATACCTTAGCTTATTCTTGTGCAGAAGAACGTACTTACAGATCACGGCACACAAGTTGAACCAAAATGGCGGTCGTCTGAGCAGGTAAAATGATGGTTTGAGACCGATTGAGACCCGAAAATGTGTTACTGCGCATTCAAGGTCATAGTTCAACTTACGCGCCACGAGCTGTAACACATTTTCGGGTCTCAATCCATAATTTTACCTGTGCGGGACGACCGCCATTTTGGTTCAACTTGCGTGCCGCGATTTGTACGAGCTTTTCTGGCACAAATCTATCTAATTTATAACTGTAAGTGTGGACACTCTATGTCTGGCAACAATTTAGTTAGAATACAATATGTGACAAGAAGTTTCAAACGGCATATCAAACTACCCACCTCAATCTTAAAACACAAGCCTCCTTTCTTGAACAAACATTAAACAATCATAAACACACCCCAACAGATATACCTAATACAATAAATTATGAGATTTAGATTAATACAGAACAAGGGGGCTACCATCACCTCTTATAACAGTATCATCATTTCATTCCGGAATCACCCACGTTGGGCATGAGCTTCTTTCTTCTGCCATTCTTCTCTGTTTCTGTTCTCCCTCATCCATCTGTTTCCCGCGATTTTGATGACATCGTCGATCCAACGCAATTTTGGACGGCCCTGGTTTCTTTGGCCCAACTTTGTCAACCATTCGGGCAAAACCTTACATCGGCCATCTCCGCGTCTAGCTACATCTCCTGCGCAATTCCACTTAGGAGTATCGAGTTGCCCGACGACGGATTTCGGTGATACGCACTCGGTCTCGTCTAGTAGGCTTAGGTTATGTCGAGCATAGCTTCCTCCATAGCCCTTTGTGCAACTCGTATTTGGTGAACAGTCTCCATAAAGTAATACTGCTATCATCACTCAACATTCTCCTGCCCTGGGTCGGCGCAGCATGTCTTCTTCTTCCAAACTTCTCTATTACATATCATCTTTTACACAGACCACAGTCCAATCCATCGTTTGTTTGGTTTTCCTCTACTCTTATAGCCATCTACATTCATCCTCAACATTTTCCTCACTACATTTTCCTCATTCCTCCGCATCACTTGTCGATAACGGATTAGCACACAACTTTTTAGTCACGACGCCACGTTCAGACATTCTCTTATGTACTGATTGCTTATTTTATCCATTTGCGAAACACCATATATCTCCCTTACCATTCTCATCTCAGCCACATGCAATTGCGATAAAGTATTAGGGTGTAAGGGCACGCCACAATAGTGGCGATAAGTCCCCTCTTTGAGGAGTGGCTAGAGAGGCGCTACGGCGCCCTCACCTTCCGCCTGACGCAGGTCCTCACCGGACATGGTTGTTTCGGGAGGTTCCTGCACCTAATCGGGCGGGAGGAAACGCCCGGGTGTCACCACTGCGAGGATCGACCGGAGGACATGGTGGAGCACACTGTGCAGGTCTGCTCCGCTTGGGCGGAGCACCTCCGTGTCCTCGTAGAGGCAATCGGCGGCGGCGACCTCTCGCGTCCGGCCCTGGTTCAATCCATGGTCCGGAGCGAGCGAGAGGGAATGGGAAGCCGTCACCTCCTTCTGCAAAGCAGTCATGCTAGCGAAGGAGGTGGCGGGACGTGAGAGGGAGAGAGCCTCACGTCTCAGCCGCCGCGGGAGACGCACCGGGCGTCGGGGGCCACGTGGTGGCCCCCGGTCAGCGTAGGCGCAGGCCTGTGGACGGTGAGCTATGGGCTAGCTCGCCGTCCATCCGTCTTATGACGACAGGCCGTGTCGACGGCGCGTTCGTGTTCCACGCGCGCCTCAAAGAGAGTCAGCTAACAGGAAGGGGTCCGTAAGGACCGATGCCTGCCAGGGTTGCGGGACTGTTCGAAAGAGATACCGCGGCCCTGGAACACAAAGGGCAAAGGAAGGAACATGGATGGGTTTTAGTCAGTAAAAGTCTGACACTTCCTCCTGCTCAGCCCAGAGCGGGAGGGGGTTATTTGATGATTTCCCATAGGTAAAAAAAAAAGCGTGTATCTATGTATTACAAATTCTTTTGTCCTGATTGACTATCAATGCACAGCTCCAACCACTGGACGGATCGGCATAAAGATAGCTATCATGACGTTAGCATCAGCTAAGAAATGATTTTGGAAATTTCAACCTCTAAGGGGGTGAAATAGGGGTTCAAAGTTTGTCTGAAAATCAGCCGTCGGGAGAAGCTGGTGCTGGTTGGATAATACTGGTAAAAGATGTGGCGGTACAGACCCTGGTAGTCTCATTTGCCTAACATACATGTAACTGTTCACAAGCAATTTGTATAGGAAATAGTACCATGCCATAAGCTTGTTGTCCCATCAAACATATCTTTAGAGCCTGGAGCCGTAAGATATCCATTTATCAGAATTTAGTGTGTGGAAGAGGGTGTTGCGATTTACCTCTTTATCCTCAATAAGGATGTTAGGTCTTGGGGGCATTTGGCATTCAGAAAGGCTGTTTGGTTAGGAAAATGAAGCACTTGAATATCAAGTTCTAGTGAGGTACCTACTAAACTAAAGTACGTGTTTTTGGGCCTTTTTTATTGCAAAATGTTTGATTCTGCAAATATTTGGCCCAAATAAAAACAAGAAAGAGCAGTAAAGAATTTTAATAAAGCCGCCTTTACGACAGCTGTAGCCCAACCCCCTATTAACGCCCCAACAAAAAAACTCAAACAGTATACCATCAGTATCAAAATCAACACTCAATTCTTAAAAAAACGACCAACACTTTAAAACCGGGAACCCTTAAACGATTACGGCAATTACTCTCCTGTCTTATTAACAGTTTAACACCAACCACCCCAGGAACTCATTAACTCTTTTAACACGTGTTTAAAGTAAAAAAAAAACCTTAAAAAATATCTTCTAACGCGCCTACCGAGTTCTCAAGCCGAAGCTTGATATTAATCGATTCCATTAGTATCCAAACTTAGGAATTTTGAATTATTTATCATCGATGATTACTTGGGTTCCAAGGGAACCAATGGAACTGACAAATGTGGCACTTGCAAGACTTGCAAGCTGATGAAGTCAAGCTGCTTCATTCCGCCAGACTCGGAAATTGTATTGTATTATATTGGCAGCTCATTACTTAGGAATCGGGAAGATAGGTAGGCGTTTATCACCATCATCCAGTCTGAATTCACCCACTGCTGGGTGAATTCAGACTGGATGATGTCTCTCTGCCTCTCTTTTTATGGTTTCATACCCAAGGGGTAAAAACAGAACCCTATTACTAATACTCCGCTGTCCGTCTGTCTGTCTTTCTGGCTGTCTGTCACCAGGGTGTATCTCATGAACCGTGATAGCTAGACAGACAAAATTTTCACAGATGATGTATTTCTGTAGCCGCTATAACAACAAATACTAAAAACAGAATAAAATAAATATATAAGGGGGGCTCCCATACAACAAACGGGTTTCTTTTAGATGAAGTTACGGTCCGACTCGCACTTGACCGGTTTTTTGTGCTATCTCCTCGTTCCTGGACCAGCCCTTTCCAAGAGTTTTTCCCTCGGTGGCAATAACGTGGTTTACCCGTCTCGCCGTCGGACGGCCAACATTACTTATATTAAGGTGGAAGCGCAAGGGTAGCCCGCGAAATAACTATTTCATGAAAAAGTCACTCAATGGGGTTAAATTAACCTAGAGGGTTGTTTTGATGATTTGAATGATTATAATTCTGTAACTCCATACGTGTTACTGCCGCGATTCATATTTTCATCAACATACAACCTGACACTGACCTGCAAATTGCAATAAAGGTAAAAACGTTTAAATTTCGCGGGATACCCCTGCGCTTCCACCTCACCGCCAGTCCCTCGATTGGCGTTAATAATTAACAAATAGCGAAGTATCCAGCGACCACCAACCACTTGCCTGTCACAGCTTAAATAAAATTTGCTGACGGTCAGCAGTGGACAACAGCGTCATAAGCGTAATCTGATTTACAAACGACAATTCCACAACATCGTGGGGGTCGCCAGAATTCCCGTATTCGGCAGCGTAAGATCGGACGTTGCTCGTTGTGGCAGAGCTTGGGAGAGATGGCGAGAAGCCTATTAAATTACATCAACGGACGTTTTTTGGCTGAGATGGTGAACTCACCCACCTTGCTTGTCGATAAAGACCAAACTGGCTATACGAAACCGTGTGAGTAAGACGACTATAGCGAATGCAGGCTTGACTTATAAGCTTTTAGTTTTAAATTACGAGTAGATAGTTTTAAATGAAGATCAAGATACATTTATCTCAACATAACATAACATCACGCCCGTAAAAACAGAGTTAAGCAGAGGTGTACCTACCTAATGTTACTCCAGCATTTGGTCAGTTATGTTTAAGTCCCATGGAATAGGAGGCGATCCTATGACTATCAACCGGGCACAATCCAGAAACCGCGGCCGTTACTGAGAAAAAAATCCTGATTTTTCCATCAGGAATTTTTTAACCTAATAAGTTAGTAACCCTTTGTCCACCAGAAAATTAAATTCAACCGAAGGCCTCATGCTCAGCAGCGATCACCGGCGATATCGTCGTCGGTGATGCAGCGATAGTAAGGAAGGTATGAATGCTAGCAGTGATGATGCATCTGTAAGTAGGTAGGTACCTGTGTGTGTGTGTTTGTATTTTATCATATGTATGTTAGTATGTAAGGTATATATCTATGGGCCAAAGAGGCCTGAAAATAAATGGATGTTGTTGTTGTAGTTGTGTACCTACAGTACGAGTATAGTTATATGGTTGCAATGTTTGACAGTTTTTCTGAGGTGGAAGCGTCAGGGTAGCCCGCGAAATTCAAATTTTCTTACGTTTTTTGTAATTTGCAGGTCAGTGTCAGGTTGTATGTTGATGAAATTTACAAAAATTTACGTTACAACCAAACTGACCTGCAAATTGCAAAATAGGCAAGAAAATTTGAATTTCGCGGGCTACTCTTGCGCTTCCACCATAACCAACACTGTTTCAGTATCTCGAACTCGTCTGGTTCACCGGAATCACTCGAATTCGATAAATAAAATCACTATGACAATGCAATAACTTCGATTGTTTTATTTACAATAATTATAAATATTAAAAATAAAACATCGATTACAATATTAGCAATAGAACAAGTTTGATAAAACCTGTTTACATCATTACGTATTTCGGAACGTGCACAGAAACGTCAAATTCCGGTAGTGCTATTTATAAACAACCTCTTGATTTTACGTGAATCTAAAAAATATGACATAAACTAACCTTTTTATATATATAACCCTTAAGATATCAAAGCAAAGGTAAGCTCAGACGTTATAGTGGATCGATAAGTGCAGAAATCTATGAATAATTGATCAAAATATGACTAACCTTCGCCTTGAGAGCGTAGACTGTGTTCTTCCTCCCATATTTATTTATGGAATAAAACGCCACGCCACCGCCCGCGACACACACACAGGTCGTCAAGACCTTTTTCAATGAATTATCACTTTTCACATTACTAAAATTACGCGTAATTACAGGTGAAAACTGTATTTTTCTTAATAATTTAGTCGAAGTACGGCTTAGCGTGGCCATGTTGGCAGAACGGTGGATTGACGTGTGCGAGCGGGACAAAAATATAATGTGAGAGAGAAAGTCTGAAAGTCAAGTTACGCATGCGCGAGTGCTGTCCAAGTAAGATACGTAAAGCAAAATCTAAAATAAACCTTAAAACATACGAAATAAGGGTTACACATAGATTGTAGTGGCGAAAATAATGGCATTCTTTCTTTTTTTTTAGAAGTTTGTTGATAACATTGCTGGGTCTTGTAGTTTTTAATTTGTTTCTAATATTTTACCAGATTTCCAAAAATACGCCCAACCCCCTTTCTTACCATAAATTAAAAGCTTTACGGATTGCTACTCAGACCATTCTTAACACTGCCTTGGGAATTAGTAGGGCTTATCTTATTAGGGATAAAGGGTTTTAATTGTGTTTTTTTTTCTTTTCTATCTCTGCATTGTGCTCACCTGTGGAAGCAACAATACTGTACCCAAGTCTATGTAATATCTAACTTGATTTGAAAAGAGTGTCCATGGAGTTTGTTGCCCATTCTTCTCCATGAGATTTATTATTTTGGAATGGGCAACTACAGTCCATTCACAGTTATTATGCCTGTGGCTGGACTGTAGGTAGCTTATTTTTGACTATGCAAAAGTGCCTGTCACGGGCTTATTTGAAATAAATGCATTTAGTTTGAGTTTGAATTGAACCTAAAACTTCACACTCAGTATTCGTAGGTACTTGCAATAGTGAAGTAGGTAACTTTTATACAATCAACCAAAACACCTATATGAATTACAGAATAACAATGTATTTTAAAATTAGGTAAGTAAGTAATTTGTGCCCGGTGTGGTGTGATGCCACTACCGCTCCAAAACCTTGGCGATTTTCTCTAGCAAAGAATAACAGCCCCATAATAAAGTAATGAAACACACCTATCCACTTTATTAGCGCGAGCTAAGCCTAGATCATACAAACGTCCCACAATTAGTATTGTTTAACAGCTGGTAAAACATTCCCATTTAAATTACCTTATACCAGTTTACCGCGTCCATTCCATCTATTTAGTTGCACAATTAACTTGCATCCTGGTTTGAGTTGAACACCCGACCCAAATTCTTCACACCATCTATTTGTCTCTGGTCACGTCATGCGCACTTTGCTCTATGACTCTATGCAATTCACAGACAGAGCTTTTGTCCTCGGCACCTCCTTCTCTCGAGTCAGCTCCGACTATGTTAGAGTAGGTTTCCAGTCTAACCAGATTCAGCTAAGTACCAATATTGTACATGGAGTGACTGCTTATACTGACCTCCACAACACAATCAGTTAGTACTGGGTAATACTATACCCCTTGGTTAGACTGGATGTCAGACTTTCGGGCCAGTGACTATTTGGACGACTGTCATAGATCTACAAATATTACTCGGGACCAAAGGCTTAACGTGCTTTCCAAGGCTCATGTTCACGTGAAGGTCAGAAATATCCTACTGGAACGTCCTGCACAGATAAAAGTATACTACGTTAGAACGTAACAAACAAACAAACTCTCACTTATAATTATTACTATATAAGACCATCGGCCTAGTCATTAAGACCATGAACTATGATGAACAATTTATGAGATCCTTGCAGTTAATTAGAAGGACGAACCGCATTTGACCTACGATTCTGCTTGCCTCGTAAATGAGTGTTATGCATCGTAATGTTGGGCCTATTGGTGTATTTAATTGTATCAAGCGATAGTGCATCTTTAGGGAGCATTTTGTGGGTAGTTGACTGAGATTTGATGTCCTGACGATGAGAACTGTTTATGTGCTAGGTGCTTACGTAGGTGAGCAGTTATTGCTTAGCTTGCTGACAGGCTATTTTTTGCTACCTTTTCATAATCAGCTACTTTGGCATGCCATAAAGCCAAAGAAGCTGCTAGCTGGTAGCCTGTAGGAATGGTAGAGGAACCAGATCAATCAGTATGAAACTGCTATCACGGTTTATGAAACTTACATTATCACTTACGGAATATCTTCCGTGATTTTCATCTATTGTGAGCTCCCGATATTTCAACCAAGAAAGAAAGAGAGGGAGGTTTCTAAGACAGAGGGTAGACATATTTGTCTGCTCCTGATCCACCAACATTCTCCAGTCATCATGGACCTTGCAACAGTGTCGAAAAATCGGGAGCTCACAATAGCCGAAAATCACGGAAGATACTTAAGGTAGATACGGAAGGTACTAAGTTTATTCAATAATATGAAGTACGAACACTGAATGTTTCGAGTTGAGATAATGCCCATACGAGGTAATAATTAAGTCTGTACTGTACGTTTACATACTTGCAAGACAATACTGGAGTCTCTATGCGACGGACCTTAAGACAAAGTCAAAAACATCTAATGGGCATTATTGATCAGTAAATAAATCCCGGAAAACTGATTTCATGAATTGATGATACCATGAGGGACATCCCCCACTCTTTCCTAAGGTTCTTCTGGAAATAATACGTCGACATTTTACTACTTACAATATAATTATATTAGAATCAGCATGTCTTAGTCTGCAACAAAAACATTATCAGTACGATGACTCCGTTTGTGTGAACATAAAAATAGCCCGAAACTATGTTTCTCTACGAATTTTCACGTGATTTAAAAACGCGTAGGTTTGGTCACGTATCACGTTGAGTTGATGAAACTTTTTCTTAGCGTACCTAAATATCTAGGTCTGTTATTATTAGGTAGCCGTAGAACCGATGACCGTTGAAGCAGACGTCCTCAACGGTCATCGTTCCTCAAAAACAGGAGCTATTCAGTGGAGACCGCGAATCGGCAAGCGTAAGATGGGACGCCTTCAGGCTAGGTGCAGCGATGATCTCCGCATGGTGGCTGGTAGCAGCTGGACGAGAGTTGCCAAGAGTCGAGCTGAGTGGCGTGCAACTGGAGAAGCCTATGTCCAGCAGTAGCCTGCTGCAGACAAACGATGATGATAATAATTAAGTACAGTACAGACGCCAGCACTTCAAGCTACTAAGATCTGTCAAATTTCTTTAATAGATTTTCAACTTTATCGCTAAAGCATTAGGTTCAAGGTTGATTGGGAAAATTTGACAGTTTCGCGTACCTACTATTAATACCTACGAAGTATTTCTACAATTTACGTCTGTAAACGTAAAAAGTGCTATAGGTACTTGACGGCCATAACGTAGGTAGGAAATTATTTACAGCTAAATTAGACCGATTTTAGATTTTCCGTAGAAACAGAAATTTCTAATTATCTTGTTTTTTTAAAGACAATTCGAAAATGTCAACTTTTTAGACATATGTATCTTGCTTATGCATAGGAAGTTTCATTAAAATCGGTTCAGTCATTTCTTAAACAAATGGGTTCAAAGTTTGTATGAAATGTCGTAAGACGTTAACGCTCCTAATAGATTTTCAACTTTATCGCTAGAGTATTAGGTACAACCTCGCCTGCGGCTCGGGTGTGAATTCCGCCTCTCCCCACTTGTATCAAAATGTACTATAGTATGGTCGTAGACTCGTTGGACTGCATGAGGTCCTGGGTTCGAGTCCCAGGTCGAGCAGTGTCATTGGGTTGATGGCAATAGGCTCGCGCACTACCTTTTACTTACATAGAACAATAAAATACTATGTCTAGGTACTATTAGGTACCTACCCTTAACCAAAAAATCTACTTCATTCATTTTATAGGTTATACAATACTTTTTCACTTACTACATTTGGGATGACGATTATACTTTTATGATCCAGCAGTACTTAATCTGTGCCAGCAGGGCTATTGCATATCTTTGTAGACAGTTCATAGTGATCATCACTTGGTGAGTTTTGATATACAATGACAGTCCTGCACGGGTAGCGTCAGTTGATACCAACAAGAACGGTCATTGTATATCAAAACTCGCCTAGTGATGATCTCTATGAACTGTCAACAGAGATACGCAATAGCCCTGCTGAACTATTCTTGACATGTGTGAGATTTTGTGTTGGTGGAATATTATACGGCTCCACTAACATTCAGCTCTGACCGAGTGGAGAACAAGGTTTTTATAATATTTAGTAATGAATCTTATTGTTAGAGGTAAAGTGCTAACTACCTGAACCTGGTTGATGTCTGCATCAATGTAAGTGCAACTTTGCACTTTATCATACTAAAATTAAACATTGTTGTTCAATAATGGCAGAAAGTCCTTTGCTTAGAATCCAGTCATAGGGCAAGATTCACAGAAATTAATGACTGCTGAGTGAGTGTTTCATATGGATTTGAACCTTATTCTTATGATTGATATGTTCATATTTGTAAGAAACACTTATAGGTAAAGTCAACTCAGATTCAATTTACCTTTCAGTAAGTAATGACACCTAAGTAAATGCGGCCTTTTTCATGTGTTCAGTATTGCCAATATGCATGTATATTACTTTGGGCACTAGAATGCAGGCAACTGATCAATTCTATTTGCATATTGATCAATGGCAACAATAATTTCATTGTATTTGTACTAATATTATAAAGAGGTAAAATTTGTTTGTAAGTTTGTATGTAGGGGGTAATCTCTGAATCTACTAAACCGATTTTGAAAATTCTTTCACTAATAGGAAGCTACATTATCTTCAAGTGCCATAGGCTATATTTACGACATGCCCGTGGGATAATTTCCGACCATAACGCGAGCGAAGCCGCGGGCAACAGCTAGTGTGTTAATATGATAACGTAAAGGGAAGACAAATGAATACAAGACAATGACAGTGACTAAGATTTATTAAAATATGAATGTAAATGTAACTGCGAATATAAACCTAATTAATATATTATGCCTTTAATGTATTACACCTAAATCACCCTCATTACTTTGTATAGGATCATTACTGTGCTCTATAATTTCTTCAGCCTGAACTGTTTGTATTTGTGCTTCAAAATCTGGTACAGAAGGTCCCGGTTCAGGAGTCTGTATGGAATACATCAGTACTCTTTTCACAGCCTCAGCGGTATCATATAGTCCATACTCCGCTTGCCATAGAATAGTTGTGATCAGTTGCTGTAAATTCCCCCGAGTTCGTGGAGTTTTGAACTTTCTCAGTTTGCCTGCGACATACTCTCCGAATACTGAGTATTCGTCTTTTTTCTGTGTGTCTTCGTAAATTACTGTCTTTTCAGCTTTGGGTGCAACATAGAAGCCTGGTAGACCGGTTGGTGAGGCAACTTCTCGCTTAATCTTCCTGTACTTCATTTTCTTACGTTTTGGCTCGTATGTCTCAATATGTGTTATTTGGTATGGGTCATCTTCCAGCCACTCCTCGTCAGTATTTGCTCCAGCGTGCATTTGGCGCACCAAGTTTATAGTAGCGTCATTCCCTTCCTCCTGTTCTATGTCAGAATCTGTGTTTTCTAACACGTCAACCTGAAAATAAAGTAATTGTGAGACAACAAATGGAATATTACGCATAATGTTGACCTAGCCTAGACATTTTAAAACATCAACGAATATTATAATTAAGATAATTACTAATATTATAAAGAGGAAAGATTTGTATTTTTGTGTGTATGTTTGTAATGAATAAACTCAAAAACCACTGCGCCGATTTAAAAAATTCTTTCACCATTAGAAAGCTACATTCACCCTGAATAACGTAGGCACCCGTGCGAAGCCGGGACGGGCCGCTAGATACTAATAAAAATGATTTTGTTTATCATTATTTTACTTTCTAAACTTATCTCTACTTGGTAACTGCAACAATAAATCATAAATTCAAAAGAAACCTGCTGAAAAATCACATGAAAGTATAAGAATCCTGCAGGGCAAAGAAACAATACAGTAATTCACTGTCTATGGTAAACCTCTTTTTTGTTTTTGGCGGGACACAACATAACCTAATCATTTCATAGTACCAAAATGCCAATAACAATAACAACTTCCATTTAATCAACCGAGTCCATGCAAATCCGCAGTGGTTTTACACATACACAGTAAGAACCAATGAAAACTCGTATTTCCCGTGTCGTGTTATTTGTTAATTGGCTGAAAGTCGACAACTTTTCCGAGTCATTGGTTGCCACTAACAACATTTTTGTAAACATGAAAGTAGCGTCATAACCTTCAAAATCTTCAACGTTGCACTCATTATTCTTATAATCAAACCGATTTTAATCTTACCGCGATACTTTTAATAAGTGCACTTTCAATCTATTAACGTTCTTTGCGAACAAACTAACATATTTTATAAGCTCATGCGCAATCACGTTTACATCAACACAACATACTAAAATCGATTATCAGTTACGTCATAAACATTATCGATCGAGCTTCTCAAATCGATTATTTGAATTTTTATCAACAACATTACTTTCTTTACCGACGACCGCTAATCGATTTGACGATAGCGGAGTTGGTTTGATAACTGATAAGGAAACTATAACCTAATTATAATAATATAGGTACCCGTTGTATTTCGATTTTTGGTATAGCACCCAATCCGGCTGATTCTTCCTTATTAACTGATACTGAATAACGTACGTTTTTATCTTTGCGAGCCCTCGGCGTATATTTTCTTCGTTTAGGCGTAGATGTCGTTTGATTTGTATCGTCATCTTCAATTCTGAAATTGCTTTCGTCCAATGTTCCATTCTGCGATAGCTCCCACTGAATAGGGTGTTTATTTATCAGGTGAGCCCTAAGATTCGTCGTATTTCCGAAGTATTTATATTGAGTTTCACATAATTTACACAACACTGCAACGCATCTCTTGTTTTCTTCAAGGCGTTCAAAGAACCTCCACACAACCGAAGAACATTTCTTCATTTTGTATCGATACTAGTTTATAGACAATTTGCCGCCGAAAATCTGATGGATAATGAATCGACAAAACCGATTGTAAAGGCCTCTGAATCGAATCAAAAGTATTACGAGTTGGAACACCTATACAAAATGGCGATCGAATGAAGCATCGAGCGACGAAGCGAGCGAGCGACCTTCATTCGATAAGCAGTGACGCCACCACACAGTATAATTCAATATTGAGTCTTATTATTAGGTCAGTAAGAGCTACTAGACATCAATAATTTTGTTGTTCGTCCACGTGATCGTTGTTCACTACCTGTCTCTTTCACTCCTAATGATAATGGTGTTGTAACCATCTCTTTCACGCTTATCCTCATTGGCCATCTGACGTCAGTCAGTGCGAAGTGCTGCCAACTTTATAAAAATAGGAGCGAGAGCGATCAATGGCTAGCGCGTTCCATTGACGGGGTGCCGGGTGCGTACTTGCGTAGGAATTTCATTCATTTCGTTCAGAGGGCTTGAGGGCCTTCTATTGCCTTTTCAAATTTTATTTTCGCTTTTGAATATAGAGGGCTAAAAGGCTCTGAAAGCATTTTTTCTTTGGCTGGGCTGGGTGATTTGATCAACCTGCCTTGACGGAACTTGGTTGCTCTATGTCTATGGTTAGAACCCAAGTTCCAAAATATTCACAATCTCTCATTCTGCCTTTGATTGGTAGAAGGATAATAATAATATGAGTATGGAAAATGGTCAAACAAGTGTAATATTATTACACAAACTCTTATATAAATTACTCAAACTCTTTAGTGATAATATGTTGGTATTTTGAAATTTAGCATGCAGAGTGACATATTACATTGCAATAAATTAATCATACTACACTAATAAACGTATATTTCCAGTTGTTTTATGCATAGGAGCTTCAAACTGAATATGTAATTAATTTTCGATATAAAAAGAGGCAAAAAAGATACAAAAAGATTCTGTCCGGCGGGGAATCGAACCCCGGTCTCCCGCGTGACAGGCGGGGATACTTACCACTATACTACCGAAGACTTGGCAGTTATGTCGAAATTGGCGTACAAATATTGCAGACTAAAGTTAATAACGCTTTTTCCCTCCGACTGACTTTTTTTTCAAATCATGAGGTTTTTGCAGTAGTTGTAGTAGTCAATGTTAAATTGTTCATAGTAGGTACGTACATACTTGTAAAACAATTCAAATGAATTTGTTTTTTTTTGAGACCATGAGGATTAACAGAACCAATGGAACCTATGGACCTAGAGGTCCATGCTGGAAACACTTATTTATGCTAGGTATTACATAATATTATTATACAGTCTTGGACCGTTATTTTACGTCTGATAGCAAACCACAATAGACTACGATCAGAATTTTATTAGGGCTGTCAAATGGCCGAATCATAATAGGATGCACGTTCAAATTCTTAAAATGGGCACAGACGCAGTTAATATTATGAATTTTCACTTTGCGACCGTGGTACGAATCGTAACATACCCTTGATAATTCACAGTATTATCCTATTAAGATTCTGCTAAAGTGGCCACTTTGGATGGGGGTCCAAAATGGCCACTTGGATCAGAGGTAAAATAACCATGATCAGACTGAAGGTACATACAGTTGACTGCGCGTTATCAGAATGTTCGCTTTGGTAATCATTGTTCAGTTCTGGAATGGGCCCGCGGCCGCGGCATCGGCACCTTGCGCAGGAACCAATCGCTCAGCCAATGCGCCAACTGTGAGTACTATAGTATGCTGTACCTATCAAAAGTAGGTACCTATTATGGACCCTACACACCGAAGTCGCCGGGCATGTCAACTATATGCGTACGAAGTGTGTAGGCTCCATTGCATGTTATGTCGTTTCTTTCGCTCAATGAATTTTCGACTCAGCTTTATTTCCTCCATAAAAGTATACCCACCGTACTTACGGATCTATGGAAAGGAGATGGTAAGCATCGTTATATTACTACTTATAGCTGACAGCCAGCACTTTTTCTTCGTGTCACTGCCACGACGATATTTCTGGCCCTGCAGTCTCGGCATTGTATATAGCGATCGCAAAACAACCGAATTTGGTCGCAAAGTTATAACTATACAGATTTAAGGTGGAAGCCTACACCGGCGGGTCGCGTACGGCTTGCAACCAAATGGGATTCCACCCTGGCTCTGCAGTCTCGAGATAGAGACTGCAGAGCTAGGGTGGAATCCCATACCGACGCACAATCAGTTAAAAGGTAAGGTAAGGTGAAGGTTCAGAACGATGTACTGAATACATGGTGTATTCAGTACATCGTTCTGAACCTTAACATTGAAATTACCGAAGAAAGATTTCTATGTGGGGGCCACTTATAAACATTTCATTGAAAAAATCTGCTGTTTTTTTACAAAAGTGCAATAACTGCACTTACAATGTACAGCTGTTTTTTTTTTAAATTACAGGGGTTTATACTATGACGTTATAAAGCAGGAGTAATTCCAATGTGGGAAAGAGATGGCGCTAGACGACCTGTAAATGAAACCTGTAAATGACCTGTAAATGTCTGCGTGGTAACCGTTTGTGCACCGATGTATTCCACCCTGCAGTTTGTCAGCTCAGGACTTCGGCTCTCCCACGGTGTCGTCGGCTGGCAGCGCCGAGGTTTCTTCGGCTGCATGATTTTGGGCCAAGAGGGCAGGATATATAGGAGGTAGAGCATGGTTATAGGGCGTAGTAGAGCAGCTAGCATTTAACCCAATTAGATAGGTTTCTACATAAGCGTTCGTTGATATTGATATTTAACTTTTCCATTAGGAATTTCTCATTAGCAGCTACGGAGTCTGGATTTGTGCCCGTCTTAGGAATCGAACCCAGGACAGTATCGTAACGTAGGTACTGATTGAATATAACTGTATCCGGAATGATCAAGATCGGAGGAGGTGGAGTTCTGGATTTTCTGCCTACACTATGGGAAGAGCAGCAGTGGCCCAGTGGTGGCTTACGAACAGTAAGAAGTGGGTTCGAAGTTTCGAACCCAGGCAGACGCATTACTTTGTGTACCTAATTTATTTCAACACCACTGCTCTCAAAACGGTGCAGGAAAACATCGTGAGAAAACTCTTCGAATTTTTGGTTCTAGAACCAAAAATTCGAAGATTTTCTCCGGTTTTCTCGAAGTTCGAATTTTTGGTCCTAGAACCAAAAATTCGAAGACAGTGACATCTGTCAACCCGCACTGGGCCTGCGTGGTGGATTATAGCCCATTCTCAAGGTCTTGACAGATGACTGTAATATTTTGGAACATTCTCGTTTTAGATTCCTAAGATTTCAATAGGGTATATGCAAGAAATACAAAACTATTTTTATTTCTTAAAAATGTCTTATATTTATATACTTAAAGTTTCATTAAGATTTTACTATAATATTGTTATTGAAATTTTTGCTTAAATAAAGCACTTACATTTTAGTAAAATTAACCTACTAAGGCCATAAAATTAGATTTAAACAAGGCAGATAGAGGTAAGTGACATCAAAGTCCTGACATAAATGGCCGCGATAGTCATGGACGTTTGAACTGTCGTAGAAAATTGTAGGAGTTTAATATTTTTTTTTTGCGACAAGCAGTAGTTGAAATTAACTTTTAATTATTTTCTTGGGTTGATAGTACTGCATATTATTGATTTAAGTGAAAAAAAAATTACACGCATATTCCCTATTATCGACGGTTGTCGATCACAAGTTATTTTCCCCATTGTTCTTGTTGTAACGTGAGTTTTTTTCCTAAGATCTATTCGTTTGAATCCCGAATTCGGGAAATTTCGGATCGTTGCTTGCTGATGAAAATATGAATCGCGCCACTATCATGTATGGAGTTACAGAATTATAATCATTCAAATCATCAATACAACCTTCCAAATTCATATAATCCCAAAGAGTGACTTTTTCATGAAATAGCTATTGAATGGGGTTATAATATGAAATGAACTTGGAGGGCTGTATTGATGATTTGAATTTCGCGGGCCTCCCTGGCGCTTTCACCTTGATAGGAATCTAGAATTAGAAATTACGAGTTCGTGGCTAAATAATAACAGTTGCTCGGATCGATTTTCAGGTTAAGCCGCGCTTGCCTAGGTTGGTCCGTGGATGGGTGACCATTCATTACTTACCGAGTTTCCGCCGTGCCTCCGAAAGCACGTTGCCGTTGGTCCCGGCTGTCATTTGTAGATCTTTGACAGTCGTTACAGTCAGTGGCCCGAAAGTCTGACAAGCAGTCTTACCAAGGGCTTCGTATTACTTATACTGACTAGGTTGTGGAGGGCAGATAGCCCTGAAATTAGTTGGGAAAAGGCCAGGCAAATGATATAACTGAGAACTCAGCGAAGTTCCAATTTTTCTCATCCCTTCATAAATATTTTCCTCCACGGTTGATATGATTGCCATATTGAAATGTGCAAACATCGGATGAATCGGTGTCGTTTAGATTTTCCAGTAGAATGGACAATCGAATCGCATTTCAACTGAACAATCAACCGATTATTCCATAGAATAGAGATGCGCGGATTCCAATATGTTTTATTCGAATAGATATCCACTTCTCTATGGAGAATCAATATTGTAGTTCAGCGAATAATTCGTTTACTTGCGAGGATTTCATTTTATTATGCCTGTAATCTCGGATAGGTTACTTACGGTTGTATACAACGTGTAACAGAAAGGGTATAATCATATGGAATACTGTGGTACAGACCATCAAACTGAACAACTTTCTCTATGGGAGCACCATCGAAATCGTAAAAAAATAATCAGCTGTCCTATACAAAATTTCAATACCTACTCGACCCAAATGTATGGGACAGCTGATTATTTTTTTACGATTTCGATGGTGGTCCCATAAAGAAAGTTGTTCAATTTAATGGTCCGTACCACAGTATTCCATATGATTATACCCTTTCTGTTACATGCTGTATAAGGTCCCATTAAAATAGGTGGACAAATTTTAACACAGCGTTCAGTACGTTTAACCAATGATATCCATGCAAGAAAAGCACTGATTAAAGTGATTTTATTTTGACTTAAAATAATAAATTGCCGGCGGCACTCTAGAATAAACACATCCTTTAGGTCAAAATAAATTTGTCCACCTATTTTAATGGGACCTTATATTTGTAGGTATACAGGGTGTAACAAGACCCTTAACGAAGCCGAAAGGCACTTGTTCTCCCCGATCATTGCGATCATTTTTTTGTTCTAGACCATACCTGGGAACCTTCTAGTTACGGAGATATTGGGGGTTAAAGTTCCAACTATTTTTCAAATACAAGTTTTTAATGTTATAACTTTACTTTAAATACCTCCATGAACCCCGTACTATTCAATGCATCCATCAGCACAATGTTTTGAGCGCGTAAAATTGAGTTCTACTGTAAAACGTAGTTTTAGACCCCAAAAAAAAGTAGTTTCCCAGCTATATTTTTTGCGTAGCCGGCTAGCCGGCTTCGTTAAGGGTCTGTTTACACCTTGTATATTTGATGGACCATTCGTAAAGAAAACGCATAGATTATAGAATCATTTTTATTTATTTGTCGGTATAAGAGGCTGTAAAAAGTTATTGTCTAAAAGTTTCGATCAATCTTTCTTTTGGTAGAACTAAGTAGGTAAATAGGTAAACTTTTTAAACATCTACTTTAGAAAAAACATCTAAAGATATTTAATTTTTACATTCAAAAACTTTTTTAAATTATTCAGAATTTATTTTTAATCGTACATATATAAATGCACTAAGCAAACACGATCGTTTTTAAAAGTATGTAATTATTGTAAAAAGGTATCGAAATTAATTAAGTAAGTAATACTGTTTGACTCCTCTTGACATTCTTATATAATTATAATTTTCGAGAAACAAGGGGTATTTACACCACGTTAAGAAAAAAAAGATATTAATTATATTTTATCTACAACTTTATATATTGTCCTTTATTGGCCATGAAGTGGGTACTCCCCTTATTTCTTAACTTTAAATTGACATTATGTACTTGAGTATAGCAACTGCGTGAAAATTAACAGTGTTCATTGAATCGGTAGGCTAACCCAAAGGGCGGTATATATTATGGCACATGGGCATTAAATTAACATAACACTCATATTTTTACACCATCATCGGCACATTGTTGTGCAAACTCACGGATTCTCGCATAATTTAATATAGCAAACTGATAAATTATATTTATTTATATTTTACTACATACAAGGCTGAATATGACTCTTATCTGGTACTATTTAAAAAAAGAACTGTCTATGGTTTTTTTTTTTAACTTTTGTAGAGCGAGACAGAGTTTGTAAACACGGCACCTGTATAGCTTGCCAGTAACATTACAATAAAGGAAAACAAAATAAAACCAATAATTGTTGACATCTGCTGAAGTTTCTTACAATCTCTATTCAATATAAAAACTACAAAAACTAGATACTGTAACGGAGAACCATTTTTTACAATACCGAAATACTGCTTCTACACTAACATAAAGATCGATTGGTATTCATTTACAATAACGAGTCAAGTATAACGAATCCGAGAATCGAATAATTTATTGACTTATACGAAAACGACAAGGAATTGGTACGATCGTGATTTTTTTATATAAAAAATGTTTATAAGATGAGTAAATGCTTCGTTATTTACGTATTCCATCATTCCATGTCGCTTTCATGTGATACCTAAAATATTATACATACATATAAATAAATTCAAAATATCATTCGTATAACATACGTAGGTACATTCATAAAGCTTGCTGCATATATTCACAAAAAAAAACTCCTGAAAAACTTGGTCAGCGAACATTTATTTTGTACTTGACATATTTCATTTACGTGGTTAGTCTATGGTAGAGTTGTACCGGTGCTAGGAACCTGTTCAATCGATCTTATCAAGGCTTGGAATTCAAGAGAAATTCGAAATAGATAGACGCTAATTATGAACTAAAACTGAAAGTGGGACACCCGTTTTGCATAGTCCATGAACAAAATCAACCTATAACTAACCTTTGTTTGACAGAATAGTTACTGTTAAGTCGGAAAATAATGTTGCCAGTGTAAAAAAATGTTCGTTGACAAAGTACAAGATATTATACACCATTTACAAAATCTGCGCACATATTCAGAATGCGAGGGACATCACTAAAGAGAATGTAATCGTGTAAAATCCATTCAATCACAATATTTGCAAATGCATCCATTACACACTATACACAATTGCATACAGAGCACATATTGTTACCGAACGGACTTAAAAATATAATACAAATAATATTGGCTCACTAAAAGTACAAGCGTATGACATCCTACACATCTACAATCGGTTGGAACTAAAGGGACGAGAGAATAAAAAACATCAACTAAAACGTTAACAAAATACGACTTTCTCTATGGAAAATAAATAAATTTACAAATTAGATACACGTTTTAGAACTACTTACTAATAGTCACTTCGTCGTCGTTAATGTTTATCACTACATTTTTGGACGAGTCGAGGCGAGCGGGCCTGTACTAGTGATGCGCATTGCGCAATTATAATTTTAATAGCTTTTTCATATTTACCAGCTCGAAAGTCGAACTGGTTTAGTCCTCACCGCGGGGCATGAGGCGTTTCATGAGGCACGGTGTCACCAAGCCACCGTCACGCGTGGGAACACCATCCAAGTCAATTATAATTTCGAAGACATTATATACACGACCGCTCGTCTCCGACGCTCGAATATAACTTAGAATAGAATACAGAAGCATGCCGTCCGCCGCACTACGTTATCCTATCATAGCCTAGGCCGAAACCAACATAAACTACATTACTCAGTCCAATTTTCAGTCAATTTCTTATGAAATTACACCTCAACACACGTATCTAAGTACAAAAACGTTTCGGAATTTCTTCTCTTCGTGTTATTGAAGCATTCGGATGTAGGTAAAGAGCGATGACAGCCGACGATGGATTAATTTCGATGATGAAATGCTTATAAGTCGCGTTTACGATTGACATATAAAAGGAATAGAGCGTTAATTTCTTTATTTGAATACCTAAGCTTTTAGACCACTTTGTTAATGTGGAAAATTACGAGCATTTAAGATATCGGAATGCTATAAATGTTGTGTTCGTAACGGTCCGAACGAGCTCCGATCAAATGCATTAACGAATAACTTAAGCTTAATTAAGGAAACATATTACATGAATGCTACATAATAGCTTTTTAAAGATAGACCAATTAAAGAAATATTAGAAATGGACATTGATTATGACCGTAAATGAAGCGATGCTCGTCCGAGAGAGTGATTCCGAAACGATAAGTATTTAGGCTAAATTTTAATTGACAGGAATCTTTTGCCCTCATCTAACACAGTTCCACCTTACCAAACGATTATCTCGACGTCAAAAACAAACAATGTTTTAGTCATTATCGAATAAAGTTAATTTATCATCTACGTTAATTTCTTGATAAGTAACAGTAACTAACAACTGGAATCTTGCCGATAAACCTACGTTTTAAAGCGAACTAGGAATATAAATTGAGATAGATAATTTCAGTAGCTTTGGTAGAATAATATCATTCGTTTTATCGTTAACATGTATCGACTTTAACGGCAACACCGCCTTACTCAAAAGTGAGTGAGTATTATGTTTCGTACGTACTACTACTAGTAAAGGAAAACGAAGTTCAAGTTTCGACAAACATTCGTTATGAACGCGTCACGGGTTCAACTTTCTCTATAGTTAAATTGGAGCGCCATTCGTAAGAGAGCAATGCTACTTTGTCGTAATATTTCACGAGCCGTTCCGTGTATCAATCGGAACGGCACTAAATAGGAATGATACAGAGATTCTTGCACGTGTAAGTGTGGAACGGTGCTAGTGTGCGAGCGCGACGGCTGCTCCGACCGCGACCAGCGCCCGACTCACGCGCGTGCGACCGCCTCCTGCGCGGTCGCCGACCGAAAAAACTCGGCGTCCGTCGTAGACATGGTCGACATTGTCGACTCGTCCCACGTCACTTCGGTCGTGGTCGTCGTCCCGTTCTCGTGTTTTCTTCTCGACTTCGGATGCCGCTGCTTTTTCTTGGGATTGTTAGCCTTCTTGTGCTTCCTCTTATGCCTCAAGTTCGCTTTCTGGAGGCGTATGTGGCAGTTTCTGTGCCGCGGCGGAGGCCGCTTCAGCTTGCCGCGATGGCGGCGCGGCGGGCAGTGCGTCTGCTTGGGTCCGTCCCAGCGCCGCGTCAGCGTCAGCGCGTACGGCGACAGATTGCCCAGCGGCCGACTCACGGGGATCTGCGTCCGTCGCGCTCTCCCCCTGTTGTCTAGCGCCAAGAAGGTTTTCTTCCCGTTGCGTAACCGCGAGTATGTGTTGTAGTTGTTCTCCTCTATATGTTCCTCGAACACGCAATCGTCCGAGAGATCCTTCTGAAACAATGAAAAAGATGCGATTAGTTGTCAAAGTAGGCGTATTTATAGGGACTGTTGGTGTGTGTTCCAGAGTAACGTCATCGCAATCGGGGTCAGCATTGTTAGCGTGACCACCGCTTGGAATGGAGCCACATTCATTTGTATTGTGTATTGATTTAAGAATCGGTAGCCATACTCTAGAATTATACTATCAGAACACAATTTATCACTCTATAAATCCGCTATAAACTCCCTTTTATGTGCGGAGCTGGGCACAAAGCTGCGTACAAGGAATTGGTTTGACAATTTCAACAAATTGGGGCGATCCTTTTAGGATAACCGTATTACCCCCCAGTTGTTGTGCCGTTACGGCTGCAACAGTCGGGTGCACGAAGCGATACAAATTGGTTGTTTTATTCATAAATATGTATAAGTGAATCGCTGTAGGGTGTACTAATGCCTCTTAAATTGTCCCAAGACACATAATATCGAGGACATTAAATTCAATCTGCGATGGTTTGCGGGTTACTGCGGCCGGTGGGTGAAAATTATTGCCCCACAGATTTATGGTGTTAGCAATTTGTCCTATCGGAAGTTCTTTAGTAAAAGCCGTTTCCATACCGACCAGCGTTGACTTGTACTTTATGGGGTAGCTATTAATGTCATAATTTAGTACTACTGAACTAGATGTTCAGGTATGTTAATGGGCAAATATTTTGTTCATATTCCGTGGTAGTGCACTACCAGTATTGCGCACTCAGTTACTTTTCTAACGTGTAACAGGTTGAAATGACACTCCCACTAGACAGGTATCTAATAGTTTATGAATATGCGTATTCAATTATCCACGGTGTTCTTGCGCGAATAAATCATTTTTTTACGAACTTTCCTTTCATTGGACGTGTAGTAGAAATCCTTGTTTCCTGGGCGGTACTTGTTTTTCTGGTTGGAAGTTGTGGTTGCATACGTTTAGGTTTGGTAGGAGAAAAAAATTAGTAAATTGGACGAATATCCGGGCGAATTTCAACTTTCTCTGCAGTTACATAAGCTCTGAAAGAGATGTTTGATTGAATTGTTTTGACAGCATTTAAGTTGATTTTTTAACTGGATGAGAGTTGCTGAAAATCGAGTTGAGTGGAGTGCGATAGAGGAGGCCTATGTCCACCAGTGGACTGACTGGCTGATGATGTAGTTGATATGCTTCATGACAAAACAGAAAGATCCATTCACAATCGTAAATGGATCTTTCTGTTTTGCCAAGAAGCATCTTTTAGTTTTAGAAGTTTGTTCATGATAGATATTAGCGTTGATTTCAATGATCTTGATCAAGAAATGAACGCAATAAATTAAATCATTAAAGTTGTTCTTTTGAAGAGCAGTCGCCCATAAGATAAGTTTGTGGGGTACATTTCAATCAAAAGGTAATGAAAGAATTGAATCCGGGACTCCAGAAATTACCTAACACCAGATAGGAAAAGTTACACCGGTAACCGTGCTTGTCAAAGTAACAACCCAACAAGGCCCAAATTAAGACTTCCTACTCTTTAATACCGGCGGCAGCTGCTACCTATAGTCAAACAAACTAGGTGACACATGTAACTAAACGAAAACCCCTGCAAGCACGCTCTAAATACTTCATCAAAGACAGTTCCGTTTAGTAACTGCTCACACAACACAACACATTTAAATCTCAGCATGGTTTACTAAACAAATGGTCAACATTAAATTTTACTGGCGTACTCGACAATTACAAGCTGTTTGATATAAGAAGCGGGAGTTTTATAGCTGATTGGTTGGTGGTTGTGTACTAAATACGCAATGGAATGTGATCAGTTTCATGCAGTCGGTCTTAAATAGCGCGTTCGGTGTGCACTGTATACCACCCATGGAGTTTGAAGTTCCTGGAGGTGTGCTGCTAAGTTTGTTATAATTAAGTACGTATTAGGTTAAAATGCTGCTGGAGTGCTATGAGATATTAGAAAAAAAAAATATAATAAAATAATGTCAACATTTTATATTCGATTTCTTGCTGATAAAAATTAAGTATCGCATAAGAAGTGTTTTAAGCAAATTCACAATGTTTCATAGAATTTGTCTCCGATAATAGCACTTCGCGATCTTATTATTTACAATATACTTTCAACAAAATGGCGCTCAAAAACCCGCGCCAAAACATTCCCGCACATTCCCAGCTCCATATTGGCGCACAAACCATAAAGTTGGCAGCAGTGCACAGTGTAACCTCATAATGGCCCACTAGAGGTCGCCACTTACCCCGAAGCTTAACTGGATGATATTAATATCATCTCTATGTACCGTATGCGGTTACTGTTTAACTGTTAATCGTAAAAGACATATAATTGCGTGTAAAACTGGCCTTAGGCTTTTAATTATGAGCTTTGAAAATTATCGGTGGCTATTACAGTGAATGGATGTAGTTTGCATTAGAGCGGTTTGGAATTTAAGTTGTACCGAGATTTTATTTTAATTAGTTAATTAGGTCAGCTCCAGTGGCCTATACCTTTTTAGCTGCTTCTGAGCTTGAAGGCAAGATAAGGTTTCTAGGATAGTTAAAGTCATAATGTTTTTTTTTTGGTACGATTTTACATTCGCATTCGCGGAGTAGGTATGGGAAAGAGTCCGAATATGGGTGGAATAGGTTCTCCTCTCAATGCATGTGACTGAGTATCGTTCTATCGCTGTGTTCGATTTGAGGATTCTTCTTGACTTCTATTATCTTCAAACACGTTGATATGAAATGGACTATAATAAATTCTACATCTAATTGTCTTTCAAAACAGTTTAAAACAAATGACGTTAATACACAATATTTAATTAATAAAATCTCTAAAACCGAAGTCCTTAACTAAAAACCGAATTTTATCCCCCCGATCACATCACTATCAGCCACAGATAAATATTAACCGTTACTAATAGTTCAATTAAGGCAGGTGGCACACTTATTATCAATTAAATCGCACCTATGTGGTAACCGTCATAATATATGCTGTCTTATCGCTAGTGGGACCCATTTCCAATAATAGTATCAGGATTCGTTTAGGGAATTGGATCATAGGGCAAATGCTGTGAGAAGTAGGCATAGATAAGGATACTCTAGAGATTGATCGGTAGCAATTTGGATATATCGATAAAAGTTAATTTCACAGATAAGAGCAATTAAAATAGAAAGTTTTATAATAGTTTTTTAGCGGTCACTATGTCATGGCCATAAGTTTATTTATTAAATGACAGACGTCGAGTTACGATAGCATAAAGTTGCAACCGCTAATGCAGTCAAGTTTAATGCGTTGCGGACCGTATATAAAAGACATAAAAATATACTTATATTAGTAGTAAATATACCGCACTTACTGTACACAATTTAACCATAAAATAACCAGTCATACGTTTGATAACTTTACTTGCTGTCTGTTTATGAAAAGATTCGTAAAATATTCAATCTGACTGAATAAAGGTAAGTTCCTACTCGCAAGTTTATGTGAAAGCATGCATAATACATGCATGCACGCATGCCATTTAATATTTCAAACTTAAGTTACGCTCTTTCAAACAAGACTAACAAGATTATTCTAATTCAATGATTCCATGCAACATGTAAATATCGATACTCATAATATTTACATACATTTTCTAATCGATAAATCGTGCCAACCTCGAGGGTCAAACATTTTACGATCGTGAATTTATCGATACCGATGATCGACTATCGATAGTGAATAGGCGACACGACACTAGCATAGATAGGGTTATCGCGTACGATCTTTATGGACCAGAAACAATCGCCAAAGAAGATATGTCGATTCGTTCCTTGTAAAGGATATAATATGACGAAATTAAATTTTAGTGTCCTTATTGACATGTTCCTTCGTCTGTCACTTACAAAGTAATAAAATAAATCTAAGGTTTTTACTTTTTTTTTATTGTACCTAATAGTGTCCGTTGACAGTTGACACCCACTATATGGGTTATTAAGGTGTTGGCAACATTGTAAAGGTAATCCTTTTATTTGTGACGGTATTTTTCAAAAGGACGACTACCCACTGGCTCCGTTTATGGTCTTGAGAGGTCTTTAATCCTACTTTTATTTTTTAAATTGCTTCAAAAATCTCCCAACTTCTAAGTTTACGTTCAAACCCATCTAAATGTTCGCTATCTTATAAAACTATTGACACTATCAAAGCTTCAACCACACATGCTTTTTAATGGTACAGTAGCAAAACCCACCCACAATCTTTCTACCAAAAAAGATCGAAATCCAACACCGTACGAAAATCTCCTCTGAAATCGGATAACAGTAGATGGCAATGTAAATGCTAAATTAGAAAGCTCTGTATCCTAATTTACGCGTCTCTAGAGTTATTTATTCCGCAATAAATATGTCAATTACAGTAGTCTAGCCGAGACAGATTTATACAGGGGTGTCACTCGTGTTTTAAAATGAAGACTTTTGCGTTAGGACCTTTTTAGTGACGGCGGGAGTTAAAAGGGATTTAGGAGTTAGAGGTGAAGGAAAGAGTGGTTAGTCATCTGTGCGTTGCTTTGATCAATGAACTTGGTTTATGTTTAGTTCGAAATAAGAATTTCCTTCGCCTTGGACAGTCATTAATCATAGGTCCAAAAATCTAAAAACACAGTCGTACCATACAGGTCATATGTTACTGGGTTTTGGAATTCAAATAGACTGCATCCGGTTGGATTGGAAGCCAGGCCGACCCCAATGTAGGCGGAAAGGGCGAAGCCGAAAGGGGAGGTGAAGAACGAATAGTTTGTTAGAAATAAGTACTCTTAGAAAAAGCTAACTTTGTAAAAAGAGTATCTTCTGTGTTTAACTGCATTGATATATTTTCCAATGGCAGCCCTTATGATGTTACAAAATAAGTGAAAATAAACACGGGTGCCAAACCAAAGTGGAACTGGGCCGGCCATGTTTGTTGCATGCCAGCATGCCAGATATATGGGCCAAATAGGACCACTGTAGAGTGAAAACAGTGAAACCTCATTTGCACCAAAATAAAATGGAAAAAAGGTTCGCCAGGTACCTATAATATCAATTTAAATCCAGGTCTAAAGTAAATCTTAAAAGGTATTTTTGTGAAGCTTGGCTTCATCTTTAAACCATGGCTTCTCAACTAATGTCTGTTTATATTTAACCAGCGAGTTAATTTAAGACAATGTTCGTAAAGCTAATAATAAAAGTTTAACACTACAATTATTACCTGATTATTATTGTATCGTTGAAACAATAGTTAAAAGTAACTGCTGACGTGTGTTACGGCAACTACAACGGGTCTTACAGATTAAATTAATACGCAGACACCGATGTAGACTATTCCTGAAAAGTTAACAAAAACTACAAGTTAATTATGTTTTATTACTAAATGTACCTACTAAAACTCTGCCTAACATTACGGAGATTATTGCGTGATTTAATTATTGTTGTGTTTTGATAACCATAGATAAAGAAACCGCACCCAACCGCTGTATTTCAACTTGTTTATTGTTTTAAAAAGTTCCCTAATGACATTTGAACTTTGTACGGAATCGGCAACATAACAAAAAGAAAAACCTGAATGCGAAAGCAATGCATTTCATAGACTCAATGAATTTGAATAACCAACACACTGGCGACCTGCCATAGTTAATGACGACATTTGACATTTGTTTCAACAATTAATAGTACCCTCAATTATGCAAAAGTTATGTGCTACAGTTACATAGCAAATAAATAAATATGGTCGGTGATCTAGATATGTTGATTTATGGTCTATCGATGCGTGAAGTTCAGAAACTTCAATAGCACATCGATAACTAATGATAATGAAGAGTTTTGTAATCATGACCGTGGTTGTATCAGATCGGTAACAACTTCTACTAAATAGAAGAAGACGACCACTTTCTTCACTCATTAATATTGGTCGTGAGGATTGAGTTCCCAAAGGCAATTGGTAACTTTAAAGGCATCAGTTCACTAAATAAAATTTTAGTTCCAAATGATAATGTATATTTGCTCTTTCAACATACTATCTAACCTAATTTGGTACTAAGTCGCGGTTTTGACATATTTTATGGGATTCATAACTTGCAACGCAACCGTAGGCCTATAATTAAATACTATCGCAACGGAACGGTTTCTAATACCTATATCAGATGAATAGTAGAAAGAGCTCTAGGCTGAATTAATACCAATATAAAGCTTAGTGATGGGGTGGTCTTATCGTCGCCAAGACCACCGGGCAAAGAAAATATAGCATTATTCCTCCAATGCGACCTGTTTCCATATTACTCGTCAATAAACTATCTAAAAGGCCAAAGAGGTCGACTACACATAAACCTAATGTCCCCACATTTGTATATAAGATAAACATCAACAATTTATATTTCGAATGCAAATTCAATAATCGAATGTCAGTCAAGTGAATGCGCGCCACGCGATGCATTCGCGGTATGTAGATAGTTTCATGAATGCAAGCGCTGAATTTACCGATATTTGTACGGGATGAGACATGTTTAGGATCTATTGTTAACAAATATAAAGGCTTTTCGATTCAAGATACACGGTTAATTCAACAAGAATATAACAGGAAAAGTAAACAGGAAAACTATTAAAACTTCTTTTTTTCTCAAAAATTATAGCGAAGGCGGTCGGCCTTTTAAGCAACTTTACGAAAAATAAAAATAATTTCCTAATTGGCGATGGTTGGCCCCGAAAAAACACAAACGTGACACGTCGTAGGGTTGCCAGCAATCGTTAGTCGATTCCCCGAATTCGTTGATCGCGATCAATAACAAGATGGATGCGGTCAGAATACATCACTTCCAGGTATTTTGATGGGATTCCGTCAGCGACAAAACTAGAGCTTTTTCGTAGTCACTCGATTATTTGCGGCTAATCTTACCTGTCGTCTGTGAATCTAGTGTTAATTTATGCGACGGCGGCGCCTCTAATAAAATTTAATGGTGTGTTTTCGAATAGAGCGTCTTGAAGTTGTTAAAATTTCATTCATAATTTTTGGAATAAGCAATCGTAGACCTCCTGCACCGGCTTGAGGTCTTCAGAATTAAACGCTTCATTCTTTCTGTTTCATAATTCTTAATCATTGGAATTGACTAACATATAATGGGGCTGAAGAAAATCTGCGGATCTTGGAACTTTGTGTTCTTTTTAGGAATTAGTTTTTAGACTGATTTCGATTGTTTAATTGGCTTGATTTATTGATTGAGATTCACCATTATTTCAAGGCGTTTTATGCCAGAGCGCTAAGAAGAGCGATAAGGCGATAAAAATATGGAAGGTTCTGTTCATGTTTTATAGTTATAAGTTACAAACAGTACTGTGTACAAATAGATACATAATGGTACATATATACAGGGTCGAAGGGGGACACCGACGCGAAAATGTTGACCACTTATTCAGTACATCATTCTGAGGTCCCCCTACATATAATTTTTTCATCAGTTCTTTAAAAAAAAACAGCTGTTCCATATATTTTGACAGTTGCGTTTTTTTAATAACCGATAAAATATTAATATTTCTTAAAACGGAACGGGGTGTTCAGAGTGATCCACTGAATTCGTGTTAACCATGTTCGTCGGTGTGTCAGCCATCTTACTCGTAGGTAGTAGTACCTTGCTTGCTTATAATGTAAGTTATAGTAACTGCATTTGTGTGTTTTTTTTTTATAATTTCAACAAAACGTGCTAACTGTACATTTGATTCTCACAATCAGGCGGGTGATTCCAACCTAGAACAGACAAGTAGGTACCGACCTTTTTTTTTTTTTTTTTCTGACTTCGCACGGTTTGTGCAATGTCATGTTATTAGGTATCGACCTTATTATAAATCAACGTTCTTTAAATTAAAACCTAATGAAATGTCAAGATTAAAACCTAGACGAAGTCTACCATAGATCGTGAGATTTTATTTTGTGCTTATAATTAGTTTCACTGACATTTGCATACAGTTCTTTGTTGTTTTTTCAACAAATTAAAAATGTTAATGACGTTCTGTTAACATAATAATTATGGCTAATCATAATTAATGATAGGTCTCATTTTATAACAAAAATATTTTTGCTCTGAGTCTCGACTGACCTTTGAATTATTCATTGATTTGAGAATTTGGTTGGCGTAATGTCGTTTGCATTTAATCTAATTTTTATTTTTATTTATGTGTGAGATTTGCAAAGTCCGGATTGTGTGAACCGATTTATATATCTGTGGACTTTTATGATTGCTGTATTTTAGTAGTTTTTAAAGCTGGCCACATAATGTGAACGTGCTAACAATACACTTTTGAAGGAGAGTAAATTAAAAAGTAAGATTACCTACTGTTTAAATTTAGCAACAGACATCATCGTTTAGCGGCTGGAAAGTACTCTGTATGAGAAGGTGCATTTGCCCAGCAGTGGGGCAGTAATAGGCTGGTATTATTATACAATCAGAAACGACAATTTCCATCTTAAAGCGACCTTAACAAAATTATCCCATAGTGTTTATTTCCCAAGCCTTCACCTCAGTCACGCAGCCATAAAAATAATTTCAAAGATAAAATCGCTTGAAATATCTCTGAAACAATATAAACAGACAAGAAAACTTATAATACCAATATTAAAGATCGTTAAAAAGCTCGTAAAAATAAAATCGGCCATCGCTCATGACTAGTTAACCTAATTTATCAATACTTTGAGCATCCACTAATACGACATTTTGAATTTATAGTCTCTTAGTCAAGATATAATGATCACTTTAATTTTTTATCACGTATATTATATTTCTATTAATAGATGGAGTATTTTCTATATTATATAATCGCCTGAGATTACTCTTAATTAGATTAGTTGTAACAGCTGTTTCTGTACTGGGTTGATTATTTTAAAGTATTCAGTTAATTTCATCTGACAACTTTTGGAGCAGTATATTAATCAAGTAATTATTTTTTTAGATCTATGCTCGAAGTTTCCTTGCCTTGATCGAATCAGAAACGAAGACATCCGCAAGAGAACCAAGGTTACCGACGTAGCCCGAACAATTGCCAAACTTAAGTGTCAGTGGGCAGGGCACATTGCTCGCAGAATGGATAAGAGATGGGGCCGAAAAGTTCTGGAGTGGCGACCGCGAACCGGAAGGCCTGGCGTTGGAAGGCCTCCCACTAGATGGACCGATGACCTGATGAAGGTTGCAGGAATCCGCTAGATGCGAGACGCACGGGACCGGTAAATGTGGTGTCGACACTTCGAATCGAGACAATTTTTATAACGGAACAAGGAATTTAGTCGGCCACTGCAAAGACTTATAAGTACCAGCATAACAATAAGAAATGGAGTACAAAAATATAATTTTAATGGCACAGAACAAAACACAAACAGCCTAATGAAGCCAAGCCTTCCCTAAAAATCGACTAATTCAAAATCGATTTGACTGTTCAACGAATGCTCTCACTTGAAAGTCATTACGATTGAATGGAACACTCAGCCAAACGGTTTATATTGATTGTGTTCACGTTAAGACAAAGGATATAAAAAAGACAAATAAAAGGGGAATGAAGAGATAAAAAGTTTACGACCCGTTACCTCATTGTCGTCTTCGGTTTATAGGGATTTAAGAACTCCCATATTAGGTTGCGATGAGGGAACAGGGTTATGAAGAGCTGTTATAGGTTGTTTATATTTATATTCTGGTTACATAAAGTTTGATGTGCACTAATTTATGGTGTTAGGGGCGTGGAGCGAACTATTTTCATTTGAGAATTTAGTGCACTACACTATTTTAGTTCTTGATTTTATTTTTGTCGTCTGCTATGCTTTAAAAGTGTAGTTGCGTTTTCTTAAGCTCTTTATCTTGTTGTGTCTTTTTAATGTCATTGTGGTTGCTCTTAACCATTTGCGATGTTTTACAGTAAACAATTCTTTATCGCACCTACTGGGAATTGCATAGATGGTTAAAAGATGACCAACATTACGAGATTTATAGCACAGAATCACAGAAATGATCTTTGTGTAATACAAGGTGTTTGGTAAATCAGAATGTATTAATTTATTTTACATTCACCTGTTTTCTAGTCACAAATCCTCTCCATATCATTTCTGTGCTTTCACCACAGATTAACAATAACCGAACCATTTCAAATAATTTGTAATCAACCAGCTCCACGGTACTCAAAATCGAAAATTCGATATTCCAAAAGTCGATATCTATATTAATCATTATTAAATTTATATCGAATTATAATCTCCCAATCTACTCGGACTCGTAAACCGCCCCTAGTCGTCCTTTCGGACATTCCATCGATACTAAAAAAGCAGTAAAATATGTGATTGTAGATATGTATACACCAGTTTTTAGTGGTTTTATTTAAAACAAGCTATTTCTTAATTATTTACGAGCGTAGCGAGACACCGTGTGATCTAGTTTAGACACCGCCATGTTCTATTTCAAGTTTTATTCAAATAAGGACTACATGAACGGCGTGTGAAATGTTTTGAATGTGTTTCCGAACGCCGAAGCAAACATTTTTGTAGCTTTTAAAACAGAATTGGAACGTTTTTTTAATGTTTCAAACGTTTTATTTTTAGCGCACGATGTTATTATATTGTATTACTATTGTAATAAAAATAATTTACGATTCATATTATTAAATTTTATGCCCGCATACGTACGAGCATATTAAAAGAATCTATTAATAATTAATACCAATAAAATTATGGCCTAACAATAGAGATATTTATTACGCAGTAGAAATAAATATTGTTTGATTTATTGTTAAGAAATAAACTGGCTATCAGAAGGAATCTTCAGCACTTAAAAGAGTTTTAAAACAACCCAGCCGCTTCAAAATGTCGATACAAACTACCCTATAAATTAAAACAACCCTTAAGAAAAAATCAAATTCCAACAGACAGAATCAAACAGCCATAAATATATGGCGTCATATTAAAACATAAAATAGGGTAAACAATCGTAAATAAAAATTACAACGAAAACATACAATGGGATCGTTAATTCAAGTATAAGTTATGTCTATTTTGTGGTCCGTATAACACTTTTTTCTGTTGTCCTTGGATTTTTTGTTGTGGCAACAAGAGCGGCGCCTGTGGCGCGGCAAAACCCTTTAGTCCGAATTTAAAAATGGAACTACAAGTTTTATTTTCCAAAATGTATTTTTATAAAGTCTATTTCGGTGTTGCTATCTTCTAAGCAGGTTATTAATACTCTTCTAGTCATTATCTGAGAACGCTTTATTTCGTTAAGCGGTGCCTATTGTCCGTTTTAGTCGATTCGTTTTGTGTCCTGTAATGGAGTCATAAATTCATGGCTTACTTTCCCGGGTGTCGGTCGCAATTTGCCTTTTGAACAGTTTAAACGACATTAAAATCTCCAAAAACGTCGAGGCTTGAATTAATTGGTAACTCTACTTCAGATTACATATTCGATAGGATATCTACATTATCAAATGTTGCTAATTTCGTCAAAGGTTATTTAGAATATTCATTTAAGATCTAATCTGAGTAGCTTGATATTATCTATAAACCACAGACCATCTGAAAAATTACAAATGTGAACCATTAAACGTTAACATATATGTAGAATATTTTGCTTGAAATAATCTTAAAATATGATCTGTAGTTAAACATCTTGTATAATTAGAAGAATGTTTTAATAATGCATCGAGTGACTGTACAAGGCTGTACGGAGTATATTGCATTGCATTATGACAGGTAATAAATTAAAAAGTTACAAAACGGACACCGAGTGATGGGCTTATTATTACTCGTTTCCGGTTGTAAGATGGCTGGAGACGGTTGCAAAGCACAGCACTTATAATAGAATTATTTGGTAATTATATTAATATGGTGTAGGAATATTAATATCTGGTTAGACTGGATGCCATTGGCCAATCCCAGTTTCCATACATCTATGATCAAGCTAGGATTACAATGCAAACTAGTAAGTAAAACCGGAAATAGTATTATTATTAATGATGAGAGAACCGTCTTTTGGAGATTGTGTAATACTTTCACCATTTCATGTCTAGTGCCAAAAGCATGAAAGAACGTGACCTACTATCGTCCCCTGGGGTAACCCAAAACGCTATGCAAAAATTCTTCAAGTTTTTAATTTTGTAGTTCTAGTCCCACATTATTTCACATATTCCCATACCCTATTAACCCAAAACTCACCGATTCCTGTATTTAATGCAGGCAAATCAGCTACAAAAGAGATACTGACCTCATCAAACGCCTTAACCGTTTACGCAATACTATTTCAAACTGTCATTAATTATGGCAGTTGTAATATCTATCGTCATGTCATAATCTATTGAAAACGTTTGAAGTCGACCAAGAAGGAAATAGTTAGACAGGTTTGATATGCAGCTATAATCCTGACTGGCTAATGATTCTCACGGCCAGTATCTGTAATTGGATTAGATGGCAAGCTGAACTTAACCTAAGTTGACTGGTGAACTGAATTTAGTATGATTTTGCTTTATTAATATTATTAGTCATTTAGTGTTGAATCACAGTCGAGCTAGCAGTGGGGGCAGATTATAATCAAATTTTCCATATATTTGTCATTGGCGTACAGCGGCTTCTATTACACAAACACCTTCAAGTCTGGCTACGAGTATTTTGATGCAGCTTTTACCGACATATAGAGCATTTTACTGCGGAAGGTTTATTTGCACAATACAATAAGATTAAAATTGCATATAATACAGAAATCTTGATGTTTTGGCAAGTACCTTGCCGTGCGAAGGACGGGGGTGTGTCACTAGTTTGAAATAAAACATTGAACATCTATTGATTTGCCGATTTGTAGTGTGGTCAAATGTGAATTTCAAGTTTAACACCCAACAATAATTCCATACATATTCGCGTTTTCAATTGACAGCCTTAGAAAGTGCTTTGTCAGATCCTGTATCCGAATAAGCACTTTTATAGAGATGATGGTAGGAAAAATTGTACTCAACTCATAAATCTAAGATTAATCCCCACAGATACGGTACATTGCTTTTATTAATAAAATCCACCTGATTACAAGGCACTGGGTTCCCGAGACTAAGTTAGTGAGAAAGTTACCTTATTGAAAGCCTCTAGATATAAATGATGGATGCTCCTCGCTTCGCTCATATCGTTTGTTTTAATAGCTATCAAAGTATTCTATTGGTCTCCAATTAATTTTGGATTCGGTAGCGTGAAAGCTGGACATATATTTGATATATTATCGGGCTGCCTGTCTTCCGATTTTGGAAAACAGTTAGACGGCATGTAATGGGTCTGCTTCCGTCCGTTTGAAATGGAAGTAAGTAAATACGTAATTGAAATTCCGTAGATTGTGTGTCCTATGATGATTCTGGTAAAATTATTGTTGAAACTATTTCATATTTTTATTACTTATTAGTAAATGCGAAGCAAAGTCACAATAAGTTTTATCTCTGGATTTAGAATTGAAATAGTTTTACTTCGTGTCTAGATAACTAATGTGTCAGATTTGAACGAAGGATTTGTGTATCGCAACTAGATAAAAGCAAGCTGTAATTGTAATTAGTACATTTTTAAGACTAGAGAATATTCGGGTACACAACTTCGGGTATTTTTGTCAGGGAATCCAATCTGTTGGGGATTTCTCGTAAGTGCTATCCTCCAATGCTATGTTTCTAGAAATCCTAACAATGTCAGGTACTGTTTTAATAAATTATTCAAAAGAAGTTTATACCCTTTTCTTTTGCTTAAGGTGGATGCGCAAGGGTAGCCCGCGAAATTTAAATTTTCTTACGTTTATTGCAATTTGCAGGTCAGTGTCACGTTGTATGTTGATGAAAATATGAATCGCGCCAGTAACACGTATGGAGTTACAGAATTATAATCATTCAAATCATCAATATAGCTCTACAAGTTCATATAATCACATTCAATAGCTATTTCATGAAAAAGTCACTCTTTGAGATTATATGAACTTGGAGGGTTGTACTGATGATTTGAATGATTATAATTCTGTAACTCCATAAGTGTTACTGGTGCGATTCATATTTTCATCAACATACAACCTGACACTGACCTGCAAATTGCAATAAACGTAAGAAAATTTAAATTTCGCGGGCTACCCTTGCGCATCCACCTTAAGTGAAAGTAAATTACCATAGAAATAGTCGCAGAATTCTTGATCGTACTCGGCTATTTCAAGTATGTCTCTATATAGTCGTCGTAGTGTAGTCTTTGCGTAGACGATTGAACTGTCGGATAGTTTTTAGAATAAGGCGTTAGAATTGAAATAATATCCACCTACTTTGTTTTTAACCCGTCGAGGCTTATCTTGTAAAATTCATGAGAGATTTTAAAGTTTTGCTACATGTTAAGTCGCTTCGCGCATCATCAAAAAAGACATCTGTATTTTTAACAATGTTACTTTATTACGTGCAAGTTCTTCAATAACGAAAGACTTAACCCATTCTTGTTTACTTTCCAAATGTTTTACAGATCAAAACCTTACCATTTCTATGCTAATCCTTCATTCGACGGCGCGGCGTATTGGCTGAGCGAATGTCTGCTGCGCTGTGTGTCGCGAGTTCGATCCTCGCACGGAATAAATATTGGTATGGCCTACAAGTAGTTGTTCCGGTTCTGGCTGTTTGGTGTGAGTTTAAATGTTTGTAAAGGCACACACGATACAGGAGAAATTCCTAGTGTGGGGCAACGTTTTCACAGAAAGAAAAAAATAAAGATTTATAAGTTTGTTTGCTAAACCACCCTCTCAAACATAAACCTCCACAATTCCGACAAACCGGAAAAGCATCCCATATTCTCATTAACCAAAACATCAGGGACACACTTAATGACGGAAGCTCCTAATTACCAGCACCTAATAACACTCAACATTTAATTAAACACATTTAAGAGGTTTCTTATCCAATTTTAACATTATCTTTGTCTGTCTTCGGTCGTAAAAGCGGGCACTTTAAATTCGTGCGCCTTGAGAATGTCTTGCGTTCCGTACATAGTCGAGGGTTCAAAGAGGCAACGCTTTTAGAGGTTAAGGGTAATAAAATAACCGAGTTGTAAATTAAAAATTGCTGAAGTTAAAGTTAATTTCGAGAGGAACTTGGTAAAGAATTTCGTTTTAGCTTAATTGTTTGCAGTTAGTGAATTGAGCGTAGATTCTTCGTCGTATCGATCATCAAGCTTGCTAGCTACGTCTTGACTAGATTTAACCTTTGACCGCCAGAGCATAAACGCACGCGCGTGCCCTCCACGTCAAGACGCAATTTCACCTACCATTTAGTCACATATTTGTGTCGTTTGGCGTACAGGGCACGCGCTTGCTTGTCACGTATATGTGACTATGGCGGTCAACAGGTTAATACATTTTAAATACTCTCACGACGAGCAAACATTATGTCCTTGATGGATAAGCCTTTCAATTTCACTTTAAACTTTTATTCAAGCAAAATCATATTAGTTCTAGCTCCGTAAACAAACAATCCATCACAAGCTCCTACTAAACCCAGCAATATTTTTCCTCGTATATTCCCTGCATCCCTAAGTGCAACAAACAATCTTCCCATCCCTACTCCATCATAGACAAACAGAGCTATCGCACCAAAACAATTTGCCCCGTATCTAACGCGCATCCCTATGACAAATCGATGCTCGCCGCTCGCGTTAATGAATCGAGAACTCGCTGATTAATGGTGTCACTACATCCTTATCGCGCCCTGTGTTAGTGTTGTGCGTCCTTAATGGGATCACCCGGGCGTTAGTCGAGTAGAAAAATGAGCTATCGATTAGCTATTCGTATCCTTTATTGTTCGATTTAAATTGGGTGCTAGGTTACGGATGGTGTCACTGGTGGGGAATGAGCGGATTTAAATACAGAGTGGGAGTTACTGACCAAGACCTTTAAATCATTCGTTTTTAAAAGAATCACGTTGAGTTTTACTTTCAGTAAGTGTATTTTTAAATTATGCAGCCATTTAGAAGGGGGAAGTGAGGAATTAAACACAAAAATAAATTAAAATTAAAGTTTTTTAAATTTGGATTACGTGACGTTTGATTACTACGTCAGCCAGAAACATAAAAAAAAACAAATAGTTTCTTCAATATTTCCCTTTCAAAACTCCGCTACGCTTATGTCAAGGCTGGTACCTATACTAAAAATTATGTCCTCGCTTTCACGATTTACGGGTGCCGTATTCGATTTTTGAATCGCGTTCCATTTTTCAAAGCGACTCCTTTTGAGTGATAGATAACGTTGGAGATGCTTGACGGGACCTTTGAGTGTTCCAGAACCATCCAGATCTAACTGTAATAAATTCTTAGGATGATAAATGCTTTTTACATTAAAAATGTAGACTAGGTCTAGGAACTGTTTGGTTGGCACTATGAAGAGGAATTCCTGAGAGCTGGAGCTAAGCTAAAGCTTTAAGCTTGATCTCTGTTTGACATTACAATTGAGGAGGTGAAGAACAAAACCTCACATTTCCACTTTTTCTAATTTTAGAGAAAACAGTAAAATGTAAATAACTAACTGACTACAACATCTGCATTTTGTTTTAATTGTGTCATTTAAACTAGTGTTTCAGTCAATCTGATGTACCAAATTACTGACAGAAATGATAAAAAATCTTAGCTAATATTTTGAAATGAAATGTGGAAATGTGAGGTTTTGATTAAACATTTTTGGTAAAGTGTGATTTTGATAAAGGCTTCTGGTTAAGAGAGGTCAAATAACTGAAAAATGTTGCCAAGCAAATGACAAGTAAAACTACCATAAACTATTAAATAGTTTATGGTAGTTTTACTTGATTATTACTAAATTTTAGCAAAAAGACCAGGCATTAGAAGTTTAACATCTTTAGACTAAACTCAATGTTTTTATGTGGTTTCGACGAAGTCTTAATGATACCATTAAATTTTACTCCAAATAAAGTGAGCTTTTGAAAATAATCAAGGGAGACTGATTTTTTCGAGTATAAAGTGTGGTTTTGTTCGAAACTCCGAATTTAAAGCGAAAATTTATAAGAACGGTGTTTTTTTTTTATAAGGTTTTACTTATTTGCTTTAATCAATTTAACATTTTTTTTGCAAATAGACATTTTTTTTTTATAAATGGAAAAGTGAGGTTTTGTTCTTCACCTCCTGAATTATAACATTAAATATGTAGATGTCAGTAACAAAAGATGTAAGCAATGGGGAGTTGCGAGTGTGAGTACTCTTTCTTAAGGCAAAATTTTGATCATTTTTATTGGACGGTTCAGCATATGCATGCCACGTTTTTTCAAAGGTTTCAACAACATTCATTGTGTTAATTGCGTTATCGAGCAAAAGTTTTACAAATAATTCATGCGCTTTTTGAAAGTGTTACGCACTTAGGGTAGCTACTGATTTCTATAAAATGATTCCACATTTCGTTCCAACCACTTGAAAGTTCAGAAACCCTACGTCATCACTCAATCAATAGTTCAATAAATAAAAACATCAATACTTCACTAACTCAACAGCAAGCTGCCGAAAGCTGTCGAAAAACAAATCATTTGTCTTACGTTAGTCCATATTGAGTTGTCTTCGCTCCCCACGAATAGGGGCGCGAGTGAAAAATGTGCAAATTGTGACTGATGACGTTTAACGATACATGTGTCAATCTTACTGAGTGAACTGTTTGCCTTTCGATGACATGTGTCATTTGTATTGTGTGAAAGTGAATGAAACAATTTCATCATGTGACTGTCTGTACCTACTTACTTACGTAATGTTTGGGGCGGTAATTGTTAAAATTGGGTAAAACTGAATTAAGAAAATAAATAATTTTCGCGAATTATAACTGAGTAAGTATTTAACTCTTCTATAGTTTCTAACATTTATTGTAAACCTACTTGGCACTTATGTAACGGCACCCAAAGACCATTATATAAATAAGAATGACAGTTATAACTTATTACTATTACCTATTCATAACTCAACTAATCTTGTTAAACACAGGTGCTTATTAATATATGCAAACTCATAGATCACCGACTTACATCCATCTCCTTGACACATTGGGGTTGCCACTAAAGTAAAAACTTAAATATTAAGACATAAATCCAATTTGGAAGCAACACTTAAGTAAAACACGGGTACGAGTGGTCGTTTACAAAATTTATGATCGTTTCTCAGCAACCAACAACTTTTGGGATTTTATGAAGATCTGCTAACGGAATTATCATATTGTTCTGTTAAAATGTATGGAAACAAGACAAGATGAAGTCTTCAAAGTGAAAAATAAATTTTTGAGTTAATCTTGGTCATTATTTTGGCGATTTACAGATTTAAACAGTAGGCAGATATTTCCTGGTAAAAAGAACTAAGTGTTACAAAACAAGAAAATAAATAAGATTTTGTTTTGAACTTATAAATATTTTTCTATTATTTCTTGTCGTCTTAACATAGTCTTAGGCAAACAAATAAAATCTTTGTTTACGACACATGATTTACACGATTTAGAGGAGATTTGAAAAAGCCATTAAATTTAATATCAGCTCCATTTTGGGCACCGAACAGAAGTCCCATTCATACACCAAAGTGATGTAGAAAATAATGTCGTTTATGGCCTCATACAAACTTAAAATGACGTACAAACCGATAGTGTCATCACAACAATACAAAACACCTACAGCAAATCCGAAATGCCACCCACGGACAAAAAGGGACTCCCGACTAAATAGATCAAACGTCGAAACGTTTCAATTAACAATAGCCCTTAGTATTGATACAAAAACTGTTGCAACATCATACAAAAACCAATCCCAAACAATTTTGAATTCTATCCCATTAAAAATAAAGCTGTCAATTTTTTTATGGTCTCTCAAAATAATTTTGTAAGCCATCGGTGTAGGTGTCATTCATTATCCGTAATATTATGAAGCAAAAGTTTTGTGTAAAGTCAATAAATATGTTCATGAAAGAGTATTTTATCGATCTATCGATTAACATTTGATTGATCGTTATCCTGGTGCAGGTGAAAGTATCTATGGCAATGTATCTATGTTGTTTAACCGCCTTTATAAGTGTAGACCGGAATCTTGAGTCGATATAAATATGTCGATATGTACTTTATTGTTGAGCGTCGATTGACCTACATGTTGAATCGAAGAATTAAGATTAAAAACAAAGCTACAAATAACGTTATCAAATTAAAATGATAAGAGAAGGGAGTAAGTGAGTGCTTAGCCACATAAGACTTTCACATAGAGTAGCATTTTTATTATCCTGTATACTTAAAAATAGCTACGAAAAGACTAGACTAAGTTTAATGAAACTTTAAGTAGAAGAGAGAGACACGGGTCTCCCCGTGAGAGTGGGCGGCACAACCGCACAACACGAGCCTAGTGCGAGTTGTTAAGTCATAAGTAATTTATTCGGAACAATATACGTTGTGTAGAATTTAGAAAATATATATTACCATTCAATCTAAAAAAAAAACATGTCAAAGATAATAAAAATATCAATTTCAAAACGATAATACTCCACTTTCAATTTAAAACAATGAATAATACAGTAAAACAAATAGTCAAATAAAAAGGAAAAAGGAAAATCAAATTAGTTAACAATATCAAGATCAATGATTTACGACATCTTATTTTCTAAGAATAATGCAATAAAATAAAAACAAATAATAATAAACACAAACCATAAAAATATAAAACAAAATAAAAAAAAAACATAAAACAACACAACAAAATATAAAAACATAAAACAAATAAAAATAAAAACAAATTGTTGTTTTACAACGGTCCATAACAACACTGGGAAACACTCGTATACTAGTGTGAGTTGATCAAAACTCAAAGGTAAAAACTGTCTCAATCAGCCAGTAACCATAAATGTCCTTGATCTACCAATAAATGTCTATCATCACCTGCCAAACCTTTCCCAAAAAATGTTGGGGTCGGCTTCCAGTCTAACCGGATGCAGCTTAGTATATACATGTGTAGTAGCATGCATGCATGGTGTGCATGTGTGTGTACATGTGTGTGTGTGTGTGTGTAGTGTGTGTGTGTGTGTAGTATTTTACATGGAGCGACTGTTTATTTGACCTGCACAACCCAGATAATACTGGGTAATACGATACAACTTGGTAAGACTGGATGTCAGACTTTTGGCCTCTGACTACTCGTAACGACTGTCAAAGATCTACAAATAAAGAAAAATAATGTCCTTGAAAACATTGGCTTGTATGAAAACCAAACCATAGGTACGATAGTTTTCTTTTTAATTTCATGGTTTTCTGATGCAATAAGGCCCTTTTTGCATATTCCGTACCCACTCATAACACTGAAACTTAATTCTCAATAGTATTGCTGCTGAATATTCATTGGGTACATGCAATAACACAAGGAGTCACGTACACAGCTTAGTTATAAGGTGACATCAGAAGTGACTAGATTATTTTTCATATTTATGTACTTATGGGTAATAATATAATGTTTTATTAACATAATAACACAAAGGTGATAAGTTCAACATATCATCATCATAAAATATGATCACTCCATATCATGCCAACTTCCTGTCTACCGCTAGAAAATCACTTTCTATGTAGGTATTAGTCAGGCAAAGTTTTAGCTCAAGTTCGAAAACTAACTTTACAGAAATAAATTAACCGAAACGCCATGTTATTTTATTTAAATTTATTCCAAGTTCATTTTGTATTCCTTTAACCTTAAAACCAGTAGTGAAAACTGCAGTAATCGATACTGTTAAAAAGTTTGTTTCTAAATAAATAATTAGATAAATAAAATGCACTTTCTCATGTTTCTTTCGGGGCCGACTCTAATTACAGATAAGTAAACAAATTAATGAACTTTCTTTCTTTATGTTTGTTAAAGGCGTTTTCTATCGCCTAGAAAAAGGTGACACGGTTTTCAGAATTTGTTGGGTATAGATAAGACCTCTTTGGGTCAAATAGCTCCTTTTAATTGTCTTGGATTCGACAGCGATGGTAGCACCCGTAGCACAACTAACACTATGTGTTTAGTAGATTGGAGACAATAATTGTGAAAATCTAGGAAAGGTCAAGTTTAGCTGTAAGCATGTTCTAGTTTAACCTAATTATTAGATAGCTTTTAATATTTTTTGTTATCTACCAACAAGAGGAGCTCGTGGTATAATAACGGCCGCTCGGATCAATCAAGTCAGTGTCCCGAAAGTCTGGCAGCCAGTCTTACTAAGGGGTATCGTATTACCCAGTACTAACTGGGTTGCGAGGTCAGATAGGCAGTCGCTCCATGTAAAATACTGGTATTCAGCTACATCTGGTTAGACTGGAAGCAGACCCCAACATAGTTGGGGAAACTCTCAGATGATGATGATCTACCAATAGGTAAATTAAGTTTTATTAATTAAAATAGAACATCTTCACAATTGTGGCTCATCTTAGAAACTTAAAACTACCAAATTCTTCATTTATCAGTCAATAATACATTATGACTTTAGAGTTCAATACAAGTAATGAATCAGTCCAATTCATCTCAATCCAATAAAAACAATTAAACCCACAATACATCGCATCTTAAATCAATTATGTACTCGAATAACCCAAATAAGATACCTTTATTCTTAATCAATCTTCCATTTCCCCCAATAATTACCCCAGATTTACAATTATAATGAATCTTATTGCCCTAATCCAAGTAGCTTGATTAGTTACAAATCTCGCTTGATAATCGGAACCAATTTGTCCAATTTCCTGTGCCATTAAGGTAATTAGTGCTACTTTAACGGTAGATGGCGCTGATCTAATTATTAAGCAGCTATGCCACGGTGTTGCCAGATGTGTTGTTTTTTTTTAAGGTTGCTAATTAAAGAAGGATGTTATGTATGGAATTATCATTCGAATCAGCTTGGACCTTGTATCTTTACTGTCTCCGTTTTTCAGGAAGTGCCTAATGTTTTATTCAGAGGTTAGAACAGAATACAGTGGTAACTATTTAACGTTAACAGCGCTTTTAAGTTGTAGCCACGGTGTTGTTGTTATTGCAAGTTTTGATTCTGATATGCGGCTGACTGTCAAATTTCTTAAATATATTTTCAACTTTATCGTTATAGCAGTAGGTTCAAGGTTGATTGGGAAAATTTGATAGTTTCGGGTAGTTTCATATCCGGCGTCTTTACATCCATTATACATTTCATTTTAGCATAAAATGGTAACTGCTCATTACTAACATAGAAAAACTAATTTTCATTTCCTAAAATATTTTAAAACCTAATCATTAAACAAAAACTCTTTATGTCCTAAATCCCCTTGTAAGCCCCGCAATTTGCTAGCAGCTGGCAACACTAACCGACGCGGGTTGCGCAAGCGACGACAAGCGGCGACCATGCCGCGTTGAAAGAAACATTGTTTGTTTTCATGATCTATCAACAAAATACTGGATATTTTGATTCGGCGTCTGGCTGGACTAGATAACCGGCAAAGGGCGACTCGAACTGGCATATGAAGGGTTCCGTATCACCGTACAATATTTGTCAATATTTTTTATAGATTCGTAACCCTTTAGTTTTTAACTTTATTTTATTTGTAGTAATAGCGACCATAGTGATACACACTCTGCGAACATTTCAATTGTCTACCTATTACGATTCAAAAGATATAGGCCTGTGGCAGACGGACAGACAGCGGAACTTTCGTCATATTGGTGGATCGGCACCCTTTGGGTACAGAACCCTAAATAAGGTTCAATTTGTTCGAAACAACATGTAATGTTAATGTTCTATAAATTTTTACGCAGTTTAGGTTGTCGTCGCTAAGATTATTCAAATAAGCTCCGAAATTATGGTACAAGGAGCGGTAACGAATATTTCAAAGGGGCGCTGAAATGTTTTTACATTTTGCCCGTTTTTATGCCAACTTTTCCTGAAGACAGGCCTCTAAATAAAATAGCCTTACTAGATCAGACTCACGAAGCTGAGCTGTCTGGCACTGGGGTGTAAAAAAAGTTTTTGCAAAAAAATTGCCGATAACCAAATCCTTGTTTTTAATATCGCTCATCGTTAAATTGCTCCAATCATAATAGCATGTGATATTCTGTGTACATATTACCTGGGAACCAATATAGCACCTACATTGGTCATCGAGATAATCTTTGTTCTTTTCGTAATGTGTGACTTAAGTACAGGATATAAATGGTAACATATACTCACATGAGCGTATTGGAACCCGCAAGCATCCATACAGAGGTAGAGGCAGGTGGACACCCCCTGGATCGTCAGGAGGCCGACCTTGAACGTCGCACGCTGAAGTATCGCTGTGGACAAAGAAATAGACAAGTTAGTTAGGTATTGGTGCAAAAAAAAACAGAGGGTGACTTGAGTTTCAAGAAAAAAAAAACGGATTTTGCGATCGACTCGCAACAACAGTGAAGGGCTTAAAATGATAAAGGTTTTAGGAACAAACATTAGCAGACATGTAACAATTGATGTATGCTACCTCTTAGGCAGAGTAAGAGGCGTAGATGAGCCTCTCTAAGCGATTCAAAGAATGTTCAGAGATGGATAGGCAATCATAAATACGCGCCTCAACTTAGCGCTACAAGCAATTTAAAGCTATTTAAAAACAGTTAACTTGAGTAAACGCGCAATATCTTCTCAACAATCAGCACTTACGCTAATATAACTTCAAATGCATTTATTCACAGTCGTTTAAAGATATCTGATTGTCAAAGAAGCGACCGAATCCCGTTTTATTTCACAATAAGAAATTCCACCGGCCATCCAACAAGATCTAAAGTTCAAAACGTTTCCTTATAATAAATATTAAAAGCACATTTAGTACGAGGAAGTGAACACCACGACATTTCTACTTGAAAGAGCTCATTATGAAAAACCATAACTGTCATTTCACACAATCGACTAAAAACAAATCGGAACATCTTTCACGTCTCTAAATGCAAGATAATCTTAAGTTTAAATAAAGTGCGTTCCACACTCATTGCGTCGACTAAAATGGCGATCTTAATAGTTTGCTATTTGCATGACAACACTATTCACGCGACTAATGTTGCCAGTAACAAATTCAACGCGTTTCAAACGCTCTCCGTAAATATGGTAGGTTTAAATGGGGAAAATGAAAAATATGTTAAGGTCAAGACCTGTTGGGAATGTTTTACATAACAATATGTAATTTATGTTATGTGCAAATGGCATTATGAGTTTATATGGGATGTTGTATAATACAATTGTGCTATATGGGACTGTCTTCGATGTCTATTGAGTAACGAGCCGTGTCCTGCGGCCTTGCTCTCACAACACCCAAATCAAAATTTCTTTCTTCTTACAAATTTAGCCCACAATGGTTAGCCGGTAAACATTACACTGCTTAAATAATGGTCAGTTAGCGGCAATACGGAACAGCCTCTTTTAACCAAATTACTTTTCTTATATTTGAAGAAAAAGATAGTGCTGAACCGAACGCTTGGAAAGAAGAAGCCGGAAAGTCCTACCAGTCTTGCCAAGGGATATCGCGTTACTGTGTTGTGGAGGTCAGATCGGCAGTCGCTCCATGTAAAATATTGTTACTCCGCTGCATCCGTTTAGACCGAACCCAACATTGCTGGGAAACATTGGCAGATGGTGTTAAGCTATCCAATTTATCTTACAAAAATTCTGAAGCATAAATAATAATAAATAATAAATCCATTTAATTCAGGTTCCCCCATGTTACAATCACAAGTTACGAAATAAATACAAAAAAAACACGAAACAAATACAATTTACAATATAAAAATAAATACAATGTCATCAAATCAGAAATAAATCTCAAAAAAATGAAATCAACGTTAATGTCAAATAAAAATAATCAATCTTAAATAACTCAAATCATTTTACAATTTTGATCGTGTCTTAAACTGACTGTAACACCTGCTGCAGTTCCGTTTCGAGACAAATATTAGCTTTCAAATCTAACTGCGAGTAATATTTGTCAATCATCTTGGGAGTTTGTTTGTATTTCAATGTTAATCCCCGAAACTACTGGACCGGTTTCGGTGTAGCTTTGACGTTGGTTTAAACGCTACGTAAACTGTTGTAACAGTGATGTGTGAAGATGAAAGTTAAGTTGATTGTTAATTAGTATAAATATTTATATCTTTATCAGGTACGGACGGCAGCGTCTTTCTGTTTACATAGGTCAAATAAAACATACTGCGATCAAGTCCTGTCAATATTTTCTTTACTGGTTGAGTTGTCTGATCGTAAGTAGACGCTACAGCGTCAATCTTCTACCCTCATTCGAATTTATTTGGAGTTGACATGCCATCCATTTCGATAATTATCATTTAGTCGATATCTCTGTAGCCAGATCATTCCTTGCTAAATCATTTGACAATTCATAATATCTAATACCTACAATGCTGATATTCAGCGGCATTCGTTTAGACTGGAAGCGACCCTAACATAGTTCAGAAAAGGCTAGGGAGATGATGATAGCTGAATACCTACATCACAGAGGAAATCCATGAATTCACAATGTTCACGACGAGATATCTAATTATCCCGTTTTCAGTGTCAAAAATGCATTTTTTTTTTAAACTAAAAGTCTAATTCCTGGAACTCAAACCCAGGACCCAACATTCAGCGTTTTGCAACCGATAATACCAATGAGGCATTATAATGTTTATAGGAACTGTCTTCCCCTTTACCCATACACTGCGCTCTAAAGTTTGAATGCAACAGTTTTATAGCGTAACACCCAAGATGGCGGGGCGACAATGCGTTATTAGTACACCAGTATGTGAAGACGTTACTCTAGACGAGCTAGCCGGCTACCGAGCCATTGTAACTTGGTTTACTGTATTAGAAAACATAAAGGGAAGTATATTTGTTGTAAAATCTGAGGTAGATTAGATGGGTTTTGCATTTGATGCGAATCTTGAAATATAAATCAATGTTTGTTTGTAAGCAGTAATCTCTAGAAGTACTGCTTCGGTTAAAAATTTACAATATTGAAGTGCATCATAGGATGTTTTATAGTATAGTTAACTTCCAAGCAGACGGAAGTTGCTGTCAAAAGTTAGTCTTCATGTAACCATGAATCCTCGCCCTATTGAAGCTCTGTGCGTATATGAAATTATTTCCTTTATTTATAGTTTTACAAATCAATTACATTTTTAAATAATCCTTAGAAAAATAAAACATTAAAAAAAAAAAACAAATTGTAGCCCACCGGTATCGGGAACAGGGTCCAAGTTACCGGTGGTCAGAGCTCCAGAGAGAGGAACCTCCTAACAATACCGCTTTCTGAATCAAGCCCTTGATCCAGCCGCCTAATGAGAGCCTCCTCAGGTATGAATACCTGAGGAGGCTCAACGAGGCTCTTGGCAATTAAGCCATGGGCTGATACGACTATCGGCACAATGATCGCTGAGTCCACATCCCACATGTCGACAACCTCGCGAGCCAAGTCAAGATACTTTATTTGCTTATCTTTTTCGGCTTTCACGAGGTTCCCATCATGCGGGACCGCTATATCAACTATCATTGCGCGCCGCTCTGATCGATCCACCACCATTATATCAGGCTTATTGGCTATAATAGTCATGTCAGTGATGATGCATTGATCCCAGTAAAATGTGATATTGCCATTTTCGATAACTGGGTCGGGCGAATACCTGTAGTACGGCACTTCCGATTTCACAAGGTTGTATTTTAGAGCAAGTTGCTGATGGATAATCCTGGCCACAAGGTTGTGTCTATGTAAGTACTCTCCATTAGCCAGACGAGAACAACCAGAGATAATGTGACGGATTGATTCACCTGGACGGTGGCATGCCCGATATACTCGTATGTCAACTGTACCGTCCTTCACAATAAATCTCCGGTAGTTATTCGTTATTATTATAGCTAGCTCATATTGTTCCACTGCCGGGGAAAGATCACCTTCCATTCCTTCTAACGGTCATGATTCTGTGCTACTTCTTATACGGAATAAGAGATTATTTTCAATCCCCGAGCAATTTATTTGTAAAGGGAACTATTAAGTACCTATTTACCCAAACTCGCTAATTGTCCGTACATAGTTAAACTACAGAACTAAACGCTACTAATAGACGGTTGCTATTAGCGCCCAACATCTGTGGAGAACAATCGACTTCGAGTCAAACAAATCTTCCATAACTCAGTCCTCCACATTCGGTCTAGACATCTGAAAATAGAACAAAGCCACAAACAGGAACTGTAGTAATTAACGCAAAGGAAAATAAACAAGACTTCATTTTGTAATAAAGATGCACCGACTATCTTTACTTGGCAATCTCGGCAGGGAATCTAGGCAAAATATACAGAAGTTTCACTCATACATGTGATGAGTATGAAGCTTTTAGTGTTCTGGCGCCTGGCGCTGGACGAAACGAAAATAGTGAGCTTTACAAGGAAGCTGACTGTGTCTGAAATCGTCTGTTGTGGGAAGGGTGGAGATGATATTATTACAATGAAAAGATAACTTTTGCTGTGTGAATCATTTGATCATACAAAAAACGGAGAAGTAAGCTGAAGTGGAATGCGTCAGGTTTTAGTTATAGAACTAATAGCTGTGTAATTGAATGGAGACCACGAGCGAGCTAACATAGTATAGCCAGCGAAGGATAAAAAGCATTCAGTCAAATAACTGAGATTGGCGAGGATATAGATCAGTAACTTGAAATTGGTGAAACCAACAGTATTATTGGTTAGTCTGATGATGATTTGTGTCACTACAAATAAGGCTTGCGGTATTCCAAACCATTTTTAAATTCTTATATTGGTCACAGACGCAGTTAATATTACGAATTGCAACGTTATTATATTATTATGATTCTGCTAAAACGACCATTTTACGCCCCCAGTTTGAAATGTACCAATGGAAAAAACCTTTTTCTTGTTGAAGCATTTATAAAGTGCGACCTAGAATTTGATAATTGTGTAGAGTAGAACTTTTAAAATATTTACCTAGTAAGAGATCAAGAGATAGCTACAGGGGATGTTTAATTTAATTGTTATTAACATGCTGATGTAAGTGACCGAAGTCGTAAATGCTATCGGGATCGAAATCTAGTCGATAAAGTATGTTTGAGAGTATGTGAATTGTATTAGGCTTGTGATTATATCTTTGTTAGAGGTATGTAAGACGATTTCTTACGATCAGCATCTGTTTAATGATGATATCGTTCCGGTCTTAACTATTTGCATTTGATTCTGAATCAAATAGTCGGTGTTCATATCAAGTAGTTTAGTGGTCTGTATTTAGACTGTGAAGCAGCTGCACTTATTTCTTGCAGTTTTCTTTGGGTCTGCTAAAAAATCTTGTCAGCTTTGACCACCGTTGGTCTGTCAATTCAAGAAAATATCTAGGTTTTAGGTTTCGTACCCGAAGGGTAACCAACAGGACCCTAATAGTAAGCCTCCGCTGTCCGTCCGTCCGTCTGTCAGCAGGCTGTATCTCATGATCAGTAATAGGTAGACAGTTGAAATTTTCACGGAATGTGTATTTCTGTTGCCGCTATAACAAATAATAGACATAAATTAAAACTTAAAGGGGGCTCCCCTACTGCGATGGTATGGAACCCTTCATGGGTGAGTCCGACTCGTACTCGGCCTGTTTTTTTCATAGAATCTTAAACAGTAGGTACCTGCCTATTACTGTCTCACTGTAGGGCAAAATACCTCTTCATGCAACTGAACTCATAAAAAACCAAAACTAGTTTCGTTTCCACCATCCTGTACAATCGTAAGTATGTCTTCAAATCATTTATAAATAGCTAATTGGAGGCGATGTGTATCTGTTATATTTAGCATACAATTACTGGGCGTTAACACTGCTTTTAATTAGCAGTTACCGGTGTCAAGATGCTTGCGCTTGTATTATTGGTGTTAAATTAGAACTCAATGTTAATATTGACAATAGAAACGGTGTTGTCCATTTGTGTTTCAAACATGCAACCATTAAGTATGTTCAAGGTTTTATAAATCATTGCCAGGGAAAGTCCTACCGGGACAAAAAAGAGACGTCTTATCCCCAACAGTAGACAGTAGATTTCTGATCAGAGATTTCATCTCAAATACCGCCAGTGTTCTGGATTTATTTATGCTACATTTTGGTTTGTTATTTGGTATTGTGACGGCGCGGTTGGTGCAGTGGCTGAGCGATTGGCTGCTGCGCTGCGTGTTGCTGGTTGGATTATTGTTCCGGGTCTGGCTGTTCGGCGTGTATGTGAGTCTAAATATTTGTAAAGGCACCGCGATATATTGTTTTTTAATGAGTTTAGGTAGCTTTTGCGGAGGAATGAGGAAAATGTTGAGGATGAATGTAGATGGCTATAAGAGAAGAGGAAGACCAAAGAAACGTTGGATGGCTAGAAAAGAGGTGACTGCTGAGATGACGAGTAATAGAGAAGTATGGAAGGAGAAGACATGTTGCGCCGACCCCAAATAAATTGGGATAAGGGCAGGAGAATGATGATGATGCATCAGGTAGTAGAGTGTAATTATACAAAAACCAAGAGTTATAGTCATTAAAAGCTTTTATTTAGTTTCACCAGTCCCGTTGTATGTCTGTAATCAAATACTTCAAGTTAAATTTGACACACTTCCCAATTTCCGATTGAGCTGAAATTTTGTACGCATATGTACATCGTATGACAATGCAATATTATGATCACATGGAGCTGATCTGATGATAGAGCTGGGAGGATGCCATTAGAACTCTGTAATGAAATAACGCAACCCCATCAAGTTTGGACTCGTTTGATTCGTCTTGACGAGTACTTTGTCTTTAGATGTTATCCGGGGTCTGATGATGGAGCTGGAAGGTGTTACAAATAGTAAAAGCTTGTTTTTAAAAATATTGTTTCTTATTTTTTTTTTTTTACCTTTAGTTACGGATTTATGGCCTGCAGTAATCTGTCATCGCAATAAATGAAGGACATTCGTGTCAGGTTTCTCAACATATCTGGTATTTGTTGAATATTCATACAGTAAACTAACACTAACGAATTGTCTTAGTTATAGGCACTTTATAGGTAATAATGTCTACTTACGACTCTTGATTAACGTGGTGTTATGTTAATACTCATGGCTGGTTTATTTTGAAATTAAGGCATAGCATAAGCATAATTAGCTTATAATGTTCCCACGGCTGGGACACTCGGCCTCCTCTCTATGAGAGGGAGTGTGCTATAACCCACCACGCGGGCCCAGTGCGGGTTGGTAGATGTCACATGTCTTCGAATTTCTGGTTCTAGGACACGCCAGTTTCCTCACGATGTTTTCCTTCACCCTCTTGAGAGCAGTGGTGATGAAATAAATTACACAAAGTAATGCGCCTGCCTGGGTTCGAACCCACGACTTACTGCTAGTAAGTCGGGGCCGCCACCACAAGGACACCCAATTAAGACATATGTTGGATAAAAACTCAACCCTTAATAGTTGAGTTTTTGATCGACAACTTATGCCTTGCCTTGCCTCACAAACAAAATAGGATAACTTAGGCTCGGAAATTCTCAGAATGGCGTAAAAGGAAGGGTCTATGGGCCAATGATGATGATGAAACTTCATGAAACCCTTTTACAATAAAATTATAAATTTATGCAAAAGCGTTATGCAAATAAAGCTTTCGAAAATAAACAATGGTTATAGCATCAATATTCATAGCTAAGACCACACACAAAACATCACAAGTGGCATCAAATGAAATGACCTCACAAACGCCATTTTAGACACTCGAGTGGATATTTAAAGACTAAAACATATTAATATTCATAGCTGCTTTATTCTCAACTTTGATCTGTGAGTTGTGCAAGCGCAGAATCCAGAAGCTTATAATGACAAAAGTGTAAAATCCGGCACAGAGGAATTGAGATGAAGGTCTTCCGAAACAGTAGAGGATCGTCAAAAAGAATGGAGGTCTATAGCGGGAATGAACAGAAACAATGATAGTAACACGACATGACGCCTGTAATGCCCTGTATTTAGGCAGAGGTGTACATATAAGTAGGTACACCCACATTTCGCCAGTTAAGTTTAAGTCCCCGTGTGTAATAGAGGGCGAGCTATTGCCATCAACCGGGCACAAATCCAGGCTCCGTGGCTGCCGGAGAAATTCCGGATGGAAAAAGTCAATAACAGTTTGCTCGACCCGAGAATCGAACCGAAGACCTCATGCCCACTAGTCGCGATTGCGACCACTAGACCAACGGGGCGGTAGCAATGATAGTAGTATAGGCAATTGTCAACATTGAATTTTAAAATGAGCAAATAATGGTAGGAAACGCAACTGACGCAACACACAACCGTGGAGCAGTGGGTGATCGGTAAAATGATGATGACGGTAACATTGAAGTCAAGTCTGAACTTTTGGACTTCAAGTGAGGAAGGGCAGAACGGAAGCTTAATAAGTTCAAGCCATGTCAAGTGCTGAATGGCCTCAAGGAACTGTATTGACGTAATATTATTAAAGAGCTTCCACACTTCTGGTGTTGTGAATTTGTTAACTGCTTTGTTACAGGTTCCAAGACTAAAATGATAACTGTCTTCTTCTTTTCGTATCGATGGTACCTTACCTCCATATTATACAGTTTAGGCCTAGTAGGTGGCGATGTTTATTGCAGCGTCAAAGGCGTTATTCAGGTCGTCGAGACACCTGGGACACTCCAGCAGGTGGGGCATAGTTTGATTCAGACGGTCACAGTGTTTTCTGGTTTATCGCTACCCGATTTGACTCTTAGTTTTACTAACATAGATTAGAAGTCATGTCCTCATCCATTTTAAATTGAATAGTGTCCATTTTAAAGTCTACAACACCCTTAAACTTTGTCAATCGCAGGACAAGTTACACAACGCGCCCGGTGTGAGATGTTTTTACGTTTGGTGTCATGACTCCGGTTTATATGAGATGAGAGTGTATCGTTAACGTATCGGCGCCCGCGGCCTGCTTCAGATGCGCGGGCGTCCCTGACTGTACAAGAGAGAGGTAGAAGGTGAACTGGGTACCGCTTTTGAGAGGAACAGATGTTCACTAATGGAGTAATCTTTGTTTTATTGGTGATGACTTTCTCACTAAAATAAACATGTTTTCATATATGACTGAATTTTAAAACTGCTGTATGTACTTACAGAAAAACGATCTTTGGTCAAGATGATAAAGTTTCCATGGAATAATTTAGGGGTCCTTCTACAGAGTGTAACAGCACCCTTCACAAAGCCGTCAAACTAGCATTATGTACATCAAAATAAGTAACATTACGCAAAAATTATTTCTGGGAAACGACTTTTTTTTTTGGGGTGATATATAATGTTTTGTGGTAAAACTCAATGTAAACGCACTTAAAACATTGTGCTGAAGGATGAAATGAATAGTACGGGGGTCATAGAGGTGTTTAAAGTAAAAATCTTACATTAAAAACACGTATTTAAAAAAAAAAACTTGCGAAAATGTTGGAACTTTGGTCCCCAATATCTCCGTAACTAGAAGGTTCCCAGGTATGGTCTAGAACAAAAAAATGATCACAATGACGGGGAGAAGTGCCTTTCGTCTTCGTTAAGGGTCTTGTTAAACCCTTTATAATTTTATGAATACTGTCTGCTTCTTCACTATATGTCTAATAACATCATCAAAAAGCTCCATGAGAGGATACAAGTTGGTGAGAAATTTACAATTAGGTGTTTAAACTTCGGCAGTTCATCACCTTCTTGCAATTTTTTTTTTTATCGGATTGGTAATCATCAAATAACCCCTCCCGCTCTGGGCTGAGCAGGAGGGAGTGTCAGACTTTTACTGACTAAAACCCATCTATGTTCTTTCCTTTGCTTTGTGTTCCAGGGCCGCGGTATCTGGCAGCCGTCGGTCCTTTCGGACCCCTTCCAGTTTGCTGACTCTCTTTGAGGCGCGCGTGGAGCACGAACGCGCCATCGACACGGCCTGTCGTCATAAGACGGACGGACGGCGAGCTAGCCCATAGCTCACCGTCCACAGGCCCGTCATATTGCTGCCCTTGTTCCATGTTACTTGAGGTCGGTGCAACACATTTGTTTCTTCCATTCTTCTGTGTCAACCGTCACGCTATCATTTACTCCTTTTTGTTTCATATTATTCCTCACACAATCCATCCATCGCTTTCTTGGTCTTTCTCTCCCTCTCCATCCAACAACATCTATATTCATCATTCTTTTAGTCACATGCGATTCGTCCCTCCTCGTCACATGCCAAAACAGTCGATTCCCTTCGGAAGATATTTCCCATAATTTTATGACCATAAACGATATTACCGAGAATCAAATTACATAACATCATTACTGTTTACAGCTGCTTAAAATAGTAGGTATGCTAATACCAAAGTTGCCATATGTAAAAAAAATAACTAAAATACTGTCATTCATTTTTATCGTACAGTTTATCAAGACGGTGACGATGCGATATCACAGAATTTGTCGGACATGTTACATTTGATAATATAGGTTTAATATAAACGTACACAAACAATTATGATCGTTGGTAAATTAAATTAGTTTGGGTTTGAAAAAAAATACTGTTTGATGTTTTGTTGAATGATATTGAATTTATGTAAGGGCGATTGAATGACGATTCATTTGTCGGTCAGTGTGGTCAGTTGCAGTATTTGTAAAATATAAGTCAGTCTATTTGATTAAATCCAGATGAAGATGGGTGTTATTATATTGCTAACCGTTTTGATTGTTAATCCTACTAATATTATAAATGCGAAAGTTGATGAGAATGGATGAATGGATGTTTGTTATTCTTTCGCGCAAAAACTACGGAACGGATTTGCATGAAATTTAGTAAACAGATAGCTTATAACCTGGCATAACCCATAAGATACTTTTTATCCGGGTAGTATAATCCTGTGGGACAATTATAGAGATTAAGAATAAGCTGGTCTCACGTAATTATGATGACTATGTTAGAAGCTTCCACCACACGAAGGTTAAAAAATATTTATTTGAAAGACATCCACTCACTGTTTATTTCTATCTTTAATTAAACTAGAAGAAATCAGATTAACTTGTGACAAAAAGAAAGAACATGCACATTTGCGGACATTTTTATCCATTTTCAAACAAGAATAGTCATGTAACCAAGTCGATAAACATAGGCTATCGAGAACTAGAGCTAATTCACGTTAAATAGCCGTGAATGGGGTGTCTTGTGCAATTTGCCGACACTGAGCGGCAGTGAGCGGCCGCCAAGATAGTAAATGAGAGCGATTGACGGCTAGTGAGGGGATGTAGTCGATTATTGCAGCAAAGATTATCGATTAATTAATCTTTTACTTGATTTTATGACGCTGAAATCAGGTTAAAGGGACAAAGATGTAGTTTGGATAAGCTTATGACATTGTAAGTGCTGTTTTGATGTTAAAGATAGAGAAAGTTACTGGTATAATACTAATTGAATAGAAACTTAATGTATTCGAATTATGAGGATTCTATGGGTGAAAAAAACAAAATGATTTAGCAGGATATGTAATAACGTAAAAGTAATGATTATTTCAATTTATCGATATCTTGCACTACCAAAGCTTACACTCAATTTGCCCTCCAGGTGTAAATCACTAAATTGATACAAAATCACCCTTAAATACATACGATCGACACTAAACGACGCTAGTCGACTAAATAACAGACTTTAGTCGATGTTAAGTGAAAATAAAATGTAGTTCGGAGTTGATTTAATATTAGGGCAGACTCCAAGAGCTTACTGTAATGACTTCGCATTAAAAAAGTAGATTGTGCCTGGTCTTTGTGGTATATAAACAAAGTGTTGAAATATGTAAGTACGACGTACGTTGTATGTAGTCCAATATATGAACATGATATTTTGAATATGATATAGTTATTTTAAATTAATAAAATATCCATAAAGTAATATTTTATGACCTATTCTAAATAATAATCGAAGAGAAAGTTCTAACATACTTCATTGATGCACCGTGAATCTTACCATAAAAGACAATTTCACAGTCAATAATTGTAAAAACTTAATCATAGATCACGGCCACTAGATGGCGCTAGCTGCGCAAGCGCGTAATAGCGGTCAGTCACGCAACGACCACACACGAGCGTGGACGTGTCAAGAGCGGAGTAATCACTGTTATTTATCTAATTAACGTTCGGATAAAGCGGGCACGAGTGTTTTTCATTATTGTAGGGTAGAAATAGTAAATGAATGACGTGCTCGGAGAAGATACGTTGGAGTTTATTTTTATGATTTACAGTTAGACCCCGAGAAATATTTGAAGAGGTTTTTTTGGATGGGTTTGGTAGGTTCTTCGTCGATGTTATTTTAGCGCTAATCAATTAACGAGATGTAAACTTGTGATTGTTATTTGTTCATTCATACGAGGAACAAAATATTTTGATCTAGTACCTACTTCTGTGTCACCCGCTAAGATTGAGACATTCTCAAGATCTTCGATCGTTGTAGAGTACTGATATTATCTGCATCTGGTTAGACCGGAAGTCAAGATGTTAAAACATTAATGTTATAGTCACTACGCATGACGAGCGACCGCAAAATAAATCAAAAGATTTTTCTAGTTTCGTTATTTATTTTAATTGTATCTACAGAGCATATCAAAAACATTCCAAACATATGTATGTTGTTTACAAACAATATTTCAATCAGCTTACCCAACACTTTGGAGCTATTAAGTACCCATTAAATCTTATAATTATACCAAGATTAATAGATTCAAACGGCCAAACCCGGTTCGAGATCTCATTTCCCCTGGTTAATCTTCTGTGGCATCTTAAGTAGCCAGTGTAAATATAACGGTAAGTTTTTATCAGCTAGTCACCTCTTCACCTTCGTTTATCAGTTACTGTGACGTAAGATAACTGTCTGATTTTTACCGCATTTATCTTAAGATATCCGTCGGTCTTCGGAATTAGTTGTGTAGAAATGTTAAGCGGGAGATTATTGTCGTAAGAATTTAATTAGGAGGTGACGCCTTGACCTAGCGTGGAAGGAATGAGATTTTATGGATGTTTAATACTTACGATGACAATGGTTAAGTGGTGTTTTGAAATAGGTGTGATGAGTATTATAACTGATACTATGCTATTGTTGGAAGCATTTAGACAGGCAATGCAGTTGATTAAACACCGTTGTCTGACGTCAAAATTATACAACCACTGAAAAACTAAACAAGAAAAATAGTTGAAACAATTCCAAACCCAATCGATCAATGCTCCCGCAAATCTGAGTCATCGAACGTCAGAAATTACGTCAAGAATCTCATTAGCATTACCCTGCAGACGAAAAACATTAAGCAACTTAATGCCAGGTTAACAAAGATAGATAATAATGCATCAAGACATGTCAAGTAATGAAATTATAAAGTGTAAGATAAAACCAAAGCGGGTATAAATAATAATTATGGAGAAAGTTGGTAGCATTGAGGTGCACTGAGGGCCGGTTTGGGCCCACCGTAGCGTCGATTAGATTATGACTGAAAATATTTGGTCAGATGCTTTATTAAGTAGTTTCTCATTGGGATCAGAGATTAAAGCTCCACTATCTACACATATTGGGACATCTTGGACAGTAAATGATGTGCCTTGGGTATGAAAATATGGACTGTAGCAGGTTTATGATCCTTAATTAGTTGAAAGAAAGTGGGAAGCGGTTGGTTTAATAGCAGGCTTGGATAGAAAGCTGGTAATGTACTGCTGTTTAATAGATTCTTTCGTAATTATCACTTCTGTATTACCCTTTGGAGTTAGAAGGCGTGACGGTGACTTTTCTTGATTTATACCGGTGACTATTAAAGTACTTTGAACATCATTAGGGTATGTTAGATCTTATCCTATACTTTGACTCGCATTATAGAAAACAAGATACTGCTTTTAGTTGCCCACATTAAACAGTAACTCTAGAGTTATAATACTTATAACTTTAATAATATTTTTATGGTCGTCTAAAACATTAAGAGTGTATACTCATAAAAATATCTAGACGCATATATCACTAAAATTCGAAAAGTCTAGCAAATAAACATTGCCCAATATTCTTTGTGACATTGTCGCGACAGATTTTACGAGATTGTCCTCATCAAGCCGCTAAAGTTCGCAATTAATTGATTTATGGTCATTGACCGTGACAGATAGACCGCAAATTGAAACTGGCTATCAATTTCCTACAGTATCGCTTCAATTGTTCACATAAATCAGACAATTCTGGATGGTATAAAACTCAATAAGCTAGATTTGGTAATGAAAATATTTGACACTGGAAACTTACTTTATTTAGTTTAGTGTCTCAAATTAATCTTTATGAAGTAGTGTTTTCTTTTTTATCTAGTAAACGTAATTGGAATGCCAATATTGTTTATGAGTTTAATTTAATAAGATCTTATCATGGGAATGTCGTGAATAATTAGAAAAATTACTGCATTTATGTAGTGGCCATATGTTTTATTAGATTTGCATGATTGATGATTTGATTGAGATTAATTTAAGTGTATTAGAAATTGTTGCCAATGTAACAAACAAATTCTACTGGTATCAAGTGTTTATTTCCATTTATCTATTAGCGAAAGGTTAGCCAAATGCACCTATCTCATAACATTTCTAGCACGATTAGAAATACATTATCGGTTACTCAGTCTATGAATCACATATGAATACGCCCACAAACACATCACAAGGAAACGCACGTGACCACTCACGATGCTCACGATTCTGTCAGTTTGTAGGTTCCGAGGTCGATGTTCGGCCTTGTTCGGCGATTTTCGCGCGACTTCAGTCGTGACGTCACTAGCCGTGCGACGACGTGCTCCCGCGCACGTATGGCACCCCACTAGTGACGTATGTGAGCGTAAATATCGATAAAAACGGAACGGTTAAAGTTTGTTCAAGGTTTCATCATGACTGTGCATGCGTTACTATGAAACAATTGATTTTCTCGTGATCGTTGTAAGTGATGAGACGTTTGCGGTGTTAATTGTCATGGTCTATACTTCTAGGGTATGTGGTTTGTTTATTGGTTTAAACCACAAACTAGGAAGTAAGTTATTTATATCTTAGGCATAGTTGTGTTATTGAATAGATAGGCTTCTGAATACTGCAAGTGTGCGGTATTATTCTTATCAGCTACTTGACATAGCTGATTAAATATCTTCGCAAAGTTACGAATAAATGTAAGCATCTACCTGAAAGTATTCCCAACACTAATCAGTGAGTTTATTACATGACAGTGCGATTAGTAGATGTCTAGGACAGTTATACAGCGTCGGTTTGATAAGAATAGCGCCGTTAGATCTATTTTAACTCGAGGCCGAGACAAAATGTCGTTTGTAATCGTGAACGCCAGATGACTCACAATTAGTCGTATTTACGCGTCATATAATATTTCGCGGGCATGCGTAGGACGAACTTTATCGATATTTTTGATTTACTAATTCTTTGTTGTCCCATCACTAAAATTGTTCCGATAGGATATTTTTGACTAAATATTATCAAAAGTCATTTTGTAAATATTTTTATGAATGGGTAATTTATTCATTACGGAACATTTTCTTGCAGTGCCAATGATTAAGTTATGTAAATGAGAAGCGGTCTGCGCTAGCAAACTAACACCGTACAAGTTTTCTGTGCTTGGCTTGAATTCTTTAAGTGCATGGCATCTTGACCTAGACTCGGTAGACATGGCTGATAGCGTATGTTTTTATGCAGACAGATTGTCCAATAAGAGGAAGATTTGAACTCATGAATGTGGAGTTTCTTTTTTTTTAGGTATTTTATGGCAACTATGTAAAAAATGAGGTCCATGGTTCTTTTGAACGATTTGTTGATTGAAAACCGTGGTTGCCCCAACGAGTCTTTTAATAAACCTTACTTGCTTTTCATGCAGATTGACCCTGAATATTTTGTAATTTAAATCCTAATTGATACGTCTAGTGCACCATATCGATAAAACTGGATGACATCACTGAACAAACGTTCCGCATCATTTTAACTCATGCTATGCTTTGAGACAATTACGTTAGTCCCTATGTATACAACGTGTAACAGAAAGGGTATAATCATATGGAATACTGTGGTACGGACCATCAAACTGAACAACTTTCTCTATGGGACCACCATCGAAATCGTAAAAAAATAATCAGCTGTCCCATACATTTGGGTCGAGTAGGTATTGAAATTTTGTATAGGACAGCTGATTATTTTTTTACGATTTCGATGGTGGTCCCATAGAGAAAGTGGTTCAGTTTGATGGTCCGTACCACAGTATTCCATATGATTATACCCTTTCTGTTACACGCTGTATAAATACGTTATGTAGTTATTTACATAGCTGTAATACATAACATAGTATTGAAACAATTATGACGAGAAATCAGAATCTGTTTATTCAAGTTTACAGCCTTTTGGCGGTTGTGATGGTCGAGAGGCTATTTATTCCTCATGACTTTCAATTTTAATTTCAAATAACTCAGCCTGTTGCAGGCCTCTACTGAACATAGGCCTCTCCCAAGCTGAGCCATGACACCCTGTCGCCCGCCTTTTGTATCCTATAGTCATCTCGTTGGCACTTGGGGGGCGTCCCAAGCATTTTCATTTGTTTAGAAAGAGCTGAGGGGAAAATTCGGGTTATGATAGGAACGATACGTCGGGTCAGGTTTGGAAGAGGGTTACGTTCGGAACAAATATCATAATTTTTTTCAAGTTCATAACCTAACCCGCGACCGGGTTATTATTTCGGGTCAGGTTCTGAATAATCGAAATTGAAATTAACCATCTTTATGCAATTTTGGGTCTCGCTTTGTATTTTTATTAATAGGTTAAGTAAAATTATAATGATTTTGTTTTATTCACGATTTTCAAGAACAACACGGAATTTCACTTTTATTTTTTTCAATATTTTACTGTGTTCTTAATGTTCTTATGTTGTGCAACACTATCATTGTTTCAGATATTGCTGCCAAGTGAATATGATTCTACTACTGCGTTACAATTACATAGTTATTCGCTGGCGGGGATCACTGTTGCCATGCTGTCTTTTAAATAAAATGGAGGTTCCGCTTCGCATTCAAACGAACAATCGTTTCTTGGTGACTTTTCGTGGTTATGAACAAAGGGTTAAACCCGCTCAAAATAACGTAAGAAAGATTATTCAGTAAAGTATCAGAAAAACAAAGAGAATCAAGATGATTAGCTGTATTTAAGAGGAAATGCGGGTGATCTTTCTCCATACAAACGCTCTCGCCTGTTTTCTTTCTGGTTTATGACTTTAAAGCTATGATTTTTACAGCTAAATAAATATCAACCTCTTTTATGTCCCTATGTTTCCCTTTTTGATAATACATAATCTGTATCAGCACTAGAACCTTTCCAAAATGCTCATAATTGTCTATTTGGACCCCTGTCAACAGAGGCCTTGTGTACAAATTTGAAAACTATTAATGAAAAAAGAGAAACATGGGGACACAGTATATGTTATCCTTCTTATTCAGTTTATGAAATATCTTTTAAATTGGTCGAATATTGGAGGAGTAAATAGTTGAGAGCCAAACCTCGAATTATGACTTTTTACTTGTCGGATCTATGTATTTATCGAACGAATGTCGAAATAGCGCTCGTTGAGCGACAGCGATTGTTTTTTCAAATACCTACCGCATTTCGTCTTAAGAGAAAATAATGTAGCTAGCTGAAAAAAAAAATCTAATGACCTATAATAAAAAAAAAAAAAACTGCCTTAGCTCCATGGCCATCTTCCTGTGTAATAGGTTAATTTGTTTGTGACTTTTGCTTTTAGTACATACATTTTCATAACATGATACACAAATCTGCGCAGCAAGTTTTTTGTCACATGTCATATTATGTACAATTAACATTTTGTTATCCAACAAAAATGTAAATTACTTTTCATTAAATTCAATTTCGTTTTGTTAATCTCTTAGTAAGATTTATTATCATTTAATTAATGTCAAATAAATGTTAATGATACCCATTAAACATTTTGTTTCTGTAAACACCTGGACTATAATTCTTTTGATCATTGTTGAGCAATTAATGTGAATTTAGTAGTTTTATATTAGCTAAGACTAATTCATCAGAAGATTTGAATTAAACATTTTGATATTTTTTGTTGCACTTATTAAGAGCTGCTTAATTCAATATAATTAACGTTGTCTTTTTGCTAAATCAGCTTCCACAACTATAGTGGTCAATGCTATATATCTTTGCCTACCTAGACATATCTTATAACTAAAAACTGGAAGATATTGTGACATCTACCAACCCGCAGTGAGTGGACGGCAGCGTGGTGGAATATAGCCCACTCCCCTTAGAAGAGATAGGAGGCTTTTGTCCCAGCAGTGGGAACATAGCTGATTATGCTTGTGCAACTTATGGGATTTTACTCCAAAAGCTTTGCTTGTTTTTTGTTGCACTATGTCCAACTTCGGCATTAAGGCTCCTCTTCAAGAAGGCTGGTTCACAATATAAAAAGTAGGCATCGTGCGATCTAATGTATGGTGGTTTCAATATGTTGGCATTGTGCTACCGATTTCTTGAAAGTACAAAAAAGTAGTCATATAGTGCGAAAGTAGGCATCTTGCTACGAATTTCGTAGCAAGATGTTCTGTCGACATTTTTTATGTGTAGTGTCATAGTTGTTACAACAAAATACTAAAATATTTATTAGAACAAAAAACGTTTTACAAAAAGTTCGTTTTTGTTAACAACTGCATTAGTATGAAATACTGTGTCGCGGCCATTAGCGCCCACCTCCAGGCGGTGAAACAAACGATGAGGCTGCTGGCTATATTTCCAACGTTTCTGCGAACTGTGTGACAGCTAATTCTCAGTCAAGGACTATTTCGAACATATTTTTACGACTTTATCAACACTTATAGTGTCTGTCTACATTTCTAAATGTTAATTAATTCAACCGAAAAGCATTTGATAACAGACCGATAGTTATTGATTTTATAATATATTCTCTGCGCCAGCCGCCATTATAAATATCGTATAACAAGTGGTACTATTTTTAGTATTGTCTTTAGAAAGAATAGTAAGTAAATAACTAATTTTTTTGCCATATTCAGTAACTTTATATAAGCTCATGAGAAACAACCTTCAGTTAAGCTAATATCGGACAATAAACGTCTGGTTAATTTCTATCTTTTATGAATTTCAGTATTGTGTAGCATCTTGTACTCGTCCTCTGAAAATTATGACAATGAAATAAAATGAGAGCAGATGTTCCTTAATTTATATGGTATTCTATCGATCTTGTGTGCACTTGAATGCGTTTAGTTTCAAACAACGTCTTTAGATCCCCGGTTTACACTACTTTATTAATGACTGGTAAATTCATCTAATAGAAAGTATTAATTACCACATATAAACATGAATGGTACCCGTTACCAGCTAATTTAAGAAATATCTCTAAATGAGTATCCTTAAATTGAGTCCTACCGTAAAACGTGATTTTTAACCCAATAAAAAGTCGTTTCCCAGCAAAAAAAAATTGCGTATGGTTTTTCAGTTTGATGCAGAGTAAGCTTGGTTGACGGTTTCGTGAATGGTCTGTTTATACCTTGTAATATGCTTTAGATCTTTAGGGTAATAAAATTGTTACACAATAAATTGTGTCTGTTTAGCGAAAAGTGAAAGTGCTAAATGTCATGAAACCACCCTATATTTAGCACTAAGTGTAAGTCTCCCGATACAGGCTAAACATTATGGTACCATGTTGTACTTGTATGTACAACTCCATTTCACAAGTAGGCCTTCCTTTAAAGGAAATTCGAAGACAAATACGATCTGTTTATTTGAAACTTTGTTTAGGGCGAAATATATTTCATAATATGAAAGTGTGTGTTTACGCACTAGGTCGTGAAACTGCGTCGATTGGTTACGATTTCAAAGATTAAATGGAGATTTATAACATTACGGAATAAATTGTCATTTATTAATAACACAATATAACCTAATATCACGCCTGTAATATCCGAAGGGTTAGGCTTAAAGTCCCATGTAATAGGGGGCAAGCCTATTGCCATCATCCGGGCGCAAATACAGACTCTGTGGCTACTACTGAGAAGTTCCTGATGGAAAAACCCAATAACACTTTGCCCGGACCTGGGAATCGAACCCAGGACCTCACGCTCAGCAGTCGCGCTTGCGACCACTAGACTAACGAGGCAGTCATTCATTAATATTCGACATGATTCGGTCTCCACTACTCTATCAAATTAAGCAGCTTTGGCTGAGAAAGTTCTAACTTTCTAGAGCTTACATTCTCACTGGCTTTTCGTGACCTCCTTGGTGTTCAATTTATTTTAATAATTGTCAAATTATAAAAAAAAAATACTTTTAAAAAACGTAACGAATATGTTGCTTACGTATCTATGGTATAATATACAATCAAATGATGTATTCTCCGTGTCCAAAAGTTCCTTGTAAAAAGCTCCAGAAGTCGCCGCAACTAAACTGCCTAGTGCGTTCTCTCCTCTATTATCTTTAGTGTGGTCGTAAACTAAGTTCTGTACAGGCATAACCACGGGCACAAGTATGTTGTGACTTAGAACAGAACATAAGTTAAACAAAGTAATGACCGAGTCTGCTGCTGCAGTTCTAACTGTGGGGCTTTTGCTGATGTGTAGGTATACCTGTGTCTAAAGTAGAATGTATTTTTATTTAAGTACACATAACATAACATGACGCCTGTAGCCCCGAAGGGTTAGGCAGAGGTGTACCTAATAATACCCCAACTTTTCACCAGTTATGTTTAAGTCCCATGTAATAGGGGCGAGCCTATTGCCATCAACAGGGCACAAATCCAGACTCCGTGGCTGCTACTGAGAAGTTCCTGATGGAGAAACCCAATATCGCTTTGCCCGACCTCGGAATCGAACCCAGGACTTCATGCTCAACAGTCGCGCTTGCGACCATTACACCAAGGAGGCAAGCAGTTTTATTTTATTGATGATCATTACTAGCACAGTTTGTCAAGTTTAGGTGACACTTATTTTGTTTATTTATATCAAGGATTAATCTGTATTGTAATCATCTCATCATACAACTGATTAATTTGGTTCTTGTTTTAATATGGACCTGAAACACTACCTTCAATTTAATTGGCAAAATGTTTTATCACTACATAGTATAAAACAAAGTCGCTTCCCGCTGTCTATCCCTATGTATGCGTAGATCTTTAAAACTACGCAACGGATTTTGATGCGGTTTTTTTTAATAGATACAGTGACTCAAGAGGAAGGTTTATATGTAGAACATTGCACCCGTGCGAAGCCGGGGTGGGTCGCTAGTTTTTCATAAATGTTTTATTGATATTATATTTTTATATACCTTTTTACACAGGTATCGATAAGATTAATATGCTATGTGATTGTTTATCATTTCATGTTACCTCCAATCGCCTGAAACACAGGATTACCTAGTTCAGGCACAAATCATAGGTGAACTTAACGTACCTAATGCTATAGCGATAAAGTTGTCAATCTATTAAAGTCAATAACTCTAAGCGAACTGCGAATTAGCAAAACTTACGTCAGTAATTTATACTCTATTTAGGTCAATAACTCCGAACCGACAATGAATTGGCGAAAATCGTGTTGCTGGCAAAAGGTTCTCCTTGAAAAGCTTTATACAATGGATTATAGGTCATTATTATTGGTTTCCCAGAAAACCTTAATTGGTTGCCAAGAATATCTTAACTTCGTTGTCCAACTAGTTACCTATTTAGGTCAATAACTCCAAACGGACTGCGAATTGCCAAAAGTCGTGTTAGTAGCAAAGTTTCGCCTTGAAAAGCTCTTTTCAATTATGTATATCTTAGGGCTATTGGACCTTGGGCAGATGCCCATACATCGATGCCCATTCTCCTTTGACAAATTGTAGGAGCTTGATGTGCTGGCGTCTGTACTTAAGTTCAAATTCTCAAATGACTAATCGGATGCAATTCTTAATAGACACACTTAAATCCTATTTACGATAATTAATACACATATCCGTGCACCTCTTCACGGTTCAACCATAAATGACCATCGAAAAACAACCTACAAATTCACTTGTCCGCTTCAATTTCCCGTGGCCAGCCTGACCTGTCATATTTGGAGCAAATCGAATACTGTATCAACTCTGCATCGACCGAGAGAACCGTGGCAGGCGGCACTAATCGCGATTTTCTGGGAAAATCATAAGCTGCGCCAGAGTTCGTTAGGCGCGGATATTTATTGGTAGATCTTATGGAAATAGATGATTTATTTGGGTATGGTGATTTGTATCAGGGAGTTTATGTGGTGTATTGTGTATACGGGTTGATATATGGTCTATGCTGGGATCCCTAGTAACTTTAATGGAATTCCTGGTCAATAGCTTTTTTTTAATGCAAAATGGACCTGCTTTTGACCTTCTTATCGGGTCGAAGAATACTTTTTCCCCCCAAGAGTTTGAAAAACTATATCCAGAAAGGAAACTGTCTAAACACACGATACTTGGTTTCAAAAGCGTGCACAAGCGTGCAGGAACACGTGTTTGTTATTAAAAACTAACTGACTAAGCAATTAATTGTATTAAATTGGAAACATGGGAATTTCCTAAGATAACAATGACTTTGCGGTCATCTCGTATATATTTATACTAATATTATAAAGAGGTACAGTTTGTGAGGTTGTAGGGGGTAATCTCTGGATCTACTGAACTGATTTTGAAAATTCCCCGAGTGTCATAGGCTATATTTACAACGTGCCCGTGGGATAATTTCCGAAAAAAAAACGCGAGCGAAGTCGCGGGCAGCAGCTAGTTTCGTATAAAAGCAAAATCAACGTTGTTATAAATGGTAAATAAGTATGTATCTTAGTCATTAGTCTTAGTCAGGTTCACAGGCACTTGGGCATTTACTTTGACGAATAAAACAATATAAACATTATAGCGCGTGTAATCACGGAAACCTTAGGTAGAGGTGTACCTAAGAATACAGCCACATTTCGCCAGTCGTTTTTATGTCCTATATAATGTAGGGCAAGCTGATTGCCATCAATCGGGCACAAATCCAGAATCTGAGGTATTGAGAAGTTCCTAATAGAAAAATCCCAATAAAAATAAAAACAGTGCAAGGAACTTTGAAGTTATTTTAGACGATGTCACACTAATTAGTAACAACAAATTAGACTAGCTTACTTTGGCTTTTCGAGTATCTAGGCACTTAGCAAAATAGGTATCCTATCTTAGTACGTGTGCTGTTAACTGTAGATATACAAAAAAAAACAGGTTCATTGTAACTTTAGCTGTAACGAATTGCACTAGCTAGAGCAAAAAATGTTTTAAACTAATGGAATGGAAAAAATAAGTGGATTTACTAGTGCCTAGATAAACGTACCGATTCTACAACAATCTAGAATGTTTAGGTAATATGTTTTTATTGTTCTTAAATATGTTTGGCGACATAAAGCTAAGGTGAGAACTACAGGAATGCGGGACGAAATTCTGTGCGTCAACTCTTATGTCATTATTATTTTCTTGCCCTTATCCTAATTCATTTGGGGTCGGCGCAGTATGTCTTCTTCTTCCATACTTCTCTATTACTCGTCATCTCATCAGCCACCTCCTTTCTAGCCATATCATCCTTCACACAATCCATCCATTGTTTCTTTGGTCTTCTTCTACTCTTATACCCAACCACAGACATACTCAAAACTTTCCTCACGACATTTTCCACATTCCTCAGCATCACATGCCCATACTCTTAGGTATGGAATAGTTCTAACTGTGCGAATAGTGGCTTAACTTCATAATTATTGAAACAGTCTCGACATTGCGTATATGGATGGCTATAACAGTAGGGGAAGATCAAAGAAGCGATAGATGGACTGTTTGAAAGAATTATTTGAGATAAGTACAGGAAAATGTTGTTTTGATTTTAAGGTTTTGTTTTGCAGCAACAACAGTATCTTAAGCATGACTGCCAGTCGCCTGGACTGTGTTTATGTGGGTCGCTGCTGTGCCATTTCTCATGGGTTGTCACAGCAGTGATCCACTATTATCTGTTGTGTTTGTTTGTTTTATCAGTGCTTACTAACATAGTCGTAAGTTTTACTAACAGCTTTTGAGTCATGGATACTTGAATAAAGAGACATTCTATTCTATTCGATTCTTAGCGCTGAGCCGGAGTTCAATATCCATCAGAGCGGTTTTTTAAAATACTAAATAGCCTTGTGTTTGGTCGCAATTCGCCTGATGTGAAGCCATGATGCGGCCTAGGGTGGAGGACGCTTGCCTAGAAGAAACCGATTCACTCGAACTTTGAATAGATCCAGATTACAATGATCAGGGAACAGATAAGTCGGCAGTGAATTCCACATACTGTCTTATTTACTATAAGCATTATTGCGGTATCGCGGGCATTAGAGCCGATAACTAAGCCAGTTTATTATAAATAACATCCTCTAATCTATCAATTCGCACAAACTTACATAACTAAAAGATATTCATAAAAATAACCCAGAGGTCAAGGCAAGGGAAAATATTAAAAAACATTATCAACCATATTAACATTTCCGTAATTAATAATACAATGAACTGTTTGTTAAATTGAATAATTAAGATAATATCAGGGTCAGTTCAGTGATAAGGTAAGCAGAATTTTTGGGTCATCGTGTCAATAGTAAGGACAAGTTTTATTAGTTATTTTCATTCATTCTTTGTTTTTGGTACCTATACGCGTGATGGGAGTTCCACGTGAGTGTTAGATAATTTAGAAGGCCTTTAGATTACAGTTTACATCACGCATGTTTTTCTTGATAGGGTGTGCAGTAGCATAGGTGCCTGTCCAAATATCTCTTGCGAAAAATAATTTTAATTCAATTTTAATTATTTTGGTAGTTAAAATAGATTTTTTCTAAAAATATGTACAGCTAAAAATAGCTAAAAAGCGCTAAGGCGTGCAAGTAGGAACGGAAGTTTTTCACTTTTTGCAACATAGATAATTCCATTACTGCAAAGTTAATAAATATGTATTTAATTTATATTTACTTAAACGGCCTATAATTCCAATGAAACTTTCTCACATAAAAATTATAAGATCAATCGCCGAGTCGTCGGCAATCAACTCGTTAAAATTTTACGATTCCTCCACGTTTCTACATAGATTGAGACATAATATTATGATATCTATGAGGTAGGTACCAACCCATTTATTTTTTACCTTTAACTTAGATATAGGGTTTGTTGTTTCTTCGAAAGACACAATGAGTAGTGTCACAATGGTTATGGAGCAGAATTTTCTCCAGAAAAATTTGCTGTTCCTGGCAATTGAGCCGGTGTCGACTATTCTGCCAGCGTCATGTGGTGACAGCAACGTAGCCTAGACCCAGTAAAATGCTGACATTCAGCTAAATCCAGTTAGACTCGAAGCTGGCCCCAACATACTTGGGAAAAGGCTAGGCAGATGATGTCGAGCTCTCACATTTTTAACGTGCACAGCTTGCTACATCGTTCTCACATAGTGTACCATCTCAACATGAATGATGTTACCAAGGTTTTGTAACAATTTACTGATTTAAAAGAGTGTCCATGGAGTTTCTTGCCCGTTCTTCTCCATAGAGATCTACGCTAGGGAAATGGGTAACTACAGTACTTTCACAGTTTTTATGCCTTGTGACTGGGACTGTAGTTACATTTCATTGTAATCTTTGTTTCGACAGTTCAAAAGTGCCTGTGACTGGCCTACTTGAAATAAATGCTTTGATTTTGATTTTGCTCAAAGTACAGTATTACGAACTCCATCGTACAAGAAAGTAGCCCCTACAGCTACAGTACGACTTCATAATGACATCCCCTTCTTATAGGTACCACATAACAAGCAGTAACTGCCTGTAGAACCAGAAAATCTCATAAATAAACAAGAATATTAAACATAATTTATGGGACACTTATTGGGTGTTGCCAGTTGCCAATACAAGCCAATAACGGATGACATGCAAATTCAATTTTCTTAGATACTTTATGTTAAGTTTCAGGTTTAACATTAATATGACAAAAATGTTGTTCCTAAGACTGGGTTACATTCAATGGAACATCAGTGAGCTAGGTAGTACAGGTCAGATAGGCGGTCGCTCCGTGTAAAATACTGGAAGCCGACCCCAACATATTTGGGAACAGGCTGGGCAGATGACGATGATCAGTGAAGTAGGTGCAAAAGTGACGAAGACATGCAAAAAAAAAAACATTTATTTCAAGTAGGAAACTAACAACAATGAAATGTAGCTATAGTCCCCGTCACAAGGCATAAAAACTGTGAAAGGACTGTAGTTGCCCATTCCCTAGCGTAGATCTCTATGGAGAAGAACGGGCAAGAAACTCCACGGACACTCTTTTAAATCAGCATATTGTTACAAAACCATGACGAAACCAAATGCATGCTGGGGGATCGGAGCTGCACCTAGTGCTTTCTGCTCTACGAGTACCCATTATACTATTTTCTTTAGGAAATGTTTTCTAGTTAATAACTGGAACTTTTACTCATCATCTCATCTTGATTTTTAAACGTTTTTGGGACGTTTGTTGTCGACGCGACGCAGAGCATTTAAATTGTGTTTCAGGCGTGCATCAATCAGTGTATCCTAGCTTTATAAAGTATCTTTGCCAGCTTCCTTCGTAGTTAAAGTGAAACTAGTTTCTTATACACAGACGGTTTACTTTGCGGTTTGTTATATATTTCCTACAGTCGTAATCTTGTATAGATTTCTATAAAAATAAATAAATAACAGCTTAAAACTAAGTTCGTAAGTATACGGAACATTTTCTCTAATTTTTATCTGCCTGTCTATTTGTTCCGGATAATCTCCGAAACGGCTCGACTGATTTTGACAGGATTACTGGCAGCTGTTACACTGGATAGCTTATTTTATAAGAAGTAACATAGGCTACTTTTATTTTAGAAAAAGGATTAGGGTTCCATGCAAAAAAATAAAACCCTTGGAAGTTTTGAAGAAAATCCAATTCAAATAGGGAAGTTAACTGTAATATAAGACGTAGACAAGCACTTAATACTAGACGGAAAACATGGTAAATATCCCGTTTCTAGTGTTAATGATAACATAATACTGTTGTCAAGTTGTCATTGACGCCTGCCAGGGTTGCGGGACTGTTCGAAAGAGATACCGCGGCGCTGGAACACAAAGGGCAAAGGAAGGAACATGGATGGGTTTTAGTCAGTAAAAGTCTGACACTCCCTCCTGCTCAGCCCAGAGCGGGAGGGGTTATTTGATGATTTCCCATCGGTAAAAAAAAAAAAAAGTTGTCATTGACTGTTGTAAAAGCAAACTACAGCAAGATACTATCAATATGATCTTCATTTTCGATTCGTTGCCAAATTTTTAGTCGAGGTTCCTTTACAATGTTTGAGTAAAATATTTGATTCAAGTCATTACCAAAAAGTTTTAGGTTCAAATGTAATGTTATCTAACTCACGGTTTTGCTTGAAGTGGGTGGGTAGAAAGTATGGTATGGGATTCGGTTGCGTTTGATGTTGTGTTTGTTAAAGAATTTATACCTTTATGTTCGTTGTTTATTGTATGGTTTGAGTTGGAGAGATCTATTGTTGATTCCCGACGTACATAGGTTAGCGTAATTTCTATGTACTGTACAATAACTACGTATTTCTTATGGCATGAGGTTAAAAGTTTCAACCGATGCTACGTCAAATATCCAAAAATATTCACCATATTCCTGGTGTACTTAAAGCTAATTGTATAACATTAATTTATCTAAGTAACATCCTTAATTCGTTTCAAACGACGTCGATCGCAAACGGCAGCATTAACCGACGAACACCGATATATCGGCCGTAAACTGTTTACGACCAGTATCGTAATAGGACGGATCAACGATATGTCTATATTATAAGATTAACAATAATTTTATGTTTTGAACTACCAGTCGGCAGTGGATTAAAACGTTCCGTTATTTTATGTAAGTCTTGGTGATAACTTTTATTACGTGCAATGGGGGCTATAGCGTGTGAATTCACCGCTAGAGGCGCTAGTGTAGCGCGAGGGCATCGTAATGTCAGATGTCATAGAAAGTTCACGCGTTGCGTGCTTTTTTATCACGTATTTTTACTAATATTCACAATTGTGGTCTAGATTGAGCTATTTCTGATTGATTATGACTTGAAGATTTTAAGAAGCAGCTTAGGATCTTATTTGTTAGTACTTGGAGGTAAAACGATTTTTTTATGTTTCATGCTTGCTAATTTTTGGGAGAATATTATAAATAAATGATCTGAAGTTTACAATATGTTGTTATACGTAATAAAATAAACTTTTTGTGAAGTAATTGGTATACCTACTGTATATTATAAAATAGAATTATTGACATAAGCGACAGTGGCGCCATCTGTTTAGCTCATAATCGATAGCCCTCATTGGATGACCTTTTTAGAAGTTCCTCGTTGGTCTAGTGGTCGCAAGCGCGACTGCTGAGCATGAGGTCCTGGGTTCGATTCTCGGGTCGGGCAAAGTGTTATTGGGTTTTTCCATCAGGAATTTCTCAGTAGTAGCCACGGAGTTTGGATTTGTGCCCGGTTGATGGCAATTGGCTCGCCCTCTATTACGTGGGACTTAAAAAAACATAACTGGCGAAATGTGGGTGTACTGTTCACCTCTGCCTTACCCTTTTGGGGATTACAGGCGTGATGCTATGTTACTAAACTACTTCATCATAATTCTTAGACATAAATCCGCGTGATGAGTTCATTTAAAAGGATCCTTAAAGAGGACTAGAAATCGCGAAATAATGTTAACTAGTCCAAACGTCATATTACGAAAAAACGCCGTTTTTTCATTTCTATCAAAGTTATAGTTAATATCCTCCCCTCAAAAACAAATCGGATCCATAATACCAGAATTAATAAAATCAAAATCCAACAAAGAAAGGGACAGAAGTCAGTAGTATCAATCAACTTAGGGCTGTCACACACGTCCAATTATTATGAAACAAGTTGACAGGGGGACTGTCAACTGTCACAATCAGTGCTGTCAAATCCGTATTAATACGGCCCCACAAGGGAGGGCAAGTGTCCCTTTTCACGGTCGGTTCAACTTCAATTGTTTATATTTGAACGGGAGTTCGTTTTGACGTTTCTCTTTTGTTTTTTTTTGACGTTTGTGTCATGTGTGTTTGTTCGCGGCTTTTTTTTGTGTTAGATGAGGTTTTGTAATTGATAGCTTGGTTGAAGTTTGATTCTGTAGTCTATCTTTAACTATCTTATGTATTTATTTATCTCATTAGTATCTTTAGCTTTACCGAAGTTACTTTAATTCTTTAAAAAAGACAGAAATAAAAATTATACAGTAATGTATTTCCAGTGTGTAGGTATGTTTATAGTTATGTCCAGTATGTCATAAATTAATTATAACAAATACTGATCCACATGATGAAGCCAATATTAAATTTAAAAGGCATTGGTAAGAACTAAAATTGTTCTTAATAAATCTAAATAATAAAATCAATTATCAATGACATCTTTACGATGTGTTATTTTTTTGTATGATTTATGCTGGTCTGTAAATATCCTTCAATTGCAAACGTTCTAAATATCATACAAAAAAAACCAAAACGCATCCATATAATGTCGAATTTATATTTATTTCTACAAATATAACCTCACACTAAGATGGCGACTATAAATAATTTTATATTCTCGTTAAGTGATACATTAAATTATTGCAACCCAATAAAAATGTCTACAAAGAATCGATCGGGTAATTTAAAATGACATGTTTGTATTAAACTAGCGACCGCACCGCGGGTTTGCCTGCATCGATCATCATTCATCTTCTTATAAAACCATTCGATTTTAAAATAACTTTAAAATTACGATTGAGTTATTTTGATAATATTCTGGGTTTTATTACTTTTTGCATTATTTTCAGATTTTTGCTTTGATCTGTGATTTCTTCTTTTGTTTTTATTTTTTCTTAAAATCAATCTGTCAAGTAGTTTATAAAGTTCTTGTTAAAACATCATTGTTTCGTGTTTGTCCGATGATATCGACTTAGTTTTTCGCATTGTCACGGTATTTTTTTGTCGATATTGAATATAATCGATCTTTTATTTAACAATGATCGACAGGTTGCACATTGGGTTTTTATTTCTAACTGCTGTGCGGCTACTTGATAAAAAATATATTATTGAATTTGATTAAGGCAAAAAGAACATAACATCACGCGTGGTACTCAAAGAGATCGACAGAGGGTATACCTATAAGTACACCCACAATTCGCGAGTTATGTTGAAGACCATGTCTTGTGACCCATGAGGGGTCACAAGACATGGGGGGGGGGGGAGACTCGAGGCTGTCACTGAGATTTTCAATTTAAAGTTTTTTTTTTTTTTTTTTAAATAAACTTTTTTTTTATATATTTTGTGCCTGATCACAATGTTTCTTTAATCCTTTTTAACCCTTTTTATTTAAAGGTATACTGGTAGGGAATGACTTGTGGTTGTTAAGGCCGTGGTACATGAAGTTTAAATAAATATATAAAATGTTGTGAGTCCAACTGTAGGTATATTGTTTTAAAGCTTCCCTGTTTTTATTCGCGAAGTTTTGCTCACATAATATATAACTGTTAGTAAAACAAATTAGTTACTGGTACAAGTGACTTTCCTGCGATAAATCGCCGTTTAGGTATTCGTTAGTGAAAGATACGGCTACACGATCGAGACAAACGCTTTTTAGATAAAACCTTGATAGTTTCCACTTGTGCCCTTTGAAATTATGTAAAATATTCATTGCAACAAATTCTTGTGTCGGAAATACGGATCACAGAAACGTTTTGATAAAATATTTTCGTCTATTGTTTTTGTTGTTTTTTACTAAAATGTTGTGAATGGCCCGGTTAAACTGTGTCGTTTAATTCATGAAGAGTGTCTTTTTAGATTTAATAATCCAATTTAAATAAACTTAATAAATTTCTTTACCACGAGTCAGTTAGCTGTGCTTTGACATAGACATGTTCCCTTCTCCAGCTTGTTTAAATGTTTAACTCAAGAACGTCCCAAGTTACGTTTATAGATCACAGCCTTAGTTTCAAATTTATTTCTGGTCAAATAAAACATTATTTTAGCCTTATCTTTTACTAGTAATGTCTGAAGATAAACGGCTTACGGTATTTGCCTTATAGAATTTACGGAAAAACAATTTGGAATTTCAATTGCGTAAGTTTTCCAACACGAAAACTTTTAACGAGCACTCAAGTCTGACTACTAAGAATAAATAAGAGAATAAATAGTTGTGTCTTCTTGTACGCTAGGACCTAAGTTGGTTGTGTGTGAAACAAGTATACCACATATGTTTTAAATCTTAAAAATAACACCAAAAGACGTTCCTAAACTCTATGAAATATAAACAGCGTAAAATATTCCGCACGAAAATTCAATACCTACTCGAGTCAAATGTACGGAAGTATGGGGCAGATTAATTGTATTATTTTTGCGATTATCTATTGAGAAAGTTGTTCGGTTTGATGGTCGGCACCGCAACCTGAATTATGACCATATATTTCTGATTGCTCTAGACTCAATAATAACAGCCACTAGGGTCGATCTGTAGGTTAAGCCGTGCTTGCCTAGGTTGGTTTGTGGATGGGTGACCGCCCATTACATACCGAGTTTCCTCCGTGCCTCGGAAAGCACGTTAAGCCGTTGGTCCCGGCTGTCATTTCTTTACTTCTGTGACAGTTGTTAACAAGGGGTATCATATTACCTAGTAGTACTGGGTTGTGGAGGTCAGATGGGCAGTCGCTCCATGTACAGTACTAGTATTCCGCTGCAGCCGGTTAGACTGGAAGCCGACCCAAAAATAGTTGGGAAAAGGCTAAGCACATGTTTTCTGATACGCGCTGTATTGGACAAAATAAATAAATAATAAGGATAAAATTCACAAACAACACAATTTTTACAAACAACAACAAAAACTAACAATCACCAATCAAAATAGTTGGTAACCCCGAAATAGGGCTGTGTAACACATATTAATACAAAAAATAAAAATAAATAACTATCTCAAATCATTATCTTCGTAATGGGCAGAGGTCCCGACTTCATAAATTGCTTGTATCACAGTTAACATCTTAATAAATAAAGATCTTTCAGTACAGATGCTGTGTATTATATTTTGTGTTATTTATGTTAGCCAGACCCTCTCTTTGTGAACACCGAACTTATCAGATGTTTTTTTAAGGATATAATTTTAAACTGTGAACTTGTCACCCCTTGTTATGTCCTCGCAGGGGTGTCAGTTTCACAAAAATGTTTATACATTTAGGGAAATTGTAGTTTGTCAACATGACAAAGTATGACCTTATGACGTAATTTGAACGTAAAGACAGTTTAAGTTGGTAATCAATTTTATAAATATAAGTTACATACATATATCAATATAATTATTACGTATATTAATTGTCTAACAGAATGTTTACTGTACATTCTGACAGCCAATCTTAATTTTTGTTTTGTGTTTTATTGGAATGTTTAATGTATTGTGTGGGTTTAATGTATCATTTGTGGTATTTATTGAATTATGTGTGTATTAATGAGCCTTTGTAACTTGAATAAATAAATGAATTATACTATTATAAATTAATACCAAGACATGACGAGGCAATGAAATATACAATTTAAGAGCTGTATAAACGCAGCAGTTGTTCAGAAAGTGATTTTGAAATAACTAGACACGATAGAATTATACATAGTCATAAAGATCCCACTTAAATTACAGCGTACAAATGCTTAGCAATCATTCATTTTCTTGAACATAAATTTTGTACAATTCTAAAAGCTTCTATAAATTGCTTTTCTAACTTTTATCTTCTATGCGAAGTTAGAAAATGAAACGAGTCACTTGATTTAATGTTATGTGAGCATAAATTTACTTATTATAATTATTTATTTTGTACCAAATAATATCTAAACTATTCATACATCGTCTATCAAAAATCAAAGAAAAAAAATGGCTTGGATAACTGCATAAGGAATAAAGACACCTAGTAACTGTGAAACTAATAACATCAAAATTTTAAATATCCATACAAAAATTGAAGCGTCTGTTTGTAATATCAAAATAAAAGCTATTTACTGAATGCAAATAAAAATATATACGGCACTTATAGCAAAAACACATTTCTTTAAATGTTTGTCTGTCTCTCTGTCTGTTTGTTCCGGCTTTTCTCCGAAACGGCTGGGCCGATTTTGACGAGACTTTTACTGGCAGATAGCTGATGTTATAAGGTCTAACATAGTCTACTTTTATTTTAGAAAAATAATAGGGTTCCATGAAAAAAAAAATTAAACCCTTGAAGTTGGTAACAAAATCAGATTCAAATATCCCAAGTTAAGCATATTTTTATATTAATTTCACGCGGACATAGTTTGTGGGCGCTGTTGCCCACTAGTAGGCTAAATAAAACCCTAATAATCACAAAGTTTTGTTTGAAAAAAGAACTATTATTTCAAGTTACTATAACGTGACACCCCTGAACCGTACAGTAAACTAATCCTGCGTCAATGATCCTGTGAATATGTTAAATATTATTTATTCTAGAGCTCCGAATATTTGTAGGGCGAGTGGCGACCTCTGCCAGCTTGTCATTGAAATTGACCGCTCCTCGCCTTACAGAGTTACTTACATCTATTTGATTAAATTACTGTACATTCTTATTAGAAGAATGTCTAGGATTATAATGTAGTTTTCTATTTAAAATATGAAAGAGGCTTTAATATAAGTACTTATTTACGGTTGGTGATACGGTGTATTGACACAGTAGCTGCATACGTCATTGATTGATTTTCGTCTGCTTCGTTAGTCTAGTGGGCACAAGCGCTACTGTTGAACATGCGGTCCAGGCTTCGATTCCCAGGTAGGGCGAAGTGTTTTTCATCTGGAATATCTCAATTTGGTCTATGCCCGGTTGATGGCAACATGATAGCCCCCTTATGTACGAGACTTAAAAACATAACTGGAATAATGTGGGTTTGCAGTGACGAGCACGAATATGTATACATCTTCCTAAATTTAAAATAAATTTTCGCGAGAAATAACGATTGTAACTTGGAGATAGGATCTTTTCATAAAATGATGAGTTCCAAAATACTATGTACGTAACAGCATGAAATTTTAATCAGGACACATAGGAGAAAAGCACTTTTAAAAGTTATTAAGTGTTTAGATATTGGTGCTAGTGACTGTACTAAAGATATATATAGGGTGACTGGTAATTAGTGACCGATACTTAAACACGTGATTCTACTCATGATAACAAACAACTTTCCCAAAGAAACTTTTTTTTTAAACTCATTTAATTTTATCACAATAACACAACAGTTGTATGAAATTCCCACGCGCGCGCTTTTGACCTACGAGTATCAACTGGTAGCCGCGTGACGCCGATGTCTCATTACAATGTTATCGGTGTACGTAAGCAGTGTAGGTAGGTACCTACATGTTTAAGTAGCCGCTAAATTAAAAAATAATATCCAAAGACTGCGTGTTCCACAGTAGTCTTAAGTATAACTACTTTTAAGATGCAACGTATGTCCGCATAACTACAAAATATCTAGGAACGCGCGCGCCCTACATAAAAAGTAGGCACAATCTATCAGCTGATAGTCTGACCTCGGGAAGGGGCAAAAATGTACTTGTACTAGTAGCGTCTCGCGCTCCCCACCCGCCCGCACCCTTTGCCTCAGTGCAGTAATGACGTAAAACACTAAAAACAGTCACCCCGGAGAGCGCGTCGCAGGCGCATGTTTTGATTTTCTTTGATGCCCATACGCGCTATGGAGTACAATTATACAGCTAGTGAGTACAGTGATATGGTGATGTGTTACTACTCGGAAGGTGGTAATGGCGAAGCATTAAAATACATACATTTTGATTGCCATGCTTCTGATTCAGACTCAAATATCGTTAACAGACTGCTAGTCCAAATCCTAGAAAAGTGTGATGGGAAACTTGGAATAACTTGAACAATTCCCGGTGTCGAGAAGTCAGGTGGTAATGTAGCTGTATCTTTGCCGTTTCTAAACATCGTGTAGGTAACAAAACAAACGCAATTTCTGAAGTTAGTTTGTTTAGATAGAAAGATAATGCATTTAGGTATTTATTGTAGCGCGCGCACGTAAAGTGCCAAAATACTAGATAATTTATTATTTATTTTACCTCACCGTGTTTTTTCTCCCCACCGTGTCGTAAACAGAGAAGCTTTATGTAGGTACATCACTGTGTACCTAAATGGCCACGCGGCGGCCGGAGCGTCGCGTCTGGCGTCTGGTCGTCATTGGTTATTATTTTTTAATTTAGCGGCTACCTAAACATGTAGGTACCTACCTACACTGCTCATGTACAACGATTAAGGAGCGGGCTTGCGAGCCGCGCGGGTTCTCTGCTAACCCACCCATTGTAATGAGACATAACGGCGTCATGCGGCTACCAGTTGATACTCGTAGGTCAAAAGCGCGCGCGTGTGAATTTCATACAGCTGTTGTGTTATTGTGATAAAATTAAATGAGTTTAAAAAAAAAGTTTCTTTGGGAAAGTTGTTTGTTATCATGAGTAGAATCACGTGTTTAAGTATCGGTCACTAATTACCAGTTGACAACCTTCTTGGTATGTTATCTTTGTTGTCTATTTTTGATTTTGTTTCAAGTGATTTTGTCAGTTTGTCTTCCCTTCAACACATTGTATAGAATATTCCTACTTGCTTATTAGATTTATATTGCCATTACTTGGTTTTATTGCACCACACCTCACATATAATCCCATACAGTCCATTCCTATCGTCAACATTTTTAAGGTGACTGGTAATTAGCGACCGATACTTAAACACGTGATTGTACTCATGATAACAAACAACTTTTCCAACGAAACGTTTTTTTTTATACTGATTCACTATTACAATAACACAACAGCCGTATGAAATTCGCATGCCGCCCGGGTGCTCTGCTTATCCACTGTTGCACGGTACGATAGTAATGAAACAGAACGGCGTCACACGGCTAACAGCTGATAGGACAAAGGCGCGCGCGCGCGAATTTCATACGGCTGTTGTGTTATTGTGATAGTGAATGTCGAATGATTTTAACTAAATGATACTTTAGAAAAGTTGTTTGTTATCATGAGTACAATTACATGTTTAAGTATCGGTCACTAATTACCAGTCACCCTATATACACTTCTACCCAACCCGCAGGAGAAAACAGACGTAATGTTGTCTATCTAACTATGTACAAGTACATACTTGTCTATCTAAGGCATTTCGATTCAGTACCTAAACATACTATCAACACTAAAATTCCAATTTGTCTTTAGCCAAAACTTACATTCTATTTTAGGGCAACTCATTCCTTTCAATAAAATTATGACAACAATTTGACCCCAACCTTTAGTTCTCAATTCAAGCCATTCCCGTTTTACTCACAAATCAACAAAAGGAATTGAGAGACATAATTTTCGTAGGTGTTGAAATAGCGATCTACCGCGAATGAATGAATGAAGGTGTAGCGTTTCATTCATGAATGAAATGTTGGAGGCAATTCGTACGCCAACGCGCGAACTTGAGATGACAGTTCGAAACTGTTCTTGTAATAACCGCCCATTCATGAAATCGTGAGTAAGCTTGGAATTGTCTTATCGTTGAGTGTTGGTGGAAAATACAGGGTGTAAACAGACCTTCAGGTAGCCGTCAACCAAGCATTCTGTACATCAAACTAAGTAACTTTACGCTAAAATTATTACTGGGAAACGACTTTTTTGGGTTGAATAATCACGTTTTACGGTAGGACTCAATGTAACGTACTCAATCCATCCATGGATTGAAAGTACAGGGGTCGTGGAGGTTTAAAGTAAAAATCTTACACTAAAAACATGTACATATGTAAAAAAAAAAACTTGTAAAAAAGTTTAAAATTTGACCCCCAATATCTCCGTAACTAGAAAAAATGATTTCAATGACGGAGAGAACAAGTGCCTTTCGGCTTCGTTAAGAGTCTTGTTACACCCTTTATTTATAGTTGTAAACTTGGAACGGTATCTTCAAGCCGTTGGTCTCGGTTGTCATTCTTTGACAGTCGGTGAGGGTGAGGGTCTCCTGGTTAAATAATAGCCGCACGGATCAGAATTTTCGGCCACAAAAGGGATGAATGAAAGGCATTTGCATGTGGCTGAGACGATAATACTGCGGCGGGTGTTTGGTGTTACGCGAATGAATAAAATAAAAAATGAGTCCATAAGAGGAAATATGAAAGTGGCGCCGGTGACTGAAGTTATGTGGTAATCGGTTGTGTTCTGGAGTGAGGAAAACGTCATGAGGAAAGTTTTGAGAATGAATGTGAATGAGTATAAGAGTAGAGGATGACCAAAGAAACGATGGATGTACTGTGTGAAGGATGATAAGTCAAGAAAGGAGGTGTCTGATGAGATGACGAGTAATAGAGAAGTATGGAAGAAGAAGACATGCTGCGCCGACCACTAATAAATTGGGTTAAGGGCAAGAGAATGATGATTATGATGCACGGGTTCATCTTCAAGGTTCAACTCTTGATCCATTACTTAGCGAGTTTCCTCCGTGCCTCGGAAAGCACTTTAAGCCGTTGGAATTAGCTTTCATTTGAAGATCTTTGACAGTCATTACGGTTTGTCAGAAGGCTTAAATTCTGTCAATCGCCACTCACCACCCACGTCCTCGTCGCCACTGTTAAGTATTTGGATGGGTCGATGATACACACCGGCAAGTGAAACAATCGCTGGTTGGCAACGCACTGATTTATTGACATGTCTCTCATGAAACGCGCGCGGGGTGGCACGCAGTACAAGTATACATAACAGTCTTACCATAGAGATACCGTATTGACCAGTAAGTGGGTTGTGATGGTCAGATAGGCAGACGCTCCATGCAAAATACTGGTATTCTGCTGAACTCAGTTATAGTTGGGAAAGAGCTAGGCAGCTGATGATGAAACTTGAAATCGTAATAATGCATGTCTAGTGGACTAGAAAACACGTCTTTACGTCACCTCTTAACTATTTAAGTTTATTTAAATTAATTAGAGGCAAAACACATAACGCCGACATTTTAGAATTAGTGTGTTTGAGTGTACCAGACAGATATGTGTGGCGGCGACGGCGGCCGCAGCTGCTGGCTGTACCTCGTGGCCGAACAAATCTGTTAAATGAGGCGCCTCTGACACGGGCACTTCGCACTCTTAACCTTGTAGCAGAGGAGATAGACATTTTTGCGTGTACTCGGAGTGAATTCACAAGGATGACAATGGTGGTGATGGCATTGGGTTATATACCTGTAATAATAGTTGTAAGTGGTTATAAATAAATAAATAAAAAACTTAAAATTCTGCTTTCTACCAAGATATACTTCGATTAGCATAATCAGCCTTTGATGTTTCCACTGCTAGGACACTCGGCCTCCTCTCTATGAGAGGGAAACGGCTATAATCCACCACGCGGGCCCAGTGTGGGTTGGTAGATGTCACATGTCTTCGAATTTTTGGTTCTAGGACATGCCGATTTCCTCACGACGTTTTGAGAGCAGTTCAGCAGCCTGGGTTCGAACCCACGACTTATTGTTCATAAGTCGGGGCCGCCACCACTGGGCCACCGCTGCTCTCGGTATTCGATACTTCGGTTATTCTTTTTAAATCAAAAGTGCAACACTCAAGAGTTTTTCATAGCTATGGATTTTCCCAGAAACGTCATTCAAAAATCCCAGAAAATACACCATTTTTTTAATCGTTAATATAAACTTATTTGTTAACATTAGCATTAAGAATCGGTTAGAAATACATTTTCCAAAATGCATTTGCAAATATCGAAACGGTCAAAGAAAACAAACAGTGCTGTGCAAATAAATATCGATAAATCTGTCGATGTTGAACTTCACACGGTAATCACTGCACATACGGTTCGGCTAATTTATTTCTTTTATCTTCTTAATGATGTTTAAAATTCTGGAGTTTGTATGTTTGTTTAGTTCCTGAGTAACGGAAAACCGACTAAACAGATAAGAATTAATTTACTTTCCAAGTAATTTATAAATGTTTTACTCCTCTATTTGTCTTTAACATCATCATCATCTGTTTAGCCTTTTCCCAACTATGTTGGGGTCGGCTTCCAGTCTAACCGGATGCAGCTGAATACTAGTATTTTACATGGAGTGACTGCCTATCTGACCTCCACATGGGTAATACGATACCTTTTGGTAAGAACCTGTAACAACTGTCAAAGATCTACAATTGACAACTGGGACCAACAGCTTAACGTGCTTTCCGAGGCAAGGAGAAAACTCGGTATGTAATGGGCGGTCACCCATCCACAGACCAACCTAGGCAAGCGCGGCTTAACCTAAAGATCGACTTGAGCGGCTGTTATTATTTTGCCACGAGCTCCTCTGTCTTTAATAAATAAATTATATTAAAATGTTGTGGTATTCTTACGAACATGCTCTTGCATTGTTTTTGCACCGTGCTTGTTGATTTTCTTTACGATATCATAAAAAAAACTAAACACCAATCATAAAAGCAAAGCTGCGGCCAAAGCTTAGTATGGCTATAAAATTAATTCATCTCCAAGCGGTCGTGTCATCGCCTCCAAATGTGCATTTTATTTCGAGTTCGATTGAAGGATTGAACATTTCTGTTAAAACGAATCAATCAATCAATACCTACACTTTTTATGTATTTCAAAATTAATCATAAAAGCTGTTTGTATAATTTACAAGTACTTTCCATTTCGACTGAGTGCAAGTGTAAGTCGCTTACATTTCAATATTTCTTGATGAATAATATAATAAAAATATTTTATCATGCCATGTTTAATAACTTTATCATTTCATTGGTTGGTTTTGGTATTCGGAAAATGTAAAATTGATCAAGAAATTGGTGTAAGTGAAAGCTAGACGGAACACACATTGTTTCTCGAGTCTAACAGAAAACAATTGAAAAACAGATCGAGCAAGGTTGTAAATGTACATTACTAAGGTAGGTAATGTCCTTCCACTATTGTTTACACTTGACATTACCACGATAACACAATAAAATTACCGCCCCTAGACTAAAATTACGCGACAAAATACGATATCGATATAGGTCAAGAGGTACAGCACTAAAGTTAAAGGAAACTTATTTTATTATAGAATCGTGGTACTACACTACTAAGAATTGAGTATTATTGTTTCTGCAATTGTAAATATCGGCGCCTGACTCGATATAGTTATATTTCAAAGTTATTTATCCAACAATTAACGTTATTAGGTTAACGGTAACGGTTTTATATAACGAGTTGTTGGAAAGTGGATTATAGTGATTGTTGATTATTAGGATTGAGAACAATGGATGAGGCGTCAGGTTGCCGACTTAGAGTGTGGGGCCGATTGATAGTGGAGCGAGATCAATATTGATATTTTATTCTGTAAGACTTGTTATTTATCTAGAGTAAGTTGATCTGTTGATCACAGCATCAGAAGTGGCTTTAAAGCCTCTTCCTCTTTCCTTCCTCTTGTTTCAGGTAGTAATGTTCAAACTTACTTAGATCCTTTCAGTAATCGGACAGCGGACTGCTTGCGAACACCGGACTGGCTGCGGTGTTAAAATTATTTCCTATTTATCTGTCAAAGATAAAAAGGAATTACTTATAGCAAGTCCATGCATGCTAAACCTGCATGTAACATGAACCTTTTCACTTCAGTGTAGATACCAGCACGCGTAGCATGAGCACCGTAGAAACGGCCTTTGTCGACGGAAGAATCGATAAAATGACAGATTTCTCTTGTTGATCTGTCATTTTGTAGATTCTTCCGTCAACAAAATCCAATTCTACGGTGGTCATGCTACGCGTGTAGGAAGAGTAACTATAAGAAGTCAGTATAAACACTTACTACATGTTGAGAGATGTAATTAATACTGCTTTTATTTTCAATTTAGTTCATAATTTCATTAATAATAATAATAATATATCATTTATTGCAGGTTACAAAGACCCATAACATAAATACCTTAAAGACTATCATACATATATATAAAAACCAGAAAATATAACTATTGTACACGAAGTGACGGCATCGTGTTGCGCTGCGTGGTGTCACGTAGCCTTCCGCGGAAACGTCGATACATGACACCCTTCGGCCAAAACTCTTCCTTGAGGAAGGTCTCAATATGATGAGTCGGAACTCGCACCACGAACGACTTGAAATTCGTGTTATGGCGCGACTCCAACTTCTCAACCCTCAAGGTCCAGCTGGTCTTCGATCGGACATACTCCACGATCTCCTCAACCTTCGTAGTGTGATGTAGCCGGGATACATAAAGCTGCGTCGTTGGTATTGCCGGACGCAGCCCATTGGGTCCTGCCAGTGCGGTCCCGCACTGGTTCCGACTAGGGGGCTTCTTCCTCTTCTTCCTCTCTACCTTCACGAAGCCCTCCTTGTCACACGTGCCCGTAGCTGGGCCTTGCTGTTTCGAACCCCTGGCAGGTTCACAGCAACTCTTCTTTTCCCCCTTCTTGGCCTGCGACACAGGTTTGTGCGTGGCGACGATATCAGCGTAGGCACGTTTAGGGGTCAACGTACCCACACAAGTCACTGTTTCGACCGGCATAGAGTCAGCGACGGCGGCGGCGCAAGTTGCAACGCGTGCAGTATCAGCAGCGGGTGACGTAGTAGAGCTCGCCGACTCGAAACTGCCGACGCTAGCGTTACTTGCTTCGCGACGCGTGCTCACGTTGGTGGCATCAGGTGACCTATTTACCGACACGGCGCTGCGCAACAACTCCACTTCGGCACGTAGCTCACCAATGGTGTTATTCGACATCTCCAACGTGGACTGCACCTCGGCCAGGCTTGCCTTGAGAGTTGTGATGTCCTTCAGCAACCTGGTGACGTCGACGTGGTCAAACGTGACGGGGGGCAGCTTATGAAGCTCCTTCGCCACAAAAGCGGGCACGTCGTCCGGGTCGGTGCTCTTCATCAACGTGATGATGTCCTGCACACACTTCTGGCCACCATCCCTCCGGCGGGACTGCATCTGCTCGACTTTGCCAAGCGACTGGAACAGCAGCAGCTTGGCACTGCTGATCTCCTCCTCCTTGAAACTGGACTTGCAGATCTGCAAGATGCTGACTTCGTCCATGTAGTCGATGGCATGTTTGATAAACGCCAAGACTTCGTTGGCTATGAGTGGTTGTGAACTCATAACGTCGACAACCGGGCAACGGCTAAAGCCGCGCGACACGTGAATATAATATTCGTATCGAGCAGCGCAAACACGTCCGTACTCGACCGCGCATTGCGTTGCACTGAATTAATGTATGCATGCCTAATATAAGGTAGATTGTACATAAGGCTCACCCATCTCATTGTTATTTTATGTTCCTGCAATCTATGCAAATGGATTTTTACTTTACTTACTGTAAAGATATCAATAAAGTTGCCACACACAAACATCTATCACTACAGTACTAATTAAAAAGGTGTATCTTGTAATAATATTTGTAATACACGTTAGAGTATATAATTAATTTATGAATTATTTAATTTGGTCGGTTCCGTAGTTTATATTAGAGGCACGTGCTCGGGCGCGCGGGCGCAGACCGCCTACTACGACGGAATGAAGTTGATACTTTCATATGAGACCGAAACTGAAAAAAAAATATTTTATGTCTTTACTGGTGTGGTGTCAAAAATGAAGATAGATAATTTAAATTATTTTTTCATCAATTTGACACACTACGACAACTTTCACAAAAAATTACACAAATGTATTTGTGTATTTTGTACAGAAATAACATATTTGTATACAAAATACATATTTAGTTACTTATGATTCATTTTTAGGGTTTTTTTACGTAGGTTATAGTTATGACACGCTTAAACGTCAAAAAAAAAATAGTTGAACAGTCGCTAATCTTAGCTTAATTTTAAACAGCGTACGATATAAGTACGAAAAACTTATCTTTTGTATCTTCATTTTGAAAGTGCAATGAACTGCATTATCATGACATTTATTGTTAGTACTTCCGGGTTGTAAAATATATCTAATGTATGTTTAGCACTTCAGATTGAGATATTGCCAGACAGATAAGATAAAAAATAAAATCATGTTAATATTCGGTTTATCAATGTAAGTTTAAATAAAAGTTAGTCCATTACAAGTCCGTACATCAAATAAACTCTTTCTAATTATCCTATTAGTTTTAATCGTTTGGTATATTGTCACCTACTTCATTTTCACTCTTGAAAGAACCTAATTGAGAAACTCTTAGCTTAATACTTTCATCCAAAGAGTAATGTAAAAAAACTCAAGTATCAAGATTGTCGGTTCTTCTCTTCAATGGGGTGTTGAGTGGTTCCCGAGTGGGTGAAACACTCAAAAGATAATTTTAACTTAACAGCTACTGTGCGGCGCTAATAGTTACGTATTAAACTGTCGAATTTTGATGAGGAATGTGGCTGAAAGTACTTGATTCCTTATCCTATGAGTACGTACCTAATCACAGTAATTACCAAGTATTATATTTCGGAAGTACGTTGACTTACTGATGAGTTTGGCCGCATTTGTATTGACTGCTTCTTTCGTTGATTGGATTTTTAACCGACTTCAAAAAGGAAGAGGTTCTATGTTCGGCTTTAAGTATTTTTTTTAATGTATGTTCTCCGATTTCTATGTCAATTGTGGATCGATTTTAAGGATTCTTTTTTTTTTTTGGAAGAATATTATTTCGCGGTGGTCCCGTTTTTTGGTGAAGATCTGATGCTGATCTTCGGAGATATACAATGGAACTCTTCCATAATAGACGGCAAATCTTTCGTGATTGCTACAACCGCTTGGATGTTTATTGTTTACACGACATCATAACAATAACACGCCTGTATGCTCTGAGGGCCCAGGCACATGTGTACAGTACAACAGATAGGTATGTCAAGTACCATTTTATTGGGGATAAGCCTATTGCCATGAAATGTATTGTTAGCAATGTAAAACAAATGCATAGCAAATTTTTGAATAGGATATTACAACAAAAAAAAGAAACATAAAAATAAACATTTTCGTTTTTTTTTTCATCAAAATTGTTTCAGTAATAGGCTGGAGTTTGGATTTGTGCTATTTGTGTACTATAAATATTCCTCTGCCTCACTTTTTGGGGACATAAGTCTTAAAATAACTTTTTCACATTAAGCTGGTAATTATTGCGGAGTATCTTATTAAAAAAAACATCATTTAAATCAGTAAAGTATCAAAATTACACGTCGTTCCATAGAAGTGTTGAGTGAAAGCACTTCAGAAGATAATTTTAACCAACCGGCTACAAGAGGGCGCTAATAGCTACGTATGAGATACGACTATGTGATATCACAAAATGGTTGATTTTGAAGTTATGACGATTTAAATCATTACAAAAATATACAATGAGAATTTTTGTTGGCCGTTTAAGAACTTATGGGGTTGTGACTTATGACAATGTGTGTATAAAGTAGAAGGGAAGGGGGGGGGGTAGGGGGTGTTTGTTAAGCTTTTGTAAATTTTCTTAAACCTATCTATATCATCATTCAGTTCTGAAGAAATAGTTCTATAAAATTCATTTATGCGTGAAATTATCCGCCATATCGATGAAGTTTCACCAAGTAATGTAACTTGACCCTATAACTGCAACTTAAGCAGAAATACTTACCGGTTTTTGCTCTGTAGCTCCTTTTATTGTGAAACAGATATCCCAACTAAAAATTAAGTTAATTTAACTTTATACGGATAATATTTATGAATTCAGCAGTGATAGCCTAGTGGTGTGACCATCGGACTGCTAAGTCATAGGTCTCGAGATCGAACCCAAGGCCTCTGATTTTTCGTATTCATGTGCGTATAGCATAATTATCACTTGCTTTTCGGTGAAGGAAAACATCGTGAGGAAACCAGCAAGCATTTTTTTTTTCGGATAGTAATTCATCAAATAACTCCTCCCGTCTGGGCTGAGCAGGACGGAGTGTCATACTTTTACTGACTAAAACCCATCCATGTCCCTTCTTTTGCCCTTTGTGTTCCAGGGCCGCGGTATCTCTTTCGAACAGTCCCGCAACCCTGGCAGGGCCTGAGAGATATTTCTCGACGGCATGTAAAGCCAAGTCAGAGGCCCATGGGCGGCATAAAAACTATGACACCAGGTTAGGAACTAACCACAAGATAAAGAATGAAAGAAGCATACTTTCCGCACGTAACTTAACCCTTTTAACCGTACAACGAGGTAAGCAGATCATGTATAGATCGGAATGCATGGTATTCTAAATACGGTACTGCGGTTGTTACCGATATAGATACACTTAACTAGGTTACAAGTTAGCTTAGAGCTTTGCGTCGTCAAAGAGATGGCTTTTCTTTCATTTTGTCAAAGGGATTGTTTGTTTAACATGGGCACAGTTATGTGACTGCAGTTTGTTATGGGTTAACAGTTATTTAACGCAGAATATTATGTTCCTTATGACGACAGGCCGTGTCGACGGTGCGTTCGTGTTCCACGCGCGCCTCAAAGAGATGTCAGCAAACAGGAAGGGGTCTGAAAGGACCGATACCTGCCAGGGCTGCGGGACTGTTCGAAAGAGATACCGCGGCCCTGGAACACAAAGGGCAAAAGAAGGAACATGGATGGGTTTTAGTCAGTACAAGTCTGACACTCCCTTCCGCTCCGCTCAGAGTGGGAGGGGGATATTGATGATTTCCCATACGGCAAAAAAAGAAACAAAATAAAATTTTCAAATCCTATTCATACTAATATTATAAATGCGAAAGTTTGTGAGGATGGATGGATGGATAGATGGATTTTTGTTAATCTTCACGCAAAAATTATTGAACGGATTTGGATGAAATTTAGTAAACACATCTCGCTCTCTCTCTATACTTATATAAAAATAAAGCGGTAAAGTTTGTGAGTTTGTGAGGTTGTAGAGGGTAATCTCTGGATCTACTGAACCGATTTTGAAAATTCTTTCACTAATATGAAGCTACATTATCTCTGAGTGCCATAGGCTATATCTACAAAGTGCCCGTGGGACAACTTCCGACAAAAACGCGAGCGAAGCCGCGGGCAACGGGTAGTAGTTTATAACCTGGGTTAACACATACGTGGGACAATTATCGAATCCAGGCGGGTGAGGTACCGCGGGTATAACCTAGTAGAAAATAAAGTAGAAAAAAAGAAAACCTGGCAAATAAATATTCAACAATAGCTATTAGTTGTTATCTTTATCTTCATAAAAAAATAACGTAAATAAAACGCCGGTAATCCCGAAGGGTTAGACAGAAGTGTACCTAATAGTACTCTCACATTTCACCAGTTATGTTGTAAGTCCCATGTAATAGGGGCGAGCCTATTGCCATCAACAGGGCACAAATCCAGACTCCATGGCTACTACTGAGAAATTCGTGATGGTAAACCCAATAACACTTTGCTCGACCCGGGAATTCAACAGAGGTCTTCACGCTAAACAGTAGCCCTAGCAACCACAAGGCAGTATGTAAGTAAGACTAGTAGAGATGCATTGTCCCTCCTGACTTTCTACCGAAAGGTCACGACCAATCGAACACTGCGAGTCGGATTCGCGCATGAAGGATTCCGTACCATGTATGTGTACCTGTATTCATGTTTGTTTTGTTTATTATCTTTTAGTGTTTATTATATTTCCTATAGTTCTTTATATTATAATTCAAGTGGGTACTGTTTTTTTTTATCTTATTTAATGTAATTTAATATTTATGCTGTCTTGGCTTCCGTATGTTTTTTCACGGGTGACCACTGAAAACCAGCGCTGTGCTGTGGGCCCCCCATAGCACAGCATCATGCTGACTGGTAACCTGCTTGTCGCAGTCACGACGTGCAAGCTGTTAATTTTGTATTTATTTTTCTTTGTACCTATATGTCCTGTGTATTTATAATATTTGTTATGTATTGAATGATTATTGTTAATTTATATCTTGTACGCACGTCATGTCCCTGCGACAAATAAACATTTTTTCTTTCTTTCTTTACCATCGTAGTAGGGGAACCCCATTTAATTTTTAATTTATTTTTATCATTGTTGTTATAGCGGCAAGGATGTGAGAAAATTGGCATATCCTAGAACCAAAAAATCCAAGACATGTGGCATCTATCAACCCGCACTGCGCCCGCGTTGTGGATTATAGCACACTCCCTCTCATAGAGAGGAGGCCGTGTGTCATTGGGAACATTAGTGGCTGATTAATTAATGAATGATGTTATAGCGGCAAGAGAAATACACATGCTGTGAAAATTCCAATTGTCTACCTGTTACGGATAAGATGCAGCCCGCTGACAGACGGACAGACGGACGGACGGATAGCGGAGTCTTAGTAATAGTAAATAGGGTCCCGTTGGCAAAAGGAACCCTAATGCTACTTTAGACCTCAAATCGAACACCAATCATGATCGATAGTCTACCTACATTAGTCCTTCCGCGGCTAGGCACAATACCATCCATCCCTTAGGCTAAGAGTCTACATAACAGATGATTCTCATAACTCAAGCCGTAAGTCGGCTCTTGGAGTATTAGTAACACGATATATGGCTCGCCTCCGGGCTATGTCTGTATTAGCTGCGGATTTTTCATGTGCTATCTCGCATTAATGTCCTTGTGAATTACCGCTTGCTGAATGAGGTATAACTCAATGTGTCTTGTTTAGGAAATTATAGTGATTTATTTAGTGGTTGCGCTGGTCTAATAATACCTAGGCATTAGTCTTATTTTCTTTGAGTACCCGTCCCTGGACAGGGACGCGAACCGTGAAGTGTGGTGGAAGAAAGGGGAGGCCTATACCCAACATTGGGTATTCCCTAGCTGAAAAGTTGATGATGATATGTGCTCCTACCTACTGCTAAAGGAAAAACTAAATCTTCAAAAAAGTAAAATGTGTGTCATACAGTGGCGAAGTTTCCATTCAACTCGATTCCTACCGGCTTTCCTTTAAAAAATGGTACAGTCGGTATTTTATAGGTATAAAATAACTGAAACTATGGGCTAAATTATACTTTCAGGATGCCTCGGTGAAGTACTGATGAAAATCCAGGTAACAGAAAACACAACTTTATTCTTCTCTCTGACCTTCTCGTCCAACAGCTCGAGTCAGAATGTTCAACCTACCTTTTCCCACCTCCCAGGTTTCCGATATTTTGCGCGGTAAAATCGAGTTCTGTGATTGGTTAACGATTTAATGTCGTCGACCAATCATAGATGACAATGTGCCGTTAGCCAATCAGAAGCATTCAACTACCAACTGACAAACCAAAGTGTTGCCAGAACAAAATATTCGAATCAAATAGTTACTGGCTTGGAAACTAGTCTTTTTGCGTTTCAATTTAATTAAATAAAAATGCAAATTAGCGAACCCTAACATAGGCAAATAATAAAATCACATAAAGGATATGTACTACGGCTTACCTCTTACAAAAATTGACCCTTCGCTACTGGTGTCATGGAAAATCATTCGTTTTCATCATTCTCCTGCAGTTATCCAAATTTGAAACGAAACGATGAAGGAACGATTTGGAAACGATGAATGGATTGTGTGAGGAATGATATGAAAGAGAAAGGAGTAAATGATAGCGTGACGGTTGACAGGGGAGAGTGGAAGTAAAAAATGTGTTGCGCAGACCACAAGTAACATGGAACAAGGGCAGCAAGATGACGAAATTGACTACCAACTTAAATTGACTGTACCTGTATTGAAATCATGACTGAATATTTTTAACCATACGTACGTAATGCCAACAATTAATTTCCCCTATTATAAATAAATTAAAAGTTTTTATTTCAGAGTGTTTAAATGCCCGAAGGATACTATACCTAGTTGATTTCCATCTAATTTGACTGGAAGCCGTCACTAATCAAACTAAAAAGAAAAAAGCTAGACGAAGAATCAAAAGCACCTACAAGTATATATTTTCTTTTAATCTTACTCTTCACTTAATAACCCTTACATTAAAGTTATAATCTTTTAACGATCACTTCTAGACGTAAATAATTTCAGACTAAATAATATTACTCCCTAGTTCGCGTTATCTTTTGCAATCGGCCGCCATCTTACAATGGCGTCTTGTCAAAACGATTTTATGCTCCGCTGAAAAACGTAATTGAAAATTTAAAAGGTTATGCTAATTGGGTACGGATAGTGTTTATTTTTGAATAAGTGTATAGACTTAAACATACCAAACGATGTGTATAAATAGGTAGAAAATACAATAGAATCAACTTTATTTCCTTTTTTTTAAAGTTGGACATTCAAAAGTGCCTTTTATTCACCTGATTGGAATATTTATTCAATCTCTCTCTCTCTCTCTCGATCTGATTTTGACTGCTAAAACAGTTTACAAAACTCTTTTATATTATTGCATTGCAATTCTAAGGGTGAAATCAAGCTAGATCAATTCAAGTTTTATTTTTAAAAGTTTATGACTGTTAAATAAATCTTACCATCTTTAAATAAATGGTGATTAATTTCGATCCATTTATTATTTACGATTTCCGTGAATTTATAGTGTGATAACTTCAAGTCAGTAACCACACCTACAAATATTTCACAATTACACCCAATATATTATACATATATGCATAATATTCTACATTCATGAGAATATTTGCTCAAATCTCACAAAAAAATAGTTTTTAATATTATAGTAACACGAATATTACATTTTCTAAACGGAAATCAATGAACTAATCAAAATGTAAATAACTCATTTATAATTAAATCAGCGAGAATCTCCGCAGGGCGCCATATTACGTTCTAACTTAAAACTTAAGTCAGTTCAAAAACGTGTAAATCGGCTTATAACTATAAATAAGTTATGTTTAAGTTGTACGTTAACGGCGGGGCGCTAGCGGAAGTTACAGCAGTTTCGTAGCTTAACGCACATAAACATACATGCATGACAAGTAACATCTTTCTCGTGAACGTGTGTTTGCAAATGGATGCAAATTAAGTTTAACTTATCGATTGAGTTTATACTAAAATAATCATTTAATGACTGCTATACCTTCATTACATGTACAAACATTTGAAAAGACCTACAACAGAAAACTAATGTAATAAAATTGAACAAAGTATTCAAGGTGGAAGGGACACTGGTTTACGAAGGGTTCCGTACCATTATCTAAAAAAACACACGTTTGTTGTTTGCCCCCGTAAATTTAACAAACGTAAATACATCATCTGTGAAAATTTCAACTGTCTAGCTATCACGGTTCATGAGATACAGCCTGGTGACAGACAGCCAGACAGACAGACAGACGGACAGTGGAGTCTTAGTAATAGGGCCTGTTTTTACCCCTTGCGTACGGAACCCTAAAAATCAGTTTTTCCATACATTTTGACCGTGCCTGTATAGCAGTTTTGGGAAACAACTGTTTTTTTTATAACCGACGAAAAATTTCGTCCCCTTCAGAATGATCTACTGACTACGCGGTTACTGTTTTTGCGTCGGTGTCCATTCCACCGTGTATACTGGAGTTTTTTGAGCCACTTCTCTATCCCTACTAAACATTAGGAACTGGTGAGGGGTGGGCGTTTTAGGAACCATTTTACCCATTAGTGAATTTATTCCACAATCACTGTTTTAAACTTTCACCCTCCTATTAATAAACACAGACTAAAGTTATTCCAAGTTTAAACCTTTGAAAATGTATGGTTATTCCTTTGTTATTCCTGGTATAATTTTATTCCGTGTTTATTAATAAGAGGGTCACGGTTTACACCTACAGATAAACTGTCAACTGTCATATAGGGAGCCATAAGTGACAGTTTATGTGTTATTCCACAATGTGTACGAGTATGAAGGAAGGATGGACGCATTGTGTGAAGACTGATATGAAAGAGAAAGGAGTGAATGATGCCGTGACGTCTGACAGGGGAGAATGGAAGAAGAACACGTGTTGCGCCGACCGCGAGTAGAATGGGACAAGGGCTGGAAGATGATGATTACGAGTATGACAGGTTTAGTACTTGCATATTAAAAAGAATTCTTAATGTTTAGCAAGTGATAGATAAGTATGGGTGGGATGCTATAGTTTTTTTTTAAACAGGCAACTGGGTGTAACAATATTATAGGTCCCAGCGTAAGTATCTAACTTCCAACCTTGCTGTCAGCCATAGAAAACCTAAAACAAAACTTAATGCACAAACAATTAAGCCCTAATCACTCCATATCCTGACACTTCCTGAGTTTGATATCCACTGCGCTCTAGATACGCAAAGTCGATACAACAACAAGGTGCAAGCGGTAATGAATGCGGCTATCTCAAGCCGCGATCTTTTGATGAGCCCGCGACGCTATTCACCGCTCTTAACACATTAGTATCTTGGTGCAACCCCTACTAGTTGTTTGTGTGGAAACCAATCTCGGGGAATTTTCACTAAAAATATAAATAAAACTTTGTCGTCTAAAAGATTGCAAAGGGTTTTATAACATTGTTCCTAAATTGAGCAAGCAAAGTAGTCATAAAACTTTTGATATTTTTCCTATATAAAATCCGCCTGGATGTTCAATTCATTTATTAGATATGTTAAAATCATCATAATCTGCCCAGCCTTTTCCCAATTCTGTCGGTCGGCTTCCAGTCTAACCGGCTGCAGCGGAATACTAGTATTGTACATGGAGCGACTGCCTATCTGACCTCCACAACCCAGTTAGTACTGAGTAATACGATACCCTGTCTGACTGTCAAACATCTTCAAATGACAGCCGGAACCAACGGCTTAATGTGCTTTCTGAGGCACGAAGGAAACTCGGTATGTAATGGGTGGTCACCGTTCTACGGACCAACCCAGGCAAGCGCGGCTTAACCTGAAGATCGAGCCGAGCCGCATTTATTACTTATACCCGAGATATGTTAACATTCCATTCCAATACACATAAAAATTGATTAAAATACACATATTCTGACTGACTAATTACGTTACTAATCGATTCAATTCCTTGGCTATTTTCTATCAGGCCTGGTGACCATATCGGAGTAAAAAATATTTATAATTTTAAAACATTTAATATCATACTTCTAAATGTTTATCAATAGTGACATATCAATTGAAATCCTACTAGGAAACTGGCCATAGCTCTGATAGCTCACATAATTGTGGGAAAAAATGTTTTGATTGACTGATTGCTAGAGAAAAATCCACTTCTGCGCAATTAATAAATTTAACGCCATTAAAAATTACGAAAGCATCTCTTAGTTTACAACCAATCACATTTCTATCAGATTATCTGTTTCCGTCACAGAGTGTGGAAATGAATAGAGGTTCCTATTGTTTGTTTACATTATTATGATTGCATGAGAGTAGCGGTGGCCCAGTGGTGGCGGCCCTGACTTACGAGCAGTAAGTCGTTGGTTCGAACCCAGGCAGACACATTACTTTGTGTAATTTATTTCATCACCACTGCTCTCAAAACGGTGAAGGAAAAACATTGTGAGCAAACCGGCATGTCCTAGGACCAAAATTCGAAGACATCTGGGCCCGCATCATAGCCCATTCCCTCTCATAGAAGGCCGTGTGTCCCATCAGTGAGAACATTATAGGCTGATTATGCAAATGATTGCATAACTAAATAGGTTGTGTCGCGGATATTGGCAAATACCTATTAGTTAGACAAGAAGGCTGTAGCTGGCTGTAGGTTTGAGGTGTCATTTTCAAATCATCAATAAAGATCGTAGAGAAAGTCTACAACGCCTAAATAATTCTAAGGTGTCGAGATACATGCATAAGATTCCTGCACAACTACAACCAAATCAAAATCAAATCAAATCATAATTTATTTGTTAACATAGGTAAAAAAGTACAGATCTTATGTTTGATAAACAGAGCGCATACGAGTAACATAGCGCTCTGTTTATCAAACATAAGATCTGTACTTTGCCCGGAGGCGTAAAATATGGTGTGCAAATCTAGCTGAGGATTAAAAAATATTTACCAAAATATTTGAAAATCATGCAAAATAATTATGGTATTAAATCAGAAAATAAATTGAACAATTACTCCATCATGTCAGACCTAAATGAGGAATTATTAAAATGTTAAAGATCTATGTAAATATAATTTAAATGTCAAAGTTATTCAATGCCAATATTAATATATAGGGTCTATCTATTCATACACGAAATCTCTTAAGGGGTCATTGTACTCATCATTATGAACAACTTTTACTATGGGACCAACCTCGAAATCGCGAAAAAAAAATCAGCTGTTCCCTACAATATGATCGCATTAACTCGTCAAAATGTACTGAACAGCTGTTTTTTTTTTCGCGATTTCGGGGTTGGTCCCATAGTGAAAGTTGTTCATAATGATGAGTACAATGACCCCTTAAAAGATTTCGTGTATGAATAGATACACCTTATATTTGCCTCAGTTTAACTCACAACATAATTTTCACATTATAAGTTTCGATAGAAAACAGCCATCTTTATCTTCTCTCTCTACTCTATGGTTTCCGCCAACAATTCTACAGCGTGTAACAGAAAGGGTATAATCATATGGAATACTGTGGTACGGACCATCAAACTGAACAACTTTCTCTATGGGACCACCATCGAAATCGTAAAAAAAAAATCAGCTGTCCCATACATTGGGGTGAGTAGGTATTGAAATTTTGTATGGGACAGCTGATTATTTTTTTACGATTTCGATGGTGGTCCCATAGAGAAAGTTGTTCAGTTTGATGGTCCGTACCACAGTATTCCATATGATTATACCCTTTCTGTTACACGCTGTATAAAACAAATCACCGTATAATAACAATATCATTAATTACAAAATACTTCAGTTTAAGATAAAGCGATTATACCGTAATTGGATCATAGGTTCTAATGATCGTAATTACTTCTATCATTTAGATTATTAGAAGGAAATTGAAAAGGCGTATTAAATGCAATGAAAGTCGTTCATTTGTTTTAATGGAAAGCGATATTTAGGTTCCACGTTTTATTGATAACGGTTATAGTAAATTTTAATGCTTAGGTTCCATTATAGGTTCTAGTAGAAATATGATATGAAAAGCTTTGCAATACTTGCATTACGCCCTGCTTAACGTGAGATGCGAGATGTTCTTTGTCAGACCAGGAATTATACCTTGCTGTAGACCCACTATTTAACTTTTATGATAAAGTATATATCACTACATAGTATAAAACAAAGTCGCTTTCTCTGTCCCTATGTCCCTTTGTATGCTTAAATCTTTGAAACTACGCAACGGATTTTGATGCGGTTTTTTTAAATAGATAGAGTGATTCAAGAGGAAGGTTTATATGTATAACATTGACCCGTGCGAAGCCGGGGCGGGTCGCTAGTAATATAATATAGGGGTGAAACCGTTGCCATTTATATCATCATTTGCCTAGCCGTTTCCCAAAAATGTTGGGGTCAGCCTCTGGCCTACTCGGATGCAGCTGAATACTAGTATTTTACTCGGAGCGACACCACATCTGATCTCATCTAGTTACGGTGTAACACGATATAGTTCAGAAACTCTAGGTTTTGTCATTAACTGGACAACAATTTAAGCTTTATATTGCTGAGAAATTCATGGGTCTTAAATACCCAATATCATTTGATACGAACCTGGGATAGACTCAGGACATTTCATAGCCACTAAACCATCATCATAATTCCCCTGCCCTAGCCTAATTAATTTGTGGTCGGCGCAGCATGTCTTCTTCTTCCATACTTCTCTATTACTCGTCATCTCATGAGACACCTCCTTTCGTGCCATATCATGCTTCACACAGTCCATCCATCGTTTCTTTGGTCTTCCTCTACTTTAATACCCATCCACATTCATACTCAAAACTTTCCTTACCACATTTTATTAAATTTTAAAATTTATCTATACTAATATTATAAAGAGGTAAAGTTTGTGAGTTTGTGAGGTTGTAGAGGGTAATCTCTGGATCTACTGAACCGATTTTGAAAATTCTTTCACTAATAGGAAGCTACATTATCCACGAGTGCCATAGGCTTATTTACAACCTGCCCGTGGGATAATTTCCTGCTAAAACGCGAGCGAAGCCGAAGTCAACAGCTAGTAGCATAATAAAACTTCACCGCCTACCAAGATAAGTAGTAGGAGCTCATGAATAAGGAAGAACTACGCATGAGCTGGTCTTGACTCGCACTTAATAGTTTTAGGATGCTGTTAGTGGCACACGTGAGTAATTAAGTGCTGATCGCTGGAGGTCTATTAGAGGCGGCTTCACGCCTTTCTCAGTTATGTGTTAAGCGATAATGACCCTTGACGGAACGGATTTGAGGATGTTAGAGCAGTAATTACTTCTGGTGTTTCATTTGTTAGTAAACAGTTGTTTGTAGATTTAGGGTTAATTTTGATCAGATAGTTGATAATTAAAAGAACGGTACCATTAGAACGAGAATAGAAAATAGTCTACACTCTTGGTGCATTTGTTCGGTGATAAGTAACCTACATTAGCGGTTTGACATACATGAACAATATATATTTTTATAGTAGGGAACCAAACAAATATATCTTCTCAGAATAAGTGGTTTCTCCATAACCAATTCATATTTAATGCAAAACCGCAAATGGTTGAGCTATTGAGCCGTTTCAGACAAGAGGCTTACCATTATATCACACTAGCAGCGCCCCGCGGTTTCACCCCCGTACTTCCTGTTCCCGTGAGATAAAATATAGTTGATGTTATTTGCGGATAATGTAGCTTTCAATTAGTGAAAGAAATTTTAAAATCGATCGAGTAGTTTTAGAGTTAAGTCGTAACAAACAAACAAACAAAAAATCAAATCCTTCCTCTTTATTATATTAGTTTAGACTACATCGATGTTCTTAGTCTTACACATTTCCTTCCAGCTTTTTATGTCCACTCCATTCACTATACGCTTAATTAATTCAGAATTATCCAGCCCCAACCATATTCTAACCAACACAGATTAACCAAACGATGTACTCATTAGTCTCAGCCAATTAACAGCAATTTGTTTCAACCTTGTAAAGCAGAGGAAAGCGCTGGTTAAACCAGGGTAAGTTACTGAGGCCGAGGTCAGGAATTGGATGCGTTAATGAAGAACAACTTGCAGGTTAATTGTGACGAAGAGGCTCTTGGACTTCTTGTAAGGCATGGTCGTGACTGCGCTGTTAAGTCTGTAGGTCGGTTATAAAGTTTGGAGGGATTAGCTATTCGAATTAGTAACGTGGTTGTTGAATTAAGTGGGCATGAAGAAAGTTGGGGAAATGGATATGGGTCAGGCTTAGGATGGCAAAGGCTACTATTATGCTATGGACTATTCGGAATGGAAAACCACGGCAGAATTTATTATCCGTCTGATCATGATAACGTCGCAACCGCGCTTTTTTCCATCCAGATAATTTCCATTTTAGAACTTTTCAACTTGCCATGCGATAGTGAAAAATGACGTGTACGAAGTTAGGCCGGTTTTTTCGCCATGATGTGTTCTTAGTCAGTTAACAGTAATTTTAATGTGAATGGTTACTATCAGTAAATCTTGTTGATGAACTAGACCAACATACAAGTTCGATTGCACTATATTCCTGACCATTTTGTTTGACCGGCCTGATTTCTGTTATTCAGTAGTCAATAAAGCCTTCTAGCCGAGCCGTATGTAAATATTTGGGAAAGTAAATATAATTTATTTGCCGTATAGGAGTGGAACCGTGCTACGAGCTAGGCGTGTAGGAAGAAACGCAAATGCAAGGAAACCCGTGCATTTAGTAATAAATTGTGAACTCGCTCCGAAGACAGCTATGGGCCATTTATCAGCCTAAGTAAAACCAATTGGCGCAATGTAAATGTGGACAGTGATCGTGATAAATATGTTACTGTTTTTGTATAAGTAGATGTAGCTGTGAGGGTTTCAGATTAGTTCATCACAAGGAGAATGCTTTTTTTTTTGTTGCCCCACTGCTGGGCTAAGGTCTCCCCCTTAGCTTTCCACTTCTTCCTATATGTAGCAATCTTTGGTCAATCTCCCACAAAAGCAAAAATTCCGAAAAAAAAAAGTACCTACAACGCAAATGGTTTTTTTTTTGCGCAAACCATTCCTGGTATAACGTTCTCAGCAAAGTACCAGAAACAGATCTAACCTTCGTACCAAGGGCTGGCATTAAGCTGTGAACTAGCTTTAGAAACGATGCGCGAAAGTCGTTGCTTGCTTCCCGGGATGGTCATGGATTCGCCGCTGAATGATCTTAACTATAACGACTGTCAAAGGTCTTCGTATAAAAACCGGGACCAAAGTCTTAAGAAACTTAATCGGTCGACTATTCGTTCCAAAGTCCTAATAAAACGAGTTTTTCCGAACTAACAGGAAGCTTTAAGGTCTATCTTCACATATCAGGGCCGTGTCTAGGACGTGACAGGGCCGTGGCCGAATGTATGTAATGGCACTGAAGCTTCGTCGCCGGCCCGGGCACGGACGTGTGTGAACGAGTTTTTATAAAATATACACATCGATATTTTTTTGAGGGCACTGACATATGTGGATAGACCTTTGGGGTGCATTTATACTGAAGTTAAGTATTACAACAAGTCTACACATATTTTCCCCGAAGGGTCATGTAGACAGAGGTAAGGCGTACTACACCCACATTTCGCCAGAATATACATAAATTCATAGGTTTATTAAAGTTCCATTTAAGGTGCAAGCCTTTTGCCATCAACCGGGCACAAATCCAAGGTCCAGGTGACTACTGAGGAATAAGTGTTGGGAAACCCATAATTTGCCCGACCTGAGAATCAAACCCAGAACCTGATGACAGAAGTGATCACTAGACCAACTAGGCAGTAATCCTATATGTAACCACCCGATACCATCCAACATCCAAGCAAATCTAACAAAGCTCCAATCTATACGTTGTCCCCAATACACAGATAAAGCTCGTTCAATTGAGTAGTTAAATTATGCAATCTGCCCATCTGGTGGGTAGGCAGTAATGATCGAGTTAGTGCTGCTGTTCAGGCCAGCGCAGATCGAAGATATGATGAGCTTAAAGGATTTGCATAAGGAGTAAAAGCTATAGGGAATAGGATTAGGCCTTGATGAAGACAAAACGGGAAGCGGTTGTACGGATAATAACTTTCTTATAAGTAGTCAAATTCTTTTACAATAAAGTTGAAAAATTGGATGCTCCCGATGAAATTCCGGACAAAGCTGTAAGTACTACTAAAATTGAAGTTATAGAAATAGATTGAAACGATGATATTAGTGATGTTGAAAAAAATATACCTAAATATGTCGAGATATTGTTTCGTTTAATAAATACTATCATAGTTCATTATAAAAGAGTCAGAATCGTAGGTATGCAAGTTCCCACAAATTCTTCTGAGTAATTGTCATGTGAGGACATCTTGTTTCATGTCTTGTACACAAATGTGTTCAAAAGAATTCGTTTCACCTACTACACTATACTTCAGCTACAGCACTTTATTTAAGTAATCGCCTTCCACAAAAATAGCCTCTGCTACAGTACTACTTTTAGTGTAATTTTCTGCAACACTACCTGGATTTATTTTCTAGGAAAAGTATGAAAGTAGAGGAAACGGCCCTGGTAATGAGGAACTGTGAACCAAATACGTTAAAACATGTTCGATAAGCGCATTGTTTTGCAGTATCAGCTGCTGAACCAACCTAATACAAATTCATACTTATACTAGTTCTTAACGTTCACATTGGTGCAAGAGTAGTATTGAACAGATTAGCAAAACTAAACCGTTATATTAGCCTTAGGATTGTCCTTTCATTTCTTATGAGATTACTCTTGTACAACCACTTCTGATTGTTAGATATAAAGTATAATTGGCTAGTTAATCACTACTCATTCATGTACTGGTTATATTTATAGTTTTCTATTTTAACCATCACATGAGTCCCTCTATCATCCATCAGACATCCATCCATCGTCACACTCATCCATCTCTGAATTTGAGCTTCCTAATGGATTAGTTTAATGAATGCTTGCTTTCAATAGTTTTTTCTCACTATTGTCATGTCATAACAGACTTTTGATTAATGAACCCATGTTTTTTTTTAACGCAGGACATGCTTCCTGTATTTTTATTTTTGTTACGTACCTTAGGAAACTCATTTTAACTGAAAAAAACTAATATCAATATCGTTAAGGTTGGTATTTTTGCAAATGTTATTTCACTGAAGTTACTTTTTGTGCAGCAACATAACAAAATGTTAGTGAGCAACAATGGAAAACAAAAAGTCATAGTTAAAGCCACAAGTTTAAAAAAAATACTCAATGATAACAGAAATTTCTGAATAACAGCCACGGAGCCTGGGGCCTTAGTCTGCTATTGCAATAGTGTCAGAATGGTCTATAATTGATTTAATAAGGCCCCTAGCCCACGGCGTATTGAAGCGCGTTCGAAACTCGTTTGACGTGCGTACAAAGGGTAATTCGTCTGCGCGGGGCCTTATTAAATCAATGATAGACCATTCTGACACTATTGCAATAGCAGACTAAGGCCCCTGGATTTGTGCCCGGTTGATGGCAATAGGCTCGCCCCTTATTACCTAGGACTTCAAAATAACTGGCGTGATGTGGGTATAGTATTAGGTACACCACTGCCTAACCATACGGTGGTTACAGGACGTTATGTTAATGTTATCATCTTCTTCATATCATTGTTGCTCTTCAAAAACTAACTTTAGTGTGGATACACCATTACTAGAACATTTTCCCATAAGCTCATTACAATTAAAACACATTCCACAGTGTGAAGGTACCATATCCTAACACCTCTAGCCCGAGGAACAGATCCCAGTCATTAACGGTTTGTGCTGGGAACGCGATCCTATCGCTTCGAATCTGAACCCAATATATCTGAACTTGCAACTCTAAGTGCAAACGCTCAGATATATATTGGAGACCGTTAATCCAGTGAATGTATGGTTGGGTTTAAGGTTAATTATGTTTTAGGTGTTAAGGATGTGTTAGAATCTTCTCCATACAAAATAATATGAGAAATAACGAGAAAATCATCTCTGCTGATGCTGATGTCTACAAGGCATTGTTTGCGCAGTGGTTGAGGGATTTGCTGCTGCGCTGTGTGTCGCGGGTTCGATCCCCGCACGGAACAAATATTTGTATGATCTACAGGTAGTTGTTCCGGGTCTGGCTGTTTGTGTATGTGAGGCTAAATGTTTGTAAACGCACCCAAGATACAGGAGAAATTCCTAGTATGGTGCAAAGTTTAAAAAAAAAAGTTTAAATGTGACTGCTGGGTTGGTATTTGATTTTAAATCAGTAATTGACTTATACATGTAATATGTACAGATATTATAATAAGTGGCATTGTACTGAATGGCTACCGAGAGACCGTGGAAGTGTCGGCACACCAACAGCCAGATGGATGTATGGTATCCAGAAGATCGTGGGTAAGACCTGGTGGGGATTTGCGAAGACCAAGGAAGAATCGCACTAAGGGGAGGAGATCTATACTCAGAAGTAGTGGAAGCAGGCGGCTTATGGTGATGAAGAGCATTTGATTTCACTTTGTTATTTAAGTATTGATAGCTTGGGTAAACACTATTTTCGAATAATGACTGATTTAAACAAAACCGTTAAGTTTCTATTTTATTTTTTATTAGCCTGTATTGTCTCACTGCTGGGCAAGGACCTCCCCCAATTTCTTCCATGTGCTCTTTTTCCGTGCCTCCTCAAACCAGCAAGTTTATTAAAATATTTTAATTATTAGAGCTCATACTTCGTATGAAAAAGTCGCAAGGCACTAAGAGTTGGGCGATTGGGTGAATGTGGCGTGGTTAGATGTGATCTGTGCCTACTTTGAATTTTAATTACACTGTGGAGCTGTTTATTTAGATATAATGGGATAGCCGGTGGTCCTATTCTTACAGTAAACGCTGTGCTGCAATGTAGGAACTTTTCTTCAGAGGCAATGGATTTTTAAATGGGTCGACGGAAATCCACAAAGTTTTTAGGATTTACACATTTTTAATACAAGAAAACGTGTTCCTTTGGGGAGGGAACTTGAGGCTATGTCGCAAGACAGCCTGACCTGGTAGCTGATAAGAGGAACGAACAAAAGGAATGAAGGATGTGTGTACAGTTACAATAAAAATCTATAAATTTATTTAAATTATAATTTAAGTTTAGTTAAAGTTATAATTCAAGTTTACGTTACGTTTAGTTTACGTTTAGTTTCGGTTTAGTTTAGTTTGTGTTTTAGTTTTTTGTAAGTTTGTGTTTAGGTTGACTGGTAGAGAATGCCTAATGGCATTAAGTCCGCCTATGTACCACTATTGTACATGAAGTTTAAATATATAAATAAGTTTAGATATTAAAAACAAATAAGTATTCAAGTTTAGATATTAAAAACAAATAGTATTGTGTAAATGAACGTCATAGTAAATAAAGGCTACTTTTATTTTATTTATTTAACGTGTTCGTCCCGTATTAAAGATGTTTAACGATACTTATGAAAAAAAAATCAAAGTTGCACATAATTGATGACATATTTTTGAAAAGACTTACAGATATAACAAAAAAAAAGCGTTTTTTTTTCTGTCACTTCAGACGTAAACAAACAAACAATCAGAAGAAAACCAACCAACAACTCAATACAATAAATAATTCGGATGAAATCTAATACTCGGTTAGTTGTCGCTTTCTCGAAGAGTCGCAGCAAGGAATTGTAAATTAAGTCGCGCCGATACCTCGATAGCAACCCGCCATGTTTATTAAAGTGCCATTGAATTAAACTGTACTTTCAAAGTTATGCTCATAGGCTGGGGATGAAGCCAATTTATTGATATTTAAAATGTTCAAAAATTCGTGTGAAAATTGTGGCAACATTTGGAGGTTCATCTATGAAAGCTCTGTTCCATCTATTTTTGTTGGTCTTTGTATATCAATGCCAGACAAGTGACAATCAAGTTCGAAGCGTGCGTATTTCCATGCACACTTCAACCAACTAATCTGTGCATGTGGAAAAATACAGAACTAAAATAAATGTGCCAAGTTTGACATAACGAAGCATTTTTTCTTGACAGGCAGCGCCACCTTGAACTGTACACTTAAAGTGGTTATACTGCACAATGACTTTAAATAAAATTTACATAAAGTTTCCGGTATTTAATGTCAATCCAACACATTTCTGAGGTTTCTTCCATCGCAAGTCATTTTGCCTGAAATAATAGGTCCTCAGATTTGCCTTAACGGAGCTTCTGTCTATAGATGCCCATTCATCTGCGATCCATGTGCCTCGTCAAAGGATCTTGTCCGAACGAATATTTACTGACAACCATTAATTTCTTGAGTTATTCATACATATTTAACTGCACATTGTCATAAAACTGGAAACTCAATCTGTCATTCTGGCCTAGTTCAGTTTTTACATTGATCGAATAAATCACTTCACATAAAAAATCGACACCATACTTGGACTTCCGCGCATTTAACAGGACTATGATCTTGAAACTACCGAGACTTTATTATGATCTTCAAACTACACCTCCAATGTACAGACGCCAGCACATCAAGCTTCTACAATCTGTCAAATTTCTTTAATAGATTTTCAACTTTATCGCTAAAGTATTAGGTTTAAGGTTGATTGGGAAAATTTACTTGTAGTACATTTACCGGTAAGTGTAAACACTTCATCATCAATCATTACCTTCCCAAAAGTGGTAATAAGCTCGCCTTTAAGCCACGTTTACACTTGCACGACCGGCCACGCGATAAATTTCCGCGAATGCATGCAAAACGCCCATTAACCGCTGATGCGGCCCGATCGGCCATTAAGTCCGCGAATTAATTAAATTATTTCTAAGAAGTAATGCTAAATTAATTTAATTGGAATTTGGAACAGCTTTGTCTTATCGTGAAGGTGGTTTCTCTAGGGAAAGCTGGATTTGTGGCTTCTATGTTTTGTTTGAGTTATATTTAGGTAAATGGGAGATTTGTGCTGTGTATTGTAGTTGTTTAACCACAATATAAGCTTTATTCAAGTCTCTAAGACTACGATACGTCTACGGATACGTCTTTATTATAAGAGTAGGATGTAGCTGAAAATATAGGCTAAGGCAATATTTTTTGTTAGTACCTACCTACAGAAACATATAAGCTATGAAAGAATTTGCGCAGTAACCACAAGTACCACATCTCCATTTTCGATGTTTTCAACACCGATTATATTAATCAGACAAAAAGAAAACTCGATTTTCGAAATGATCCTATTTGGAGTTAAATAGAACATGATTTTTAATCATGTTTCATTGAACTCCGCTACTTTTCATTTAATTTTTTCAAACAGTTTTCTGAAGTTCAATTGCCAAACATAAGACAATCTTGTTAACATGTTCCATTTTCCAGACAAATCTGTTCCAAACTGAATTTGTCGGCAGTTAATTTGTCAAAAAATGTGTGACAAAACGGTACTTTAATCGAGCGAATATCCTTTGACAGTTTTCCTTTTGGATCGCGTCCAAATAATGACAAATTATTTAATGTTGTAGGGCGCCCTTTATCTCGCCAGATGGCGTGACAGCTGTTTGTCATAATTATTTACCGTGAAAAAGATTTTTATGTAAAAGCGAGAGGAGTTATGTAATAATGATAACGATGATGGCAGTGATAATCCTTTGATGGGAAAATTTGCATTAAAAAGTTGTTTTGGTTCATGAGATAAGCGACATTTTGGCTGTTTTATTCTGACTGCTGGTGTTAACAAAAACGTTCTTATGATAATAGATGGCGTCACGTGTCTTTCGAATCATGATTGAATAATAATATTATAGAAACTTTAGTAGTGCGAATTGATTGTCAAATTCAAAATTAACGCGAGAGAAGCCGCGGACAAAAGCTAGTTTGTTTATAAATTCGTCCTCTGATGACGGAAACAAACTGTTATGGTTATCTTTATTCTGTGTTCTAAAAAACTGTCTTAAAGCAGAAGTAATTCCAGTGTGGGAAAGAGGCAGAGCTATACAGATCGTCTAGCGCCATCTCTTTCTCATACTGGAATTACTCCTGCTTTACGACGTCATGGTAGGCCACCTGAATAGGACGTTGGAAAAGCAATAATCATTGTCAAACATTTAATATTGTTAAGCAATCAACCGGCGGTTTTTAAAAAACACATGATATGTATGTATTAATCCTTTGGGCGCATTGTGTCCAATTCGCAAAATGTCCAGTAGGTTCAAAATATTCAATTCTCACAACGTCCAATTCGCAATTTGTCCAATTCGCAATTAGTCCAATTCTCAAATTGTCCAATTAGCAAATGGTCCAGTTCGCAAATTGACCAAGAAGAAGAAGTCCGCACTCGGGGTCTGCCAGTGAGCCATGGAACGAAGTATACTAGGAGTCAAAATTTCTGACATTATACCGAATAGTATACTTCGAAAATTGAACTGGGCAGGCTACATCTGCCGCATGTCGATTGTCGAATCAAAACTGGGCCAAAGTGGCAACAGATTGGGTTGCGAACAACAGAACCCGGCGACGCAGTTCGCTCAGAAGGAGACGGAGTGACGAGCTGGACTCTGAACACAAAAGGATTGGGCGCAAATAGATAAAGACAGAGATAAATCGAAAAAAGGAATGGAAGCCTTTGCCTCGCAGTGGGAAACATCAGGCTCATAATAATTATGTCTGACGACGTCAGCGACGTCGGAGCGTCACCATCAGATTGCCTAGTGATATGTGTTTTGTTATTTTTAGTTTACTATTAAAACACAACATTTCAACAACAAATTACCTACCAATATTTTACAAGTTCTATTACTACACAAACAGCTTGTTTAACATTTATAACGACCCGCTTATTTCGGCGCCACGCATTTACCGCTTGATTGAACCCGATATCATTTTTGTAGTCGTAAAGGGTTAAAATTGACGCGGTACCTTTGTATCGACGACTGGTTAACTGAGAGAAGCATTAAATACACTTGTTTGGGAATAAAGTTAAGACAAACGGTTAAATGTGATGACGAGAGATGAAGAAGCGGTTAACTATAAGTGCTGATGATGAGGATGTAAAGGTATTTGGGTCCTTCTTCTTTTTTATCGACAATGGTCGGTCCCTCACCTCATTTTATCGACAATGGTCGGTCCCTCACCTCATTTTATCGACAATGGTCGGTCCCTCACCTCATTTTGGGTCATATTAGAGTATGAATTATTATGTTTTCATTGTTTGAATTTACATCCTCTCCTCATCGCTTTATACAGCGTGTAACGGAAAGGGTATAATCATATGGAATACTGTGGTACGGCCCATCAAACTGAACAACTTTCTCTATGGGACCACCATCGAAATCGTAAAAAAATAATCAGCTGTCCTATACAAAATTTCAATACCTACTCGACCCAAATGTATTGTTCAGTTTGATGGGCCGTACCACAGTATTCCATATGATTATACCCTTTCTGTTACACGCTGTATAGTTCTGTTCAAATTTAATGACGGCTCGGAAGTTAGCTGCGAGTGACGGTCTGCGCATTATACAGTCAAGACGATGCGTCCTCTGCGCCCCGCTGATACCTAAAATTGTGTTCAGCGCACCTTTACGTTAGATGTTCTGAGCCCCTATAAAGTGTGAACCGTTATACCTGCGCAGACCGTCACTCGCAGCTAACTTCTGAGCCGCCATGAAGTTTGAACTGAACTATACCTTTTAATACTAAGTAATCTCTAACTTTCTGTAGTCAATAATGTTTTTGCGTGTGTTAATTTTTCATTAAATAGGTACCGTGACAGAGTAGTAATTAATAATGATGTCCTACCCAAAAAGGACCACTCTGTCACAGTGTTTTCTCGAAAATCACCATAAAACAAACAGCAGTAAGAGCATAAAAACAAAGAATAAATCATCCAAATGAAAATTAAATGCATTTGAAAAAAAATAATACGGAAATCAAAATATTGTCACTTGAAAAACTCGAAAAACTGAGAATCACCAATTCACTGTCGATAAAAAAGAAGAACGACCCATTTAACTGAAACAGTTAAATGGTCGTTAAATGGGTTAAATTTTGTGCGTTGTGGTTTTTTAAAATAAATAGTGTACCATCTCAACATGAATGATGTATCTAAGGTTTTGTAACAATATGCTGATTCAAAAGAGTGCCCATGGAGTTTCTTGCCCGTTCTTCTCCATGGAGATCTACGCTAGGGAATGGGCAACTACAGTATTTTCACAATTTTTATGCCTTGTGACTGGGATTGTTGCTACTCGTACATTTCATTGTTATCTTTGTTTCGACAATTCAAAAGTGCCTGTAACTGGCCTACTTGAAATAAATGCTTTGATTTTGAAACGATTGTGTACAGTCACGCGTGCTGGATTCTGGCCCACTACGTTTATCAGAGAGGAGGCCGATATCTTAGCAGCGAGAATAATCATCAAGTTTACGTTTCATTCGAAGTTTCACTAGTTAATGTAAATGTAACCTTATATTTATATTGAAAGTTTTCATATATGCACACAAACATACTACGCAATGTGTTTGACGGCACGGTTGGCGCAGTAGCTGATCGATTGGCTGCTGCGCTGCGTGTCGCGGGTTCGATTCCCGCAAGGAACAAATATTTGAATAGCCTACAGGTAGTTGTTCTGGGTCTGGCTTCTTGAGTCATCATCTGCCTAGCCTTTTCCCAACTACGTTAGGGTCGGCTTCCAGTCTAACCGGATGCAGCTGAATACCAGTATTTTACAAGGAGCGACTGCCTATCTGACCTCCACAACCCAGTTAGTATTGGGTAATACGATACCCCTTGGTAAGTCTGGCTTCTAAGCACATGTGAGTTTAAATGTTTATAAGCATACCCACGATACAGGAGAAATTTGTAGCGTTAAAAAAATGTATCCGGAACATTGAACTATTCATCATTCCGATTTCCGATATTGTCAAAGATGACGCGCCGATAAATTAGGTAGGTAGTAATCTAGGTACTTACGATTACGAAGCTCAAAACTTTTGGTCTTTGGAGTCCATACTTACCTGTAACAAACAATTAATGATGATTTATTTTTATTAAAAAGTAAAAGTAAAAGAAAAATATGAAATCTTCCCTAAGTGACTGAAATAATAAATACAGTGTTCAAAATACTGTTTTTTTGTCAAAAGTATTTTTAAAATTACTTTTGACTTTCGCAGTTTTTATGAGTATCTATTATAAGAATTTAGTGTTAAGACCAAAGAAGTAATGGATGAACTGCATGAAGGATATTACAGATACATAATAGTATAGAGGGAAAAAACAAAATGCTACGCTGACTCCAAATAAATTAGGGTTAGGGCTGGAGAATCATAATGATTTGACAATCGGAAGAAACGCCGGGAGGGGACACCCTCTTCAGAAAGGGCAGGTACTCGCAACCGGCGCAGCGTGCGTGTATGACCAGATGTATGAACGTGGACGAGGCAAAAGGAGTATGTAAGGATCGTAGCAGGTAGCACTCCGTGGTCTCTACTTACCCCCATGGGGAAAACGCGTGAGTTTAAACTTAACTGGCTTAAATAATTCCAAAAAAATAATGTTTCCTACATATTTTTTTATTTATCACAAACACTACTAACATTACAGGGAATTCCTAATGCGATAGCGTGGTCCTAAATTAAACTAAGTATCTTAAATAAAATAACACGTGCAATATTGTTTTTGTGAATTCATTCCGAGAGCAGGAAAATAAATCGATCCGGTCAGCAGTGTCATTTAGTGCGTGCAAGGCGCGCGTCAGTGACGCGTCAGTGGTCAGTGGTATTAAGAGGGCCCTTCCCGGTCCGTCTATCGCCAACACGAGCATGGTCGAAAAGCTTGTTGTTTCATCCAGAGCCACAGCCCCGACCCCGCTCATCTCGTCTCCCGCGCACCTCATACCGCCTAACGCCATGACATTGAACGAAAAATAGTGTTCGACAATTTCTTAAACTTGTTCCAGGAAATACGTGTTTTTGAATAAGTCTTACAAGTGTGTGAAATAAATATTTATCATTAAGAATCTCCATTACATGTGCAAGGTTTCTATCGAGATGTTTTCTTTACTTTTACAGTTTATGAGTACATTAAGAAGGGCCAAAGTTCAGTTAAAAATTGTGCAAAACACCAATTTTTGGAGCGTTATACTGAATTTGTTTCTAATATTTTTTATTTTTTACTACCATAGAAACCTAGATATAGTGCACAAAATACCTATTAGTTCAAAAAAAAACAAAGATAGATGTGTAACAACTGCACAATCACGTACGAACGTTTGTATGAAAAGTATGACGGGTTGGCCGCTCTTAAAGGCCTTCTAACATTCTATCATAAGCATTGGCACGACACAAGCTGAAAACAATAATTATTCTATCTCAGCCGATTCATAAAATCAATTTACATACAACACTTGTGTCAGTCTTTTTTATCTATATCAATAAGTGTCTGTCTGTCCGTCAACTAGGTCTGTCGAATGATCTATAGCCTCACTTATGTGCTTATGATATCTTAGTTGAGAAAAACAAACAGCCGACCTGGATTTTATATCTAGGTATTTGTCTAGGCAAAGATAATAATATGATGATTATTGTTTATTGAAAAACAAGTGTCATAGATCTCTATCAATTTAGTATTTATCAGAAGGTATCGTTATCATCATAAGCCTTTCCCAACGAAATTGAGGTTGGCTTCCAGTCTTACCGGATGCAGCTAAATTTGGCATGGAGTGACTGCCAATCTGCCCCCAGCACCCAATTACTGGATCCCTCTTGAAACACCCCTGTTTAATTCTTTGGTAAGACTGGTTGTCACACTTTCGAGATTCTGACTACCTGTACTGACCAGTAAGTACTTAATAATTCTATTGTTTTCAGGAATTCAATCGAATGTTTAGAGCAGCAATGGCCCAGCGAGCAGTAGTGGTGGTGGCCCCGACTTACGAGCAGTAAGCCGAAGTTCAGTGCCGAGCAGTAAGCCGAGTTCGAACCCAGGCAGGCGCATTTCTTTGTGTAATTTATTTCATCAACACTGCTCTCAAAACTGTGAAGGAAAGCATTGTGAAGAAACCGGGATGTCTCAGAATAAAAAAAACGAAGTCATGTGATATCTACCAACCGGCACAGGGCCCGCGTGGTGGATTATAGCCCATTTCCTCTCATATAGAGGAGGCCGTGTTTCCCAGCAGTGGGAACACTATAGGCTGATTATGATTGAAAGTTTAGAAGTTTACCGTGCTAGCAAAGGGCTTTTATATCTAATTTTGCACATCTTCTCACATATTCTCGGTAATATAAAATTGTGACCACACTAGTGCAGCAAAGAACACAGCAATAAACATATAATTATGATGCACAATAAAGTGTACTTAAGATAATTATTTCAAAAAACAGTTCCTACTTCCAATAAAGTATAAAATTAATAACTTAATTATTCCAATCTTATGTAACAAACTGTTTAATAATCACAATCTTTCAAAACATCGAATAAATCGTATCGATAATGCTAAGTCGATTGTTCTTAGTATAAACAATGTAGGCTTATTTACTAAGGTTTATCGATTCATTGGCAATGCATATTTAAACAATTTCTAGTTCTTTATGACAATTTAAATGCTTTGCCATCGAGATATTGTAATTTATATGAAATATGTCACAATAAATGTTTATGTTTTATTATGCGGCTACGTATACATCTACGACGTTATATCGCTACCCTATATACAACGTAGATATGTAGGAGACATCACAAAAGCGCCTGTAATCCCCCAAAGGGTTAGGCAGAGGTGTACCTAATAGCACATCCACATTTCGCCAGTTATGATTTTAAATCCCATGTAATAAGGGGCAAGCCTATTGTCATAGAGCAGCGGTGGCCTGAGAGCAGCGGTGGCCTAGAGCAGCGGTGGCCTGAGAGCAGCGGTGGCCTAGAGCAGCGGTGACCTGAGAGCAGCGGTGGCCTGAGAGCAGCGGTGGCCTAGAGCAGCGGTGGCCTAGAGCAGCGGTGGCCTAGAGCAGCGGTGGCCTAGAGCAGCGGTGGCCTGAGAGCAGCGGTGGCCTAGAGCAGCGGTGGCCTGAGAGCAGCGGTGGCCTGAGAGCAGCGGTGGCCTAGAGCAGCGGTGACTTGAGAGCAGCGGTGGCCTGAGAGCAGCGGTGGCCCAGTGGTGGCGGCCCCGACTTACGAACAGTAAGTCGTGGGTTCGAACCCAGGCAGGCGCATTACTTTGTGTAATTTATTTCATCACCACTGCTCTCAAAAACGGTGAAGGAAAACATCGTGAGGAAACCGGCGGCATGTCCTAGAACCAAAAATTCGAAGACATGTTACATCTACCAACCCGCACTGGGCCCGCGTGGTGGATTATAGCCCATTCCGTCTCATATAGAGGAGGCCGAGTGTCCTAGCAGTGGGAACATTAAAGGCTGATTATGCTATTGCCATCAACCGGGCACAAATCAAGGCTCCGTGGTTGCTACAGAAAAATTCCTACTGGACAAAAAAACCAATAACACTGCTATTCCCGGGACTCGAACCCAGGACCTTATGCTCAGTAGTCGCGCTTGCGACCGCCAGACCAACGAGGCAATTGAGGGAGAGGAGGTAGGTAGGAGAGTCAAATTAAATTATTTTAATTTTGTTTTGCCTAGTTTATATTTACGATACCATAACATCTGTAGAGTTTCGCTAGATAATTTAATTTTACCTTGTAAAGAATGAGCTTTTTATTTCAGTATCAAAATATTCTCCTACGTGCAATAAATTGCGATCGCGTAATGTATCGCATCCAAATAATTTCAAATAATTTTTCTCATGAAAGAAAATTCAATTAAAGTTTCTTAAATGTGCCCACTTTTTAAGAACTGCCGCGGTACTATAATGTCTGGTCGTTTAGTTCGTATGTAAAATCGTCCTTATTTGCAACAAGCTGGTGTCCGCAGCTTCGCTCGCGTTTTGTTCGGATATTATCCCACGGGCACGTTTTAAATACAGCTTAAGGCACTCGGGGATAATGTAGCTTACTATTAGTGAAAGAATTTTCAAAATCAGTTTAGTAGATCCAGAGATTAACCCCTACAACCTCACAAACTCACAAACTTTACCTCTTTATAATATTAGTATAAATAAACTGTACACTATCAAACTTAATATCGTGAGTTTCGCAACACGAAAGAACTTAGTTTTATAAGTTTTCAAACTTGTCGAGAGTCTAGAGAACACATTTCTTTCAGTCTATCATTTCAAGTGTAGATTTGCAAGATACTATGATCTGTAATGACTAAGTCTAGAAGTCCTATTTGCATCGCCCGTATCTCAATTCAAGATCACGTACCACCCACTCAGTGTCCCCAACAAATTAACAAAATCACTTTACATACGGAAGCCGGTATACCAACAATTATAGTTACTGACACCAGTCTATATGATCGATGGGGACAATTATCGAGTACTATAGTAATTTGCCTTTAACATAAAGTAACATATTAATTTCCTTAAACTGTTGTAGTTGGCGCCGACTATGTAAAGTAACATTTTATGCACGTGTAGGATATACGCCTTGTTGATTCATTAGGCAAATTATATGATGAATATCATCGTGTATATTATTTATATCGGAGATTTACATAATTGGTCTATGGGCGCCTCGTTAAATAAAGGTTCAGACGGATTGCGTTTGTTGCGGGTTCAGTTATTTCAATCTTTATTGTGTAAGTTCTGTTACTAGCTGTTGCCCGCGACTTCGCCTTCGTGAAGTTCAGTAACTGTCCCACGGGATCATACTACCGGGATAAAAAGTAGTATATATTATATATGTTAATCCAGGTTATAAACTATCTATGTGTCAAATTTCATCCAAATTCGTTTAGTAATTTTCGTGTGAAAGACTAACAAACATACATTCATCCATCCATCGTCACAAACTTTCGCATTTATAGTACATATTAGTAAGATAGTATAGTATTACAAAATGCGCTTTATGGGGTGTTACTACTGACCGTTAATTGGTCAAAAAAGTTCTAGTTAAAGACATTTAAAATTTAAAAAAAGCAGTTGCAATGTCCGTGATGACCCAGAGGTTAAGGCCTCGTTTTCTCAGTTTATCTTGGACATCGATGAAGGAAAATATCGTGAGGTAACCAGGATTCATAATAATTAATATAAGACTGCAATCGCCAGACCCCGTCTGAACGAGCGTGGTGATCAATGCTCGTGCCTTCTCTGTATGAGAAGAGGTTTTTGGCCAGCAGTGGGACAGTAATCAGCTGGTATTGGGGTTTTTAAAGGGCGGGCGCATTGAATGTTACAAATAAAAAACACCCCATTTTAATCCTTGGCAAGAAGCTGGAAATCCCTAATTGTTTTTTTGACCGACCCCTAATTGAAAATCGTTATTTTTTCTAATTGTTCTTTTTTAAACTTTTTGTTTAAAAGTTATTAAAAAATCAATTAGTCGATTTTCGGACATCACTACGTATACATCATACTAATCACGAAACCCTCCAATGAATCGGAAGAATCCAAAAAAAGAAGAAAAAAAACATTTTAAAAAACGAACACTAACGAGCATAAAACATGTATTGAGAAGCATCTTTAAAATTAAAACAAAAAAGTCTTGCGTTGCGTGTACTCCTGTATTCGCATAAGGAAATGAGTCGTGAATCGAACGGGACAACTTTCTTAATTGCACCGATTGATTGGCACTGAACCATCTTGATAAACCTTTTTGTGGACATTCATTACGACACATCTTCAGTCATTATAGACAAGCAGTTTCTGCTAAACTTAGTCGCGAGGGAATAAGTAATTACATTAGTAATTGCGAGGGATGTAACTGTACTCGGAGTTGAGTCGATTTTATCTAACTAAAATAAACACGTAGATTTTAATCTTGTATCAGGCGGGAGATAAGTGTAGATGAAGTGGATCAATCATGCTTTTTGTGAAAGAGCTATTCCTGAAAAACTAAGCTAGGTTTTGGAAAACTGTTGTATTAGTCAACTGTTTCCAACTGCCGTTCTACAAATGTGTCACATCCAAAGGAAACCATGGGCTTATTAAGTCTTTTGAGTTACTATGTAGTAATTATGAATTTGTCCTACTAATTACCAATTAAACTTATTTATTTTTAGTGAATACGACTTTTTTTTCATAAGTTTTCTTTATGTGGGCCATAATAACCACAATGTGGAGCCACAGTCAGAAGGTGACGCGGTAGGCCTCGCAACAGATGGGCTGGCCCGACCAGTGGTCCACATTGGATTGGATCGAAGGATTTGGAAAGCCCTTTGCGCAGCAGTGGGATGACACAGGCTATCAGTAACAGTTTATTTATTGCCAAGAAGAAGAAAATGCCTGTGAAATATTCTTAATATCTGTTATTTTTAACCAATATTGACGAAACTACTACACGACATAGCTGATCATACATACACAGATTCACGCCTTTAACCCATGGGTATAGGCAGAATCAACAGAACAGCTGCTTCCACATTCAGCTGTTCGGAACGTAATTTTCCAAAATGGCGCCACCATTTAAACTTTCGCGCCAAAACAAAACACAACGCACCAGGAAACACAGTCCCCAATAATAATAACCAGCCTGTAATTGAACACTGTATAACAAATTAGCGAATAACATGTATGAATAAGCTTCGGAATTTAAACAAACTGCCATTAAGTGGGCCGTGCTATTGCGCTCGCGGCTATTTCAGGTCTGTTGTGCAATCATCGATACTAGTGTCACGTATCAGTGGCGAAGAGTGCGTGCCGATTTTTTGGGGATTGGAGAATAATTTAAAGGGGTGGACAGGTGTGGAGAAGTTGTGGATTTAACTTGGTGAATGCCGCAGTTATAAAAATCACAAAAGTCTTATGTTGAGTTAAGTATAGCCAGAGCAAGTGAAAAATGTTTCATAATACTACTTCGACTTTCAAAATAAACTTTTGGAGAAATTGTGGATTTAACCTGGTGAATCACTACGACGACTTTCAAAATAAACTTTCAGTACCTCATGTCAATGCAATACATTTTTGACCTTTCATCACCGTGTTTGCTGATAGAATGACACTTTCTTCAAGTGTTACAATTGGACTGTGCGCCATTTCATGCATTTGCGTTTGATAGTTATAATATATATTTTTTTAAATGTCTGTACATTTCAATGTGTATGACGAAGATGAAAAGACGATTAAGTTTATGTAAACTATATCATTTTTGAAGTGTTTCCTACAAAAGTGCAATACCTACACGGTCAAAATGTACGGAACAGCTGTTTTTTTTTTAAATAACCGATGAAAATATTCTATGTAGGGGGTCAGAATGATTTAGGTACGGGATACGTGGTTACCGTTGTCGCGTCGGTGCCTTCCAACTCGTATGATTATTATCTAATAAAGATTTTTTTCTTTAAAACGAGGGTAAAATAAAAAAATAAAATAAAATAAACTGATGTTTCGATAAGTATAAAATCAAATCCTAGCGAATTAAATAACATCCTGAAAGCGTAGACAAAACTCAATACAAAATAAAACCAGCCAAGTGCGACTCGGACTCGAGCACGAAGGGTTCCGTACCATATTTTTTTTTTGTCCCTCTAGTGGGCATAGGCCTCCCCTTTCTCCTTCCAAACCTCTATGTCCTGTGCAATATCTAATAAAAAATTAAAATAAATAGGGTTCCGTTTTTACCCCTTGGGTACCGGAACCGTAAAAAGTAGAACAAAAAAGCTTTCCTATGTTTAACACAGCTGACTTCTCGTCTAACAACATAAATATACCCCTATAACCCCCCCCCCCACCCCCCTATGCCCTATATTTGTGCAGTGGATTTCTGTTCATCTAAGCGAGAACAAAAAATGACGAAAAAATTAATGTGATTTTTCAAGACTATGGGTACTTAACATACCTCTATGTTTAAAATTTTTGAATGTGTTTTATTGTGATGTTTATTTATTTTGAATGATTTTTAATGAATTTAATGATACTTTATAATTTTCTAATGAATTGTTTTTTTTTTTTACTATTTTATTTGTCTCCATTTTATTTTTGTTGCGTATGGGTATTTTGCCTGAAATAAAACTTTTTTTTTAAATAATACTTTCATTGATTTCCTCAAATTCTCACATTGGTGTTAGGTATTATTATTTATCTTAATGTTACCGCCAAAAAAATCCCTACAGCTAGGTAACCTAAATGGCATATAATATAATAAACTTTTGGGGGTGGCGGTTAACCCAACCAAGTGTCAGGCTATCATTGTAGGGAGCCCCCATAGCTTGAGGAGACTGAATGGTTTAACGGTGCCACCGGTTACCTTTGATGGCACAGTGATTCCGTTTAGCTCTGACGTCAAGGACCTGGGTTTGCATGTTGACACTTGCCTTGACTGGCGTAAGCAGGTCGCGATTGTGAGCAAGAAAGTCACTGGAACGTTGCGGTCGCTCTATCGGTTGAAAAATATTCTCCCATCACACATTAAGGCTATGCTTGTACAGTCCCTAATCTTCCCTATAATTGACTATGGTGATGTGTGCTACTATGACCTGAATGCAGATCTCCTCAACAAACTTGACCGACTTCTTAATAGCTGCATTCGATTCGTTTTCAATCTCCGCAAGTATGATCATGTGTCAACACATCGATCGCTTTTAAAGTGGTTACCTATCCGGCAGCGCAGAGCATTGAGGGCTTTGACAACCCTGTTTTCTCTTCTTCACAAACCCACTTCTCCTTCTTATCTGACCTCTCTTTGTCAATATTTATGCTCTGCACACAGCAAAAATCTTCGGTCCGAGAATAATCGTCTTCTTCGCTGTCCTTCTCATCGCTCTGGTTTTATTAAGTCTTCTTTCTTTGTCCAGGCGGTTTTCCTTTGGAATGCGCTCCCTCAGAATATCAGGACGGTATCCAATCGGTTCACATTTAAAGTGAAAGCTCGTGAACACATACACAAGAAGTTGGCAGATTCATCTCACAATTAGGTTGTTTTAGTTTTTTCTTGTTATCTCTCATAACTGTTTTTAGATTTTGTTTTATGTATGTATCTAAGTATTTATTCTTATATTTTAATTATAAATATTTTCTAATTTATTTTCTGTTATTGCACCTACTGTGTATTGTCTCTGCATCACCCTAAGGTAGACTGGTAGAAAATGCCCAAGGCATTAAGTCCGCCTTTGTACAGTTTTTACTTGTGCATAAAGTTTTAATAAATAAATAAATAAAAAATAAATAAACGACTAAAATCCATCAGATAACCAACAAGCCTCGTTCACTATGAATATATCGGCGTCAATCAGAAAGACGTGTTAATGACGGGATAATTGGAGCGCTTTTTATCGGCGCTTATTACCGGCGCGCGCGCTAATGAGTCTGCCTAAATAAGGAGGGTAGCTGTTATAGTGATTATGGCAATGTTTAGATTATCTCAGGTTCAATAGAAGCTGGATTTTTCTTCTTAAAGTTCCGTGTCCTTAGAGTGAATATTGGATTTACTATTGAGAAACAATAATCGGAGCGCTTATTATCAACGCACGCGGTGTTATGTGTATGTCACAATAAAAAAGTGTGAATGTTATGGGGATTGTGGCACGTTTATATAACCTTTTGTGTAACCAGGATGTGGTCTTTGGTACCGTGACGACCAATATTTCCACAGTTAATTAAGAGCGTTAAGAGGGCCCTTCCCGGCCCGTCTATCGTCAACGTGAGCATGGTCAAAAAGCTTGTTGTTTCATCCAGAGCCACAGCGGCGATTTTCTTTCAATTCTCCCGTCTTACCCCGCCCCGACCCCGCACAACTCGTCTCCCGCGCACCTCATAACGCCTAACGCGATGACATTGACACAGATTTTAATGAAACTTCATACGCATAAGCAGGACACATAGGCCTAAAAAGAAAAAGAAGAAAGTATTTTCGAAAAATAGTGTTACAGTTAAATTAGATCGATTTTAGATTTTCCATAGAAACAAAAATTTCCAATTATCTTTTTTTTTTTAAACATTTCGAAAATGTTTTCTGTCAACTTTTTAGACATGTATCTTGCTTATCCGTATGAAGTTTCATTAAAATCGGTTCAGTCGTTTCGACAACAAATGAGTTCAAAGTTTGTATGAAATGCCGTAAGACATTACCGCTCACATTCACCAGTTTTGTATTCAAAATGATTCCTTAAATAAAGCAGACGACTGGAAAATCAGCCAGTAGTACTTTATGAACCTCTGTCTTGTGTCATGTCGGCACCAGCTTTACGAGATTAGCTCATGTCGTGGCGAAAACATTGGACAGACGGCATGGTTTACTGAAGTACCTAAGTACGTACTTAAGTGTTGCCACTCGAAGAGGCTCTTTAAAAGGATTACTGCAAACTTATTTGCAACTTTTTGTTTGTGTTACAAGGTACCTAATTATTGGGAAATACGGCTTTGCTTTTGTGTTTTGACTTTTGAGTGTATATAGATAACACTTGACAAAAATTACTTTTCAGCTCTCAAAGAGATGTCAGCAAACGGGTCCGAAAGGACCGATGCCTGCCCGGGTTGCGGGACTGTTCGAAAAAGATACCGCGGCCCTGGAACACAAAGGGCAAAGGAAGGAACATGGATGGGTTTTAGTCAGTAAAAGTCTGACACTCCCTCCTGCTCAGCCCAGAGCGGGAGGGGTTATTTGATGATTTCCCATCGGTAAAAAAAAAAAAAATGCTTTATGATTGATTTTCTACACGTTTTAACCGTGCATCGTTGGTCTCGTGGACGCAAGCTTTACTGCTGAGCCTGAGGCGCCAGTTCGATTCCCTGGTCAAGTAGAATTTCTCAGTAGTAGTCCGGAGTTTGAATTTGTGTCTAATAGATGGCAAAAGGCTCGCCCCCTATCACATGGGATTTCATCGTAACTGGCGAAATGTGGGTGTACTATTGTACACCTCCGGCTAACCCTTCGGTGAAAAACATGCGTAACGTAGCGTGGCTAATTGGCTTCGTATGCCATGCCTTCCTTCTGCTTGATAGAAAATATAAACATAATAAATTAAGCTTAATACAAGGCCTAATTACAATACAAATTTTAATGAAGATTACTCGTAATCCTAAGCATTGACATCACAAAATCATCAAATAACTCGAAACAAAAAAAAAAACAAATAGTTATAACCCACAAAAGTTCTTGTTTCACTACTATTACTGCAGCTAATATTATGTAGTAATGTTTTTTACTCATGGCCAGTAATTAGCGCCTTGAAATGGCGAACCATATTAGCGTATAACCAATAACCAGTCCGGGATATTAAAATGCCGCTTGTCGTGTGAGGGTTAAGTTGGAAGCTGATAGCGGGTGGGAACAGCTTTCGGATTAAAAATTTGGATGGAGAAATTCGTAGCTGAAATATTATAAGTATCAACAACATACAAAACATCACGTCTGTAGGGGTAGGCAGAGGTGTACCACATTTCGCTAGTATTTTAAAGTCCTATGTTATAGGGGACTAGCCTATTGTCATCAACCGGGCACAAAATCTGGACTCCGTGAATGCTACTGAGAAATTTCAGATGGATAAGCTCAAAAAAAAAGTAGCAAAATCAACAAAAATGGTTTCCTTGTAACTCTGGGAGCTGACTGTACTTTACAAAAAACAGTTGAAATTTATGGTTGACTCTTTTTCACTTGTTTCGCACGTCTTTTGTTTAGTTGTCGAAATGGGAAAGTTACGAGATGGGCCGGAGCCAACTTTTTGCTCAAACTGAAAATCGACCCCAAGACCTCGCGCTCAACAGTCGCGCGTGTGGCCAGTAAACCAACGAGGCACATCGAGAGATACTGTTTCTAAAACGTTGTTCTGCAGCAAATACTAGTTGTAAAAAAAATGGTTTTATTTCAATTTTTTCAAAAGATAGAATTACTTATGTCCTCTCATCTCTCATGCCTTGTCCACCAATACAAGGGCGAGCAAAAAACCGCTACCAATCATAACATCTGACAGAGATCAGGCGCGGGCGCAACAATCAAAGCGTTACCGCTAACGTTTCAATCTGAGCTTAACGACACGTGACAGTTAACCGCAGTAGTTTAACTGACGGTTTAAATATTTATCGTTTGGGGATTAGTGTTGGAGTATCGTCACAGTATCGTGAGTCAATCAGTTGTTATGGTATCAATGAGAATGTTGTTACTACTGTGATTTCTTGCTAAGTGCTTGTGTGGTATTGACAGTATAGTCGATTTTCGGGTATGAGAGTGAACAAACAGGTCATTGCAGTTCAGTAATGTTTATCTATACTAATTTTCTATAGAGGTTAAGTTTGTGAGTTTGTGAGGTAGTAGGGGGTAATCTCTGGATCTACTGAACCGATTTTGAAAATTCTTTCACTAATAGGTAGCTACATTATCCCCGAGTGCCACAGGCTATATTTACAACGTGTCCGTGGGGTAATTTCCGACAAAACGCGAGCGAAGCCGCGGGCAACAGTTAATATACAATAAAATTACATTAGAATCTCGTGGATTCTTAAGACAATAGCTTCGAAACAGTGGGATTCATTCAAGTTCATTATTTAATTTCTTGTCTATCCTCATTCGTTCGTCGACACCGAATTGTCGGATAATTAGGCCGTAATTCATTTTGAGTTCCACCAAAACAAAAATGGCTGACATATTTTTTTTTTTAATATTCTGATGAGCATTCTGATGAGTTTATATATAAAAAACCCCATGTTCAATAAAATAAAATAAATTGAATTAAAATATATTTTTATTTTTATTTAATTCAATAAATTAATAAATAAATTGAAGAAAATTCAATAAAGTAATTATTGCCGTCATCCTAGCCTTTGTCTGAGACTTGTCTAAGTCATCCTTTCAACCAAATACTTCTGAATCCCTATAATAATGGGTGTAAAAAGACCCTTCACGAAGCCGAAAGGTACTTGTTCTCCCCGTCATTGCGATTTTTTTTTGTTCTACACCATATCTGGGAACATTCTGGTTGTGGAGATATTGAAGTTATATAGCTCCAACTTTTTTAAACTTAAAAGAAAATACAAGTTTGAAATGTTGTAACTTTACTTTAACGTGCCTCCATGACTACTATACTATTCAATGCATCCATCAGCACATTTTTTTCAGTGTCTTACATTGAGTCGTCGTCGTCGTGTCGTACCGTAAATCTACACCCGTAGTTGCCTGGCAATAAAATAATGTTGTTGTAAATCGTGTTTTCACCTTAAAAAAAAGTCGTTTCTCAGAGTTACTTGGTTTGATGTACAGAACCCTTGGTTGACGGCTTCGTGAAGGTCTGTTTGCATATTGTATGTACCTTGGGTTTGGCATTATCAACCAACCATGTCACCAATCACTGGTAACCAATGTGTGTTACCAATGATGACTTACAGATCTGAAATGTGGTCTCTTACAATAGGTCTTATACAGAAGCTCGAAAGTCGCTCAGCGGACTCTGGAAAGGACTATGCTCGGCGTTTCTCTACGTGATAGAATCAGAAATGAGGAAATCCTTATACGAACCAAGATCTTCGACATAGCCCAGCGGATAAGCAAGCTGAAATGGCAGTGGGCAGGCCACATAGCGCGAAGATCGGACGGCCGATGGGGCAAACGGATACTGGAGTGGAGACCACGCATTGGAAAGCGCAGCGTGGGACGGCCACCTGCCAGATGGACCGACGACCTTGTTAAATGTGCAGGGAGTCGCTGGATGCAGGTGGCATTGGACCGGACACGTTGGAAATCGATTGGGGAGGCCTATGTTCAATGGGCTGAAATGATGATGATGTCACCACCCCCCACATTTCAAAGACGTAACTCACTAAACCTTCTACTCACACTCACACTGTAACAAAACGTTTTTGCCGATTCCATATCGCTACACACAAATGTTACAGCCCGGATTACTTCAGATTACGTTCGAAAACACACTCGCATCTGAATTACTGGGAAATATATTTTAATTTGGTTTTTTCACGGTCGTTAGCGGAAGATGGATTGCTCGTCTGTCTCTTCGTGTGTTTCGACCTAATTTCTATCTGTATTTGGTAGCAGTCTAGTTTTGATTTGTTTGGTTGGTTGTGAGAATATTTGTTAATAGATCTTGTTATATTATATAGGCTTGCGTTTGGCCGCAACTCGCCTGATGTGAACCTTTTTTTCTAGTTTTGCTTGTAAACTGTTTTTTTTTTTTAATTTTGATTTAATCCTTTGGATGTAAAAGCACAGGTCTAGTCGACATAGCGATGCATGGGGATTATTAGGATTGGCCTTGATAGGTCCAGCAGTGGACGACTTTTGGCTGATATGGTGATAATGAATGACCTAAAGAATGTGATGAAAATCGAATGTGTGCGTCATATAATACCAAGCCCGCCCGTATTTCCCGAGGCCAGAGTACCTGCGCTATGTCAGTTAATCTAACTTTTAAATACTTAATAAGCTCTTATACGGTTAGTAGTTTAATTTATTCGATTTAATTTGATTTTATCCAAAACGGTACGCCCATTTTAGAAGACACATCTTTATTTATACAAACTTTCCAAGTATTCTTCAGAATAATTATGATATTCTGTAGTATGAGTATGAGCATTTGAGCAATCTACTAGAGCATCAATATATAATACAAATATAGTAAGCAGACACGTTAATTAGAATTCAGATATCTTTATAAAAAATATAAATTAATCAAGCCTTGTGAGATGTAACCATTTCATCTTGATTTCCTTTTAAAGGCAGATTCATTTGCAGTCAAATATGTTATGGACTGAACTATCCATTTATTTTGATAAAGGTATTTAATACTACGTCCAATCTTTTATTCAAAAGTAATGAGATGTTTTAAGAATCGGTGGGCGGTGTAAATTATCATGATAGTGAAGAAATTAACTGATGATTCTTAGTATCGAAATACCAATTTAAAAGTTCACGGTAATTTTGCAGTCTAAAAGGAGTGAAATACTAAAACCATTCGGAGTTAATGTAAATTCTAAATACAAAAAGAAAAGTAAATTCTAAAGACATTTTTTTAAATCCTAAGCAGACCATTGACTACAACAAACATATAAATTAGCCTACCTCCATCGATAGACAATCTTTAACTCACTGTCAATTCGCATTAACTCCAGTCAGTTAACGTTGACAATAAATTGTAGTGGGCGAGGGCGCCGAGGGCTGAGGAGATAGCAAAATAAATAGATACGTCATTATGCTGTTGTGGGCTGACTATAAATAAATATCGTGTTAGGAGGACGGAGGTGGTTGCTGTAATCATCTGTGACTGGTATACTCGACTGTTGACAGCGCTTGGGTCTTTACGTAAGAATTTATAGCAGTTGGGTATATCCCGGAGTTAACTTGTTACTGTCTAGGTTTTTTGGAGAAAATTAAGCGAATGTGAATAAATGACAATTTTTTCGAGTGTCTTTGTGTTTTTCAGGTATCTAGTTCAAACGAAACTGTTCAATACATGGTGTAGTAACACCCTTAACGAAGCCAAGCACTTGTTCTCCCCATCATTCCGATCATTTTCTTGTTGTAGACCATACCTGGGAACCTTCTCGTTACGGAAATATTGTTGGTCAAAGTGCCAACTTTTTCACAAGTTTTTTAAAATACATGTTTTTAACGTAAGATTTTTACTGTAAACACCTCCACGATTCCCGTAATATTCAATCCATCCATCAGCATAATGTTTTGAGTGCGTTACATTGAGTCCTACCGTAACACGTGATTTTTCACCACAAAAAAAATGGTTTCCCAACATTAATTTTTGCGTAGAGTTACTTAGTTTGATGTACATAATGCTTTTATTGAAGGCTTCGTTAAGGGTCTTGTTACACCCTGTATACCATGTTATATTGGGTTTTTCTTCGGCGCAACTAGTATTTCTTCGCTTATCACCTAACTGTCCAGCCAGTTTATTTTAATCACGACACCAGGTTTTCTAATTATATAAATTGTTCGTGACAAGGAAGACCCTTGGGGTTGAAACCCTGACGTTTCCCGTGACTCAAGGGCTGGCGTTTACCTTAGGCAAAGGCTATAAATGCTTATAGCCTTTGCCTAAGGTAAACGCCAGCCCTTGAGTCACGGGAAGCGTGATGGCAATGCTGCCATACAACGTGGCAATGCTGCGAGTCTCTTGAGCACATTACTGGTTGACAGTGGTGAGCAGGAGTTATTTGATGGTATATTTTAGGTTGTCTGTAAGTTTGGGTTTTTATTTTTAATGTTTACCAAAATAAAGTTAAAAACTCGCCAATTTTATACTCGCCATAAACCATACTACTAGTATACCTGTGAACCTCATCACACACAATGCAATGTATTAAGCAATTCGCAACACCGCCCTCGTCAACGTCACGCGTTAACTTCAGCGCGCTATCCTTGTTTATTTTTGTAGAGATAAAAGATGCACATTTTATCAGGAATATTCTGCTAAGAATATTCGAGAGGAAGCGGTTTTCCAAAGAAAAAACAAAAAAAAATTGATCACACGTAGGGAAATTTCTTGTTTCACACCACCATTTACTCATCACAAATGAGAATACAATAGCATGAACAGATTTTTTTAGTGCCTATACTATTCGATGTATTTCCTATACTATACCTAATTAAGTAAATCATTAATAGTGCTGTGGTACCGAGTTGCCGTGTCTGGTATACCACTGTTAAACCGCGATGGTTTGTGCGGTATGTTTACGTTTTGTAAAATAGTTATAACAGTGTTTATTGAATAAAAAAACTTAAAAAAAACAACCTAACTAAGTATAGACACAAATTGGGACAGATTTTTTGTCACCTCACAAGAAAACGTGCATATTTTTTTCGCGCATAATCATTTGCTAAAAATACTTATAAATTTAGTGTTACATAAATTCACACAGGAAACCTCACATTACACCCAACACGATAAACAAAAGAATAATACAATAACAAATATGAAAATTAAATAAATAAATATCTATAGGTCTAATTAATACCTCTGTACGTACAAACAATATCCTATTGTCTCTGCATATTATTATAATAATATAACAATTATTATTGTTTTATTAACACCTCGGATGAATAGGTATGTTGTACTCATTCATGACATAGCTCCTATAATAAGGGGGATGTGGTACTTGACACTTATTCCTAGGATGCTATTAAAGAATTCGTTTTAGGAGGGATAAGTTCAATATTCTAAGGGTCTTCTTCTTTATCGTGTGGCTAGAGCTTAACCTGGTGTCACAGTTTTTATGCCGCCCATGGGCCTCTGACTTGGCTTTACATGCCGTCGAGAATTATCTGTCAGGTATGCTGGATTTCTCACGAAGTTTTCCTTTACCGAAGCAAGTGATAATTACACAATACTCACATGAATCCGAAAAATATGAGGTGCGTGTCTTGGGTTCGAACTCGAGACCTATGACTTAGCAGTCCCACGGTCACATCACTAGACTATCACTGCTTACTACTAAGGGTGAAGATTATATTCAATGGGTAATCATCAGGCACATAACATTTTCTAGAAAGTCCAACACTCGGCTTCTTTATTGAAAATGTGCAGTTAAGTCTACTTTCTATGTTATGTTCTTTCAATATTGCTCGATAAATTCTTACAATTACAAGTTTTCTTTGACAAACCGGTTGATACAAACAATGGATAAAAACAAAATTCTTAATATACTTCGTAAGTGGTAAATTCCCGATCCGTACGCGATGAAATAACTAAATAATAAATATATCAATTATAGCATTAGTTCCATTAACCTGTTAAAGCCACAGTTTTGGACCTTCAAAAGCTGTGACAGAAGTCAGACCTCCAACAATTTCTGGTACTCCTGAATACGAGTTTTTTGACATTTTACATCTTTGATCTTTGTACATCTACAGGTTGGGTAAACAATTGTGGATCAAATGAAATAGGGCGATAGTTGGGGTTATCAAGGTAATTTTTGATAGTAAACTTTTTTACAGTTATTTTCTAAAGTTTCAATTAATTTTTTGAAAAAATTGAAAAGAGTGCCAATACTCAAGAAATCATGGTACCCACTGTCATAAAAGCACTGATATTGTTTTAAAGTACAAATGTTGGTATTTTCTTAAAAAAAAACAATCAAATAGAAAGAAAGAAAATTGTGTTTATTCGGCATTATAAAAAAAAAACACTAAAAATTTTACTAAATACAAAAATAAAAATAATGCCAAAAGGGCCTCAGCGCAGCATAGTGCCAGATGGCCACACACGGTGTACCACCTGACGCTGGTTTTCAGCCCATGAGTGCCATACGCTCAAAAACATGAACAAACACATATAATATTATGAGACAAATAATCATAACTTTTAAGGAGATCAAGTTGGGGCTCTGCCACAGAGATATTTTTCTGCAAATATCCTCAACTATCGCCCTGTTTCGTTTGATCCACAATTTTTTACCCCCCCTGTATATGCGCGCCTAGGTAGTAAAACCGACTCGTATGCCGTGACGGGAAATGGCATGACGCTGTCATAGCGTGACGCCCCTTTATGCTACGTAAATTGAACTTTTTCCCATTAAAATAAAGTTCGTTTTGGATCGATCGTTGTAGGTTGTAAGTAAATAGGAGGCGTGGGTGGAAACATAATGGAGGCAAAATTACCCCGTTGAGCATATCAACCTCACTTCCATAATCTTTACATATTATTGTCCACTTATCTCACACAAGGATGACCACAATTAATTATTCAACAACTAGGCAAACAGATCGTAAAACAAACTTGTCATTACTGAGGCATGTAAATTGATACTATTGCTAAATATATTGTACATTTAAATTTTATTTATATAATACATAACCGCATACTTGTAGTGTTTAGAGCGGGTGCAAGTTTGAGGATTGAGTTAGAAGTTATAAGCGTGCATGCAGTTCTCTTAATAATATTGGGTGACAAATACGTGGGAGATCCAACTGATAGCTAGATAGTGCCGGTCGGCGACACCGATGAACATCTAAAGGCGCGAATTATACACAAACGCACAGCACAGCACAGGCGTGGAAAGTATAACGAAAAAAAACAACGGCGTGCCTGCGCCGCGCCGCTTGAGTGTAATTCACGACACGTTGCCTACGTACATTTTATATGAAAACGTTTTGAAGCGAAATCATGCCTGCGCCGCGCCTTCACCTTACGCTGTTTTTGTATAATTCGCGCCTTACATAGCAGTGGCATTACAAGTGTTATCTGTGTTCGGCAACTGGGCTTACCCCAGTTGTAAACGTCTCTTTGTGCCTATTGGTCTTGTTTTGTTCTATCTCCTCTGATATGGAAGTGGGAATTATGTTTTTCCTACCCCTCCGCTGTTCTTTTCTAATTAATTTCGTTGCGGGATCCAAGACAGTTAAATTGTTTCTCTGGGACTTCGGTCACTGACTTTCACGAGTTACATTGGTTTAGGGATAGCGTGGCGGGCTTGTGCCAAAAAAGTGCACTTTCATCCCTCAGCATCTGCCTAGCCGTTTCCCAACTATGTTGGCGTCAACTACCAGTCTAAGCGAATGCTGTTCAATTCCAGGCTTTACTAGGTAACTGAAGGCCTTCCACTAGGTGGACCGATGACCTGGTGAAGGTTGCAGGGATTCGCTGGATGCAAGACGCACGGGACCGGTCAATGTGGCGACACTTGGAGGAGAGGCCTATGTCTAGCAGTGGACGTCTTTCGGCTGAAATGATGATGATGATGAATTCTAATAGAAGGCTGCCATTTTTGGAAAAAAAAATATTTTATCGTTTTATAAAAATACTTTTACCGTACGTACCGTACTTTCCCAAGCCACTTACTAACTTTGTTTATTTTATTTGTGGTCCCAAAATACTACTCAAAAATAATTACTGTATTTTTAGGTGGACTCTGGGACCGCGGTCCCGGTCCCAAAAGCCCCCCGACCCAAAATGCTGAAGTGTCTCAGGAGCTTGTACTCTTAGTTTTCAAAACAGAATACAGCAACGCTGTTTAAAAAGATAAGATACTTCCTCGGACGAGCATTGCTAGGGAATATTGACCACTAGCGAACGACGTTTAAATGTGTTGATCGCGTTCAGTTCGCCCTTAATGTTTCTTCCTAATAAACCCAATTCTTGTAACCTTTGATTCTACATCTTACATCTTGCACTGCACCAAATAAGCGACCGCATTGACCTGCTTCTGGCCAAACTAAAAACCACCGGCATCAAGTTTCATTACTTAGGATACATTGACAGATACAAATTGTTCTTTAATTAATTGATATCTTTACTTACGTCTGTTTAACGTTGATGTAGACTAGATTCCTGAAAAATTAGATTTAGAACGAAAAAATTGAAGACATATGACATCTACCGTCTCACATTTCTAAAAAGTGTAGTATTAGCAGTATACGACGGACTACCCTCTTTTTTATGTTCGTACAGTCCACCCAGCGATATAAGAACGCCATTGTAACCATAAAATTAGCAATATTGTAAAACAGTTGTGTTTCAATTTTGGTATACAATAAAGTACTTTAATCTATTATATTCTATTTCTATATCGACATTCAATCATTCTACAACATCTTTGTTATAGTTCGAGCAGAAAAGCTCACTGTGTCGCCATCTAGTTAAATCTGATGCAGCTGAATACTGGTATTTTACAAGGAGCCACTGTCTATCTGATTTCCACAACCCAGTGACTAGTAGCACTAACACGGTACCCTTGGCAAAACTCCTGGATAACGACTGTCAAGGATCTATAGTATCCGTAGACAGATACAAATGTAAAAATAATATTTTTTACGAAATCACACTACAATTATTAATGCGAAAGCTTGTGAGGATGTGTGGTTGTTTGTTCCTCTTTCACGCAAAAACTACTGAACAGATTTGGATACAATTGGGCACATAGATAGTTTATAACTTGGATTAACACATAGGATACTTTTTATACCAGTAGTACGATCCCGTGGGAGAAGCCGCGGGCATAAGCTAGTATTTCCGTAAGTTCAAGAACATTGAATATCACAATACTTATTAAGAGGTCTCTGAAATATACACCATCAATTAAAGTACACTGAATACATACAAATTGCATCCAAGGTTAGGTCTGCGTCAGTTTTAATTAATAAACACAATTACTACAATCAGTGCTATGTATCACGAAATCTAGACCATAACCGTTAAACTAAACGAATGGTGGTTTCATTATATTTTATCTCTTTTTAGATGTGATTACGTAATTCTAATAATTGCTTTATTATTTATGCATGGAATCTCATGGAAGATCACGATGACCACTGCTGCACCTATTATTCTATTTGTGTAATTAATTTTGTGAGTAATACTGAACTACACAGGCTATTTCCCGCGGTCTCACCCGCCGTTCCTCTATTTGCTCGGCAACTAACCTTCCTCAAGAACTGGGCTATCAAATGCAAAAATAATTTTCAAATCCGATTGGTAAGTTCCAGAGATTATCGCGTTCAAACAAACAGAAAACGAACGAACCTTTCACCTTTTTTATATTAGTCTAATAAAATGGGTGTAAAAAGACCATTAACGAAGCCGAAAGGCACTTGTTCTGCACCATACCTGGGAATCATCTTCTAGTTATGGAAATATTGGAGTTCAAAGTTCCAACGTCTTCACAACTTTTTCTTTTAATATTTTTTTTTTACGAACCTACTTTAAATACCCCGCCCCCATGAGGGGTCATGTAATATTTAATGCATCCATCAGCACTATGTTTTGAATTCGTTACATTGAGTTCTTCCACAAACCGTGATTTTCACTCCAAAAAAAAGTTATTTCCCATCAATAATTTTTGCGTCGAGTTACTTGGCTTGATGTACAGACGCCAGCACATCAAGGTGATGATGTTTATACCTTGTATTATAGATTACCATTGGGAAATGAGCTTATGATTTGTGTATCTGTCTTAAAGAGCAACATTGTTTTTTTAGCACATATAATAGTTTCTTGCAGAAAATTCCATCTAGATCAATAAATTGAAATCGCTTTAATAATTCTCATATTTCCTTGACATCTCGTCAGCCTAGTATTAAGATATCGCCTGTCTAACTAATATCTAACCCCACCTTGTTGAGCACTTAATGAATGGCTAAAGAACCATTTTGACGCCACAAATTAATTTGTACCAATTTGTAAGCAAATTGACAACAAATTAACCCGTTTGGCTAAAAGTTGGATAATGACCGGTTGTTGTAACCTTATAAAGTTAGGGTACTTAATTAATTTCACGCCTTTTTAGGGTACGGAACCCAAGGGGTAAAAACGGGACCCTTATTACAAAGACTCCACTGTCCGTCTGTCTGTCTGGCTGTCGGTTACCAGGCTGTATCTCATAAACAGTGATAGCTAGATAGTTGACATTTTCACAGATCATGTATTTCTGTTGCCGCTATAGCAACAACTAAAAACAGAATAAAATAAATTGTTAAGGGGGCTCGCATACATTTTTTTTAAGACAATGGTACTGAACCCTTCGTGCACAAGTCCGACTCGCACTTGACCGGTTTTTTTCCTTTTGAGGAGAGACGGGGAAAGAGTGTTAAGTAAGTTAAGTAACTGGTATTATGTGGAGCACACGGCTTGAGGAAAATTTCGAAAACATTCTGCTTTGGACATTTCCAATGAGCAAAGCAGTTTTAAACTTTTGCGGTTCACAACTAAACTTATCTGTCACTTATTACTTACGAGATATCCACACAACCTGGTGATACTGTGAGTGTGTTTTGCCGTGACTTAGTTTCGAGTTCCAGTAGTGCGCGTAGCAAAAGACAAAGAAAGAGGGTAGACGGATTTGTCTGCTCCTAACAATTTATTTTCCATCCACCCGCATTCTCTGGTCAACCCGCGATCATGGCGCTTGCAACAGCGTCGAAATATCGGGAGCTCAAAATAATGAACAATCACGGAAGTTATCCCGTAAGTGACAATTTAAGTTTATTTTCAATGAGATTTTTCAAAATACGTAGCTTAGCTTCAAAAACAATATACCTACTTGATGAGTAACAATAACTATAAACCTACACCTCAAACTCAAATCATTAATATCTCAATTAAACTATTTTGAATAGTCCAGGAGTCGATCAATTCTTAAAAAGTAGAAGATAATTTGTCACAGTTTCTTGCCAGTTCTTCTCCAATACTACTTATACTAACCATCTTTTTTTCTTCTAGCTAAAAATATGTTTGCTTTACTTCTACAATGATTTTCACAGTTGAAGGTGGTGTGTTATTTTTTTCAACCACTGAACTGACACAAGCTTTCCAGGAGCTTTTGTCGATCAAATACATGTTTGTATTTCCTTCATCGTTTTCTTTGATGACAGAATGTCACTTTATCTGAACCAAGGTCAAGGTGGAATAATCTAATCCGGAACGTCCAAAATTGAAGAAGTAGGCCTGCGTTCAATCCTGCCAGGGTTGCGGGACTGTTCGAAAGAGATACCGCGGCCCTGGAACACAAAGGGCAAAGGAAGGAACATGGATGGGTTTTAGTCAGTAAAAGTCTGACACTCCCTCCTGCTCAGCCCAGAGCGGGAGGGGTTATTTGATGAATTCCCATCGGTAAAAAAAAAAAAGGCCTGCCTTCAATATTTGGTGTTCTGGGAAGGTCTGCAAATGTTTTCCGTCATTTATTTTACGAAATTTTGCATATTATGATGATTAAAGGTAAAGAGGATAGAGCTTGTTGGAGGCTTTATCGTATATGTTTTTGTTTCCGAGCCTATTACTATACTACTACGTTTGCGCCCGCTTCTGTTTACCAGTGTTGCCATTCACACTTCATGGCATAGACAAACATTTAGGTTACGTTTGGTGTTGATTTTATTATTATAGTTTTATTCTTTTTAATTTCAAATTTAGAAATTACATATTTATATTTAGTTTATTAGTTGTACACTTTATTTTTTATTTAAATTTATATTCGTATCTGACCGTGGCATAACTTTGGGCCCTATCAGAATACCAGCGCTGTGACTTTTTTTTAAAAGTTACAGCACCATGCTGAGATATGGACCCTTTGGCCTGACAGTACCTATTTCACTGGTTTTTCCTTTTATCAATGTTTATTTTTTATATAATTTTGTAATTTTTTTTTGTATTGTCCTGTGTGAGTCTAATAAATACTTTTTCATTCTTTCTTTCTATTACGAATTAATACTTTTGTTGCCTATGGCCGGCAATAAACCTTTGATTCGCCTAAAAAACGCTAAGGACCTCCAAAACCTGTTATTAGCGGTGTCTCGCCAATCGCATATCGTTACTAGAGCGATCGGCCGCAAACATGCGGTCGACTCGAATCTTACACCAACCGGACTAAATATTCGACAAGAGGGGTGGACTTGTCTTTTGACTTAAAATTTTTATTTTACCTTTGATCAGTTCTAAAATAACTCTCCATATTACTTGCTTTAGACTCCATATCTTTAAGTATTTAGTAATCTGATAATTCTATAATCTTTGGAGCAACCACATTCAAGCAGTTAGGTTCTTATTTCACTGGTGGTAAAGACATTTCTATTGATGCCCGTTATAATAACACTTTTCTTTTATTTCTCGTCTTCTGAACCCACAGGCAATGCAGGTTTATACCTTTATTTTCTGCAACCGAAAATTATTCAACATACAAGGCGACTCCATCCATTTCAATTCAACGCAAGCGACAAGCGGACAATTAGGTGACACAATTGCACTGCGGTGTGCAGGCGCCGGGGCTCGCGACTTATCAACCGCTAATACCACTAAGCAGCCATTTCGGAAGGTTCAGTTCTTTATGACCAGTATTGAAAGCCTTAGTTCGATCAGAGGTCTTTAAAATCATTTTGGGCTTCATAATCAGGATTTTTCTAAATCAAAATTAGGCACCAGCTCTCAAAATAATAAGTGGCAGAGCAGTTCAATGTAAAAGTTTACAGTGTGTGCATAGTGCAAACGGACGGCTAACTCATCACCACTGCTCTCAAAACGGTGAAGCAAAACATCGCAAGGAAACCGGCGTGCCTAGACCTGAAAACTCGAAGACATTTGTGTCCTCTACCAATCCGCACTGGACCCTGTGGCTTACTTAAACAGTGTTAAACAAAAACACATATTTTTTCTAATTTTGTCTGTCTGGCTGTCTGCTTGTTCCGGCTAATCTCCGAAACCGCTGGACCGATTTTGACGGGACTTTTACTGGCAAATAGCTAATGTTATAAGGAGTAACTTAGCTTAAAATAAACTTAGATAAAAATTCTTTGTGCTTTGCAAAAAATTTAAAACCCTTGAAATTAGTAACAAAATCAGAATCAAAAAGATTTTTTTTTAATGATAATTTCATGCGAACGGAAGTCGCGGGCAACAGCTAGTGTAACATAACATCACTCCTGTTATCCCTGAATAGTTAGGCAGAGAGGTGTAAATTCGTGTTATAGAACCCCAATAACACTTTGCTCATACCGCTAACCAAACCAAGGATCTCACGTTCAACAGTTGCGCTTGCGACCACTAGTTGATCCAGTACCTATTTGGTGTATTTTCTGTTTCGTCGTCGAATATGAACTTGTTGCCCTGTGTCATGGAGCAGTCCTTCTACACCTCACTCATATTGTACCATAATTATAATTGTATAAATTGTTTGGTAATTATTGTCAATTTATACATTCCTACATTCGTTATCTTTATTGAGAGCTTGCCTATGTTTTGCACAATTACGTCAGTAATGGACGTTTGATTAGACAGCTCGATTTTGTATATTATAATTATTTTGCAATATTTCACTATGAATGTAAGGCTCGCTTTTCAAGTCTTGTTTGCTTTATTTAATTTAATCACCTTGAAAAATAGAAGACGGTGTTAGTTTTTTATTTACATTCAAATACCTTGCTACAAGGAAGGTCAAAGAAAAGATGGATGGATTGTGTGAAGACTGATATGAAACAGAAAAGAGTAAATGATGCCGTGACTTGAGACAGGGGAGAATGGAAGAAGGAAACATGTTGCCCCAAGTAGAATGGAACAAGGGCAGGAAGATGATGAAATGCAGAGCTACCAGTATTGATGCTTGAATTACATAGACAGGGGGGTTCTTTCTCGTTCTTGTTGGTGATCATTTGTAAAAATGTTTCTTGAGATTGTATTGAATATGTTATTTGAGTTTTTCCATCAAGAATTTCTCAGTAGCAGCCATAGAGTTTGAATTAGTGCCCGGTTGATGGGAATATGCTCGCCCTAATCCTACATGGGACTAAATCATAACTGATGAAATATGGCTGCATTATTACGAACACCTCTGTCTAACTCTTTAGGGAATACAGGCATGATTTTATTACATGTGTAGGTATTTTATGCATTGAAAATGTTTGGTGAGTCAGCCCGCTTGCAGAACTAGCATACCCCCAATATAAAGGAAAATACCTTTTTCCGCACCCAACTATTCTCATATTTGGTGCCGAATTACGAATACGAAACAAGAACAAGTCTAAAGAGACTTCCTCAATTCTTTTCACATCAATCGTCATGTTTCTTACTAATGACAGTCAGACCAGACAACGGTATCTTACATACATATTTTTTTGAGCGTTTTATTGCTCCGTCTGTGTTTTGGCGAGACGCCAAAATTTTTCACGGTGCGTTAAGGCGAAGTATCAAATATGAATGTTTGTTAAACACAGCAAGATCGTGTATCTTTGGCATGTGTTCCTTTGTAGAGTTTTGTTTGAGGAAAGAATGATTTGCTACGATGATCAAAGATATCAAATAAATCTTGGCTGTAATTGGCATGGCTCTATGTCTATGTGCACCTACCGCGTCTTAGCATAATCAGCCTGTTATGTGCTCACTTCTTGGACACACGGCCTTCTCTCTATGAGAGGGAATGGGTTATAATCCACCTCGCGAGCCCAGTGCGGGTTGGTAGATGTCACATGTATTCGAATTTTTGGTTCTAGGGCATGCCGGTCGAACCCACGACTTACTGTTCGTAAGTTCGGGCCGCCACCATTAGGCTCCACCGCTGCTCTCTATTTAAAAAAATCTAACTGTATGAGTTGTTTTTTTAATTTGTAAGGAAACCAAATAAATATATACCTCTTTGTAAAACGTAGTTTTAATTAACATAAGGCTAACATAAATAAAGAAATACTAGAAAAAAAAAACACAATTCGCGATCCTTCCACAGAATGTGCTTATTTTAGTTTTAATTCACATGCAATTATCACCTTTTTATCATACGCTTCAAAGCTAAACTTTGCAACAAAAAAAATACGATGTCTATACTTATTACAAAATTATCGTCTATACCTTAAATAAATAGTGTGTGGTCTAGCTATTGAAGAATTTATTCAAAAACACGTGATAAAATAAATTAACGCTAAATGCATTTAATATTTTAAACGATAGTTCGTTAGTTCTCACTTTGTTTTAAAAGGTCAGTACTAATGAAATGCGTAGTTTGTTCTTCTGATTAAATGATTTTGAGTTGTTTTAAGTATGTGGTTTAGCATAAGGTATGAATTTGAAGAATCATTGTTGAGCCTGCAACTTATACAGTATGTATCAGAACGGTGTGTTCATCTTTAGACTTCAATTTTAATTATTTGTATAATAATTAAAATTGAGGTGTCTGTTGTAATATCAATATAACAGCTTTTTCCTGAATGTCAAAGAAAGTATTTACGGCACTTAAAACAAAAACTTTTTTATTTTTTGTCTGTCTGTCTGTTTGTTCCGGCTAATCTTCGAAAGGGGTGGGCAGATTTTGACGGGACTTTTACTAACAGATAGCTAATGTTATAAAGAGTAACTTAGATTACTCTTATTTTAGAAAAATAATTAGGGTTCTGTGCAAAAAAAAAACGCTTGGAATTGGTAACAAAATCCGATTCAAAAATGGAAGTAATATTTTTCATAATAATTTCACGCGAACGAAGTTCTCGGGCAACAGCTAGTATTTAATACTAGCTGTTGCCCGAGAACTTCGTTCAGCAAAAAAAAATCAGCTGTTCATTACATTTTGTAGGGAACAGCTGTTTTTTTTCGCGATTTCGTTGTTGGTCCCATAGTAAAAGTTGTTCATAATTATGAGTACAGTGACCCCTTAAGAGATTTCGTGTATGAATAGATAGACCTTATATAACACCCTAAAATCACACCATTCTGATACACCCTGCATAATTCTAGATTTTGTTTCCAATTGTTCATCGACATATTGTATGATTCGCTTTTATACAAACGGCCGCATCGTCTATTTGCAAACGCGCACTGTTTTGTTAAACAATTTGACGACGACCAAGTTATACCGTCAATTCTACTAAATAGTCATGTTGTTAAAAACACACTACTAGTTCTTTTTTAAACAAGACTGTTTGAAAAAGAACTATAATAATTATACCAGCTTCGCGCTTTGCTTTGGTGAAGGAAAACATCGTGAGGAAACCAGCATGCCTGAGAGATGTCTATCTGATCTCCTAAAGCCAAATCATAAAAAAACTAACACCAGGTTATGCACTAACCACACCATAAAGAAGAAGAATACCAGCCTATTAAGTAAGTAAAGTAAGTAAGTAAAATTTATTTGCGTAGATTGCATGTATATAAAATAAGATGGGTGAGCCTTGTACAATCTACCAATCTACCTTATGTTAGGCATGCAAACATTAATGAAATTGTTAAATATATTGCTAATTAAATTAAATAATGGTTACCAGTTAAAAACAATCATAGCACATTCATAATATAAAACATTAAATTTACATAATAAAATTGGAATAAAAATTGGAAAAATTGCTGGCCTAGGTGTGTTTGAAGTAGTGGTTAGACTACCGCTGGTTTTTTTTTTTTTTTTGGTGATGACATCTCGCAGTTCAGCCTCTGAGGCTGGCTACTGCTTAACCGGGCAAATCCTTGTGGATGCATTAAAAATGAATCTAAGGCCTCCAACCAGGGGCTTAAAACTATACTTCAAAACCAAGCGACCACTCGCTAAGGGCACCCCCTGTGGGGCACGAGCCTCGGGTTAGGGCGTTGCTGGGGAGGACAGCAAAGGGACAGGCTGGATCTGAATAATATTATCAACTAGGAGTTCATGTTATGAAAGAAGAAGACGAAGAGGAATGTTTATATTGTTTCCTACGCCTCGTCTTACTCAAATAAATACTAGGAAATTGTATATACAGTTGATAGACATTTCACAAATATTCTATGTTTATAAATAAGTTAGCTGATCTAAAATGTATATTTATTTCATACACTTTGAATCTTTATGTGTTTAAAAATGAAGACAGAAGCAGGTAAACATATTGCTTTCAAGGTAAATGAGACTAAATCTCGTACATGTTACGAAAAGTGTAGGTGAATTCTTTTAAAATATACACATTAACCACAACTGGTTCAATACAAGGGGTGTAAATTGACTTTTCACGAAGTCGTCAATCAAGCATTCTTTACATCAAGCTAAGTAACTACGCTAAAATTATTGCTGGGAAATAACTTTTATTTTTGGGGTGAAAAATGGCGGTTTGTGGTAGAACTCAATGTAATGCACTCAAAACATAGTGCTAATGGATGCATTAAATAGTACAGACGTAAAATTGTATTAAAAAAAAAAATGTGTGAAGGAGTTGGAACTTTATTCTTGAATAACGCCTTAGAAAGTTCCCAGGTATAGTCTAAAACAAAAACAAATATCGCAATGACAGGCGAACAAGTACCTCTCATCTTCGTTATGTATTGAAGCATCATGCCAGCGAAAAACTTCGTGGAAGTAGGTATAAAATATTCTGCATAAAAGATTCTATCCTATAATTTCTCAGTTGGTTAGTCAAGTTCAATGGCTTTATTGTAGTAAACTGTGAAGAGGTTTTTTTAGGTTAACGATGCTCTAATTATAGGATTGCTGCCTAAGAGCCAAAGCCAGAGAAAATGGAAAGAGGGAATGGAGGGATTTGCCCTGCAGTGGGATATAGTCATCAGGCTCATAATAATAATATTTTTTTATAAAAAATATTTTAAAATGTCAAAGATATGTGTTAAAATGAATAATAGATAATAAATAAACGATGCTCTAGCTAGCAAACACACGGTAATATAAAAAGCCACAAGAATAATATAACAAAAAACAAATTCAACCCACTAAGATAATCTCATTATTTAAATTAATATATTAGCTCTCCCAGATACAAATTATATAGGAACATTTTATTCTGGTACTACGCGTGTTTGAAATATTTTTTCGTAATAAAACTAAAATATATGTGACACAGGAGATCAAATGTTAGAACAGGCATTTGTCGTAGGTATGTGATTAATTTTATTTCAGAATAATCCACTTACTGAAGGGTTTCTCTAAAGATCTGAACTGCTTACGAACTTACCTGAAAAATAATAGTTAAAATTAATAAACGGTTCTTCAGTTTCAATGGTTTCAAAAGCAAGTCAAAGAACACTATCTCTCCTCTATACTGTAATATTCTGGATATTATTCATATTATAGGTATATATTTATTTGTATATTATGTGTATATATTTGTGTGTATGTTTATATTATATAAGTATATTTTTGTTTTAAGTTTTAATTGAAATTATCCTGTTCTGTCTTTTCTACACACTGTGTCTACATTTCTAATCCAACTTTCCTCTCGCAGGTCTGCTGGAAGAAATTTCTTATGAAATAAGCAGTACCTTTGTGCTCTTTTATCTTAATGTAATGTCCTATTAAGTATTTTGTGTGTACATAAATAAATAAATTGTTAACAAAATTGTTGGGATAAACCTACAACATAGAGAGAGAGAGATTTGTAGAGAATATGCTTTATTCTACCACAAAACATACATAAAGCTTAAATTATATTATCATCATCAGCCTACAGTAGTTCATCAACATCTGCCTAGCCTTCACCCAACTATTTAGGAGTCAGCTTCCAGTCTAACCGGATTCAGTGAAATATCAGTATCTTACATGGAGCGACTGCCTATCTGACCTCCACAACCCAGTTAGCACTGGGTAATACGATACCCCTTGGTAAGACTGGTTGTCAGACTTTTGGGACACTGACTACCTGCAACAACTGCCAAAGATCTACAAATGACAGCCGGGACCAACGCCTTAACGGCTTAGGAAGGTATAGAAGAGGGCGGTCACCTATCCCTGGGCCGACTAAGGCAAGCGCGACTTAACCTGAAGAATGTCCCTAGCGGCTTTTATAGTCACGAGCTGCTCTTCGAGCCTATAGCAGTCCATTACTGGTTATAAGCCTCTCCAAATGCACGCCATTCAACTTAATTTTCACCTGTCATCCAGCTGCTACCGTCCCTGTGAAGATCATCTTTATTTTAATGGTGGTCAAGACCACAAATGAATTAATTCAAAAGGCTCTTCAGTATCCCTCCGTCTGCATTAACTGTGATCTTATATCGGGCACCCAAGCGTAGTATGATCCGCCTAAGTGGGAACTTTTTGTTGGGACATGGGTCACTGTGGATTTGTGGATCTCACATGACTTTGAATTTTCGGTTCTAACAGTATACCGGTTTATCTCTATACCTTCATTATTGTAAACATCTTAATGACCACGTGTAGAAGCAAACATAATAGAGTAATTTACGATATGCCCTCTAAAACTGATGAAAACAGTAAGTTCGTTGTAGCATTAAATAATTCGTAAACATGTCTAAATATTAGGGGCCCGATACTTCAAATTAGATAAGAATAATACTGAATGAATGAAGCAAAGCAATAAACGAACAGTTAAAACTAAACGATGTTAACAGAAATAGAATGGCGAAGTTAAAAGATACCGCAAAACGTGTTATTATCTCAGCACACTTCAAAGAAACGGTTCAATGATAATAATATATTTTCGCGACACACAATCTCTATAAATACACAATTTGGCATGGAATCGAAATAACGCAATGGGTTACGCACCTGTTGAAGTGATGCTATTGAGTATAAATCATGCCGGCAATATCTTTCAGCAATATACTCCTCTCGCTCTGACACAATAAAACTCCAATAGCGCCATCTCTCTCGACAGACGGCCTTGCCAAAAAGGTGAATAGCCCGACTATGATTTTTAGCATAAAAATAATTTCAACAATTACAAGAGTTATGGAATATTAGAGAGATTTCAAAGATGGCGAGCAGAAAACTCTGGATTATAAACATTATGAAATATAGATGAGTCAGACTTTCCATAACAATGATTACCAAGAACCATCTTGCATTCTGAAGAGTCTACATATCAACCTGTAGCCTAAATTAAAAAATACACTCAAAATTGTTATACATTTAATTCTAAGATACATTCATACATCCACGGAACGCCCTGTAACGATTCTTATATGCTCCGTGCGCCTCGTGTAACATTTCAGTAAAAATCAAAACCGTATAGCTATTTTAAACATACAGTGCAAAGATATCAATCGATAAGGTATCAACGGTGACTAAAATTTGACCACAACCATAGCCTTAAGTGATGAGAGAGCCCACATAACAATAGGCAGTAAAATAGAACTTAGGAGAAGACCACATCTTTTAAACTCCCATATTACTATTGCCGAAGCACCAAATTTGAACAAAAAATAATAATAAATAAGAAAAATAATTCATGGAAGATACCTCAAAAGGTTTTTACGATCACTTTTCGGAGCTGTCAATCAGCTCATCAATCACCCTTGTTATGTTTGGCAGCAGATTCAAATGGGATGATTAGCCTCGTTTAACTTCCATATGGCTGCCGATCAGCAAATTAAGAAATAGCCTGTACAAACATAATTAGCGTTCCGTAAGTGGTATTATCAGGCGAGGATTTGTGAGATTCTCATTTTGCAATTGGTAATTTTGTGTGGTTTGCAACATTCTCTGTATTGATTTGTTCATTTATTGAAAGTTTTTCACTGGGCGAAGGATGATTAGACTTGAATCTAGGTGACTACTGAAATGACGAGTAATAGAGAAATATGGACAATAAGACATGCTGCGCTGACGCCAAATAAACTGGGATATGGGCATGAGAATGCTGATGTTTCATTGAAGATTATTTTAATTTTAAAGTTGCGCCAGTTACAGAAAAGTTGAAAGGGAATCGACTGTCAAGGTATGGGCATGTGATGGGGACGGACGAATCGCATGTGAAAGAGTGATGAATTTATTGTTGAATAATGTGAGGGAGAGTAGAATGTAATGGAGAGGGAGAGGAAGACCAAGGAAACGATGGATGGATTGTGTGAGGAACGATATGAAACAAAAAGGAGTAAATGATGCCGTGACGTCTGACAGGGGAGAATGGAAGAAGAAAACGTAGGGTAGGAAGATGATTTCAATTTCAGGACAGACTTCGAAGCATCATTATTGCTATTGAATATTGATAGTGATAGATCTTAAACGCGGTTTAGATGAACTTGATTGCGTTCAGGTTTATTGGTTAAATTCGCCCTAGTTCATTCAGATGCTGTTAACGAGCTTTGTAGTATTGTGCTATTTTTGTAACTCAGAGACCTAGGCCGGATGTCAGCCAAAATATTTTTCTGGCTCATCATAGGTAAAGCGTTTCGTCTAGGTCTTAGAAAAAAAAAAACATTTTGAAATCGTCCAAAAAAAAATCTTACCCGTCTTTATGCAATAATGATTTGTTTTTTTTTAATTTCGAAAACAGACTTGATTAACTATCTCATCAGGGGGCCTAAAATGAAAGCTTTATCAGAATCGTAATATGAATAACGTTAAAAATTTAAAACTCTCAAAATGGTCTTTATGCTTATGAACACAAAGTCCATTTTAAGAGTTTTAATTTTTTAACGGGATTCGTATTATGATTCTGATAAAGCAGCCATTTTAGGCCCCCAGAACCATTGTTATCCTCATGATTCTGATAATATTATAGAATTTGAGTGCAGCATGACATAACACCACGCCTGTAATCCCCGAAGGGTTAGGCACAGGTGTACCTAATAGTACACCCACATTTCACCAGTTATGTTGTAAGTCCCATGTAATAGAGGGCGAGCTTATTGCCATCAACCGTGCACAAATCCAGACTCCATGGCTACTACTGAGAAATTCCTAATGGAAAAACCCGATAACACTTTACCTGACCCGCGAATCGAAACCCAGGACCTCATGCTCAGCAGTCGTGCTTGACACCACTAGACCAACGAGGCTGTCAATTCAACAGGCAGAATTCGGGTGGTCGATGTTAATGACAGTTTATGACGCGTTGGCTGTAATACAAAAATAAGTGAACACGTAAGAGCTGGTAGCTGGTGTAGTCTAGGATGAGGAGTTTGAAACAAACTGGCAAGATACATCAGGTTGAGAATGTGTTACTTAATAACATTGATAGGTTCAGACCTAAAATTGAGGTAGCTAGGCGAAGGGCTGCGGGACTGTTCGAAAGAGATACCGCGGCCCTGGAACACAAAGGGCAAAAGAAGGAACATGGATGGGTTTTAGTCAGTAGAAGTCTGACACTCCCTTCCGCTCCGCCCAGAGCAGGAGGGGTCATTTGATTATGAACTCATTGAAAACACCAGTACTTTGTAAAACAAAACATGACATTGAGAAACTCAATCAAACGAGTAGGGAATGGGCAACTACAGTACTTTCAAAGTTTTTATACCTTGTGACTGGCATTGTAGCTCATTTCATTGTTATCTTTGTTTCGACGGTTCAGAAGTGCCTGTAATTGGCCTACTTGAAATAAATGCTTTGATTTTGATTTTGAGAAGATAGAGAATAATAATGCGCAACAATATTGAACAATTCAATCTTTCTGGCACTAACGAAAACTTATTGAACACTATTTTCTTTCTCAAAACCAACGTCGAAATTTTTCAAAGACTAAAAAAAGAGATACAAGATGTTTACGTCAGTAAAGTCATTATTGTTTTTATAGATGCTCCGATTTCCGAGCTCTATTCGAAGATATGAATAGAGGATAGAAAAAATTCCATGCATATGTCGCAGACTCAGTGTCTACGTACGAGGTGCTTGACCGAAACCATTATAAAAAAAAAACATTGGCATCAGACCAATTTGTCATCGCATTTTTAACCACAGATGTGGGGTAGTGCGCCATTTTACTTGTATTGTCAAGAATCAGTAATACGACAAAATTGCCTGGATGGTCTAGCCTTTGCAAGCGCGACTGCTGAGGTCCTGGTTTCGATCCTAGGTCGGGCAAAGTGTTATTGGATGTTTCCATCAGGAATTTCTCAGTAGCAGCCACGGGATTTGTGCCCGGTTGATGGCAATACGCTCGCCCTCTATTACATTGGACTTAATAACATAATTGGCGAAATGTGGGTGTTGCATGAGGTAGGCATCTGCCTAAACCTTCGGAGATTACAGGGGGCATTGTTGCAAATGTGAAAGTAACTCAGTCTGTTACTTCCCCACAACAGCTAAACGTACATCGATGGTAAGCATCACCAGGTTGTAGTCTATGCTTTAATAAAAGATAATTATTGTCTATGGGATGACGAGAGCGCGCGTTCTCACTTGTCAACCTTAATCATCCAAGCAACCCTAAACGACCGTCAAATTAATGTATAATACATATTATAATAATGTAACGTTGAATACGCACACAATTTTTTTCTTATTGTTTTTTTTCTTTTTTTCTTTTAAGTTTATACAATATTTATAATATATTGAATACGCACACAATTTTTTTCTTATTGTTTTTTTTTCTTTTTTTCTTTTAAGTTTATACAATATTTATAATAAGTCCAGATATTAGTTCCAGGATCATAATGACCCTTGTTTATGTATTGTTTTTGTGTTACTAGCTACGCACACAATTTTTTTCTTATTGTTTTTTTTCTTTTAAGTTTATACAATATTTATAATAAGTCCAGATATTAGTTCCAGGATCATAATGACCCTTGTTTATGTATTGTTTTTGTGTTGTTACTAGCTAGTTTTAAATACTTTAAATTGTAATCTGTGGAGAACGTAGTGGGTAGCATAATTGTTTTATTTAAGATATTATGACTAATTGTTATTGTGCTACTGTTTGTTTTTCCTTAAATAAATAAATAAGCGTGCAGTGCTGGTTTATAACGTAGGATACATTTTATCCCGATAGTAAGTTCCCATGGGATATTTCCCAACCTACACGCGAATAGGCTGGAGACAACAGTAAGACATAGTTAAAAAATTCGGCCAGGTGCGAGTCGGACTCACGGATGAACGGTTCCGTACCATCTTAGTATGGGAGCCCCCTTTAAGTTTTGTTTAATTATTTGTTGTTATAGCGGCAACAGAAATACACATTCTGTGAAAATTTCAACTGACTACCTATTATGGATCATGAGATACAGCCCGCTGACAGACAGACGGACGGATATCGGAGGCTTAGTATTTAAGGGTCCCGTTGGTTATCCTTCGGGTACGGAAACCTTAAAAAGAATGCATGGATGATCTAGATGTAAGGAAAATCGCTAATCGGTAAATATAGGGAAACTAGTATTCGCTGGATTAGAGTGGCTGAGAGTCTGCAAGCTAAATAGCGAACGATTGGCCTCTGTCCAGCATCACACTACTATTATCTATATGAATAACCCCACAATCATCTGCTGTTATACATTCCAGTATTGAAGTCTTTTCTTCGTCTTGTTCTTGTCCCAATCAGGTCGAAAGTGGGTGTGGTGTGGATGGCGCTGTCCATGCACTTGTCAATGAACGCATGCCTGTTCCTTTCACCGAAGTAGATCCTGGCAGGAAGCCAGAATACCATTAGGATCATAGGTAAGATTGGCGGACGTTTTTATATTATTGGTTACTAGCTGTTACCCGCGGCTTCGCTCACGTTTTTGTCGCAAATTATCCCACGGGCCCGTTGTAAATAGCCTAGCATAGCCTATAGCACTCGGGGATAATATAGCTTCCTATTAGTGAAAGGATTTTCAAAATCGGTTCAGTAGATCCAGAGATCACCCCCTACATACAAACATACAAATAAATTTTACCTCTTTATAATATTAGTATAGATGTAGATAGTTGTTGCAACTGACAAAGTTTGAGCTGAAATTAGGACATACACATTTGATAACCAAATCGATTTTAAACCAAATTCAGGATCATCGATTTTATTAGTCGTTCGATTACCGCTTGTTGGTTTTGGCTCTTTCGTATCTGATCGTTATCGGAAGCGACAGGGTAGCCCGCGAAATTCAAATTTTGTAACGTTTTTTGCAATTAGCCCTCAAAGTTAATTTAATCACAAATTATTTTTTCATGAAATAGTCATTTAATGGGAAACATTATGCATTTATAACTTTAATGATTATAACTCTGTAAAGCCATATTTGTACGGCCGCGAATCATACTCTGTTAAAAGTACAGCCTGATACCGACCGGCAAATTGCAAAAAAATATACCTTGGCGCTTGGCAAGCTGAATTCATGGCCACACTTATTTTTACACGCAGGTATCATTGTGTGGATTGTGGCAACCTCAACTAACATGGGACACGGGCAAGCAGAAGATGTGATGTATCATTGTGTAGATTCATATGTGAATGGCAACAGATCATCACCATCAGACGAGATTAGAAAACTAGCTCCTCCTCCGTATAACAATAAAGCTTCTATTCAAAAAGCCACTGAACTTGTAAAAGTCACCATCTTTAAAATAATACTTCAAAGTGTTTAATTTTAATCCCACAATAAACAATTACCCAGCTATCTCACATCCGGCGAGAAAAGAGATGTCTTCATAACCACTTACTGTATTTTTTGTCAGGAGACGAAGCATATCTTCCTTTTGATAACGAGTTCATTGACTCCGCGAATCTGGTCCGATAATACGTAATCACGATTCCGAGATATGTCTATTTACTACGTACACAGCGATAGTGTTATTTGATTTCGTTTTGCGTTCGTCTGTCTCAAGGCCAGTAGGCCTATGTTGTAGAGAATTGCTGGAAATTCACGAATCTAGTGTGAATTTAGTGTCAATGTGTTATTTTGTTTGTGTCGCTTGGATAACTGGGTGATTGGGTTATCAATATTGACGTTGCATACTAAATAATTAAGGCCCAAAGCGTTTTTGGTATGATTGAGTTTAAACAAGATTATAACACTGCTCTCAAGAGAATAAGTCCATTGCTTAAAAATCCATTACATTTATTTTATTTATATATTAAACTTTATGCACATGATGTATAAACACTGTACAAAGGCGGACTTAATGCCTTGGGCATTTTCTACCAATCTACCTCATGTAATACTTGACATTTACATGGTCAAGTATTACATGATTATAGTGACGTCAGATTTTTATCTTTTGCTCCATTTATGACACCATATAAGAACCTAATAATCTCGCACTATGATAGTAGGCACTTCTAGATCATGAAATTAACTGCATACAATTAATTTAAAACTAAACATTCACGAAATTAGCCGAATCTAAGCAATAACTTTGATTGCGAATGTAGGCCGCGTCGCTAAATATAAGTCACGCTCATTTGGTACCCAAAACATATAGAAGATATGTTTATATACTCCGTTATATAATCACGTTTCATTACTGACATTATAGAAAACTCACTAAAGTCTAACCAGTGAGGGTACGAATTTGGGGCCGTGAATATTAGGAATATTACTAACACTCATGTTGAATGGTATATTTCTCGTATATGTCCTGGGGCCTTAGTCTGCTATTGCAATAGTGTCAGAATGGTCTATAATTGATTTAATAAGGCCCCTAGCCCACGGCGTATTGAAGCGCGTTCGAAACTCGTTTGACGTGCGTACAAAGGGTAATTCGTCTGCGCGGGGCCTTATTAAATCAATGATAGACCATTCTGACACTATTGCAATAGCAGACTAAGGCCCCTGATGATACGAGGAAAAAAGACGATAGCCGAAGACTTTAAAAAGATAGCTGAGATATACAGGGTGTGTGTGCAAAAAGCAAAAATTATTGTGAACGAGCTGTCTAACAATAGCTATACTGCGATAGGTTGAGTTGATTTTTGAGGAGCTCGTGGCTGCTTCCCTAGGTTGGTCTGTGGATGGGTGACCACCCATTACAAACCGAGTTTCCTTCGACCCTCAGAAAGCACGTTAATTAAGCCGCTGGTCCCAACTGTCATTAGTAGATCTTTCAAGGTCTTTACAGGTAGTCAGTGGCCGAAAAAGTCTGACAATCAGTTTTACCAAGGGTTATCGTATTGGCCAGTACTAACTGGGATGTGGAGGTCAAGGTTAGACTGGAAGCCGACCTCAACATACTTGGGAAAAGGCTAGGCAGATGATAGAATAGAATAGAATAGAATAAACATTTATTCGCTAATGGACAGCAGCAACACAATAGAGCAGCACATACATATACATATTACTAACAAACAGCTTAACAATTAATTAAAACAGCTCAACTGCGCTGAGCATGCCCATAACGAAAGGGTCACCTACTCAGCATATGCTGGGTGTAAAACACTCAGCGCTGGTTTTCAGTAGGCCCCCCGCAGTGACACACGGATGAGGGATGATGGTGGGATGATGATGAGGTTCAGTTGATTTTTTTATTTGAGACCAGTGAGTAAGGCAGACAATTTTAATTGCCAAGGCTTTGCAAGAAAATAGGCCTAAAATGACCAATGAGACAATTTAGTTTTACATATTGTATTAGTATGTTAGTTCTAAAGCTCATATTTGCGAGTGGCATGTTGTCGTAAAGTACAAGTTTGCACGTGCGTCGTGTCAAAGATTGCGTGCGTCTGCGCACATGAGAATATTATTTTACAATGATGTGTCTAGGATGAGGCTTAGTAATAAGAGAAGCGGGCTTGATATTTAGAAGTGATTGAAGTTAAACAACGCAGATGGAATATTAATTCCTCTTCCTCTGTCTTCTCTATTAGTGTTTTTTTACAGTAAATTAAAAGCTCTTTTTCCTCCTTTTTAGGGTTCTGTATCTCAACAGGCAAAACGGAACCCTTATAGGATCACTTTGTTGTCCGTCTGTCTGTCTGTCAAGACCCTTTTTCTCAAGAATGCGTGGCGGTATCAAGCTGAAATTAATACCAAATACTCAAGTCTGATACCCCTTGGAGCAATGGAAAAATCCAAACTTGTAAGTCAACGCGGTCAAAAGATATGACTGTTTATGTCACATATTATGCGATTTCACAAGGGAATCAAATCCTATAGGGTACTTCCCTTTGACCTAGAATCATCAAATTTTTCAAAAAGCAAGGCCTTACAGCACAAATAAAGGAAAAATTCCGAAAAATTAAAAAAGTTTAAAATTAAGGGGTGTCCCCATACATACATAGTTGACGCCAATTAAGTTTTTTTTTTGGATGAGATGGCGGTACGGAACTCATCGTGCGCGAGTCCGACTCACACTTGGCCGGCTTACCTATTTTTTTCTGTTACAAAATCTCGACCAAAAGATTACACTAATTTTCAAGAGCAGAATTGGGCAACAGCCTACGACTTATCATTGCAAACGTTATCGTAGACCTTATCAATCTTGACTTCTAATACTACTATATCCGGTAGCATATCAAGCTATGTGTATTTCGGAAGTTATTTACGAAAGAATTTGTCAGAAAGATATCGGTTTCACGCATTTGTCAATAACTATTTGATTGCAATAAATATATAAAGAGCAATTACCAATAAAGTGTGATTGAAATATATAGCAACTTAGATAGCAATTGACAAGTGTAACATAAAGTAGTAACAATTCAATTTATACTCGTAACTGAATATAAATAGTTATTGAGTGAAAGGTTATCTCCAGGCATGATTGCATGCATGAATTGATGATTAAATACGGGTATTGTATTAGGTAGCCACGGAACTAGAATACATCTCCTTCTTTTTTTTTTGGTAATGGCATCTCGCAGATCAGCCTCTGATGCTGGCTACTGCTTAACCGGGCAAATCCCTGTGGATGCCTTAAAAATGAATCTAAGACCTCTAGCCAGGGGCTTAAAACTATACTTAAAAACTAAGCGACCACTCGCTAAGGGCCTCCCCTGTGGGGTACGAGCCTCGGCTTAGGGCGTCCCTGGGGAGGGCAGCAAAGGGACAGGCAGGATCTGAGTGATCGCTGGGGAGGGCAGCAAAGGTACAATATCTCCTTCTTGATCACGATGACTAATCACCATCTGCATAGCGTTTTGCCAACTATAATTTGGGGTCGGCTTTCAATTTCATCAGTCAGATCTATGCAGTTGCTGGTATTTAGCTGCATATATTTTGACTGCCTCGTTGGCCTAGCGGTCGCGAGCGGGACTGTTGAGCATGAGGTCCTGGGTTCGATTCCCAGGTCGGGCAAAGTGTTATTAGGTTTTTGCATTAGGAATTTCTCAGCAGAAGCTTCGAGTTTAGAATTGTGCACGGTTTATGGCCATAGGCTCGCCCCCTATTATATGTGTACTATTAGGTACACCTCTGCCTACCTCTTCGGGGATTACAGGCGTGATTTTATGTACTGAAGTATCCCAATTCGTACTATACAGTAGTAAGTCAGTCTGGTCCAGTTGGTTCGATCCTACCTTAGATATTTTTGCTACGGACAGTGCAAAGGATCTATAAATTACTTTCTATGTGCTTTGGCTTAGACTAGTTGCTGTTTCATTTTTGCACTCCAAGTTGTTCGATAGTAATAGAAAAATGCTTAACCGAAGAACGATCTCCTGCTAAGCAACATTCGACGATTTCACAGAAGAGCCGATCACTTTACATCATTCATTAGTTTGTTATATAATTTGGTTTAAATACAAAAAAAAAAGGTAAAGAAGTGTTCAGCAAGATGACTAATGATCTTAATAGCGTTTTCCCATCTATGTTGTCATCGGCTTGCAGTCTAACCGGATACAGTTGCATAGCTATTTTAACTATTTCCATTTAGCGGCTGGCTATCTGTTTTCCAGACCTCAGCTCCTGGGTTATAATACCCGTTCTCATGACTCATACTGAAAATTTCCCGTTCATCATCTGCCTAGCCTTTCCCAACTATGATGGGGTCGGCTTTCAAATTTCCCGTTATTTTTAAGTAATTGGGCTGGTGCTAACTGGACATTTTGTACGTTACTATCTTAACACCTGAAATGTAATGAAGTGCCTGCTGTGTTGGCTTCACACTCTTCAAACTGAAGCTCAGCAGACTGTAAGTTATAGTTTCTCAATTGGAATTGCTGCTTCTTTAAGACAATACATATGTAAACTATGACCTGGTGAAGGTTGCGGGGACCGCTGGATGCGAGTCGCACGGGACCGGTCAGTGTGGCGACAATTGGGGGAGGCCTATGTCCAGTAGTGGACGTCTTTCGGCTGAAATGATGATGATGATGATACGTAAACTCACACCTTCTTCCCATGAGGGTAGGCAGAAACCACAGAACGCCACCCGCTACGATCCTTACATACTCCTTTTGCCTCGTCCACATTCATACATCTGGTCATATAAGCACGCCCGATGCGACTGCTACGCTAGAATTTTTTTTAAGCTAGGCAGAGGAGTATTGTTTATATACGGATGACTAATATTCATGTAACTGGACGATATATGCCATGTTGGTTTTATATGTTAGTTTGAATATGGAATGGGTATTGTCCCAGTAACATTAAACTGGCTGAAATAAGAACGCAATGTACTACCAGGTTCACAGACGGCTGACCACTCACGGGTGAAAAGTGCCAGACGTCAGTGGACTCGGTAATACCTTGTTTTAATAGGATAACACTGATTATGGATCTTAAGTGAGGAAAGTTGTGAGTATGAATGTGGATGGGTATAAGAGTAGAGGAAGACCAAAGAAACAATGGATGGACTGTGTTCAGGATGATATTGCACGAAAGGTGTCTGCTGAGATGACGAGTAATAGAGAAGTATGGAAGAAGAAGACGTGCTGCGCCGATAACAAATGAATTGGGACAAGGTCAAGAGAATGATGATGATTATGATTCTCAAGCAAGACCTAGTGCTAAAAGTAAATGTACCCCATGTGTAAAAATCTGTTTTATGAGTACTAATATTAAATCGCTTCCGCTTGAGTCTTGTGTCATAGCCTATGGAATGTAACCGAACACTAGATGAAGCTATAAAGAAGACGCATTTTCTAAACCACCCATGTTTTACCAGGTATTTTTTGTAAAATTATGTGTTAACATTCTCGATGAGATTATTTTTAAAAACATCATAGGATAAAAATGGATCAAGGAGCTTTTCACTTCGGATATGGATCGAAAGGAAACATGACCTTTTTCGGAGAAAAAAATACTTTGAAACTTATGTATCGTATATCGAATTCAGCGTTATACGATACATAAGTTGCTACCATTTACATCAATTGCTATCTTTCATTTAAAACCCTTGGAAATTTGACCAGACAAGTAGCTTGTCTGGTCAAATTTGTAAAGGTTCGTAGGTATTACTACAACGGCTTTCAACAAGATTGACATTAGCTTTCCGGTACATTCTGTGATATAACACAACATCGCAACTGTATTTCACGAAGTGTTAGGAATATTTCACCAGTTAAGTTTAAGTCAATAGGAACTTATTGTAATCAACCGGGCACAAATTCAGTCTCCGTGGCTGCTACTGCGAAATTCCTGACAAGAAAGCCCAATAACAACAAAAGAGTATTGTCCAGAATGTTATTAGAAAAAAAGTAATACAGTGTTTAAGAATACTTAGAGAATACGTCGTTAGTGACCAATATAGTGAAATAAAAATAGTCTTTAGTCCACCCCATGACAAACTACATAGTCATTATTAATTATAATTATTACTACAATTCAACCTCAATCTTTATTAATATATTTTGCAAATTTTATTCTTTAAGATATTTGATAATTATGAATAGGTTAATACTAAACTCGACTCGACTCGTTCTATGGTTAGGCTAATCCATCCAAAGGTTGTCTTTAAAAGATCGCAAAAGCGATCTTTTAAAGACAACCTAATCGCTAAAAAGCGATAAGACCACCCATTGTGTCACCCCTTCTATAAAGTTTTACATTTGTATCTGTCATTTTTATGGTGTACATAATAAAGAGTATTCTATTCTATTCTATTCTATTCTACTAATTATAAGTTTTGTTTCTGTATAAAAATATTTGTACGCCATATTAGGGCAGGATATGCTGGAACCAATATTGTAACATCTATTTGTACCATATTCTTACAAATAAACATATTTGATTTGATTTGAACACTCAGCTCGACTTGGGACTAGAGCCAGGAGTTTATATGGTTTAGCAGTCAGACGAACGAGGCAATCAATCGCTTATGTTAATTCAATACAATTGTGACGTTTCCATCATTATTGCTGCTAGAATGTCACTGACTTACCAGTTAGAAGCACGAAAGAAGAGTCTATACTAATATTGAAGAGTTTGTTTGGTTGAACGCGCTAATCTCAGGAACTGCTGGTTCGAATTGAATTTTTTTTTTTAGTATTGAATAGCCCATTTATCGAGGAAGGCTATAGGTTATATAACATCAAGCTACTACCAATTGGGGCAGAGCATCAATGAAAAATGTTGCAAAAACGGGGAAAATAGTATTCTTATAATAATTTCACGTTGACGAAGGTCGCGCGCAACGCCTAATGACTAAATACACGGCGCCATCTCTAAGTAAACATCAAGAGGAGCATATCAAATGAAAACGTCAGCCATCATCTTTGTTTATTACACTCAGAATTATTACTTGACCTTTAACATCAATTAACCTAACCTTACCACACTGCACTTGATACAGCGATAAATCTTCGATAAAGTAGTACATTGCCAGCTTTATTTGATAAGATAAATCAGGCGTGTACCAACGAAAAGCAATGTACTTCATTATTGTCGAAGCTGCCGCTTCATTTGATGAATTGTTGTCGTTTGAGATGGATAGTGGTCAGTTGGAAGCCAGATTTTGGTGTTTATAATAATATGTATTAAAGTAACCTATTTAATGAGTATGAGTTTATTAAAAAAATGGTTTTTGGTTTTTATTATCAATTTGCGTACATGTATTTTCGCACGTAGAGCAATATGTTAAGAAAGTTATAATCCTTGACTTGATTTGTATATTTTTTTTTCTACTAGACTTGACTTTTATAATCTAAAAAAAACCCACACACTATCCATGACACACACACACTGTCACACAGTCACTGTCACTGTTCATGTTCTATGTCTTTTTATCTTTTTTTTTTGTTTGTTTTTATTTTTAGTTTATAATGGAAAGTATTACGGGCACTTTTGAGCACGTGAAACCGATAACCTTTTTAGTACAAGTTGATCAACAGGTACCGAAATAAAGGTCATCATCATCATTTCAGCCGAAAGACGTCCACTGCTGGACATAGGCCTCCCCCAAGTGTCGCCACACTGACCGGTCCCGTGCGACTCGCATTCAGCGGATCCCCGCAACCTTCACCAGGTCATCGGTGCGCCTAGTGGGAGGCCTTCCAACGCATCGTCTTCCGGTTCGCGGTCGCCACTCCAGAACTTTTCGGCCCCATCGGCCATCCGTTCTGCGAGCAATGTGCCCTGCCCACTGCCAATTCTTTGGGCTACGTCGGTAACCTTGGTTCTCTTGCGGATGTCTTCATTTCTGATTCGATCACGCAAGGAAACTCCGAGCATAGCCCTCTCCATTGCCCTTTGGGTGACTTTAAGCCTTCGAATGAAGCCCATTGTGAGCGACCACGTTTCGGTCCCGTAAGTAATCACTGGCAACACACACTGGTCATAGACTTTCGTCTTGAGACACTGCGGTAAGTTGGACGAGAAGATACCGCGCAGCTTCCCGAACGCTGCCCAGCCGAGTCGGATTCGGCGGTTGACCTCTTTCTCGAAGTTAGACCTACCTAGCTGGACCGTTTGTCCCAGGTAGACAGAAATAAAAGTAAAAAGGACTTATTCTACATTTTATAGCTTTATTTCTCTGTTTCCCATAGAGATAAACAAAGGAAGAAATACACTACACCCATATTTCACCATTCATGCTTAAGTCCCAGATAATAGGCTTCAAGTTGCTAATTACAAATTTCAATGCAAGCTTCCTTATTCCTTATATGACTACACTACAAGATATTTCGTTATCATTTAACTACAAAACAATTAGCTATAGTACACAATAACGTTGCTGGAATCCTATAAAATTCGCATAAACTGACTCGCGCAGACTTCAAGTAATTAATATCCCTATAAATTTTGCCCAACTAATTACAGAACCGTAAAATACCAGAATAAATTAGAAAATAATGACAAATAAAAATATGTGTCTACCTAACTTAATTAATTTTAAAACAAAAACGAAATTTCCGCTTAGATAAAACGTGAAAAAATTAATGAACAAAGACAAAAAATCTACTTTTTATACTTTGTAATTTGTATGATATAAATACGTAATAAAGATTATTCTATATATGTATTTCTAAATTTTTAATGAGGGTAAAAACAATAATAATATAAACGTTTGTTCTACCCACAAGAGATATAAAATGAAAAAACGCTGTAAAAGCGAAAGTTGAACGGCCAACAGGCCGTTTTGATCCGCAATGAAAATCAGGGATACTAAACCGTATACCCCGGGAACACCGCTTTTATATTAATGAACCCTCAACAACCCTATTACCCTGCCTGATAAAATATTCAATTACCCGCTCAAGTACTTTCACCCCAGAGTTCAGCGACATTTTTATATGAAAATTCAGCTCAAAATCCAACCTTCCATTGAAACCGCACACGTACTCATTTTGCAAATTATCGTCAAATTACTGACTAAACACACGTCTGCCTTCGTCGGAGGTCAGTCGTCCTTTGCGCGGTGCGTTCGAATTTCAAACGCGGGCGGTTTAAACTGACGCACGTGATTGGTGGTCGTAATTTTCTCTACACTATTATTAAATAAGATGAAGTTATCAAATTTTGAAACAGAAAATTGTGGGGTTTTTGACTTTCGCTCTCGTCCAGTGTTTGCTTTTCGTGCGTCGGTATAATTTTATTAGGCCTTATTAAGTCATCTGTCGGACATGTTGCTTGCATGTTCGTGTGTTTAAGAGCATTATGTACGGAATTATTATCGTGTTATAAGAGATTTATTAGTCGCTCGTTATGTATGACGTCATCTTTGATTATTGGGTTTAGTTTCCTTAATTTGTTTAACAAGTCTTTTCTTAGTTCGATCGATACGATTTTTTTTAATAATAACAACATATCAACACGCCGGTAATTCTTGAAGGCTTAGACAGATGTACAACCTACAGTAGTTACACCTCAATTCCAGTTATATTTAATATTAAAGGGCAAGGCTATATCCATCAACCGAGCACAACCGATCTTCATTCCGGGTTGCTACTGAAAGTTTTCAAACGGAAAAACCCAATTACACTACCCGACCTGGGAATCGAACCCAAGAGCTGCTGTAGCGCTAGCAACGACTAAATCAATGAAATAACAAGGCATCCAATTGATAAATTAACTTCAGTAGATAATATACGAAGTTAATAAAACCTTATTAGGCCACACAACAATAGATTTTCCATACACATTCATATCACATCATATTTGAATATGTATGAAGTTTAGTTTATTGCCTGTATGACTTGATCTATGTCCTATTCCCCGTACATTACTTATAATAATAATTGCCCGAGGTTCTGTAATGAATACTCACAATATTGGCTCGCAAATATTATTACGTCGTAGGTTAGATAAAGTACAGAATCTTTGCGAGTAAGATTCACGTTTCTGGGTCACAGATTGCAGTTTAATTTAGTTTTGTAATTATCTAAACTCCTATTATAAATCTACGCATCTAAACCATGAGTATACAGCGTGTAACAGAAAGGGTATAATCATATGGAATACTGTGGTACGGAGCATTGTTGTTCAGTTTGATGGTCCGTACCACAATATTCCATAAAATAAAATCACTTTGATCAGTGTTTTTTTTGCTTGGATATCTTTGGATAGACGTACTGAACGCTGTGTTAAAATTTGTTCACCTATTTTAATGGGACCTTATAGATAGTCCATTTAAAACTATTCTCGTTTGGGGTTGAAACTCTGGGGCCGTGGGGTCGGGGTGCTCACAGCCTGTTTAAGGAAATTTCGAAACGCCTAGTTGACGCTTCCCGTGACCCAAGGGCTGGCTTTTACCTTTACCAGAGGCTAAGTGTTGCCATACAACGTGGCAACGCCGCCAGTTACTTGGGGACATTACCAGTTGACAGCGTTGTGGAGGAATTTTATGACACCATTTTTTAAGTTACTATATTTATTTTCTTTGACGCTTAAGTGTCCTATTGTCGTCGTTGTATATATGGAGGAACTTAGTTTTAGTCTACTTTTTACCATTATTTTAGTTCTATTTGTAGTCTGTATATAATGTACATAGTAGATATTTATTTATTTATTTATTTATTTACTATCTCTAAACATACAAATATCCTTACAGGCTAGACCCAATGCGATATTGTAGCACACTTAAAATTTAAATAGTTCAACTATTTTTAACATAGCAAATTCTATATGTAGCTGTTCTTGTAAATTCACCCAAAGCGCAACAGAATATGTCTAAGTCCTCAGCAATGAGGTTGAGATTGCGGAGCGCGCTCGGATATACACAAAGGACTAAGTATAATCATTAAAAAATCATATATTTATAATTGTTTTTTAATTATCTAAACTTCTATTATACTACGTATCTAAACCATGAGTATAATCCATTAAAATCTATTCTCTACCACCATTCCATTCCACCATCAGTAAATTGTAAAAAAGTCTACTTTCTTAAAGATGAAAACCGTTCCTACGTTTGTTTGGAGAGAGTTCTCAACGAGAATACCACAACATAACACCACGCCAGTAATCTTCGAAGGGTTAGGTAGAAGTGTGGAGTGCAGTGACAAAAACAAAAGAAAAACATTTAAAAAAAAACTTTTATTAACTTACACCACAAAATACTGACCGGTTTAACAGCGGGTCCTAAACTAGGTATAGCCTGTATCTTGGTGACCCAGACACTACACTAAGTTAAAAAATTACAATGTTCTGCTAGCGCAAGAAAAATAAGCAAAATGTAATCACAGAAATAAAACGAAAAGAAAAAATAATAATAATTAACATTGAAAATAAGTTAAATTAATAGGCAAAATGTGATTATTGAACCCAAAATTAAAATAAGCTAATAACTTATAACATTGGAAAAAAATAACAAACACAGGTATACAACAAAAAAAAAAACAGTTGAAGTGCGTAAGTGTGTGTGTGGGGTGTGGGGTGAGTGTGTGTGAGTGATTGTGAGGGTATGTTTTGCATCTTGGTGTGTATGGGTACTGGGTATTAGCTACAGCTACCTACAAAGTAAACCCTCTCTTTGATTCGATTTTCTATAGGAATCAATCATCGGTCCTACCATGAGTTGATCAAATGACCTTAGTTACTAAATTAAACAAAAGACGGCCAATTTGCCGCCAAGATCCCATCATTTTCTTCCACTTCCCGATCAGCAAAAAGGCGCCTCAATAGATGTTTTACATAAAGAAATCGGCGGAGAGCGAGTCGGCTTCGCGCATGAAGGGTTGCGTATCATCGTAGTAGGGGGGCTCCCCACTTTAATGTTTTTATTTATTTTTATTATGTATTTGTTGTCATAGCGGCTACAGAAGGTTTATTGCACTTTGTTCACCTGGGTGATATCACCCGGGTGAATAAAGTCGAGTTTTTGGTGTCCTCATTTCACCTTGGAAGAATACATATTCTTTGAAAATTTCAGCTGTGATATTACGGATCATGAGATACAGCCAGCTAACAGACAGACAGACGGATGGACGGACGGACAGCGGAGGCTTAGTAATAGGGTCTCGTTGGGTACCCTTCGGTTGCGGAACTCTAAAAACGGTCGGAAGTCCTAAACACTTCAATGGAAAAAAACCTTTGATGTTAAATAAAAACAAAATTAATTCCACCTCAGTTACTTACATAAGAAGCATTTGAATTATTTCACCTGCGCAGGCATCGAACCTGGGCCAGGCAGTTCCAATAACAATAAACTGTACGTACGTTAACTATTTGTTTTAGTTACAGGCTGTTTGTTTTCCGGTATCATATAAAAGACGTTTGGATTACTTACAGTATGATCTAAAAATGTATTTAATTTCTAAGAAATTAATGTAGATAGCCTTATTTTTGAGTATCAACGGTTGTATTATATTGAACAATTATTGTTGAAAAAAAACCTCTTAAGATTGTAATTAAATAAAAAACGTTATTGCTGCCTTGCAACAAATAAATGGACTAGAAATGTGATCTTTATAGCTTGACTCGTTATTTTAGAGGTACCAGAAATATTTAGAGCCATGTAACTATGTACCTATTACCTAAAGAAAAACCTATTTCTAGGTATACTCTCAGTACTCACTAGCTAACCATATGCGCAAGCGCAAGTAAGAGTAGGTTTCACTTTCATGTCTTTAGGTAGCGTAAACCGAATCATGTTTTACAAGACGTGTGGTTTATTATTTAAGAAACTAACTTCTAAATTCATCTGTATATAACTACGTCCATATTTTTGGTTCTAATTTCGTGAATCCTTTCATATTTTTATTTTATTTTATTTATTAGGTCTACCAACAATTGTTTACACTAATCTAAATTAAAATTAAACATGGGTTTAAACTCTACACAGTGCAACAATTACTTAAAGGTAAACACCACATGAACAAAAAAAAAAACAATATACAAATATTGCAGCTATAGTGTAACATTTCTCGCAAGCAAACCAGGATGAGAAAGCAAGTTATAAATACTAGGATCACAGAACACCCTAAGCACAGTGCAGGCGCGCCACGCATTGATTCCAATATCGATTAGTAGTTATTTGTGTGCACCCGCCCTAACGGTGCCGCGGTTGCCCATAAACAAACTTAAACTGATTTTAATTTTCTACTTATATCAGCTGGGCGTTGGATTAATAGGGATGCGCTTCCGCGTTTCGAGAATTATTGTAATGTGGTGGAGGTGCAGGAATATCCTGGATGAGGCTGGCAAAGGAACGTGGAGCTTGGCACAAGCAAATTGAGACCAGTGGGTGAAGTCAGGCTGTGGATGATGATGATGCTGATGGTGCTGTGAAGACGTTATTGATAAACACCGGCGTATGTGGAATAGTGTTTTTTTTGTTGAAAATAAATATATGTAGAAAAGTGTTAAATCAAAAATCATTTATTTCTTCAACAATATTTTACACAAACAGAATTAGTGATTGGAGCCTCCCTTTAAACAAGTAATGCCTGTATTGGGAGACTCCGCTCCTATCAAATATAATTTAAAAAGAATACATTAATTGCGTGAGTGAGTGAGTGTATGTGTGTGTAAAATTGTGAATGTTTGTGAATGTGTGAGCAAGTGTATTAATTAATACAGAGCGTTTGTTCACTAAAATAACCGAACATAGCACACACATGTAATCCCTGAAGTGTTAGCCAGTGATGTCCAGACGTCAGCACACGAAGTTACCCGAAACTGTCAAATTTTGCCAATCAACCTTGAAACTAATGCTTTAGCGATGAAGTTGAAAATCTATTAAAGAAATTTGACAGATCGTAGTAGCTTGATGTGCCGGTATGTACGTATAGAACGAATCAATAATTTAATAAATTAAATTCTACATAGTTAGGTAGAATCGTAAATTAAAATCGCTATAAATAATACAATCGTTCCGCAGGATGTTTGACGATTGAACAAATAGCCACTACGGATTGAATTACTTCGTGAGTAGATTAAAAAAATCAGTAGGTAATTAAATTTCAACTTATATTTTTTTATTATAGATTCCCGTCTAGTATTTAAATATTTGCACATGTGACGGTACTAAACCAGCATTTATGACAGGATAAGAATGTCATTAAAATTATTGAAAGGTTAAGCGATAAGCTTGACTTAAAACTTATTTTATGTCGCTTAGATTTTTAACGACAGTTTTTAATAGCTTTCTAATGAGTTCTAAAAAATTAAATACACAATAAATAAAATACCCGCCCATTTGTTGCCCGTAATTTTATTGCTAAAAAAAAAATGTTTATTTGCATAATTTGATACACTTATCGTAATACAAATGTTTTTGTGCATTCCGTTGCATAATTAAAAAAATATCACCACACATTAATGTCCTGTCCTGCAATTAAAAATAATAAAATACCAATAAATACAAAAACCAAGATTGTTTACGTTTTTGACGCCTTTCCTTATCAAAACCGAAATATAAAAGAATTTAAAACGACTTATGTTAAAAAGTATTAATTTTGGTAAGTACCTGTATTTGAAATTTTCATAACATTATCTATATTTGATCTGCCATTAACATTTACAACAACTGCCACCCACATTTATTGAAAAAATATACCTAATTCAGAAGGACGATCCCAATTGTTTACCAGGACCGTATCCACAATATTCTAAACTCAAGAAATCACCCTATTAAATCACATAACAAGAAAATATTTGTATTTATTAGTAGCATCACAATCTGGGGTAAGTTATGGTTCCACCGTAAACTCTGGTTAATGTCGTATTACTGTGTTTAGCAGGGGCCACCCGGCACGTACCTACGTGAAGGTATACCTTTAACATAAGGGGGATACATTCAAACGTAACTTAAAGAAAGGAGATCCCTTCAAAGACGTGGGTGTAAGATGAACTTACCGAAGGATATTTTTTTTAATTGTTAAATGCATTTCGTGAATTCTATCTTGGTGGTACAGGACGTGGGTTTGTAGATGAAGTATGGAAGAATCTTGTCGCGATAGTGGTTATTGTGTGTCGTGTGATAAAAAATGTTTAAGAGAATCAGAGTAATGCCATTCAAGATGGAGTCATTAGAGTGAATGTTTCAAGTAGAGGCTACTAGTAATGAAGCTTCTATGAGTGGTGATCTTGGTAACTTGAAATATTTTTACCATTGTAAAGCTAAACATGAAGTCCTGGGTTGAAGTCCCGGATCAGGCGAGTGATATTGCATCAGGAATTTCTCAGCAGCAGCCACGGAGTCTGGATTATGCCTGGTTGATGGCAATAGGCTCGTCTCTTACATGGGACTATAACTGGCGGATGTGGGTGTACTATTAGCTACACCTCTGCCTAACCCTTCGGGAATTACAGTCGTGATGTTATGTTATGTTAAATCTGAAACACGTTTGGGTCTAAGTGTCAGTCGGAAGCCTCATACCTCAAGTAAAGTAAACATAGCAAGAGTTACGATAGTTTCGGGATTAATAACTAATAAATTTAGACTGGTTCTAATAAATTAGAGTTTTGAGTCAGATCCGATAACGGGTTATTTGTGTTGCTAAATAAATAACACAAATTACAATGTATGGCATACGTATGCTTAATCCATTGAGAAAATATTGTTGTGCTTGACGAATGATTCATGATTTAGGAAAAATGCAATTTAAAAAATAATGTCTTCTCGTGTAGGTACTTTTAATGTTAAATCATATATGTATTAAGGTTACATAGAATCTTTTATCAATCTGGGACGCTGTGAAAAGTAATTTATCTACGAGATGTAATTGAAATAACAAGGGGTCATTTTGAACAACTTTTAGTGTGGAACCTACTCTGAAATCTCGGGAAAAAAACATTTGCTCCATAAATCGCTTTGAACAAAGTGTAAGCAACAGAAGATTTTTGAGATTTGTTGCAAAATGAAAAATATGGAACTCTTTTACTTATGTACCTATTCAGTGACATCAAGTACTTACACCTTGTTTGTAAGTAAAAGAAGTATTTTTGTATGAACACTTAAGTTACAAAAACTGTATTAAAAAAAAGGAAAATATGAGAGCATATCTATGGTAAAGGTAACCTAAAAAAAAACACCTAAAATTTGGCTAAGACAATAAAACAACAAAAGTAATTGTTATCAATAACAAAGATTTATGAATTCAGTGTTTCTACCTGTTACATGAATACCTAATGAACGCGGTGCGTTTGCGCAGCTTTCGGGAAGACAGGGCGAGAGCGGGGGGCAGGGCGGGGGGGGGGGCAGAAGAAAGGGGGAAGATAACAGATTTGTTAATGGAGACCCCGTGGAAATGAATGGATCTACCATTGCTCAAGAAATACAGGGTTAGTTTCCAAAGACTATCCAAATTCTCAGATATGATGCAGCACGACATTCTGAGCGGCCACATAGACATTTTTCATCGGTTATTAAAAAAATAAACAGCTGTTCCATACATTTTGACCATGTAGGTATTGCACTTTTGTAGGAAACAGCAGATTTTTTTTTAATAACCGAAGAAATATTTTAGGGCATAGAAATTTTTCTTCGGTTATTAAAAAAAAATGTATGGAACAGCTGTTTATTTTTTTAATAACCGATGAAAAATGTCTATGTGGCCGCTCAGAATGTCGTGCTGCATCATATCTGAAAATTTGGATAGTCTTTGGAAACTAACCCTGTATGCATAGTAACTTTTTGCTATGACATGAATGGACATATTAGAGAAGAAATCTGGAATAAAAATCTTTTTAGTTTCGTGTGATGAGGAGGTCACATGTATTTCGCAAATATAAATGTTTATGGATGGAAGCAAGACTGAAGAAAATTTTGATGGATTATAATAAAATAAGGCTTATGTTTAACTAACCACCAGATCTAGTAAAATGTAACGGCAAAAAAACACTTTATATTGCCTTAAATAGTAAATGATCACCAAAATTAAATCCCCATTTTAACGTGAAATTAGAACCATAATTTTTCAACTCGTGATCCTACTTAAAGTAACCAACTCCAAATTTATGATTGTTTAATCCAAACATAGTTAATAACCAGAAAAAAATAACAGTATTTTAATATAAAATGACAATTAAATATGTAACATCTTTGTAATCAGACGTAATAATTATTCCAAAGGATCGTATTACCGGATAAGGAGTATTGTATATGTACAGGTAAGGTTTGGGTAAAATTTGGCTCACAGATACTTTTATCTGTGAGCCAAATTTTACCCAAATCCGATCAACCGTTTTTTCGTGAAAGAGGAACAAAAATCCATATTAAGTACATCCTCACACACTTTCGCATTTACTCGTATTATAGTATAGTGAGATAAGAAATTAGATTATTAAACTAAAGCCAAATGGGAATAGGCGCCACGGCGCCCTCACCTTCCGCCTGACGCAGGTCCTCACCGGACATGGTTGTTTCGGGAGGTTCCTGCACCTAATCGGGCGTGAGGAAACGCCCGGGTGTCACCACTGCGAGGATCGACCGGAGGACACGGTGGAGCACACTGTGCAGGTCTGCTCCGCTTGGGCGGAGCAACGCCGTGTCCTCGTAGCGGCGATTGGCGGCGGCGACCTCTCGCGTCCGGCCCTGGTTCAATCCATGGTCCGGAGCGAGACGGAATGGGACGCCGTCACCTCCTTCTGCGAAGCAGTCATGCTAGCGAAGGAGGTGGCGGGACGTGAGAGGGAGAGAACCTCACGTCCCAGCCGCCGCGGGAGACGCACCGGGCGTCGGGGGCCACGTGGTGGCCCCCGGCCACCGTAGACGCGGGCCTGTGGACGGTGAGCTATGGAATAGCTCGCCGTCCGTCCGTCTTATGACGACAGGCCGTGTCGACGGCGCGTTCGTGTTCCACGCGCGCCTCAAAGAGAGTCAGCAAACAGGAAGGGGTCCGTAAGGACCGACGCCTGCCAGGGTTGCGGGACTGTTCTAAAGAGATACCGCGGCCCTAGAACACAAAGGGCAAAGGAAGGAACATGGATGGGTTTCAGTCAGTAGAAGTCTGACACTCCCTCCTGCTCAGCCCAGAGCGGGAGGGGGTTATTTGATGATTTCACATCGGTAAAAAAAAAAAAAACCAAATGGGAAAAAAAGATTCAAATTAATAGCTAACTGGAATAGTAATTTTGTGGGCCAATAGGTACTCAGGTACAGTTGCAAACATTAAGTACGCTCAAGTGTAAGTAATTGCTAGCTCAGATATTATATTTCTTTTCAAACTTCCGTTTGGAAATGTAATATTTTAATGACTAAAATTATTGCTTTTTATTTCGCGTAAGTGTGATAAGTTAATTTTCCGTCATGTCTTGGATTTCCTTTGTAATATAAAAGATTTAACCTGTATAAATATTGAAATACCTACTAGTGACACGTTAAGGACACTCCAAGTGGAATTAAGAAATTAAAGATTAAATACTCAAAAAGAAATTGTCAGACAGCATTAAAACTAACACCGACTTTTAAATATTTAAAATAAACGGAGGTTTTTTGTCGAATTATAACTAAATTTATTATTTTTATATCAATAACATCATGTATAAAAACATTGCCAACATCTCTCCCCCAACTCTCATTTTTGCACCGACACTCACTTCTTTCTTTCTCTCCACATTCCATGCGCAAGAGTGGATCCCCCCAGTCACATCCACACTATCCTAACACAATATATTATTACGAAATTTGTTTGCCAACTGGAGTGTGAGTGGTTTACAGCCTAAACTTGTAACAGGTGATAACAACGAACCTCCGTCTGCAACCAACCTTATTTCGTTCACAGGGCTGTCACTTTTGAGAACTTTTTTGAACCAAAGATTTTTTTTTAAAGTATTTGTTGACGTAGTTTATGAAATTTTTGATAAACATGAATGATGGGGTGGGGGGGCGGGGTGGGTGGGAAATGTAACAAAAACAGAGTTTGTAAAGTTAAAGGTAAATTTTGACATTTTTGTGTTAATTTTTCTCATGATTGTAAAAAACGCATTGGGAGCTATACATATAAAATTTGGTAAAAGTGCTAGTTGGACTCGCGCATGAATGGAGACCATCGCAGTAGAGGAGCCCCTTTTAAGTTTTAATTAATTATTTGTTGTTATAGCGGCAACAGAAATACACATTCTGTGAAAATGTCAACTGTCTAGCTATTACGGATCATGAGATACAGCCCGCATACAGACAGATGGGCAGCGGAGGCTTATTACTAGGGTCCCGTTGGTTACGGGTCGGATACGGAACCCTAAGAATCATCACCCATTTTTTCCGATGAATATTTTGTTTATGTAACCAGTGGTAACTGTGACAACCCTAATTGAAAGTGTCACGCGAAACCTAAATTTTTGTCGCTCGTTTTCCAAAGCCTCGTAAGCCGCTTTGTGTAATTAAATATTTTGGGCCTCACTCTCTTGAGATGGGTCCTTTATCACAAACGAACTTGATAAGTGAGAGAACGGGTATAGTATTTTTATAAAAACTTTAATTTAAATTGCTTGTTAAATTCGATTTTTATTGCAAACGGTTTTGTTTGGATTAGCTTCGCATTTTTATGATAATTCGCGAAGATGTCGACAGTTTTGGGTTTTGGAGATTAGCTTTTACTTGGGAAGAGTTTTTTGATTTTTGTAGCCAGTTTTTGTGGTAAGGCAAAGATATGTGAAGCGAATCGGTAGCCCTTCTAACTTAACTCCTTAATAAATATGTGATTAGAAGGCACTACAAGGAATGCGAAAAAAAACGTAATTATATAATATTATGCCTACGTCATTCTCCAGCACCGCATCAGGCTATTCACTGATCATTCTCATGAAAGGAGTCGGCAACATCAGCAAATGTGGCCATCAGTTAGTATTACAAGGATTCATGCAATATTCCTTTAATTCAATCCACTACAACTTGATCTTCATTTGTTTCAGCATGAAAGCATGCCAAAAAGATAATCCAGCCAACAAGGTTAGTAGCGGAGCTAGTGCATTTTAAGTACCACTCATCACTATTCGAAGCAGTTTTAATGCACTGATAAGCATTTACCTTCAAGCCAATGGAATAAGTTAGTGGCAGATGACTAACCAGCATAAAATACATTGACGATATGAAAATAGACCACAATGACAAGTCGTAAAACGTTAATAGCTCTTGTAAACACAAGAAAATATCTACATTTAGCTACCTTTTAGCCATTTTATTGGTAACTTAGGGCCCTCGCTCACCGCAACTTTTTGCAGTAAGACGCAAAACGGCCGCGGAACTGTCGCAATGCTGTCGCTGGTTCTATACCTTAGCCCATGGATCCACGATTCTGTATTATTACTATCGCGACACTGTCGCGCGACCCCCCTTCGTCCTCCACCTTCTTCGTTCCCCCGATATCGTCAGAAACAGTCACGCGTTTGCGTCGATACAGTAGCGATGCTGACGCGCGTTTACCTCATTTTATTCCCCACCAACCCAGCACGCAAGTGTGTCTATATTGCACAACATTGGTCAAGTGTTTAGCGAAGTAGATGTTACAGTGGGCAGGGACAAACCCTCCACCTCCCTTGGCATATGGGCCGAAACAATAAACATCAAAAAGACGACTGCTAGTTTAGTTTATTTACTAATAATTATCAACAATTACAGGTCAGTTTTATATAAAAGAAAAAGAAAAAACACAAGTCATTCAAAATTAAAAATAGCATCAAATACAAAATCAAAATAAATTAAAGACACACTGCGGACATAGCCATAACGGGTTAGGATAGTGGTGTAAACCGGCCGAACAGTAGTAAGTCAACGGTCACTATCTAGGTTTTCGCCACTTGCCACTGTACTTGTAGTCACTACTTACCACTGCCCTTGATCAATGTAAATCGGGCCTTACGCGTTTTGCAGAAGCGTTTATGAAACGCGCGATAGAATCGCACTAAAAAGTCACGGTGGGCGTAGGGCTCTTAGATATTTATTAGTCGAGGTGATTAAGTAGGTAGGCACTTAGTATTATGATCATCAACAGTTTAATGTTTCACGTGTCTACGAGTGGTGCCAAAGAAATTAATGCTACTTGGAGTGCTGCCTAGGCTTTAAAGTTAAATAGCCGTGACGGTTTTAATGTTCAAACGGTGGAATTACGAAAAAATCTTTACGTTTGGATTTTATTAGTAGGTACACACTAGATAGTCTGTACAGACCAATTATATTCTATTTTACACGAAAAACCTGATATTTATGTTGTTTGGATTTTTTTCAGCCAAGTTTTCTCCTCGCGTTTTGGAGATTGTTTTATTAAATTTTGACGTCCAAAAAGTGTAAGTGATTTTCAACATAATTTGAAAAAATGACTTTTGATTAACTACAATTAATTTTACTAACGGGCAGCCTACTTGTGAAATCCGATGAGTGTGTCTATTTTCATTTCAAATATAGAATATTTCCTTCAGGCCCAAGACTGACTTGACTTGACTTGACTTGGCTTTGGCTGTCGCCTTATACTGTGACAGTTTCTTACTCTCCCTATCTTATGCTGTGATACATACCGTAGTCAGTATCTCCCAACATCCTTTTTGCGACCCCATTAAACACAACATTACAGAACATAAAAAACCAATTAATGTACTTACTATTAAAACAATATCAACAAATACAGGATATTAAAAAATACCGACAGACAGAGAATGATAAGGTTTTACTGCTTTATTTATCTCATCCTTAGGCGGGTTTGGGCAATCAAAAGATGCTGTAGGTACATAAAATTTTTACTACAGCCTAATCTAAATTTTCGCCTGGATTCGCTTTGATCACGGGGTGGTATAAAGCTGGCTGTTCATCGTGCGACTCTCTTAAAAATGTTTTTCAAATATAATACAGGGTGTAACAGGACCCTTCACGAAGCCGTCAACCAAGCATTATGTTCATCAAACTATACTTAGTTTGTTTAAGTCGTTTCCCGGCAATAATGTTGGCGTAAAGTTACTACTTTACGCCAACATTATTGCTGGGAAACTACTTTTTTTGGGGTCTAAAATCGCGTTATAAGATAGGTAACGGATTAATACCATTGTGCTGGATTGTGATCGATGGATTGATTAATACGGGGGTCGTGAAGGTGTTTAAAGTAAAAATCTTACATTAAAAACATGTATTAAAAAAAAACTTGTGATAAAGTTGGAACTTAGACCCCCAATATCTCCGTAACTAGAAGGTATAGTCTAGAACAAAAAAAATGATTGCAATGCCGGGGAAAACAAGTGCCTTTCAGCTTCGTTAAGGGTCTTGTTACATCCTTTATATCGGTTTATATATATATACATGTTTGTAAAATATATTTAGAAGAGTTTTAGGATAAAACCGCGTAGACTGTAAGACGTGATACACATTTTTTCAGGTGCATTAATCGGTGCGAAAATTCTAAAAGGCTAAAATCGAATAAAATCTAGTAACATCTTCGAGTTTTTTTTTTATTCACCAAAAAGTGCCGAATATTTTTTTGGTGAAGGCATAATAAAAACCGATTATATATAGAATAGCTGTAAACTAAACATTACAATCAACATTTTCAGTTAGTTTTTTTACAATATATCCGTTAGGAAAATAATTATGTCCATTACAATACGTTTGGTCTAGTAACTTTAGGAATAGACTCTGGAACACATAAAATAGACACAAAAGTCAAATCAACGTAATTATGTTAGTAAAATCTCCTTTGTCCACTTTGGTAACTAAAGTTACCTAACCAGTTACAAGAGAAGATTTTTCTTTCGTTGTTTGGTAACGCTAGCATGTGCTAAGTTGAATCATAAAACAAAAAAAAAATAGAAAACCAGTTAGCCTAATCTTAAAAATGGAAGATTTCTGCAAAAAAAATGTTTCGACTGGTTTTTATCTACCTACGCAAGTCACGAACTAAAAAAAGATAATGCCTAATCAAACGAAGCCAAAAGGTCGTAATAAATATACAATTAAGCTCTTGATCGGCTTATACAGCGTGTAACCGAAAGGGTATAATCATATGGAATACTGTGGTACTGACCATCAAACTGAACAACTTTCTCTATGGGACCACCATCGAAATTGTAAAACAATAATCAGCTGTCCCATACATTTGTGTCGAGTAGGTATTTAAATTTTGTATAGGACAGTTGATAATTTTTTTACGATTTCGATGGTGGACCCATAGAAAAAGTTGTTCAGTTTGATGGTCCGTACCACAGTATTCCATATGATTATACCCTTTCTGTTACACGCTGTATAATACGCAGATTATCTGTCAAATTTAGTTAAATCTTTCATAAAATATATTATTATTGGAAGAAAAAATTCGCTAGGCGTTCTCAACAACAAGACTTTGATGGACGGGTGGTTTAAAATGGTTTATAAAATTCCAGTTATTTTAACAAGTTTAGCTACAGTTTTACGCATGTTGTCGTCGTGTAGGAAAAGGCAAAGTAAAAATAATATGTTTTTCATTTAACTTTAAACAGGTTTTACGGTAAACTTCACATACATCACTTACGGGATATGTTGCGTGATTGTTCATTATTTTGAGCTCCCGATATTTCGACGCTCTTGCAAGCGCCATGATCGCGGGATGATTGGAGAATGCGGGTGGATGGAAAATAAAACCTGTACTCCACAAAACCTGGTGATACTGTGAGTGTGTTTTGCCGTTACTTAGTGACGAGTTCAAGTAGTGCGCGTAGCAAAAGACAAAGAAAGAGGATATACAGATTTGTCTGCTCCTAACAATTTATTTTCCATAAACTCACATTGTCCGGTTATCCCACGATCATGGGGCTTGCAACAGCGTCGAAATATCGGGAGCTCAGAATAATGTACAATCACGGCAGATATCCCGTGTAACAGTATAAGTTTAGTTTAAAACCGTGAAAGCTTGAAACATTTATGTTTGTTTTTTGCGGTTACTCTTAATAAAGACTTGCCTTACTAAAAGCTTTCTTATAAACTTTTGACAGAAAAAATTTAAATCTTTTATACATAGGTACTTTTCAGTAGGTATATCTATCATTAAACCTAGATATGGTTCAAGTGCTAGTCCAAAAGCTCACCTATCTTCAATTAAATATTTTTCAATGTAAAGGTGCACCAATGACATTGTATTTCAAAGCGCAATTAAAAGCGCGCCTTCCACAGCCAGCTTTAAGGGTATTAAAAATGTTTACGAGGGCCGAAATAGAGGATGTCGGTCGAAAATTTTAATGTTGTGTTTATCGAGTTGTTCCTCATCTCTATTTTATTGTTATGAGAAAAGCGATATGTGACTATAAACTATTTGATGAGGGGAAAAATTTGATAAAACTCCCCATCGGTCTATTTTTGCGGCCTGACTACAAGGCAACGGAAAGTTCTTATAAAACTATAACTCTTTTTAATGATGCATAAAATAAAACAATAGAAAACAGGCACTCAAGATGTTTACTGCTTGACGTAAACACGTGGAAATTAGTCGTCGTATAACAGTCCTTAAAAGGCATCGGGAATCTTGTAAACACTAAACCTTGATCCATCTATAAAACAATTCATACAATCAGACCTTAATTGACAGAAAACAAAAAAAAACAATCGCAGCAATAGAAACGAACTAAATTACTACACTAAAACCATTACTTAAGACTTAACTCATACGCAAATCACGTAATTATTACTCAACATCTAAATTGGTTCAACTCAAAATAAAGGGTCGTTGACTCCAATCAATCCCGGTATAGCAAAAATAAACGGAGCGCAGTTAGACAAAATATTTACAGCCTGTTGACATAATATAAACATACAATTTCTCTAGGAAACCAAGTGGTTAATCATTCGATAAAGCAGGTGGTAGATGCGCATATAAAATAAATATCGAGAAATAAAATGCAAATATTGCAGCGCTGACAAGTTTAAATATAGTGATGCGCGATTCAGTTTGATACTTTACATTATCGATAGAATTTTGAATCAAGCTGAAGTCATTTATTCAAGTTGGCATAGGTGCATGCATGTTGTGTATGCCTCGTAAGTAAAATATGTATTTACACAGCATTGAATACTTGTTGTGACAAATTACCTATTGTGACAATTTTTGCAAATATGTCGTTGGTGTGCCTTAAATGAGTTAATGAGGTTGGTAATCAACATTTTTAAAACTCAAAATTTAGGTGAGACAGACCCCGAAAAAACTAGCCCTTCGCCGAATTCGAAACGAATACGATAGAATGCGTGGATAATTTAAAAAAAATACCGATATTGGAATGACTGTATACCTACCACATTGTTAGAAATTGAATGATCAGTCAATTTATCGCAGAGAACGGCTCAATACGATTCGATTTTCGTAGAATCGTATTGCATAGTTTAGTTACGATCCGAATCGATCCGAAGTGCGACACGAATGAAATTATCGTGCGTCACTATTTGGTTACGTTGCGTTTGCGCATGAAATTCCGAAACGTTTGTTTTCATTTCTTTTGTCTGAAGTGATATTGCAGCTCTGTGTGAATGGATATTGGTTACTGTATTGGCTTCCGTTTACATTGACATACAAACATCATACATTTGAAGATCTTTTTTTGGGAAATGAAATAAACGTTGATTTTCAAACGCTCATGCTTTATTTTTTTAAGTGTAAGTATTGCCATATTCAAACGGTTGTGAACAAATTTATCAAACGTGAGAGTAACAATTTGCCATATTGTGACGTTTTCAAACGAATTTCACCAATGAAATTGAGCGCGATCAGGACATGTAACAAAACTGCGTACAAGAGCTGTCAGTGTCAATATTCCATGACAAATGAACGAAGTTCAGCTCTTGAACGCAGTTTTATTGGTGAAATTCGCCCTTAGCTGCCAAGCTAACTTCAGTTTATTCTAAGGATAACTAGTTAATGAATCTTTATTTCTAAAGCTTTTAAAAAGTTTCAAGCCACTAAGGTATAGTATTTACGATATATTTGTTTACCATCAAAGTAAAAACACTTTAGCTGATATGTTTACATTGAGCGTGTTTTCGAAATAAAATTAAACAAAAATATTTTTCCCGACAAACTTTTTTTAGACTACAAACTATTTATATCAGTCAAATTGATACGGACATATAATTGACGGACTAGCTGCGGACACCGGACTCTGACAGACACTTACTTCAGAATATTATACAGCGTGTACCAGAAAGGTGTGGTCACGTCAATTTCAGGGTGTCATTCAGACCATCAAAACTGATCAACTTCTCATTTATATCGGTTTAACAGATTCTAAGTTTCAGTCAAACCGATAACGTCAAATATTGCGGACGTGGCCAAATTATGGAGGCCTTTTTTTCGGATGGCAAATCATCAAATGATGGGATCCTGCTCTGGGCGGAGCGGAAGGCAGAGTCAGACTAGTACTGACTAAAACCTATCCATGTTCCTTCTTAGCCTTGTGTTCCAGGACCGCGGTATCTTTTTCGAACGATCCCGCAGCCCAAACTATGGAGGCCTTGCTACATCTTCTATGATTGCCTGCTTGCGTCGGTGTTCCCAGTTCAAACAACCCGAATCTATTGAAGTCGCAAGTTCATAGGTTTCTTTTGGATTTGCTCGTTCCATCGTCGAATTTTAATATTAAAAAGTACTGACAGAAGAGAGAAAGTACCGTCTGTTAGTGGCCGATGTACACAACCAGTCCTCAATTCATTCGTACCAATTTGATTAATCCTTTAAAGTCCTTTCAATGTTTGTCTTTTCTTCATCACAATAGTCTATGCCCAAAAATTCTGTCACCGCGAATAAGGAGCACAATTTCATCCAGGAAAACGATGACGAGGCGGGTATACACATAAAAGGCGTCTGTTTCGCATCTTGGGCGCATTCATCAATCTTCGTACGTATGCGCAGAACAAAACGGCATTATTAATATATGAGGACCGCATACGGAACTGTCGCGGAAGATTTAATGTACTGTTTGTGGTCTACTGGGGTTTGGCAAAAGTGACGGTTTATTGTAAAGTGATTCTCTTTACTATTGCTTGTAATCTGAGTTTTAGGGGTCCTTTGAATTTTGCAGAAATATCACAACTGAAAAAAACGTCAGCATCGTCTTCCTCTCCTCGTCCCATTCTACTTATGGTCGGCGCAACACGTTTCTTTCTTCCATTCTCCACTGTCAGACGTCACGGCATCATTTACTCTTTTTCCCTTCATATCATTCCTCACACAATATATCCATCTTTTCTTTGGTCTTCCTCTCCCTCCCAATCCGTCAATATTTTTAGTCATCACTCTTTTGGTCACATGTGATTCGTCCTTCCTCATCACACCAAGACAGTCGATTCCCTTTCAACTTTTCTGTAACTGGCGCCACTTTCAAACTTCCTCTATTATACACATTCTTTACTTTATCCATTTTTGTCACTTCACACATCCACCTCAACAATCTCATCTCCGCTACATGCAATGCTTTTTTTAACTGAAAAAAACTGAAGGTAAAAATTGTCTCAGTGGTTTATCGCACTACCAACTCTGACATCCTATGATTACAAGGGCACAATGCAGCCTGGATAAACAAAACCAGAATACCGAAATCGGGCACCCAAAATATGGTCCAGTGCTGAGAAAAGAAGTATTTTTTTTTCCGTATTTCGATATTCCTCTTATATTAAATACCATATCGAATCGAGAGCATAACCCATGCAGCCCTCCCTTGGATTTCACTTTCAATAAACAAAACATCTTTATTTCACAAAGAGCACATTAACCTGTTTCTATCCATTGATTGTTCTCATTACATCCTCCATTTCAATTCATCTACAAACTAATATAGAAATCAATTAAAAATATTTCAATAAACACAAAAATATTGACACTTAAGGTCTCAACGCTCACAACTTCTGTAGTGATGTACCACGTTTCATCGATAAATCGTCGATCAAATTACAAATGTCGCCCATTTCTTGTCATCGCAGCCATTTATTGAAACTTTATATGCTATATTTTTATACGTAATCATCGTAAAAGTAATAACGTTTGGGGAAATGGTATCGGCCATTCAACATGCTCGTATTATCATGAAATACGTGAACGAAATGAACCAATCAGTATTATTGAATTTTTGGGTCCTAACGAAGAAAGTTGAGAAGATTTAGGGAAGATATTTACTATATATTTTATTTATCCAAATAATGAGAAACTTCCTGGCTTTGAAGGTTTTTTTTTTCTGTAGCAGCCATATTGATGATTATTTTACTTTTAAAGGAAAGGTCGATACAAGTGTATGGAATCGATGAACTGAATTCATAGCACAAGTAAAGTTAATGAAATAAAAGAAAAATATGTTGAGTCTATCGAAATCATCAGTGTTCGTAATTTGAACAAAAAACCTTGATGGCCAGTAGCAAAAAGTTTATGAAATGTTTTTGTAAAGTAATGTCAGAAAGTGCTAATTTTGCACAAATGCGAATAGACATTGATGAGCGGCATTCATTTTTTACGTTTGTTAATTATGACATGATGATAACTATTTTTAACACTTCTTCTTCTTAAATTAATTATTACATGGTTAATTTTTTGTGTGTCACGATCACCTTAATTGTATTTGATCTCTCTGTATTCTGTTATATTTGAAGAAAAAATCTTAAAGATTTTATTTTTCCCGACCATATTTAACATAAGTCCAAAATATTTTTGTCCTAAATTAAGACACGCTGATATTTTAAACATAATAATACGAAAGCACTAACAAAATTTTTATACACCCCATGGCGTTAGCAGGGTCAGAATAAATTACAAAATTAAAACGTCACAAGACTTTATTAAAAACACAAAACGGAACAGAAGGCTCAAAAAAATAATAAAAAACTGTAAAATGAATAACAAAAGCTACCAATTTATCGAAATTCATTCAATATTCTTCACCCTTTCGCGTGACAAAAGGTTATTAAACGAAAAACCGATAAATCAATAGGAATTTTGATTAATAGGTAGTACCTTCGTTTCGATGCATTAGGGTAATATATTTGTTTAATCCCTTAGAAAAGAGGCGATGTTCAATTTTTTACGGTTTTTAGATATCTAATGAGCTGAAACGTATGGGTATTAGGATCATTATTGGAGATTTTTATAACCCCTAAGTATATTAAAAAAGGAATTTTGAGTTATGCTTGTTTAGTTTATGCATGCAGAGCACGCAATTGGTCAATTTTATTTCCGTTGTAGAAGTCACTTTAAAAAATTATAAAATACCCTTAAATTAATGTATCTAAACGTATAACCGAACCGAACCGAAAGACGTTGCTTTGGAAGCCCACTAGGTGGACCGATGACCTGGTGAAGGTTGCGGGGATCCGCTGGATGGGGAGGACTTGGGGGAGGCCTATGTCCAGCTGTGGACGTTTTTCGGCTTTAATGATGACGATGGTGATGAAACGTATTTAGGTTTCCACCAGGAATTTGTCGGTAGCAGCCCTGGATTTGTGCTCGGTTGATGGCAATAGGGTCGCCTCCTATCACATGGGATTTAAACATAGCTGACTATATGTGGGTGTTTCCATTGGGTACATCTCTGCCTAACCCTTAGGAATTACAGGAGTGACGATAAGCTATGCTATAATGTAGGTATGATTTTATTAAAAGTATTTCATAATTGAAAGTGTACAAATGTAAAGTAATAATACTTTACATGCAAAAGCAATCAAAAAGTAAGCCAAGGGCTGTCTGTAAAAGTAATATTCATATTGATATTTAAGTGCTCCGTTTTACTCAAGATTACTTTGTCATAATCATAAAACTAATGGAATTAATATATATATATATTTTTTTTTAATGTTCCGTACCTCAATCGGCAAAACGGAATCCTTATAGGATCACTTTGTTGTCCGTCTGTCTGTCTTTCAAGACCCTTTTTCTCAAAGCGTGGCGGTATCAAGCTGAAATGAATACCTTGCTTACTTGGAGCAATGAAAAAATCAAACTTGTAAGTCAACATGATCAAAAGATGACTGTTTATGTCATATATTATGCTATTTCACAAGGGAATCAAAACAAAAAGCAAGGCCTTACATCACAATAAAAGGAAAAATTCCAAAAAATAAAAATGCATACATAGTTGATCCAATTAAGATATTTTTTTTTTATTAAAACGTTGTTATTGCTGCTGAGTGCAGACGTTAACACAATCATCGCAGATCTTTTAAGCGTACTTTTCTTAAAAGAAACTCAATCGATCACCAATTTCTTGAACAAATTGATCCTCGTAGTCTACTTACATTAAAGTCGATGACGACGTGCCTTCAGCCATCGAAAGTGATTGTTATTATTATCTCTTCTTCAACACCGGTTGAAACATTAATAATATCAGCAATTGGCTCACCTGCACCGGCAGTTGAGGTAATTGCTTACCAAACAATCGCAATGCTTTTCTTTTGACATTTCAACATTCATTTCATTTTTCATTCCTTTTTTTACGTTAATGAGCAGATGATTTTTTCAAACCTTACTGGGGTTCGAACATGCGACTGATCGTTTACAGAGTGAGTATGAATCCGCTGGCTGTTTAAACCGTTGACATAAGTTTAAAATAGCTGCTCTCATTCACGTCATGGCTGAAACGTCAAACGATTGAAGAATACTGATGCAATATTGCTCACCCCCTTAAGCAAGTAGCGTGATATTATATAGCCTAACATTTGAAGACGCCTGTAAGAAATATTTGTGCAAAATTTGAACAGGATCTATGCAGTAGTTTTAGCGCCAAGTCGGAACATCCATTTGGATTTTTACGATTTTATTATATTTCTACAAATTTAATGAACTAGGAATGAACTTGAAAATTCTACGGATTGCAATCATAAATGTGTTACGCGATCAGGGTGCAGACTCTTTAGCATTTCATCAGTTCTATCCAAATCGTCTGATGCATATGGCATCGGCATGACGTATCACCTTGATCGACTTTTGACGCACATTGCTTATGCAACGAGCACATCGACCCCAACGTTTGTTAGTATGTGGAACGTCGCAAATTCTTAAATATTTGCTTTTCATACTTACCTGAATTTGCTTTGCGGCCGTAAAGTATTTTTAGTCAGTTTTATCGATCGTTTCATCGCTTGAAACTGAATTTGAATGAGTTATTTCGTGTTATTGTTTTTTTGCTCCAGTTTATGGTGCTTTTGGCTTTAATTCGAATATTTCGTCTTGGTTAGGAAATTATGGACTGTTCAAAAATATCTAGCTATCTTTAATCCTCTCCAAAGATTGTTTATTAACAGATCTTTTTGCGAAAAGAACAATAATTGAGTCGCCTTGTGTATTTATATCAGTAATTTAATTTATTTGGTCCAAAAAAATTGGAACTATAATTTGAGCAAACAATCTCATAAACATCAATCAATATCGTAAAAAAAAAGATTATTCTATGTATCAATAATTTGGTCATTGGAACTTAATAACGCGGCACGGATAAAACCTTTAGCTTTTAGTTGTCCAGAGTTATTTTTTAAAGAATCACTAAAAGAAACAAGAGCTCATCGTGTTCAAAATTACAGAAAAAAGGACGCTTCACATCCTACTTAAAAATATATAATCGACCTTTAAATATGAACAACATAATCGAGATAATCGAATAATATTTGTCCGCTAATAATATGCGATTAACGATAGCATCAGAGGCTGTCTTGTAATCTTAATAAAATATATCCTTTTGTTCTTCCCGCTTCCCGTGTGAGGTGTGGCAGCAATCTCGGCACGAATAAGGTCTGTTCCCAGTTTATGCAAAATCTGTATGTACTACTTTGTAGTTGAGGCTAAAAATTATGAACATGGTTGAATTTTTACTATGGCTAAGTAAGTATTGGCAAGATGACACTGTCGTATTGCCATTGTAAAAGTCACTAAATAAATAAATAAATAAAGAATTCACAGATGACAGACTTTTTCGGAATTCTTCTCTTCTTCTTCTTCTTCACACAATGCTGAGAGAGTTCCAAATCTCTTCACTTTTGGCGGTTTTGTGTCACGGCCATCTAGTTTTTTCGGCACTGATGTTCAGTAAATGAATAATAATTAAGATTAATTTAATTTAAATATGCCTATTCCAAAATAAAAGGCAATGTGGAACGAAGACTGTTATCTAAAACTAGTTTAAACAGAGTGGCACATCTATATAATGACTTTTGTCAGCTGGTTATTCAGGCTTGAAAAAGTGCCTTAATATTACAAGGCCGTGTTTAATGGGTATTTAGTATGAACGGCCCAAACCGAATGGACCGTGGGCCGTTCGACCCTAACCAAAAATCGTCTACGTTCCAAAGGACCGGTGAAAAAATGATTTCAAAATAAGTTTAAAGTGACAGTCGCATACATTTGTTAGTGTCCTTAAACAGTTCCCATAGAGAATCGCGAAATAGTTAAAGTAATTTCTTAAAATATGTAGCGTAACTAAAACAATATACTGGTTGTGGTTTAGATCTATTAGGGTATATTCAAACAGAATATTAGTAAAAAAATGTTGTTCCAAAATCATTAAAAACTATGTCTTGGGTGGAATAGTAACATATTATCAATATCACCCGATCTCTCAAAATTCATGTTCCAATTTTTTTGGACCCATTAAAATCTGTACGAACGAGAAACACACGAGATGAGTTCAGTAGATATCTGAAGATCGCGTCTGTGATAACACCTGACATCTTATTTATACCATTTATCATCATTCATTAGTCGGAGAGCCCCGCCCCGGCTGCATTTTTTCAAATAATAGGTGGGATATCGTTAGGGATAAGTTTACTGGCTCTTAAACTACACTCTTCTCTTCTCTTTTATACTGACTCTTGATTTAGGTTGAGAAAATGTTTCATCCGTGCTTTGCTAGGAATGTCTAAGCTTGGATTTAATTAATTAATTATGGCAGCCATTTAAATGTCGTTAATCAAAATGGCGGATATCCTGTTGTACCCAGTTTGTTTTGTTCGTAAATAAATATCATAAACTTAGCATTATGTGACTTAGTTATTTTGTTGGATAGTTCTATTTTAACCCTATGCATGTATGTAATCGATTCATCGTGAAAAACTGCCAGCAAGGATGTACATGGGTCATCGGTAATTGACAAAAAAAAAAAAAACAATTATTCCATAAAAAAGTGCAATACCTACATGATTAAAATTTATGGAGTACTGTGTATGTTTTACATTTTAAGGTATTCTTAATTCAAGTTGCTCAAAACAGCAGCACTTTTTAACCATGTAGTTTACAGCTCGATCCGCCTCCTCAGACCATCGTGCGCCGATTAGTAGCATCATTACAGCCTATTACAATTTCTCCCTGCAACATAGGTGCGGTATTCCGCTCCAAAAATGTACAGTACACCATTTAATAACCATAATTACCATACCATTACACCATATAATCTTCTTCAACTTTGACAACAAAAAATGCTCTTGCGCAGATCAAAATATCGCTACGATTATAATTGACGATAATTTGTAACACCGTTATGTACGATAAATTACATTAGTAATTAGTGAATTATAATTGGTTGAGGTTACCTGTAATTATTCTTGTGTGTTCAATTTAATTGTATTCTTAATTGTTGTGTTACGTAACGTGCTAATGCTTAAGAGGTAAACGGTATTTTAATTGATGGTTTTGTTGGTATTTGCTACTTTGTGAAAGACGTTTTTATGACTTTCTTTTATAGATTTTTAGAATGACAGCTAATCGTTTCGTGACAGTGAAGGATTTGTCAATAACCGCGTACGCACCCAGTGCGTGTTGGTAGACGTCTTATGTCCTAGATTTTTTGGTTTACAGACTCAATTTTAGATGCTCACGATGTTTTCCTTCGCCGTTTTGAGAACGGTGGTGATGAAATTTATTACATGAAGTGATATGCCTGCCTGAGTTGAAATCCTCGACGATTGGCCTACGAATCAATTAAAAGAACATAAATCGCTACGATGAAACAGTGGTTAATAAAGATGTTCAAAAAGCGAGGTTACAAAACCCTGACGCCAGTTTGCATTGACTATTGGACAATACATACAAAATAGACGACTTCATGTACGGTGCAAGTAATAAGAGGCTGAGTTCTTTTTACTGATAGGATATTCAACTGTGTAGTGTACATGCATTCACATTCTATTCGATCAAGATTAGGGCTTTAATAAAAAAATCAATGAAGAAACGCAACGCGAAGCATTTTCTTAGTTCTATGGCTTAGGTCTGTCCGAAAAGGACATAAGGTAGGGATAATTGAAAAGCTACCATTATTATCCACCGAAACCATTATAACTATTATAATTAAAACCATTATAACTATTATAATTACAACCATTATAACTATTATAATGGTTTAATTATAATTGAAATTAATTATAGGTATACTACTACTTTATTTTGATTCTTACATAATATTCCTCGCTAATCTTCCACTCCTTGCACTATCCTCACGAGTAACACAAACAGTATATATTAAACAGAGGACTTACTTGAGACAGCAGCGAACTGACAACCTCCGCCATTACAAACTTTGCAAAAGATCCCGTGTCCAATGTCTTCAGTCAGCGAGTGTCGTGACGAGAAAACGGTATCGGTGATAATGAAAAGTTTTACGGATTTTTGTAAACTATGTGTTAATTGTTGACATCGCTTGTATATGGATAAAGCTGGTACAGGGACGTGGAGCTTGGCACAAGCATAGAGAAGTCTAGGCCCAGCAGAGGGTGTAAGTCGGGTTATGGATGATGATGAAGTGTTAATTGACGAGAAGTGGACGAGTAGTTGAGGCATTGTTTTTATAGTGAGTAGGATTTTCGCATAATTCTTTATCAGTTAGCGCTCGCAGTGATTGACAGAACTAGTAATAGGAACAAACACACAAACTGATTCTTTTCGTGGAAGCTCAAAACCGAAACATTCACTAACAACCGCATTCCATGACTAATTTTTTACAAATTCCAAAAAAGCTGATCTCATAACCCCTTTATTCATCTTAGCGCCCAAAATGGTTTTGCGATGACTCACAAGAATGTCATTCAAGGCTGAAGCCTTCAAATAGTAGTCATATTTGGGTGAACCCAACAATGACTACTATTTGCCCAGCTAAGACGTAACGTATGATACAATGTAATCAGTCGCAGACAAATATTTCTTACTGAACATAAAACTTCCCTTCATTAGGACGTTACAATGCGGACAAGTAAAAAAAACAAACAAATGAGTAAATAGTAAAGCCGTGTCTTCTTAAATCTGGGTTATTGTAAATGTAAAGTTTAATAATTACATTATTATTTTGATGGATAAAGATAAGGTTAAAGAAAATGAGGGGAGTAAAAGCTAAAAAGCTGTGACAGTAGAATAAACTAGTACAGTTTGACACCAAAATAGTACGTAGCACCAAAAAAGTATCATTTTCAATTAAAATGATACTCTAAGAAATCCGAAAGGAAATCCTTTTTTAAACAAAGATTCCGTAGTTGTGCCAGAAGAACAATAATTTACATTTGTACATCCAACAAGAAATCTAGACACCCAATCCGATTCGTTGTAGCCACCAATCTTACGGTAACGTTATTAAAACATAAAGTGATCAGGTTACCAATTCCAACACGGCCACCAACATTATCATCAACGATACCAACATGATCATCTACAGTACCAACGTTACCATATCAAAGTCACCGGGTACGGTAGATAATTAAATACATGTCACATTTGTTCGTTGACATAACGTTTGTCAGTGAAGGTTTCAAGGAATCTTAAGTTATATGACTCTTTATTACTTTGTTAGCTTGTACAGCTTTGAAGACAGCGATTTAGGGAGCTAATTATTTTTATTTATTTCAAGTCTTGTTAGGCTATGAGTCTAATTCTAACTAAATTCTAACATTTAGACCCAGACAGAAAAAAGGCGACCGTTTTTCCGTACGATGTCATTAGAAACATGAATGTCAGCAACATAAAAGATATAATAAATAGTCCAGATGCAGAATTTCTTGCACAATATCGAAAAATCAACAAAAGCGCAATCGGCTCTAAAATCTCACATGTTCTAACGAAGATGGCTTCTTGTTTAGCTTAGATTTATCACAACTTTTTACAAGGAATTTCTTGTCTTATCCGTACGACCATTCGTTCAATCCTATCGTTATATTTCCATGAAAATCATTGTCGACACATTCAAATAATACATCATTGGTCTAATCCACATCAATACGTTCCTTTCCATACAGACCTTTATTAAAATCTTCCAAATCTGCAACATTACCTAAATCCGCTTTGACTTCATACTCGCGCATTTCAAAGCCTCGTTTTATCGACATCATATGCAGCTCTGCCTCAACATTTTCTCCCTTGTTTGTTTGTATGTCAAGGCTATAACTGTGGCCTTGGACACCGTTATAAACATCAGACACGAGATAACTGACGCAGTCAAACGTTTGTATGGGATGTGTTCCTGGTTCTGATTGGCAGAGAGAATCTAGATGGAGGAAGATATGTCTGGTGGAACCTGTGTGGAATTTAAGGTCATCCTTATGTAAGTAGTTAGTATCTAGGTGGCTTAAGAAAGATTGCGGGTACCTAGTGATACTTACTCGCTGGTTCCGGGGTTCAATGAAATTTCCATCGATAATTTTTCGAATTGAAATGCTTCTTTTTCAAACTAGAGCAACGTGTCTTCTATTGCTTAAGTGAAATCTGGTTTGGGATATTTGTCATTAAATCAAAATTCTACTGTTTATTTACCCAGTATCTTTGTTAATTTATCTTTTTCAACATCAGCCAGAGAACAGGCTCCGCCTACTCTTAGTTCAAAACCAAAATGGTGCAATAAAATCAAAGTACCAACATAACAAGCTGTATTTTCTTTATCTTTTAAATATGCTATCTTTATCTATATTACAGAATGCCGCAAAGAAAACCGGTTAACACGAATATCTAATAGCAAAATATTACTAAACCCACATCTATAAGCAGGAAACGTGTGGCCAAACAGCCGTAGTCATGCGTACGCATCACAATACACACTGCGTACACGCACACAGTTGTGTACACAATACACGAAAGTGTGTTTGTTAATGTCACCAAGGCGAACAGGTTAAGTGCAAAATTAATGAAATGTTTGAATCATTTGTTAATTGGTGATCTTTTTTGCTGTGGACGTCATGATAGACTTACGTTATGTGTTTTCCCGCATGCACAGATAATTTGATTGAAGTTTAAGTCAATTCTGATGAAAGCCGCTGTAGAAATAAGCCCTCTGGGGCCTACACAAGTGGCAACAGACTTGAGAAAAAGACAGATCCTTTTCTCGTCAGTAATGTTCAACAGTTTGTGACAACTAATACAAAAGTCGTATCAAAATCTAGTCACAGGCCAAGGACCTTTACAATTGCACAAGTATGAGTAACATCCAATAAACATATAAGTGTATTTAATCCCACCTCTGATCTTCTCAAATTGACACTAAAAATTTACATGAGTCTAAATTACTTAGGTACTTAATTTTTCGCCAAATCGTGGTTGCAAAAACCGCAATGACTTCTCATCTTCAATGAAGTTACAAATAACTCAAAATAACTTATAATAACAATACAGATACTCTGTGGTTTCTGCGCAAATATTGCAAAATATGTGGGTCGGCTGAAACTAGTGTATAGTTGTAAATCATTGCAAAGTGACGGTAAACTGTGATTTTAAGTATTTGTGTTATCTTCAGTGGCACGCGATCTCAAATCAATGGGAGGTAATATCATGAAAATACACTATACGGTTAATAAGGTTTTAACCTTAGAAGAAGATGATTTAAATTTTGGTAAAAGTAAAAGATAGTTATTCTATGATAGTAATAGGTAATAATTATTTACATCTAAAGATATCATATATCACGGAGGAGGTACACTTGGAGGAGGCCTATGTCCAGCTGGACGTCTTTCGGCTGAAATAATGATGATGATGAAATATATTATATGACATTATCAAAGGTTTTTAAATATCAGAGTTAACTGTAAAGTTATTTCTCTATTACCATCAAATAGATTCCCAAGGAAGAAATCAATGCCTGAATGGCGGGCAACGTTGGGACATCTGACAATTAAGTTAATTATAATTTGCAAATGAAAGCACAACCCTATATAATACCTAGGTATTGATTAGTATAAAGGCTAACGCTATGATAACGCAATGGGTTCCGTATCTGTTAATGGAGGTTCCTTAACAGATACGGAACCCATTGCGTTAGCATTGCCCGTTTAAACCTTCCATAAACACTTAGCGTTGTTCATAACCCGTTACAAATTAACTAATAAGTGAAAATAAAGAAAGTGTTCAATTTTGGGGAAACAGTTATAAATATAACATGGAAGCTGCCTTTGTTTTGCAAAAGCGAGCACTGAGAACTATTCTACGTATAGATCAGACTGAATCATGCAAAGAACATTTTGTTAAACTTAAAATCTTAACAGTACCATGTCTCTATATTTTAGTTCTTCTAACTCATTTACATAACAACCTAAGCAGGCTAGAGACAAATGTTGAAAAAGAGAAGAGGCTACAGACACGGAGAAAAGATCTTCCGACTATCTTGCAAGCAAAGCTCAACGTTGTCAAACACTCGTCACTAGTACAGTCGGTCATTCTTTTTAACAAATTACCTGTAGAATTGAAAAGTATTCAGAGTGTGAACATATTTAAAAATAGACTGAAAACATTATTAACTGGAAAAGCTTATTATAGTATTGACGAATTTTGTAAGGATAAGAATAATTAATTAATTATTTATTTGAATTTAATCTTGACATTTTAATCATTTATAACGACGAGTTTAGTAAAGATAAAAATAATGAATTAATTATTTATTTGAATTTCATAACTTGACATTTAATCATTGGTAATTACAAATTTAATAATCGCAAAAAGCAAATACCCACCTGTTTTTGTTTTGTATGCAATCTTTTGGTTTATTTTGGTGTAAAATATATAGGTACTACTCATGTTTCGACACAAATGTATGTTTGTTATGAAATAAATAAATTGAAATTGAATTGAAATTGAAAATTGAAATATTTAACGAACACAAACAAACAATATTAATCATTGTCTTGTTACAATTCCAATCAAGTATCAAAAGGAACAGGTATTCAAACGTGGGCAGCCCTTACCGGTCCATAATATCTTCATAACAAGACTGGAACAATTAGATACAGGTAAGACGGGGCTGGTGCAAAAATCGCCCACACAAAGAGTTGGTATCTATGACTCAATCAGACAAGCCCGTTGGCTGTTCTGAGATAGCAGTGCTCTTAAAACTGATATAATGGTGCTTGATAGATGATCATTGATTTGGTAAATGAAGATAGTAATCTGATTGTAAGATAAAAGTGTTATGATAAAAAGCTTATGAAATGGATATGAATGAGATCTTAATTTGGTATTAATACAATTTGGTAGCCAATTATCTTGTCCATAATCTGTTCATCCCTTAATGCTATATTGCGTTTCAAGAGTAATGGTAAATATAATTGCCGACAATAAAACAACACACCATATAACGAATTTCAGAATAACTGATGGTAATTATCACTCAAATGCAAATCTGTACAAATAGCGCTAGTCGATTTTTGTAATCTACGAAGTGTCCAAAGGCGTGTCTGTCGTGACTTAACTATCTGCCATATCCGCTTCATAAGCAGATACAAGTGTAAGTCTATCTGCATTGCCTAAAAAGGCGACTAGCAACAGCATATAGACAGACTTCATAAATATAAAAATATGAAATACTGTGATAACTAAACCGCCTACAGAATTCGGGCTGTCCAAAAATGTAAAAACGATATTGATTTTCATATCTTGAGCAAATTGCTTTTTTCCATAATATTTCTAAGTTAAATATTTAAAGTAAATCGTAAAAGGAGTAATGGGTGGTTGGTTACCGTCTGTATTTTTTAGATATCCTTATTTCGTTTCGGAGGCGATAGGCTTATTTCGTTGCCTTACTTTATTAGGCACCAACTTGTAAGCTAAACTTTTGACTATTAGGCATTCTATTTGTATTTTTAGATTTTCTTTACTTATTCCAATTATTATACTTTTCCTTGTTGCTGATAGGATATTTCAGTTTTGCTAATTTTAGCGAGATACCTCAGTGAGTTACAAGCCTACAAGTTCTTTACAAGGAATGTTTGTCAAAATTTCTTCGTCTTGATCTATGTGTAAACCAATTTCCATAGATGTACTTATGCCTGTACAATCTTGCATATTAAAAAAACATCCCGACATCCAAGCCATACATCCTCACAAACTCTTGCATTTATAATATTAGTAGGATTCCTATAGCTTTTTATTTGTGGCTAGCTAACACGTTTGTTACTTTATAAATCATCTTTACTATACTATTTAATTCTGCATAGTATTCAAATATTATCATGCTAGGAGTCTTCTTAACATCTATATCTTCCGTCGCTATATGTAGAATTCAAACTATTACATCTTCATTGGCATATCTATCGTTATCTTCAATATTACTATCTATCCTTTCCCTATCGTCCATTATTGTCGATTTATATCATATGCAAAATAACTCCAGTTCATCGTGTTCGAACATCCCTATTATAGCAGTAGGAATAGGGTTACCATCCTTAGCCCCGGATTCTACCAAAGTGGAGCAGAGAAGGGACGTGCGGAATCCGACCAATCACATTAATTGATATCTACTTCGTGTCTCTTGTCTCTCCTGTGATTGGTTGAATCTTGCACATCTCCTTTCCGCTCCGCTTGCGTCCGCTTTGGTGGTGACCAGACTTTTCAACTTAAGGGGCACTTTAAAACTTTTGAAAAAGGTAGATTATAAGAAAAAACGTGCTGACTTTTTTTAAAAAAGGCCAGTTTTTTTGTGAGGACTTTAAAATGTCGAAATGGTAACCCTAGGTCGAGAGCACTGTATTAGCAGAGCGGCTGCACCGGTGGCGGGTGCCTCAGTGCGCTGTCAACTGTCAGTACGGAGGAAGCTGCGCCCACGCAAGATAGAAGGAAAGGCGCCATGTTGGAAGCGAATGGCGGTTGGAAGATTTGAAGTTTGAACGGAGAAGTAAAGATAGAGGTCCATAGTGTGAAGGACTGACAGAATTTTTTGTTTAAATAATTAGCTAATGATTTCTTTTGCGAAATTATGTCAAGATTTGCCTATATTTTAAGCGTTTTGTGTCCAGTGTGTAGTTTGTTTTGTATTTTGTAAAATTTTAATAATGCCGAATAAACACAATTTTATTTCTTCTCTTCCTTTCTTTTCCAGTAATAAAGAGCTTTTTAGATATTTAAGTTTAAACAATTGACTTTAATCACAGAACAAATTTATTAACCCTTACACTGGGCTGCTGCATGTGAAGTTATTTTCACAAAGGCACGTAAAATGCAGAGGTTTTAAAACGATTTTTCACCTCAAATTTTTAAACATCAAATTCTTATGGTTCCAGAAACAGATCTTTCAAATTTTCCCGCCGGCCTCTTACTTTTAGCACAGCACCTCTATAATTGAATCAAAGTCCGCCAACATTGATATATGTTAGGGAGATACGTGAACAGATTACTAAATTTGCTTCCAAGATTTATCTGCAGTTCACTTCCCATTCAGGGTAACACGCATCGTATCGTCGGCATAGATGAACATCGCTGAATTTTGCGGCGGAAATAGGTGTGTCGACAGCCTATTAGATGCTACAAGTTGAACAAACTCTTGGTGCTGGGGTTCTGGGCTTCCTTTTGCAAATTGTCGATTGGTTTAATGGTTTATTAGATGTGGATTAGCTAGATTTATTGTTATAATGCAGCTTTAGTTAGCGCTTTGCCCGCGTGTATGTCGGAAATCATCCAACAGTACTTCTGGGATACAAATATCTTTATCCTTACTTAGATCATGTTTGATACACAGAAACTTTTGAAGTATGATATTTACAGGGCAAATGGTTATTGGTTTTTTTTCTCAAAAGTAGCTTGAAGATCGATTCGTTACCAGTTGATGGCAATAGGCTCGCCCCCTATTAAATGGGACTTATACATAACTGGTAAAATATGGTTGAAGAGTGTACCTACACATCTGCCATACCCTACGGGGATTACAGGCGCTATGTTATGTAATGTCACTGAAACACGAAACTTACAAACTTAAGCAGAATACAAAAATTCCTTACAATCAGTGAAGTCTCGATTTCAATCAGAGGTATCATCATGACATATAACGGTGTGTCCGTAATGTTACATTGTTGGGTCGTCTGTCGAGGTGTAGACAGACGGCAGACTTGTCGGATCCGGTTGCGACATCCGATATTATTGCCGTCTTCACGATTTAAGTACGGCTTGTCAATGTTTGGAGGTTTGCGAAAATGGCGGAATAAATTCGCAAGATTTTTTTTACAATATGTTGTTTGTAACCGGTTTTGTCATTATGGTAGTTGTCTGAAGTATATTTGAAATAATTTATTTATTTATTTTATTCTGTATAAAAAAAAACATTAAAAAAAAAACTTTGCGCCACTCTACTACAACAAAAAAAAAACAAAAACAAACACTAAAGAACGACTAAAGGAAACGACAAACTATACATTTTTAAGAAGCTCATAAAAGTATTTTTTTTATTTGTCGGAATAGATTAGCTATTTAGCTCGTGGCCAGATAATAACAGCCGCTCGGATCAATCTTCAGGTTAAGCTGCGCTTGCCAAGGTTGGTCTGTGGATGGGTGACCACCCATTACATACCGAGTTTCCTCCGTGCCTCGGAAAGCACGTTAAGCCGTTGGTCCCGGCTGTCATTTGTAGGTACATCTTTGACAGTCGTTACAGGTAGTCAATTTCCCGAAAGTCTGACAACCAGTCTTAGCAACGGGTATCGTATTACCCCGTACTAACTGGGTTGTGGAGGTCAGATAGGCAGTCGCTCCATGTAAAATACTGATATTCAGCTGCATCCGGTTAGACTGGAAGCCGACCCCAAGATAATTTGGAAAAGGCTAGGAAGAGAGAGATTAGCTATTTAAAACAACGAGAGCACCAATTTTTTAAAAAAAAACATCGTAAAAAAAATATTTAAACAGCTATATTTTAATTTAAATATACAAATGCGTTTTCTTGTATTGAAAAAAAAATTATCCTTGTCTTATTTTACTTACAAAACTTCATAACACCTTAAATTCCGTACTTACCTGTAACAAAAAGATCAAAAAGTTAGTACAAGTTAATTTAATTGTAATTAATTACAAACACATCGCTGTAATTACTGCAAAAGGTCTCAATTTCACAGCTAACCTCAAAAGATACTAATCGTGTCATTTATTTGCAGTACCTCACTATTTATCAAGATGTTGGCTCAAGGTCCCCATTTACCGAAACTTTCGTTTCGCGGGACGTTTATACATAGTTATTTCTTTTTCCCGACTGCTTTTGTTGGAATGATACTTATATGTGTCTAAAATCGCGGGTCAATTCACGTCTGTCACCAGTCCGCCATTTAAGTCGTAATCGTCATTATCAAAATCATGCAATAGGATAAATGTAATTAAATTATAGGTAAACAATCTGCCGAGAACTAATACAGAAAATGTATCTTTAGTTCTCTAAGACAGAACCGTGAAATTAAAAAAAAACTACTGTGTTCCCATAAACTTAACTAGAAACTCATCAGACCAGACCCATTTCAGTTTTCTCATTGTCGTGGGAGGTAATCACCACCTCCGTTGAGCCAGTTTGCATATTTATCACAGAAACAGTAAAACAGGTGTATTTTATTAGCCAACCATTATCATAATCTTTGTATGTGGTCCGAATTTGTCTGAACTGACAATGATGAGACGGTTTTATTAGGGCCACCGAAGAAGAACATAATATGATATTATGTTAAGAAGATGTCACAGTAATAATGGCCCTCGGTTAAAGGTTGTCACTCACTTGATCGTCGGCGAATTTTCGCCGAAAATTATTCAATTATAATAAAATATTTTATTACTATAATTCTTCAAAGAATCAAATTATGGAGGTAACTGTACTAGAATTGTTAGGATCTGATGAATATTTCAGGTTACGCAATTTATGTTGCTTTTCTTATACCGAAAACACACGTTCGTCATGCTAGCTCACCACAATCACATGGAATATAACTTATTATTAGGTATTCATTTTTGATAGTGCCTTACCTATGTTAAAACCTTTTCTTACACATTCCGTGATAGCACAACATTAGGTTAGATAACAAATTCCATTGAACAAAAAAAAAACACATTCATTGTAGAAACACATAAATTTGCGAACGACGACAATAGGCTGACATAGAAGAATGTGTCTTCATAAATTACAATCAATGCGTAGGTTTCAAACGGCTGTATCAAAAGTACCCAATAAAAGGTAGAATACATAAATTGAATTAATAATTTAATTTTGATTTGACCGTTACTGACTAATATAACAATTTATTCGGCTTATGAACCAAAACCATTATTTTCCCATCGCGATTCTTTTTCTAGCAAAATAAATTTTAAAATACCAAACACAAAAAAAAACCCTTTGGTCATCTTTGGTAATAGCTTACTATACGACAGTATCAATGATTTTATTATTAAAAATCCGATTAAATAAAATTATTAGTTTAACTAAAATATAATATCTATATTGTACTAGTTGTTTTATAAAGAAAATTATACTTACCAAGTATAAACTCTGCGGGACTTTTCTCGAGTTAAACTTTATATCTCTTCTCTTTACGAAATTGTCTTATGCTATAAAAACTTCTTAGCTTTTACTTTAACATTTCTTCATACATTATGTATAAGACGATTTAAATAAACTTATATTGCCACTTACGGGATATCTTCCACAATACAACAACACGCAACAACAACACAGCGAACAAATATCACACAACAGCGAACAAATATCAACAACAACAGCGTCACAACACACACACAACAGCGTCACAACACAGAACAACAGCGGAACAGCGTCGAAATATCGGGAGCTCAAAATAATGGACTATCGGAAGACTACCGTAAGTGACAGTAGTTTAATTGTTAACCGTGAAAGCTTAAAACACGATTTAAATACATTCGGACTCATCAATTTGTTCGAAAACCATTATCACATATCACCGGTCTCGCATTGCTTGTCAAACGTAAATTAACGGAACTTGTCACCGATTTGTCTATTAACCAAGTAGATAATTATAATTAGAATTACCATTTAAATTTCAACGAATGTGAGAAAAATAAAATATAATTGGCGAAAAATTTAATGGGACACTGTAGTGAGACGTTATCTTTATAATTATTATGAAGAAAAATATTTTTACACTTAATATTTAATAAATGAATTTAATGAAAATTATGTATTGACGTAAAAAAATATCAACGTAACAAAACCTTTACACTAAAAAATTAGCCGCACCAAATTCCCCTTTAACCTAAATTACTGATAAACAATTCTAAAAATATTCACGAGCCTACACTTCCTATGTTCTTAGCTCTCGATGTCTTTTCCCTACTCGGCCTACAATGTAAGACATCCATCACCTTATCTTCTGTTTGGCGAAAGATAATCCGTCGGCGGTCGCGATTTACAACTTCAGGGTTGCCACCTGTCAGCTTTCACCGTCGACACAAGTGTCTCGATAAATGTAACTCATAAATATATTTTGTTACACGTTTCGCGATTATATTTAGAACCAGGGAAGTACAAGACCAATTCCGGTGTAAATTCTAAATGGCCTAACAATTTCCGAAATCATATTTGTTGTAGAAAGTTTCCGACTATGTTCAAGTTGGGTCATAAATTGGTTTGGGACACTTCTGTCACGATTTGTCTAGCAGTCTGTCATTGTAATTGAAAGCCTTGCTTATGTGGTGACAAGAAATGAAAGGTACAAAGATACTTGTGACAAATGTGAGACGGGTTTACGCTGCATATAAGATTTAACGTCTCCGGGTTAATACGGTCATTATTTTTGCGCATTCAGGCACGTTCACCAGCAGAATATCTTCATCAATTTCTGCGTCAAATTTGTTACGTGTAAAATACTGGTAGTGGTCAGAATGGAAGCCGACCCAACATAGCTAGGTAAAAGCTAGGCAGAGGATGATTTTCTGCGTAAATATTCCGTTAATCATTTTGTAGTGGTAGGTGCCAGCGGTCCCGTCAGTGGTATTTTGTATTTCAACACTTGCAAATGCGTGATGGATTATAGCCCATTCTCCCTCTCATAGAGAGGAGGCCGTGTGGCCAGTGAAAACATTGAAGGCTGATTATGCTTCTTCAAGCCCCAGGCAAACTACTGTCGTTACGATCGGTTCAGTGGTTTAGGCGTGAAAAATAAACAGACAAACGGAATTACTTTCGCATATTTTTTTTTTTGGCGATCGACTTACTTTGTGACAGCCCTACAAAGACGTCTCATTTTGACTTGTATACTTCACCTATTTGCTTCTGTAGCGATACATCTGCTTACCTCTTAAAGTCATAGCGAGATGATGAAGCGCTTTGAGAGAACGTTCCTTGGCCTATATTGAAGACACTTGTGATCAATCGTGCCCATACCAGTCCTACACATTACAATATGATTTCATCGTCACGCACCTCTTGTTTTTGGTATTGTATATTTATCACTTGCTTCGGAGAAGGAAAACATTGTAAGGAAACTATGCCTGAGAGATATTTCTCGACGGCATGTAAAGCCAAGTCACAGACCCATGGGTGGCAAAAAAACTCGGACACCAGGTTAAGCACGAACCACACGAAAAAGAAGAAGATCGTCGGTCTCACGTCACAACACACACAAAGCAACTAGGTAAAGATAAATATGCCTGTATATTATACAGGGTTAGTTTCCAAAGACTATCCAAATTCTCAGATATGATGCAGCACGACATTCTGAGCCCCCCCACATAGAAATTTTTCTTCGGTTATTAAAAAAAAAACAGCTGTTTCCTACAAAAGTGCAATACCTACATGGTCAAAATGTATGGAACTGCTGTTTATTTTTTTAATAACCGATGAAAAATTTCTATGTGGGGGGGCTCAGAATGTCGTGCAGCATCATATCTGAGAATTTGGATAGTCTTTGGAAACATTGTACGTTGCAGCCCTATAAGATCTTCTCATGATAATGTTATCAGTGGACAAGGAAGTTCAGGTTTACAAGTATTTACCGCTGTACGATCGTTGTTCGAGAGAAAGATGGGCTGTCCTGCTATTTTATAATCTTTGTGCTTTTATCGAATAGGAAGACACGTTCAAAGTGCGTTTAATAGTGTTTAATTTTGTATATTTGGTTGTAAATTAGAAGAAATATGATAGCTAAGTCAAATCACTCTAATTTGAAGCAGGCTTCAGGCAACATTTCAGTCATCTTAAGAGAAAGTGTATCCGATTTCGGTATGTTCTACTTCTAGATAATCGTGTTTGTATTATTAACACTACCTCCAAGTTCCACATCAAATTTTGTGTCGATCTTTTTAGTTAGTTATAGGTTAAAAATATTGAGGTAGGTTGTCGTTTTCAGTAAGTAAAAACAGGCCGACCACGGCAGCATCAAACTAATACGTTCTATCTCCACTTTATCATGATGCCTAGCCTTTTCCCAGTCATGCTGTAGTCGGCTTCCAGTCGATCCAGATGCAGCTGAGTACTTTACAACATTACAAGGAGCGACTGGTAATGACTTCTTGTTCACTAGGAAATGGCGAAAGGTGGGTGTTATAGGAGACTATCTCATGCAATATTGACGCTCAAAATGATCTCGTCATCATCTATGATGTAATAAGGGCAACACGTTTTGTTCTTCCATTCTCCCCTGTGAACCGTTACGCTATCATGTATTTTACTCCTTTTTCCTTCATATCGTTCCTCACACAAACCATCCATCATTTCCTTAGTCTTCTCCCTCTCCATTCAACATTTATATTCATCACTCTTAAAGATCTCTTCAGCCTAATTTGAATAAATGACTTGATTTTGTCAGACTTTCGATCTGCACTTATTGCAATTAAAATGAACCCATTCCTATCACATTTATGTATGCATAGCCAATAGGTAAATGCAATTTTTCCGTGATAAATAATATCAATAATGGTTTCATTGATCCCAACACTTATCGTTGATTCAATTGACACTATCCGACCACGTGGTCTATGCATAATCAGACCGAAATTGTGTTAGCAAGATACGTGTTATCAGTAAGGCGACAATGTTATCAATTAGGTACTTCGCGACAGCCTGAGAATTGCCTGGGTGGTCAGACCTGAGACTCAATTTCAAACTTTGGTTCTTAGACATAAAACTCAATTTTTATTGCAGTTATCCGTATCGAAATCTCATTTTGCGTGTGTATATTGGTTGGTAATTATCTTTTTTTAATACGTATTATACTGCTTGGTGTAATAGAGATGTATGGAAGAAGAAGACATGCTGCGCCGACCGCAAAATAAAATGAATTGGGATAAAAGCAGACGAAAATGATGATGATGTCTTTTTTTATTGTAGTAATGCTAAATAATAAAATAACATTATTACTTAGAAAATAATGTATTAACTTGATGTTTTACTTTCGATAATCTGTTCCAATTTGTTTTTTTTTTTCTGTCAGGACGAGATAGTGATTTAAATGGACAACAATGGTTTTTCAATTATACACTGGCCAAGAATTATGTTTGAAATCATCCTTCTCTAAATTTTTACCAACATTAATCCTACTCTTATATCCTGGTCCTTGAGGTCCTGGGTTCGATTCCCAGGTCGGGCAAATTGATGTTGGGTTTTTCTATGAGAAATTTTTCAATATTAGCCTGGATTTGTGCCCGGTTGATGGCAATAGGCTTGCTCCCTATTCATGGCACTTAAACATAAATGTGGGTATACCTACATCTCTGCCTAACCCCTCGGCATTGCAAGCATGATTTTATGTATTTATATAGTGATTTTTATTGCCTATACATGATATCTTTGGCTTATAATCATGAATAATCAATTTATTAGGCACAATATTGATAGTGTAAAAAATTAATTAAGATATAAAACGATTTATTAGGCCATCGCTCGCTTTAATTATGTTAATGAGACTGACACTTAAAAGTTTATAATTTTATTACTTTGATACCTTTAACCTACACAGGACTTTATTTTTTAAATTCTCAAACAATCATGGAACACATAATAACAAATGTTTTGTAATGAACTAGTTTCAAACTTCTATAATCCTTGAATAATTTTATTTAGTTATCACCCGTCCATCCGCCTTAATTTGAATGCGTCGTTGGAGTGACTTCACCGAAAATATGGCGGTGCCAAAAGGCGGGAATTTTTTGACGTTTGCTGCGAAGAAGATAAAATGACATTGCAATTGCCAATGACAAACGACACGCCATTTCGATATACACATAAAAAGTGCGTAAATTACACTTGTTGCGTTATTCAAGATTATGGTCTAGCTGCGCCCGAAGTGTCACCTGCGGTGAAAAATTTGCACACGTCCAGACGTCAGCATATCAAGCTACTACAATCTGTCAAATTTCTTTAATAGATTTTCAACTTTATCGTTAAAGCATTAAGTTCAAGGTTGAATAGGAAAATTTGACAATTTCGGGCAGCTTCATGTGCGTCGGTCGCTGGGCACAGGTTATTTATATAAGTCATGTCAGACAACGCTCCTGGCTGGCGCCTGTACATGAACTGAAACTTGGAAAAAAGAGTGACATCAAATTTTCAAGAACATTTTTTTCGTGTTCTTGATATTGAGCTCAAAGCTGGTAAAAGTAAGCTTAATTAAACCTTTCCAATGCACATTTCCTACCTACTACCTCCTTATACTTTTTACTACTCTACCGGGTAGGGTAGAGTAGTAAAAAGTATAAGGGTACTGGCCTTCATTAAAGTCATAGACAACCATGAAGGTGGATGAAAAAAGATTGCATGCTCTATCCTTTTTCATAAATTAGAATGGCTTGGTACTATGTATAATATTATGAAGCGTGGACTATTCCTGTCATAAATCTTGTATTCCATGGTTTTCTATAGAGGCCAATACCCTCTATAATCTCTTTTATTTAAACCTTCTCACGTATTGATTAGGTAAAGAGTTTATAATAAATTATAGGTTGCAAAAGCGATTAGGCAAAATCAAAAGCGTATTAACAGTTTACTATTCAGGTTTCTTTTAATTAATTTATCTTTGCGTACCGTTTATGAGAAGGCAATCAATAGTTATTGTAAAGGTGCTTTTCTATCAAAGACAAAATGTTCTCAAGTAGAGCAAGGTATGGACAATAATTGGGTTCATCAGGATTTCGTTGCTGACTCTACTAATTCTAATATGAATATTTGGTACATTCAGCAAGTAATTTCTATGACGACAGGCCGTGTCGACGGCGCGTTCGTGTTCCACGCGCGCCTCAAAGAGAGTCAGCAAACAGGAAGGGGTCCGAAAGGACCGACGCCTGCTAGGGTTGCGGGACTGTTCGAAAGAGATACCGCGGCCCTGGAACACAAAGGGCAAAGGAAGGAACATGGATGGGTTTTAGTCAGTAAAAGTCTGACACTCCCTCCTGCTCAGCCCAGAGCGGGAGGGGTTATTTGATGACTTCCCATCGGTAAAAAAAAAAGCAAGTAATTTCTATATTTACTTTTAGGTATAATAAAGGGTATAACAAGACCCTTCACGGAGCCGAAAGGCACTTGTTTTTCCCGTCATGCTGATATTTTTTTTTTTGTTCTAGACCACTCCTTAACCTTCTAGTTACGGAGTGTTTTTCACAAGTTTTTTTTTTAAATACTTGTTTTTTATGTAAGATTTTTACTTTAAAGACCTTCACGACCCCGTACTTTTCAATCCATCCATCAGCACAAAGTTTTGAGTGCGATACATTGAGTCCTACCGACTGACTTTTCACCCCAAAAAAAAGTTGTTTCCTAGCAATAATGTTTGCGTAAAGTTGCTTAGTTTGATGTACAGTACATAATGCTTGGTTGAAGGCTTCGTGAAGGGTCCTATTGAACCCTGTGTAATCTATATGATACAACATTATATGATGCAGAACCTTTCAGCATTTCGTGTTACATTTATTTGATATGCACTAATCTGACTCTACTGTAGAGAAAGAAAAATTGGGGACAAGATTTTACCAATGTTTTGTAAGTGGAACTAATATATTAATGTATGTATGAATCTGTTTCCCAGTGGAATCTACTTTTACATATCTCTTGCATTTTATTTTGTCATAGAAAAAAATCTGCCTGTTTAGCTCAAGGCAAATAATTTAAAATCAAATAGAGATACCTGATGGTCTGAAATATCCATTTAATTACAACGTCATCATCATCAAGGTTTGCCGTCTGAAGGGTGGGCAGAACTAGATTGATAAAGTAGTTAAAGTACTATGTTATTAAACCGTCAGTTTGTGTGAGCAAGTAATTTCTAGATGTCGTTTGGTTTTTTTTTTCTTAGATTTTAGTTTTTATACTGGAAGCACTATTCGTGCCAGTGTAATACCTAGATAAATGAAGATATTTATTAAAATAAGTTTGTTTGTGTAATATATTGGTGGTTCTGCGGTTAAGACGTCGCCTCTTATGCACGAGGTTGCTGATTCAAATCCGTGCAAGTTACACTGTAACTTTTTACGATTCATAATATGTAGGTACTTTTAAAGTTTGTCACTGACATCGATGAAGAATAGCGACACGGTTGGCGCAATGGTTGAGCCAATAGGCGCTGCGCTGCGTATCGCGGATTCGATTCCCGAATGGAAAAAATATTTGTATGACCTACAAGTAGTTGTTCCGGGTCTGGCTGTTTGTGTGTGTGAGTTTAAATGTTTGTAAAAGCACCCACGATACAGGAGAAATGCCTAGTCTGGGGCAACGTTTTTTTAAAAAAAAACACGGAAATCTGACTTAAAATGTTAAATTAATTAATTTTGACCACAATAAAGGCTATGCAAAATAGGTCTGATTATAGATTTAGTCTCAACTTCCCTTGATTTAGTCTCTTGACAATTAGTCAATTCAGTCATATAAAAAACTTTCTGCGTAAAAACCGACATCCAAAAAACACAAAAAAGTCTAAAATAACTTTACTTTCGGAAGTTGGTGACTTTGTTTGTTTCATTGACTTTTTGCCACCGACTTCCGAAAGTAAAGTTATTTTAGACATTTTAGTTGTACTATACCACACAAATTCTTGTCACGAAACAATTTTTTACATTGTAACTAGCAGTTATTAAGTAACCATCATGTCATCTACATAGCCCAAGAAGAGAAAAGTACATACTCAAGGGAAAAAAAAAAAACAAATTACTGGACCGATTTTGATGGAATTTCTATGGGGCCAATCGGAAATTATATCAAATTATATCCTTAAAAAGATTTTTTTTTAAATTGTAAATAAAATTATAAACCATGTGGGTTTAGTGTTGCTGATAATTACCGGTAATTTTCGTTTAAGTTTCCATGTTTAGTTTTTAGTGCTTAACCAATCTCTGAAGGCCGAATCATTGTCCGACAAACTATTTATAACCGTTCGTAATACTTATGTAAAGTTTATGCAGATTAACTTACAGATAATGCGTGTAACCTGCCGATGTCAAGGGAACGTGTTAAACACATTACCTTCTTATTTTAAGTTGGTTATTAGGTCGAGTGTCTGGACGATGGATTGGTTTAATTAATTTGGTTCAGTAATGTGGAGTTTATGGTATTTTAATTGTGGTAGGTAGCAAATATATAATATTTAGGTTTTTTTTTCACAGTTGCCTAGGTATTAGTTCATCATCTGCCTAGCCTTTTCCCAACTCTGTTGGGCCGGCTTCCAGTCTAACCGAATGCAGCTGAATACCAGTATTTTACATGGAGTGACTGCCTAACGGTCAGATAGGCCGTCGCTAGTATTAGTACTGGGTAATACGATACCCCGGTTGTCTGACCTTCGGGTCACTGACTACCTGTTACGAATGTCAAAGATCTACAAATGACAACCGGGACCAGCTGCTTAACGTGCTTAAGCTGCCTAGATATAAATTGATAGACTGAAACAGAAAGAACCTTCCTAAAAATGAGGTAGACTAGATTTTCAAAACAAAATTTAATTATCTTCTAGCTTATCATTACTCCAAACTCAAATCACCTACGAAATATTTCACTATCAACCACAACTTAGTGGACATTACATCTTATTTAAATTGAGTACTTTAATAACACACCGGAAACACCATAAAACACGACATTAACCATGAGTTATAAATAATTGAAATCTTACTAATTGACGTTTGCTATCCGACTAAATTATTATTCGATTATGATGGCGATAAAAACATTTTATTCGATAAATCTTTTTAATAAGCATCGGAAACGTACTAAAAATGAGACTTTAAACCCAAAAGAATTTTGTTTATGGAAGAGAATCGACTAATTTTGACTACGAATTGATATATTCGACTATTGATGGAGTATTTTGGCTTTAAATGTGTCAATAGAAGTGTGACATGTGAAACTACTACTTAGTAAGATTTATATCGATTAAAGGAATTAATGGTGTTTTAATTAATATACATTTTCTTTGGTAACAAGCTTTTAAATATGTCGTTAGAGTGTTTAATGAAATGTTCGTTTATTTATGGTGGTATGATTGCCACTTTTTTAAATTTAATTATTTTTAAGGTTAGGTGATTTGTATTTCGCCTCCTGCCGGAGGCTCTACGCGGGGGTCGTGCGGTCCATGGCCATTTACGGGGCCCCGGTGTGGGCGCGTTCCTTGAGGCGGCGAGCCGCCCACTACCTGAACGCGCCCCAAAAGGTGGTAGCCGTAAGGCTGGTCCGGGGGTACCGCACGATCTCCGGCGAGGCGGCGAGCCTCCTTACCGGATTGCCGCCATGGGATCTGGAGGCGATAGTCCTCGCGCGAATGGCGCGTGGAGGCACTACGCCGGGGGGTAACTCCGCTGCCGCGGCAAATTGTCGCTCAGCGGACAGACCTCCGGCGCGATCTCATGGCGACATGGAGAGAGCGACTGTCGCAACCCCGTGCAGGGCACGCCACAATAGTGGCGATAAGTCCCCTCTTTGAGGAGTGGCTAGAGAGGCGCCGCGGCGCCCTCACCTTCCGCCTGACGCAGGTCCTCACCGGACACGGTTGTTTCGGGAGGTTCCTGCACCGAATCGGGCGGGAGGAAACGCCCGGGTGCTACCATTGTGAGGATCGACCGGCGGACACGGTGGAGCACACGGTGGAGATCTGCCCCGCGTGGGCGGAGCACCGCCGTGTCCTCGTAGCGGCGATCGGCGGCGGCGACCTCTCGCTTCCGGCCTTGGTTCAATCCATGGTCCGGAGCGAGACGGAATGGGACGCCGTCACCTCCTTCTGCGAAGCAGTCATGCTAGCGAAGGAGGTGGCGGAACGTGAGAGGGAGAGAACCTCACGTCCCAGCCGCCGCGGGAGACGCACCGGGCGTCGGGGGCCACGTGGTGGTCCTCGGCCACCGTAGGCGCGGGCCTGTGGACGGTGAGCTATGGGCTAGCTCGCCGTCCGTCCGTCTTATGACGACAGGCCGTGTCGACGGCGCGTTCGTGTTCCACGCGCGCCTCAAGGAGAGTCAGCAAACAGGGAGGGGTCCGTAAGGACCGACGCCTGCCAGGGTTGCGGGACTGTTCGAAAGAGATACCGCGGCCCTGGAACACAAAGGGCAAAGGAAGGAACATGGATGGGTTTTAGTCAGTAAAAGTCTGACACTCCCTCCTGCTCAGCCCAGAGCGGGAGGGGTTATTTGATGATTTCCCATCGGTAAAAAAAAAAAGGTGATTTGTATTTAAATTAATGTGTATTTCTCTAAATCATCAATAGATTTAAATGATCAGCGAAACAACCATTTTAAGACGTTTCAATCAATACTCTATTTTGAGATCAAAATAGTCAAAAATTATCAGATTCGTTTTCAAACAATACCTAACTAAAAATAATATATTTCATAGCTTTATACTGGAACTCTAAGATCTGATACACAATCTAATAATATGTAAACTTGTCCCACTCACTGTACCTTATTGATTTTAAAACCTGATCACCTACAGGCTTCCATTTTAATATTAATAAATAATTTTGTAGCCTGGTTTTGACTTCCTCTATTCAGTACGTAGACGAATATTTATTTTGTCTGTGTCATTGATATCTATGTCTAGGTAACCAGATCTGCTTTACATTTTCTATGCCTGTACCTACCTACGTCTAATGAATATTTTTTGGATGTAAAGCTTGATAGGTATCTTAACAACAAAACAATCAAAATAAATTTAAATCTTTTTTACTAATTGCAGTAACTGTGTACCTGAACCGGACAAATGTTGTATGAACTGATAATAGTACATAAATCAGAAAAAAAAAACGAAACGACGTAAACGTAAAAATACCCTCAACGAAGCCGAAAGGGTTGTGCCCTGTCATTGCGGCGATGTTTTGTTTATTCTAGACCATACCTGAGAACCTTCTAGTAAAGGAGGTATTGGGGGTCAAAGTTCCAACTTTTTCACAAGTTTTTTTGAATTACAATTTTTGGATGTTATAATTTTACTTTATCTTTAAGTCCCTCGTACTATTCAATGCATCCATGCACATCAATGCACAATGTTTTGAGTGCTTTACTTAGCGTCCTACCGTAAAACGTGATTTTACCCTAAAAAAAAAAATCCCAGTATATTTTTTACGTAGAGTTATTTAGTATGATGTACAGAATGCTTGGTTGACAGCTTCGTGAAGGGTCTATTTACACCTTGTATATTATTCTAATTGTTAAAACTGTGGAGTTCTTACGATATGGCGGATTAAACTTTCACATTGAACAAAAAGTGAATAAATAAGTGATCCGGTTTCGTACACATAAACAAACAGAAACATATGATTTTATATTCAAAGAATTCGTTACAAAAGACGACAATAAGTACAATAAGAAACAAACAATTCCCTTTATAAATAAATTTGAACCGTAACAGTAAAAACCGTTAATTATGTTATATATTGTACTCCAATTACGAGTACAATAAATGTAAAGCCTTATTACATAAATATTTTTATTGGATGCATAAACTGGACTACTAAATTGGGCTCAAATTGGACTACCATTTTTATTAGACCATCGCCATCAAAGATGGTATGATAAAAGATAAAAAAGATTACGTTTGTAGGTTAATTTATAGTATTTCGTGTTCCAATTATGTGTGGAATCCGAATGTTATAATTAAATTATAGTTGTGTTGATCACAAATGAACAGGGAAGTCAGAAAAAGCCATAATTATCAAAGTCAGTCACCATTGAACTACGTAAGTAGAAAAAAAAATGTCATCCATGGGTAATGATTGCGCATGGGCAACTGTTATCAATTTTATATCTGTGTAAATTTTGACGTTCAGAAGCGCTTCTTAATGACCTAATAGAAAAAAGCGGTTTGAGTTCACAAATATAAAAAAAATATATCACAAAATGTAAAAATGAAATCAACACTACTAGGCATGACTAACTGAAAAAAAAATAGTTCAATCCTTATCCTTAGCCCAAATATCTCAAAAGCGTCAGATTCAGCAGAAAATTCATCTCATCAAATTTGATTTACAATTTTTTTATTTTTTATCCGTGTTTATTTAAATTCTTTTGTTCATAAAAGTATCAAATAACAATAATTGAAATGTTACACAAGAAAATTCTCAAAACAGTGGCCAGTTGAATTAATTTTAGAGGTATCATCAAAACTAACACGGGGAGCTGATACCAAACATTGTATTGTTTCGTCTCTAAACAAATAATTGTTCTTTGCTTCCCGCCATTAACATAAATTAAATGTCCCATTTCTATAAGGAAACGAATTATTTTATAGGGCTGTCGAAGATCTTCTAAAGAATACTGTTGACGCTTTTTTTGATTAATTTCAATGGGGTATTTTCCCACCTGTCTTTACGATGTTTGTGTGATTATTAGTGTTCAAAATTAAACTAAACCGAAGTGTACCACACGTTGATGACAAGATGTATGAACGTGGGCTGAAGCGAAAGAAGTATTAAAAGATCATAGCAGATGTAGAATGCGTGAGTTTATGTATGCAGAATATTTTAATACAGCGTGTAAGGGGCAGCCCTCCGCAGACTGATAGGGTGAATTCAGTATATCATACTAAGATGACCGGTACAAGACATTATTTCAGGAACGTTATGGGAATCCAATAAATATGGTTTGTTATATTTCCACATACGCAATGCATTGTTATCGTGGCGAAACGTAGCGAACGGCAAGCGCGACGACGAGTTCGATGAACTTTGTAGCTAGGCAGGGAGTGAGCTGAATGCACCCTGTCAGTTTGCGGAGGGCTGTCCTTTACACCCTGTATTTTTTCAATTATTTTCTAGACCCTGCGAACCTTGAATAGTAACAATGACTCTAAAGTTTTGTCGTATAAAGATGGCCTATACAGGGTGTAACAGGACCCTTCACGAAGCTGTTAACCAAGCATTATGTACATCAAACTAAGGAACTTTACGCAAAAATTATTGTTGGGAAACGACTTTTTTTTTTGGTGAAAAATCACGTTTTACCGTAAAACTCAATGTAACGCCCTCAAAACACTGTGCTGATGGATGCATTGAATAATACGGGGGTCGTAGAAGTGTTTAAAGTAAAAATCTTTCATTAAAAACATGTATTTAAAAAAAACTTGTGAATAAGTTGGAACTTTGACCCCCAATATCTCCGTAACTACAAGGTTCCCAGGTATGGTCTAGAACAAAAAAAATATCGCAATGACGGGCAGAGTGGCTTTCGGCTTCGTTAAGGGTCTTGTTACACCCTTTATTTGCACCCTGTCTGGCCAGGCCATAATCACATTGCATCTGCGCGCAACCCTAAAATTAAGCCCATATAGGCAACATCGACACGTGTAACATAATGCATGCATGCATCTGTAATGCAGTGCATTGCATTACATACATTCATTGTACCTGCCGAACCATTGTTCGGGAGAAAGTGCCTCATTGAGTTCGATTTGAGCAGTGGCACACTGCACTTGAATAATTCATTAATATGATAACAGAAAACGATATAGATTTGAATCGATGTGCATTGTTTAATTTTTTAGGGTTCTGTATGGTTGGAGTTGTAGCCTAACAGAAATCACGGGTAAAATGGGCGCTATGTGTGATGACCAGTCAAGGTGACAGTTTGCAGTTGCTCTGCATATGGTATAAAATTGCATAACTCTTCGTTTTCATCAAAAATTGACCAGCACAAATTGAACACTCAGATTTGGTCCAACTCACCTCTTAAAAGGGTCCAATCTGTCAATTGGGTAAAAACGTATATTAGGTCATTTAATTTCACTATGCATTTTTCTTAACTGACGTAGTTTTTCTTAAGCAGTTCAGAAATAGGTCTAGTTTAAGAACTCGTTAGTTATGATCGTTATGATATAAATTAGTAAGTCTTCGAGCAAGTTAAAACTCATTGGTATAAGATGCACGACAAAATAACTGCAGTAAGGTGAATTCCTACAATCTATTCGCGTGATTTGATTACTCAATCAATCAAAGCATTTATTTCAAGTAGGCCAGTTACAGGCACTTTTGAACTGTCGATACAAAGATAACAATGAAATGTAGCTACAGTCCCAGTCACAAGGCATGAAAACTGTGAAAATACTGTAGTTGCCCATTCCCTAGCGTAGATCTCTATGGAGAAGAACGGGCAAGATACTCCATGGACACTCTTTTAAATCAGCATATTGTTACAAAACCTTGGTTACATCATTCATATTGAGATGGTACATTATGTGAGAACGATGTAGCAAGATGTGCACGTTAAAAGTGTCTATATAAAAACAAAGAAGACAATTTAAAAAAAAAAAACAAATAAGCCGTGGCAACTAAGAGATGACCAGTCACAACTGACAGCACCCGTTCACGAACATGATGCAGGGATCAGCACCATACGAGTATTACTCCTAGTCATTTCAATGCATTATGCATTTGACTTGATGCCGCTTGCAGATTTTCTGTCCTTTAAAGGCAAATGAGCTTGAAGATGGGTTATAAAAATGATAACATCATTACACAGCCTCTTGGCATTTCAGAATATCTTTATTGTGCAGTCACAAGTACCATGAACACACTTACCTATATTAAAATGCGTTTTTGTCGTGGAATAAAGATTACAACTTTGACATAAGACCTATTTCAAAATAACTATGTTCGTGACGATTTGAAATTGCAATCAACATCTTCATCATTCTCCTGTCCTTATCCCAATTTATTCGTGGTCGGCGCAGCATGTCTTCTTCTTCATACTTCTCTATTACTCGTCATCTCAGCAGTCACCTCCTTCCTTGCCATATCATCTTTTACACAGTCATTATACCCATCCATATTCATACTTAGAACCCTCCTCACCACATTCTCCTCATTCCTCCGCATCACATGCCCGTACCACGACAACCGACTACCACAAAACTTTTCAGTCGCCGGCGCTACTTTCGGATTTTTTATTTTGTCCATTCGCGTAACACCACATCCCCCTTAGCATCCTCATCTTAGCCACATGCTTCACCTTTCATTCATCCCTTTTGTGACATTCTGATCCATGCAAGAGTCTACCTATTGTTTTATAAATCTTCCCCTTAAGTTTAAGGGGCATGCGCCATTTCATCCATCCCGTGTTAATTCTGAGCTTAATACTACGATCTAATTCGCCATCGCTTTGCACGAGTGAACCGAGGTACCGGAAGTCGGAGCAACCACGAAGAAACACGCCATCTAGCGCTATGACTCCAGGACTAGAGAGACCACCGAAATCGCAGAGCATGTATTCTGTTTTAATTACATGTTCTATTATACGGAACCCAGAGTTATAATCAAGTCTCAGATTACACCAATTTTTATTTATCTAATGATGTAAGAAATTCTTTGAATATTTTTGTTCTCATAGATGGCGCAGCTATTGAAAAGATAGTTCATTTGTTAAATGACAATAGAGTTTTGATAAGTGCATCGATGTGTTACCAATAGCATGATTTATGCGTATCTGGAGTACCTATACTACCCACGAAGTTTAAGGTGGTGTAGTTAATCTCGTCTTGGGTAAAGACTGGTACATTTATCTCTATGGTCTCATCTTGTAACAAATAAAAAATTGGTAGGTTGAACTCCTGTAAAAATGCACTGTTTTACTGGCTTCAGTTATATATTTTTTTGTATTTTAGTAGCCGATCTCGTCCAAAGGATGTCAAAATTGCAGGCTCTTAACACAATATTCAAATCACAAATGTAGTAAATATCGCCAAAATTAAGGAAATATTCCCAAAATGAAGGAAATATCGTCAAAGTAAAGGATATGCCGCCAAAGTAAAGGAATTGTCGCCAAAATCAAGGAAGCATCGCCAAAATCATCAGGGTTGGGAAAATGTCCAGCCATGGTACCTATGGCAATATTCCCTCTATTTATTACAACAGGACATTATTCTCTTATTCTACGAGCTCAGTAGAAATGCACCGGTATTGGATACGACACGAAACATGCTCTACATACGATAAATCAATAATATCGAAACCTAATTAAATAATCAAGAAAATGTCGCTCGTTTTATTTATCCTGTAGATAACATAACTAAATTATCTTCTAACTAGTTATACTGTCAGTAGCGTAATTATATGCGTCTGCTCTGTAATATGTTGTTGATTAGAATGACATGTCTTGACTGTGAGTGGCATGTGTTGCCACTGTAAAAAAATTGTGAGTTTATTTAAGCTATTTTTAATTAAAGGAAGTGTGTATGGAGTTATTTAATGCTGGACTAATCGTTTGGTGATTTGTCGCCTATTTTGTAGCTAGGTACTTTTTTCTTGCGAATTTTCGTGAAAAGATAAAACTTATAAAAAATGTTTGAAGAAAAATGTAACTCAAACTTTGATTTAAGTTCTTATTCAGAGATTCTTGTTTGACCAAAAAAAGGATCTATATACTCTGTATATTTTTAAGCACATTTTTTTTTTTACAAAAATTACCCACATGTAAAGAGAAGAGTCAGGCAGAGCTGTACTTAGAACACCGATATAACGACAGTTATCTTAAGTCTCATAATGTAATAGGGGGCGAGCATAATGCCATCACCCGGGCACAACTCCAGACTCTGTGGTTGCTACTAAGAAAATCGTTATGAAAAACGTATTTAACACTTTTGCCCGACCCGGAAATCTAACTGCATGCTCAGCAGTTGCGCTTGCGACCATTAGATCAACGAGGTAGTTTTAAGGGTTCCGTATCCAAGGGGTAAAATCAGGACCCTATTACTAACACTCCATTATCCGTCTGTCTGTCTGGCTGTCTCTCACCAGGCTGTATCTCATGAACCGTGATAGCTAGACAGTTGAAATTTTCACAGATTATGTATTTCTGTTGCTGCTATAACAAAAAATAAGCACTAAAAACAGATATATTTAAGGGGGCCCCATAAAACAAACATGTTTTTTTTTGTTAGATAATGGTACGGAACCCTTCGTTTTTATCACATAATAAGGCTGTTCATTATTTTAAGACCCATCAAGTTATTTTTTACCTAAGTACTAGATCACGAGAGACCTTAGACCGGCTAATGTGCTTTAATATCCTCTGACAAATTAAGGACAACGCTATGAAGATTGATTATCAAGATGTTATCTGTAATGTGTAATTTTATTAAATTATTCTTATAACGATCACTATAAATTAGTGTTTACATGATGGTTATTATTTATTATTTAACATGTGTTTTTCTTGTTAATTTATTTATAATTTAGTGGACTTAAACTTATTGCCTTATGAGCCATGTAAATGTGCCATTTTAATTTTTTTTTAATATATGAACTTGCCAACTCTAATAATTTATGGTAACAGGGAATTCTTTGCCCAACTAGAATGTATTTTATTTAATTGGTAAAGAAATTTTATAAAATTGTAGATTTTCTTTACAAATAATTTGGGTAACCCTTTATGTAAAAATACATCCTGTAAATCGTGTCAATTATTGATATCATTCACTGCCTTTGCTATCTACCAATGAACTTTTTCATACAGATGTTCTTCCCCTATTTCTATGCAAAGGTCTCCAGAATCAATGTGCAATCAGCCTAAACAAAAGTGTATCAGAACTCAACCGCTATTCACCCAAGCAATAAATCCGAACCAATATAACACTTCAAGCACAGAAAACAAGCCCACAATTACGCGCAAAACATAAATCATTGTCCGTCCAACTCGTTATGTCAAACACATTATACCCCGGAGCGTGCAAATCGGCTAAATATATTCCTAATACACTTAAACTATACTTTATGGACGCACAGACAGACCGACAAAGAGATGTACGTAGATAGACTGGTTTAAGTTATAGGCTTAGATAAGGCTGGGTGCTGACTAGCGAGATATCACCGATTGTCGCAAGATCTGATTTACGGCCGAGTTTCTCAGTTTTGCGATTGTATCCGATTTTGTCGTGTCTCGGATGGACTGGCGATTATGTTGTTTTGATAATGGTTTGAAAATTAGGACTGAACTGATTATTACAAAGCGGATCTGTTAAAAAAGGAAAATCAACTTTAAGTCCTTTTACACAAGGTGTAATAGAAATAACTGAATACCTGAATAAGGGTTATAGTATACCTAAATCCGAAAGAAAGCTGAAGAAATTTATCTACCTGTAAGAAATTACAGGAAGGGCTTACTGTACATAGCGTTTCTTTGAAATCACAAACAAACAAGTGTTGACAAGTTTATTTGTGCTTATTAAATGTTTACTATACGAGTAATCTCTAACGATACTGATAAACTTGTTTTTCGGTAGCATTCGAAATCAATCTACCGATTGATCTAAATCTATCGATACGAACTAATTTATTTTATCGATCTCCGATATAACGCTGCGTCATTTAGCTCTAATTTTGTAAATTACCGAAGACAATTATTTATAATAATTAGAAATACAAATATTTCGTTTCGGCAATTCAGTATGTTGGTACTTGTGTAAATTAATTAATTTATTTATTTAACATTGTATTCAAATAATGACACAGAAAAAGGTCATATTGAACAAGAACTAAACAATGAAACTGAAGTATTATGGTAAAGAGGATTACATATTCAAAATATGTTTTTTTCTGGAAAAAGGCAAATATTTTTCAGAACTTTAGGCATTTTCTCCATCATGAAAATTAATGAAATGTATAAGTAGCTGTTTTGGTTCCATTTAATGAAATACACAGTGGTAGCGATATTTTCCACCATGCCGTTAAAAATAAAAAATAAAAACAAGAATTACAATCATTAATTAATTTCTTTAACTGCGTGTCCTCTTGTTTGGTCGTTACAGGAAATCGTGGATGCCACTGAAAGCACCAACCTTGTAGCCAAATTCTAAGCTCAATTTTGATTGCCATCGTAATGGTAAACTTGTTGAAGGAAAAAAAGTTTCATAATAATATACAAATAAAATAGAAATTCCATACATCGGATATCTAATATAATTTGAACAAGCATCGTACTACCATTTTAAACGCGAAAGTTAGTATGTTTAGATGTTTGGATGTCTGTTACTCAATCACGCAAGAACTGTCGAACGGATATGGATGAAATTTGCCACACAGCTAGTTTATAGCCTGGATTAACACATGGGATATTTTAGCCCAATTCAGAAGACAGAAACTAATGTTAAAAAATAAACACTACTGCAAACAACGCTTTTCTATTCAAAACCCATAACACCAAATAGCGTGACGAGAACTACCAATGGTGATCTAATCGCCTTTCTATCTATACCACCACCCACAGTGGAACCACACCCGAGTGTTTCCGACTGTCTCCGAGACATCCCGATCCCTGACGTTCGTTAGCTCGCTACCGCGTACTTTATGTACTTTACATAACCGTCATAATATAACAAGTTGTTCGTGCAAATGTTCTGTTAACGGAGGCAGAGGTAGCGGTAGGGATTGTAAATAACAATTGGGTTTGAGGACTTCAGGGGCTTTTAACTGTTCTTGGATGGAATCGGTGACAGATTTAAGGCTGCTTTGGTTATGAGTGGACATTTGGCTAGACGCGGATATGGCCGATGGAGCAATTCTCGCAATTCTTTGACCAAGTAATGGCCAAGGTTAGGTCAAAGAAACCAGGGACGTCCTAAAGCTCGTTGGGTCGGCGATATCGTCAAAGTCGTGGGAAACACATGGATATGGGACGCAAAGAATCGGAAGAGACGCAGAGAAGAAAGGGGGGAGTTTTGATACCCAGAAGTGGGTGATGCCAAGCCGGAATGATAACGATGACGGAGACCGGACTCATAAAGTCCGGTCTCACCCAACCGACCTTCAATATTGCACGAGATAGTTTTTCCCAGCTGAATTACCGTGCTTATTAGGTTTTCGGCTTGATTTTCAGGAATTCCAGTTATCTCTAAATTATCCTGACGAGAATGATGAACCACCATATTAAGCCTTACTGATAAGTCCGAGACACACGTTTAACTTCACATTTTCTTTCAATTAATGAAGTGGTGCCGTGTGAACAAGGGTACCCACCCTTAGCCACAAGGGTTACCATCCGCCAGTATAATTATAATTATAAAAACACGCAGAGACAGGATATAATCTGATGGCATTATAATTTCCAAATCGATACTCTCATTAAAAACGCTAATTATGCACATACAACATTGTAATGCGATACTTTGATCTCATGAATAATTTATGGATCTCTGTACGAGATTCGACTTTAAATTTTCAAGGTCGGAGTAATGTTAAAAAGGAGAAAAAAGTATGTAATGAGATTCTGGAAATTACAATTTATTCTGCTGTTAGTATTGCAGATATGGAGCAAAATTGTATTGAAACAGAATTATAAAGTAAAGCAAATACGACATTAATTTTAGCTTGACTGTTCCGATAACTGGAATTATAAATGATAGTTACAGAATAAACATTAAATAAAATATTAATATAAATGTGTACAGTCACGAGCACTAATATGTATACACTTAACAAAATTCACTCAAGTATCTTAACACTTGGTGTGAAAACGTAAAACGTTAATCAATACAGTAGATTAAAATCACTTTTAAAAGTTGCTACATGTATACAATTACGAGTAGTGCTCGTGACTGTACATGGATCAAAAGCTGAAAATAATGAAAGAGCGTCAACAACTTCGTTCGCGTCAACGGGGAAAGATCCCAGAAGGCTGGCAGCATTGGTTCGTTGGGTGGCAATGCTGATTCTTTGACCAAGAAAAGGTCAGCTTTCTGGTTACTATAAAAGTCGACCAACCGTTTGGCGATGTCCTTAAATACGAGATGGTGGTGATGGTGTTTCAACCCCAAACGGCTCAAACACGTAACTACCAATTAAGTTATTATATGAGGTTTTCAACACCCGCAGCAGCCGCTCCAGTACAAACCCGCCGTGCTAGGAATTACAGAATTGTATAAAGTAAGATGAAGGCTCAGGGTAAACACCAATTAAGCTGAACGCGATCACTTCATCTAAACGCCGTTCAAGAGCTTTCAGTTCGTCATTGATAAGGAATATTGACACTGACACAGTTCTTGAAAGCCTTAAGCAGCACCTACCATGAAGGAGATGTTCCAGAAATGTATGGAGCCTGGGCCAGCACCATGTACACTATATGTAAATATGGCTATGTATTACAGTAACCGTTTTTTATTGTTAATTTTCTTTAATTTCACTTCGTTTCAAAGTACATTCAAATTAACTTGACCAAGGAGAGCAACACAACATAAAATTAAACATGGTGGATCAGATCAGCAGCAAGTGAAAAATGACATTTTGACAATGACATTTGATTGACGTCTATCGTAATACCTGCGAAAAAAAAACAACACGAATTTCGAAAACCTTAGATTTCGGTTTCGATAAAATAAGACTAAAGATCCAAACTCAAAGCAAAGCAGGACTCAAAAACGTCACTTCTTAAAACTGTCAAAGTCCTCAAACTTCATGTCAAACATAACTGTCATGGCTGCCCTAAAATCATCATCATCATTTCAGCCGAAACACGTCCACTGCTGGACATAGGCCACCCCCAAGTGAAAAAAAAAAAATAGGGCTATTTTATTAAAAAACTTTTCAAATGACCATTTTTGTACCACTGTACCTTTCTTCAAATTATTTTTTTTTGTATTTTTATGTAATTCCCCTATTTTTTTCCTATTTATCTATGTACTGTACATAGTGGTGGCCCAAAATCAAACATCTCCTTTATATATTGGTAAATTCACCCTACTCTTTTGAATTGCTGTCAGCACAGCAGTTCTATAGAAAACTGCAGATCAAAAATACTGAATGAAACTAAAACGTTCCGACTCTAGATTTCAGTTTCAAGAAAACAGATTTCAAAAATGTTTTCATTAGTCCCTTGGGATATGGATAACTACATTGCGACATACTACAAAAGCTTAGTATCATTTGCTACTCCGAAGGTCAAACATCAGCTTCAAGTAAGGCAGTAAATTCGCCATAACATGCATAAGGAAGTCATTATAGCAACTCGACTAATAATATATCTTCCTAATAGATCCATGTTTTACAAGTTAATTTCTGATGTAGCTTATAATTTTTCAACTAAGATAAGTATCGCGAATCCTCCTTGTAATCAGCAGATGAATGATTGCTACCTTTTAATTTTAATTGATGGTCAGTTACGCAACATCATTTATTTTATTAGGGTTGGTATCCAGAAACCCTGGATTTTTTTCTTGTGGTCAAGTTTACATCCATGTTAAATACTAGTTTCAGCTACATCCGGTTAGACTGGAAGCCGACCTCAACATGGTTGAGAAAAGGCTAGGCAGATGATGATGATGAACACCAGCTTGGTTGCCAGAGAAGGTCATCATCATCATCATTTCAGCCGAAAGACGTGCACTGCTGGACGTAGGCCTCCCCCAAGTGACCGGTCCAGTGCGACTCACATCCAGCGGATCCCCGAAACGTTCACCAGGTCCTCCTAGTGGGGGGCCTTCCAACGCAACGTCTTCCGGAAGACGTTGGGTTGGAAGGCCAAGGCTCCAGAACTTCTCGGCCCCATCGGCCATCCGTTCTGCGCGCATTTCTTCGGTCTACGTCGGTAACCTTGGTTCTCATGCGGATGTCCTCATTCCACAAAAGTACCATTCTTGTATTTCAAACGGTCTTAACGTCAGGATTTTGTCTGGGCTCTACAAAAATCCTCATAAAGACCTGGACAAGTGACGAATGCTTTCAAAGCAGTTCGATTTCTTTAACGAAATCCAACAGAATTGACTAAATCTTTTCAGTAACTTAAGTCAGTCCCATTATTTTTTGACTTTGCTAAAATTTTTATATCTAAGGTAAGGCCCTCTGGATGTCTTCAGAATTAAGAGAGATCCTGGATCGTCAGCCCTATAACATTATTTATAGTAACGACATAATTTGTTTGAGCATCCATTTTAATTAGGCTCTTTAATCTCAGACTTTTACAGATGATGCTGGTAATAACCTTGGCAATGTTTGTAATTGGTCTGTTAGTTGGATATGTTTTATTAACTAGAACTCATTTATCTATATGTAAGTGTAGCTTCAGATATTTTCATTGATGTATGAAAATATCATACAGGGTGATAATGGACCCTTCAAGAAGACATTAACCAAGCACTCTGATGTACATCAAACTAAGTAACTTCACGCAAAAATTATTGCTGGGAAATTACTTTCTTTTTGGGGTGAAAAATCAAATTTTAACAACATTCCAAAAGGTTTCAAAAACCAAAAATTGTGTTTGACCACGATGTTAATTTCTGCAAAATTTGGCGTTACATCATTTTTGGTAACTGGAGTAGTATCAGGACCAGTTTTTGCGAGTATCCACCTGTAAATAAGTTGCAAAGATTATTGAAATGGCGCAGACGCAACGTTGTTTTGTAAAGTTACTGTTTTAAATGGCCCACGGCTTGTAGCCCTGAGAGCAGCGGTGGCCCAGTAATGGCGGCCCCGACTTACGAACAGTAAATCGCGGGTTCGAACCCAGGCAGGCGCATTACTTTGTGTAATTTATTTCATCACCACTGCTCTCAAAACGGTGAAGGAAAACATCGTGAGCAAACCGGCATGTCTTAGAACCAAAAATTCGAAGACATGTGACCTCTACCAATTGGCACTGGGCCCTCGATGTGGTTTATAGCCCATCACCTCTCATAGAGAGGAGGCCGTGTGTCCCAGCAGTGGGAACTTTATAGGCTGATTATGCTTGTACTTGTAGCCCAAGCTATAAGCTGCATATGGTAAAAATGATGAACTTCCAAACCTTCTTTCGTTATTTAACCCCTTTAGCGGATGAATTTTGAAAAATCCTTCTTTAGAGCCCATCTTTAGTATTTAAGGAACTTTGCTATGCTAGGCAATACATGATCTGCCAGTGAGTGAACGAATTAATGAATTTAAATTGTCACATTTTCACATCCGACCTTCGTCTTCACATGTGACCTCGTTTTAATGTTGTATTGGTTTTAAATGCTTCGCACTTTCATCTAATGGTACTAGAATTAGCTGTACCAGAATGTTAACGCATAAATTACGTTTGCACGTGTCGTCGAAAATGCATCTTTAGATACCAAACGACACGCGCCAAATCTATTAACATTTAGTACAGAGACCAGCACATCAAGCTACTACAATCTGTCAAATTTCTTTAATAGATTTTCAACTTTACCTATAAAGCATTAGGTTTAAGGTGATTGGGAAAATTTGACAGCTTCTTGTAACTTGATATGCTGGCGTCTGGACGTTGTTTTAGAACCTCTGTACAACACACAACTAATAAGAGACTAACACTGATTTATGCTTTCACGGTTTATAACTAAATTTACACTGTTACTTGAGCATGGTCGAAAAGCTTGTTGTTTCATCCAGAGCCTCAGCGACGATATTCCTTACCCCGCCCCGACCCCGCACATCTCGTCTCCCGCGCACCTCATACCGCCTAAAGCGATGACATTGAACGAAAAATAGTGTTCGAAAATTTCTTAAACTTGTTCCAGGAAATACGTGTTTTTTAATAAGTCTTACAAGTATGTGAAATAAATATTTGCCATTAAGAATCTCCATTACATGTGCAAGGTTTCTATCGTAATGTTTTCTTTACTTTTAGAGTTTATGAGTACGGTATGAACAGCCAAAGTTCAGGAGTTCATTTTTGGAGTCTTATACTGAATTTGTTTCTACAATTTTTTATTTTTTGCTACTATAGAAACCTAGATATAGTGCACAAAATACTTTACAGTTCAAAAAAAACAAAGATAGATGTGTAACAACTGCATAATCACGTACGAGCGTTTGTATGAAAAGTATGACGGGTTGGCCGCTCTTAAGGGACATCTCCCGTGATTTTCAATTATTCTGAGCTCCCGATATTTCCTAACAATTTATTTACCATCCAGTCATCCCACGATCATGGCGCTAGCAACAGCGTCGAAATATCGGGAGCTTAGAATAATTTTAAATCACGGAAGATGTCCCGTATTTAAGTGTCAGTGTAAGTTAAATAGACTAGGTATCATGTCCGCATATGTTTTCCAGGTCATCTAAATGAAAATACTTAACAGGTAAGCCCAGGGAAGTTAATTGTAAGCACATTGACACATAGCGTCAATTTGCCGAGTTATAGTCACACCACGCAACTGTCAACGAATGACAGCTGTTGAATTGAATACAAATTGAGTAAGTACTCAATTAGCCTAACAATTCCCTGACTCTACACTAGTTCAGAAATACATGAATCCTACATTTAATGCAAGTTTGGTTCTTCAGTTCCTTATCATAGAGAACCCCACATTCCAGCCCATCCCTTATCAAAGCGCATGATTTTGATAAAATATTGTGCTCATACACTTCGGGACGTTAATAAGTTTCATAGATTATTAAGTCTAGACGCGACAGATGCCAAAGCTTTCGCTTTATGCCTACTATTATATTTTATGGGCGCGATCACGCTAGTTCCATAATTATATTATTATTATACTCGTGTAAGTAGTAAAGCGAAATGAGACGGACATTGTTTTCAACATTATTTAAAGCATGAAAGTTTAATTTTGTCATGTGTTTTGTTATTTTTCTTTATTTTTAACATTACATAGTTCACTTTGAGCCAGTTCAGGAAACCACTGAACACATTAATCTTTTCTTAATGAAAAAAGAAAATATTTTCCAGAAATAAAATACACTCGCGAGCAAAAGTATGGAATCACTTACTTGGATTCCGCGCGATCTTGAGTACTTAATAACTAGTTATGAATAATAAAAATCCATCCGGCATCCAGCGTGATTTGAATGAATTTGATATCAATTTAAAGTTAACAGTTTTACCTTTAAAATGGTACCATTTTTATTATTCATAACTATAACGACTACGACGACGACGACGACGACGACGACACTAGTTATTAAGTACTCAAGATCGCGCGGAATCAATTCCAAGTAAGTGATTCCATACTTTTGCTCGCGAGTGTAGTTTCAGCCCAATTCTAAAATCAAATATCGCATTCTGACTTCCAATTTTTAAAGTCATCTCATCTATCCTAACATTACAAAGAGGTATTTGTTTGTAAGTTTGTATGTAGGGGGTAATCTTCGGAACTGCTGATCCGATTCCGAAATTTTTTTCACTAACGGGAACCTACATTAATTCCCGTACATAACGGGAGAGAAGCCGCGAGTAAATTTCACAAAGATTACTCTATCACAAGACTCGTGATATTTTCTTCTTTTCTGCCTACGATCAAATATCCCACTAAAGCTTGATACTTTAAAAATTAAATAATTACCTACATAGCTGGTAAAATACATCAAGATTGGCCGCAATACACCTGTGTTAATAAATAGGAGATTTACTTAGTAAACGTTTGGAACTTAGGTACTTTTAACCGTTTGGAATTTCAAGTTCAGCGTGTCTGGTGTGGAGACCAAAATGATTGTTGATTCAGTAGTACATAACTGCTAATAAACCTCTTTAGTTAGTTTAAGGCCATATCTATGTTGATGGCAATTAACACACTTATCAGGATTGATTAAATCATGCCTTATTATTTAGATAAAAAGGTTAATTTACAACAATAATAAATTTACCCAGTAATTTTAAAATTGATACAAAACAGAACAAAAATGTCTCGATAATTTGTCTTTCAAAGAATCTCACATTGTTATTTTAAAAGAAATCTTATAACGTATATTATTTCTCGCCCCATTATTACATAAGACTTAACATAACTGGTGGAATGTGGGTATTAGGTGGGGTTAGGTATTAAGCATAACCCTTTGAAGACTACAAGCGTGATGATATATACGTAAAAAAGGTACTTTGTGAAATTGTAAGAAAATTCCGACAAAACAGAACAAAACATCTCATTGCTTAATTTATCCCGGGAACAATATTTCAGATTGACATTCTAAATGAAATCTTAAAACATTATAAGGAAATCCTAAAAATACACATCTCAGTGGTAAATATAAATCTAGAATGATCAGCACGCGTGCAGTCGTTAGCAACAAAATGTTACAGTGATGCCATTTAATTAGATTCGTTCAACTCACATACAATGTATTAATATAGATAACACGATAACCTACCGCAAAAATATACGTAATATTCAATTACAAGCAAATCATATCAATTGTGACACTAATTTATTTGTGTATCTGGCGATAAAGTTAGGATACTCTCACTATTGAGATGCGAGTAAATGTGAAGTTTATAATGTGTGTGGAAAGTGCTGCAATGGAGACCACGGAATGGCCGGAAGAAACTGGCTAGCCATGACGCAAAACCGCTAAATGTCGAGAGATTTGGGAGAGACCTATCTCAGCACTGTGTAGCCAAAGGTTGAAGAAGATGTAATGTGTTCGTTATAAATACAAGCTTAGCAGCTATACCATGAGGAATAGCGAAAAATGCTCAAAGGAGTCCTCGATCCCGAGTTTCGATGAAAACTAAAACGGCACCATTGGATTTTGAAAAATCTAAATTAAAAAAATATATTTCGAACCTGTTGGTTTTGAAAAAAAAAACACACACTGACTGAACATGTGCATCGAAAAATGCTCAAAACTCCCAGAATTTGATCCTTATTAGCGATTGATCCTTATTTGTTAGGAATTTTCAGCATTTTTCGACATTTTTTTTTTTTTTTACCGATTGGAAATCATCAAATAACCCCTCCCGCTCTGGGCTGAGCAGGAGGGAGTGTCAGACTTTTACCGACTAAAACCTATCCATGTTCCTTCCTTTGCCCTTTGTGTTCCGGGGCCACGGTATCTCTTTCGAACAGTCCCGCAACCCTGGCAGGGCATTTTTCGACGTTGCTCACAGTTTCGGATTTGGCCATCTAAGTCCACTTGAAAATTTCACCCTGTATACTATCATATTCATTCAGTAAAAAGCTGTTATTTTGATATTCCAGACAGACACTTCAATTTTAATTATTTGTATCTTTACTGATGAAGATCAAACTTATTGTACAGATCAAAAGAAATACATATGATTAGGAAGATATTACCAATAAATCAAATACAAAAATGAAACAAGACACACAATTGTTACTAAAAAGCCATTCTGCAAGACACGTTTAAAAAAAAATGACTTACGATTACGACTCTTCATAATCTAAATGTGTGTTCGGAATATCGATACGTAATCTAAATTATGACTGACAGTAACAACACTGTACGCAGTAATGTTACGCATTTAGACATGCATTTAAAACGGTGTCTTAGCAGACTTCTGTGAAAACCATTTAGAAATGTGCTAGCAAAATATCAATAGTGTGGTTTGTGTGAAAACGCTGCCAGCTGCATCTTTTGAAGCGTATCGGAAGTACGAGTATTAAGATTTACCTATGCGGCTTCGTTTGCGTGGACATAACGTAACATCACGCCTGTGATCTCCGAAGGGTTAGGTAGAGGTGTACCTAATAGTACACCCACATTTTGCTAGTTACGTTTAAAGTCCCATGTAATAGGAGGCGAGCCTATTACCATCAACCGGGCACAAATCTAGACTCCGTGACTGCTACTGATGGAAAAACCCAATAACACTTTGCCCGACCTGGGAATCGAAGTCAGGACCTCATGCTCAGCAGTCGCGCTTGCGACCACTAGACCAACGAGGCAGACGCTCGCGTGGAGTTCGTGAATTATCCCACGGAAATATGCTAGCGGGATAAAACGTATCCTTTATCCTGACAGAGGGCCATGGTCCACCTATGTGCTAAATTTTGTATTGTGCGACATTCGTTCAGCCGTTTAAATATGAAAGGGCAACCAACTAAGTTGCTATTGCATTTATAAAAAGTATGGATGTGTCTATCTGTTAAATATGGCGAATATCTTTTTTAAGTGTGCCGTCATCTTCCAGCCCTCATCCCATTCTACTCGCGGTCGGCGCAACACGTGTTCTTCTTCCATGCTCCCCTGTCAGACGTCACGGCATCATTTACTCCTTTCTCTTTCATATCATTCCTCACACAATCCACCCAGCTCATCGTTTTGGAGTGTCATCATCAACATCATCATTTCAGCCGAAAGACGTCCACTGCTGGACATAGGCCTCCCCCATGTATCGCCACATTGACCGGTCCCGTGCGTCTTGCATCCAGCGGGTCCCGGCCACGTTCACCAGAGAGAGAATTTGGAGTGCATTGATAATTTAATCAATATTTTCTCAAGTATAGAGGTAAAAGCATTTGGTGCATATCCTTTAGTTTTCAGAAATCAAATCAATTAACTAGCCAAAATCAACTGTTCTTTATCTATCCCTGCAATCAATTAATCCCACAAATCTCGTGACCCGACGCACAAAACTGACTAACACCAATTTTGTGTAGAACCCAGAACACTATTCTAATTCTAGTACATACATTTAGAGGACAAGATAAATGTGGCAGAGCTACTCGTATTAAACATTCAATAGTGCACTCAGACAAATAATTGCCTCGTGAGTAAAATCTGAAGATAGCTGATAAAAATTGTCCTACATTGATAATTGCACCTTCTTACAATGTAGAGAATGACGTAGTTTCGCATTAGATATTAGTAAGATTGGATGAGCTTCCGCATGTTCACTGGATTTAATCGGTTTAAGTAATACTTTAAGCGGATAAGCAAGCTGAAGTGGTAATGGGCACGCCACATAGCGCGAAGATCGGACGGTCGATGGAGCAATAAGATACTGGAGTGGAGACCTACGCATTGGAAAGCGCAGCGTGGGACGGCCACCTGCCAGATGGACCGACGACCTTGTTAAAGCTGCAGGGAGTCGCTGAATGCAGGCGGCATTGGACCGGGCACGTTGGAAATCGATTGGGGAAGCCTATGTTCAGCAGTGGACAACAACGGGCTGAAATGATGAAGTAATACTGTCGCAGTTGCAAGATTTATTTATAAAACGATGAAATAAAAACGTATCCTAGCCTTTTTTCAACTATTTTGGGGTCGGCTTTCAGTCTAAACGGAAGCAGCTGAAGACCAGTATTTTACATGGATCGACTGGCTATCTGACCTCCACAACCCAGTTAGTAATAGTGTGTAATACGAAACCCCTTGGTAAGACTGGTTGACATTCAGACCTCCGACTACCTGTAGCGACTGTGAAAAATCGACAATTGACCCGAGCAGCTGTTAATATTTAGCCACAAGGTCCTCAGAGTTTTGACGTACCTTGATCATCATAACATAACAAGAATTGCAATTCCTGAATCAACAGCGGCGTCCGCCTGAAAAGCACCGAGGATATGAAGCTTTATTTGACTGACTTGGAACTCTTGGATCCTACAACCAAATCAATCAGAAAAGAATAGCAGAGGAGTAAGAAAACATAACATAGTGACTTAGTTCGTTAACAAAACGCCAGCTCTTAGAGTTCATTAATCTGGCTATGACCTAACGCACCAATTGAAACAAGGGTGACCGACAATTAGCTGTAGACCACACAAGACCAATTACTCAAACCTGTAGACACAATTAAGTTCAAAATTTGTTCAAGTTGACACCATCTATTATATACGAGTTCAAATCGTGTTTGCTTTAGAAAGTCTTTGTAACTATCTCACGCGAGGTATATTGTAGGCTTACCTGGTACAATACTAGCCCAGCCTAGCAATCTGGCTTCCCTATTCATTTCCTCCACTTTAATATGTCTTAAGTTGGGGCTACAATGGTGCATATTAATATTTGCCGTCTCCAGAAGCGTGGCGGTTGTGAAATTCTGTGTGGCGCTAAGTTTACTGAACTTTCTTATCTCAGCTTCGTGTTTCCTTGTTGTTTAAACATGTGCGGCATCGGTAGCATGTATTAGTTTAAAGATTTTGAGATAAAATAGGCTTGCTTTTTTACCACGAATTTTGGTAATTTTATATCATCGGCAAAAAAGACTATTTCAAAATATTCTTAGTACTCACTTCCGTTCTAAAACGAACTTTATTCTTCTAAACCCAGTGGTGTAGGCTGTGGGTTATCGATCAGTGAATGAAGGAATTAAAGTATTTTGAAATCTGCTCCCACATCCCCTACCTACCTTCAATTTATCATCAACCATCTGTCCCACTTGGTCTATGACAAAATTTATAGCAATTCGATACTCATTGACATTCTCAATGTCATGGTGGCCAATAACTAATTCAAATAAATAGTTACATGGCCTTCATAAGCACCTAATGAGATCGAAAACGATTGCGTTTAAGTGAAACGTGATACCAGTGTAAAAAATAACGGTGTCTTGATGAGTCTTACCAATGAAATTAAACCATTAGATTTTGTGGGGAAGCACGCGTCGCTTACCTATTTGGGTTATGGCTGTAGTTTAACATAATTATGGGGATATTGGCTTGGAAAAGTGGTTGCTGAGTAATCGAAATAAAAGAGGTTTTTTTCATTCCGGCTTTGCAAGCGAAATTTTTGCATATTCTAGAGTCTGCAACTGCAGAGTTCAGAGATAACATAACAGGTTTATTTATTCCGGCTTTGCAAGCGAAATATTTGCATACTCTAGAGTCTGCAGCTGCAGAGTTCAGAGATAACATAACAGGTTTTTTCATTCCGGCTTTGCAAGCGAAATATTTGCATACTCTAGAGTCTGCACCTGCAGAGTTCAGAGATAACATAACAGGTTTTTCATTGCGGCTTTGCAAGCGAAATATTTGCATACTCTAGAGTCTGCAGCTGCAGAGTTCAGAGATAACATAACAGGTTTTTTCATTCCGGCTTTGCAAGCGAAATATTTGCATACTCTAGAGTCTGCAGCTGCAGAGTTCAGAGATAACATAACAGGTTTTTTCATTCCGGCTTTGCAAGCGAAATATTTGCATACTCTAGAGTCTGCAGCTGCAGAGTTCAGAGATAACATAACAGGTTTTTTCATTCCGGCTTTGCAAGCGAAATATTTGCATACTCTAGAGTCTGCACCTGCAGAGTTCAGAGATAACATAACAGGTTTTTTCATTCCGGCTTTGCAAGCGAAATATTTGCATACTCTAGAGTCTGCAGCTGCAGAGTTCAGAGATAACATAACAGGTTTTTTCATTCCGGCTTTGCAAGCGAAATATTTGCATACTCTAGAGTCTGCACCTGCAGAGTTCAGAGATAACATAACAGGTTTTTTCATTCCGGCTTTGCAAGCGAAATATTTGCATACTCTAGAGTCTGCACCTGCAGAGTTCAGAGATAACATAACAGGTTTTTTCATTCCGGCTTTGCAAGCGAAATATTTGCATACTCTAGAGTCTGCAGCTGCAGAGTTCAGAGATAACATAACAGGTTTTTTCATTCCGGCTTTGCAAGCGAAATATTTGCATACTCTAGAGTCTGCAGCTGCAGAGTTCAGAGATAACAAACCATCACGCTTGTAATCCCCAAAGGGTTAGACAGAGGCGTACTTAATAGTACACCCACATTTCGCCAGTTATGTTTAAGTTCCATGTAATAGGGGGCGAGCCTATTGCCATCAAACGGGCACAAATCCAGACTCCGTGGCTGCTACTGAAAAAATCTTGATGGAAAAACCCAATAACACTTTGCCCGACCCGGGAATAGAACCCAGGACCTTATGCCAAGCAGTCGCGCTTGCTACTGCTTGGCAACGAAAACGAGGACCAACTTCTAAGGGATTCCCACTATAGAAGTAGTTGTAATTAAAACAGCTTTAATTATCAGCAGTTTAATGCCTCATACTACCACTCCACCTAATTCGTTATCAGAATGATCTCTAAAACAAGCAATTTCAATCTCTACTCAAATCTGTTCACTCTCCATCAATCGATTCTCTATCAATCGATTTAAAACTGCTTTATTCAGATGGCTTATAGAGAAATCATTTTATTCTGTGAATGAGTATCTTAACCTCAAAGAATCACGATGACATTTCCCATTATTAATTAATAGAAAATTATTGACATTTTTACTAGTGACATTCATATTATTATAACATACCAGTTATATTAGATTCAATTATTGTATTAATGTAATGTACCTATTCTTTAATTTTGCATGCTAATTTTAGTGAATTGTGTGAGCAACTGTAATAAAACTCGACCATCTCTAATGTACTACAATTCTAGCAAATAAATTTCATTTCATTTCATTTCCAGAAAATCTTCTATACCCATCAACTCATAGCTTTTAAACTCAATTTCGTCACTTAAAGTAATGCCAACGATTTAAACGTCAGAATCGATTACTGTGTCGATTGAACCCGGTATTGAACCGAAATAAAGATGTCCAATGGTCGGAGGCTGTTCCCCATTAACCAATCAAATTGAAATGCAACGATTATTCGGTTAAATTTCGATTTCGAGTAGAAATGTGTGGAATGCAGTTAGGTAGTTTGATTTGTTCGTTACTTGACTTTTGAATTGTTGCTTATTTTTTGTGGAATTCGGTGGCAAGATGCTTTGTGTAGGGTATGAAATTTTTGCACATAACTATTTTGGAGATGCTCATCTCCTTTGTAAAAAAATAAGAATTATATTTTTAAAAAACATTCCATAGTGCTCACTAAGGAATGTTTTCTTTTTAATATAATTTCCTAAAAGGTGTAAATAAGGCATGAAGTTTATATAGAAGGATTGTAGTTTATACCTATAGTCACCAATCCACCATGGTGCAAGTTCGAGGAAAGTAAAAGTTAAACACACAATTATAAAGACAGACACTGAAAAATTGCTGGCCATTATCACCTTAACTTATCGCCACATAAAATCAACAAGCAATTTTGAAATAAATTAGAATAAGAATGAAGGTTTGAACCAAAGATAAATCAAACAACATCAAAGGCCTGTTGGCATTCAAGCAAATATGCTTATCTGAAAGATTTACAACAATCTTGTACATACATGGAAGAATAATGTAACAAGCAAATAATTTACGGGAATTTAAAATTCAAATCACAAATTGGATTTTTTCTCACACCAGAGATAATCGTTTGGTTGATGAAGATGTTGTATAAGGAAGCTGTGAGAGCATAACAGGTGTAAATTGCTATATTAAAAGTGCGTGATCAATCTTTCTGTCTTTACCGACGTGGGCGCACGTCGTCGCCGCGTCGCATGCATATGTATGCGTCGTTTAGTCGCGCGAAAAGTTTTGCCAATTTCGTCCGGAGAATGTTAGTTTTTGGCATATTTTGTTGTTTCCTCTTTTTTTTTGCCTTTTTAAATTGAATTGATTTAAATGAGTTGTCTTATTCCATTTTTTGTATTTCATACATCATCGTGCATCGCTCCATTAAAACTTTTCAAGAATTTGAAAAATGAAACGTAAAAATCGCGTAAAAATGTCAGAAAATGTAAACGTAAAATAACAAGATTTTTTAACCAAAAACCTATTTCAAAATATTAACATTCAGAAGTGCCATTATCAAAATTTCAATAGTAGATTTTTAATCTCCATACAGTTACATAGAAATGACTCATTGGTCAAAGAGTGGTAGGCAATATTTCACTGTCATCAATCATACTATATTTTTTATTAATTGCATTGTTGGTGTAATGGTGTCTTGTCATATATTGATTATACGTACCGGGTGTTGATTTGATAATAAATAGCTTAATTTATTACTTTGACTCATGCGCGGGTGCAAAAAATGCAAATTATTGTTCGATTTTTGAGGAAAAAATTAAACATTTAGGCGAATAGCACAACACCAACTCGTGTAGTGGATTATAGCCCACACAGAGGCCTGTGTGACCTGTGTCCCAGAAAACTGTATTATTATGCAAACTGAAAATCATTAAGGTTACTATTTGTCCGATTATTACTTCAAATTAGTCTATAAAAGTCTCATCTTTATTAGATTACTCCTCTTACTCTTGCAAAAAAAATGTACTCCGTCACATAAAATTTCGAAACCAATAATATTCTACCCCTTTTTAAGCAAAAGTTGCAAGAGGAACGGACCTCCGATGTAACACCCGTCCAGTTTGTAGCTTTGTACCTTCTGTCACCGAAGTGACAAGTATCAACATTTATAACGAGAATTGCATTTCGGGCAACCCCTGGTTGTTAGTAGCGTAATGATACCGCTGTCAGCTTGTACAAGTCTTGTGTGGAAATTTTGAGACCTTTTTTCGGTCGGAACTCTTTGGTGCGAAATGGATTTTAGAAAAAAGAGGTGACACAATGTAGTTTGGTTTAAATTAAGGGTATTACTTACAGAATGCAAACGTTTGTGAGGCTGTATCGATGTTTGTTCAGATACTTTATATCCTGGATTATTATAAAGGGTGTAACAAGACCCTTAACAAAGCCAAAGCCACTTGTTCTCCTCGTCATTGCGATCATTGTTTTGTTCTAGACCATACCTGGGAACCTTCTAGTTACGGAGATATTGGGGGTCAAAGTTCCAACTTTTTCATAAGTCGTTTTTTAAATATAAGATTTTTACTTTAAATACCTCCACGACTCCCGTACTATTCAATACATCCATCAGCACAATGTTTTGAGTACGTTTCATTAAGTACTAGTAAAAATAAAGTTTAGGAAGTTTTTGAAATAAGATATCCCAAAATGCGTTGTTTAATGCTAGGTTGTAGTAAGACTTTAGGATACCAAAGAACTAAATAATCTAACTTTGGGACAACAGAAAAAACTCTTTTAAAATCCCAATCTGAAGTCAAAAGTCGTTTATATACTTGAGTAAAAGTTAAGCTAGGTACGTTTTTTGTTCTCTAATTTTCAACTGCTGGAAGTTGAAACTTTCAAAGTTAACATTCTTAGTTTTGCTTTCTTTGACGGTTCTTACTCCGTTCAAATTATTGTCTATTGCATAAAAATGGTTGCATAAATAATTACTTAAACTAAAGTAATTACTTTTACTTGACTATACATACCAGGGTTTACTATCTGATCTATCGGATAATTAGACGATCTTGTGACGAGATCGTACTAAAACATTATCAAAACCAATAAAGATTTTCTTCTTTACCTACACATACAAAACCCACCCGAGTGTAACCAGTTACAACGTTATGGTAAACGATATATTAACAACTATGATTTGTTGTAATTTTAAACGCTACTAGTTACTACGTACGGTTCTAAACGATATCCACACACCTTCTTCTTATGAGGGAAACAGGGTAACGATATGTTATTACCAACCATTTAGTATACCAGTTACCATTATTATTGTTACATAATGACGAAGTACAGAAGTCTTATTCTGTGAAAAACACTTCGCAATTCAAACAGTGTAAGGCCCCCCCGTTCATGGCTTCGGGCAATGCAACTTTCGACGGTATTTGCGACAAGAGAAGCACGCGCGTCGCTAATTTCCATCGCTCCGCGAGTCAATTGTTTCTTTCATTTGTTTTCGCAAGATGCATGTAGCTCGCGGCCATGGTTTGAATCCGCAACCATATTTGAATACATTGAGTTCCTTTTCGTATTGGACACTTGAATGAAGTTCAAAATGAACTTTACAGAATGTTCAACACTACAAAAGACTTTTTCCAAAAAAAAATTTAAACTCACACGTTACTAGTCACACAGATAGGTACACGAGAATGGTCGTAGAAAGACGCAAATTTTCTACAGGTGACGAAAATGATTACATAATCATTTTCCATGCTTGCTACAAGTTAGAATACTGTACTTATTCTTGTACTATGTTACACGAAGAAATTACCGCATTTAAATCACACACATTAAACGAATCACAACCCGTAATCACCACATAAAGTGTTAATCCCAGCCAAACCATCACCAAAACATAAGACTATTAATAGATTTTTCTTGTTGACCACATTATTTACTTTTCTTGACCCGTGTGGGAACCGAAACGGGTTAAAATTAACAGTTTGGTTAACCTAACATGACGTAAGTCGTTAATTAATAACAATATTTAACATGAATAATGGTTCACTTGCGTCAACTTGTGTAATAGGTATATGGAGTCTTAAATGGCTGATTGGAAGAAGGATAACCCAAATCAGGTTTAAAAAGCTTAACATACCATATTATCACGCCCGTAGTCCCCGAAGGGTTCGGCAGAGATGTACCTAATAGTACACCCACATGTCGACTGATATTTTTTGACATGAGGTCATAGGGGGCGAACCTACTGCCATCAACCTGGCACAAATCCAGTCTTCGTGACGTTTAGAAAGCTTGTCAGGAATTTTTCAGTAGCTCGAAACTGCTTCGAACATAAAGCAAAAGTGGGAAAACTTAGGTACTGATCAATAGCAATACAAAAAACATAACTGTCGAATTCTGGGTGTACTAGTAGGTACACCTCTGCCTAATACGAGGCCGTCGAGGATTACAGCCGTGTTAATGAAGTTCTATTGTAAGTATCCCAGTTTATTTGCAGTAGGTCCAATATATCGTTTATTTTAACACCACTGCTCTCAAAACGGTGAAAAAATCGATAGGAAATCAACATGTCCTAGAACCAAAAATTCGAAGACTTGTATGTGACATCTACCAGCCCACACTGCACCCCTGCATGGCCCACCCGCTCACACGGAGAGACTGCTTGTATCCCAGCGGTGGGAACAATATATTCTGTTAATAAAGAAGGTTATGGGCTATGGCTATGGCCTTTGCCCAGCAGTGGAACAATATAGGCTAAGAAAAAATATGCAGAACCACTAATTTCTTCACAAGATTATTTGACGAAGAATAAGCAGACAATAAAGCTGTAACAAAAAGTCTTGATTGACAAAGTGATGTGGAGCACTCATCCAGTTAACATGCTCTGTTCATGAGTTGATCTTGAATAGAAGCCACTTATGCTCTTGTAGTATGAACTACTGAACTCAAAATGTGACAGGATCAATTCGGTCAAGGTCGAAAGGGTCAATGAAGTTTTCGTCGTATCGTATTGGATATAAAACAAAAGATGAAAAGTAAAAAACAGAAAACTAAATAGCTTTTCGTGTGACCGCTTAGTTCTTCCAAACTACAAATTGTATATTAATTGATGTGGTTATCACCATCATTACGAAAATGTATGCCGAAAGGTTTATGTCTTTAGCATAATCAGCCTTTACTTCCCACTACTGGGACACGCGGCCTCCTCGCTATAAGAGGGAATGGGCTATAATCCACCACGCGGGCCCAATGCGGGTTGGTAGATGTCACATGTCTTTGAATTTTTGGTTCTAGGACATGCCGGTTTCCGCACGATGTTTTCCTTCACCGTTTTCAGAGCAGTGGCTGCAGTTAGCTTTAAAACCGACTATTGTGTACTGTCAATTGCTCCAGCTTCTTGGAAAGAAACCAAAGGTTTTCTCTAGCATAAGCATTACCATCGAATTCTATTTATTTCTCACACACAGAAACCTTTTCAAAATCACACATGACATCAAAAATTCTGGCATCCAGCTCGTAAAACATTCTTAGCTCCCTAAAATAAAAGGAAATAAGCTAAACAGCGAAAACGAGAAACTGACACCATGTATTGTTCTGCCCACACCAAAGATGGCCGATTATACTCATATACCAATCGCATGCGCATCTGATGACTGATTTATACGTTAAAGATGGCGCCCGATGATTCGAATTTTGAGATAGAACTTGCTACTGTCAGATAGCCCCGTTTAGAGACGCATATTCTTGGTATTTGAATCTTTTTTAGTTTTAAATTGTGCAGCAAAATGTGGAGCTTTGTGTGACTAAATGTTTTAGGAGAAAATGGATTGTCTCAGGAGCAGTTTTCTTATTTATTAAACGCTTTATTATAGGTATACCACTTAGGACAATAGTGACCACATCATATCAGAAAAACTACTTATTTGTAAGATTTTGCGATCTCGTAGAGACCACCTTTAGATGGTCTGAAAGAAAGCAGTAACATTTTGAGCTCCCAGTATACGAAAATAGGAGCACGTGGCCAAATAATAACAGAATTTATTTTAAAAAAAAACTTTAAAATAGAGAGATTTTCTTTAACATCCTACAATTATTGACCGCAACATCCAGTCTTGGGCAAAGGGCAAAGCACCTGACCACGCCAACAAATCATTATTGACACATAGACGAATAAATAAAAGTATACCATGTAGTTCAAGCGATTCAGATTATGAGTAAAAACAGCTTTTTTAAATGAGCGAGCGTAGTTCTGATAAGAGAAGGAGAGTCTTTTCTATTATTTTTGTGTAAATTTGGAACACACCACGCATATCTATACTAATATTAGTACTTTTTTTAATTACATTTTCTAGTCTTTTTTTCTGTTATTGCACCTACAGTATGTTGTCTCTGCATCACCCTAAGGTAGACTGGCAGAAAATGCCCAAGGCATTAAGTCCGCCTTTGTACAGTTTTTTTTAAATATTGTGTATAAAGTAATTAATTAATAAATATTATAAAGAGGTAACGTTTGTGAGTTTGTGAGGTTGTAGGGGGTAATCTCTGGATCTACTGAACCGATTTTGAAAATTCCTTCACTAATAGGAAGCTACATTATCGCCGAGTGCCTTAAGCTATATTTACAATGGCCCCGTGGGATAATTACCGACCAAAACGCGAGCGAAGCCGCGGGCAACAGCTAGTATTTAATAATATCGAGCACATTTAGGTGTCCGACAACTTTAGGCTTGTCTACCATACCATGGGAATGAAACCTTGAACTTCTTTGTAAACTTAATAAAGCTGTCATCACCACGCTAGACAAGGCGTAAAAAAACAATTGTAAACACGTGGAAGCCAACTATGTATTACAATGTCTGTATTATTATCAATATCATAAATAATACTAGTTTATCTGCAACTTTTTTGGGCATTGTTTTCAGAATGTGTGTGTGTTTTAGCTTCGTATTGTTAATATTATATATGTCGCAGTCATCTGGTTGAATCTGCTATTTGATTGAATGACTAGGCCGAACGTTGATTGAACAAGCGTCACTCAACGTCCAACTAGTTAGCGGATTGTAACATAGCCCTTTGAGCAGAAATTCTCATGAGCATCCTACCCGATAGGCATAATCTAAGATAAATGGTCGAAAACAGTATACTTTCGGAGATTTAGAGGTTTAAAAATAAAATATTAGACTAGTTCTTTCTATATTAAAATGCCTATTCCTAGTCTTTGATTCTTTGAATTCCTTGAATTAGTTGGTAGAAATAGTCAGTATTGCCTATCTTAAGACTTAAAATACAATATAAAATCATAATAAGGTGTGTCATGTCATGTCCTCATTTTTGTTATCCAAAGTAAGGTTACCTTATATCTTGCGAACTTATGGTCACCCTAACCAAACATTACAAAGTCGGCTATATCCCATTCAACGACTTTGCTAAATGACGTTCAGTCAAGACGTTGAACGTAACATTCAACGACTTGACGAGTTGTGCTTTCGTCATTCAATGAACGCGCTAGTCATTCAATCAAATAGCAGATTCAACCAGACGACTGCGACATATACATTTTAATGCACATGTTTCAATATTGTCTTCATTGATAAATTGTTATCTTTAATTTGCTCTTATTCTTTTTGAATTGTTAACGCGTGTTCTCTAGTTTTACCATGTACTATGTCGGCCACATTTTTGTTCCCAATAATCTAATGGTCAATACTCATTATAAATGGTCATAAATAGACCCAGCCCGAACGATTATGCCTCTGACTATACCTTTGATTTGAACGAAAGTCACAATTACATACCTCGGTTATAGTTAATATTTTATCGTTTTTACGCAAACTGCGAAAAGAGATCAAGTGAGAATTGAGGGTCATCATAATATTATATAATACATATATAGCAGTGATAGTCTAGTGGTGTGGCTGTTGGACTGCCAAGTCATAGGTCTCAAGTTCGAACCCAAGACACCTCTGATTTTTCGGATTCATGTGCGTATTGTATAATTATCATTTGCTTCGATGAAAGAAATCATCGTGAGGAAACCAGCATGCCTGAGTGATATTTCTCGACGGCATGTAAAGCCAAGACAGAGGCCCATGGGCGGCGTAAAAACTCTGACACCAGGCTAAGCACTAACCACACGAAAGAGAATAATAATTAGCCGTAGGATTCTTTATCGAGCATTAACAAATACGAGCGATACTTTAGCTAGTTATAATGAAATGCCAAGCAAGTAAAACCTCTTTATTAGTGAAGATTAATTATCTAGTATTACCAAACCAGAAATGTTAAGCAAGACCAAAAATATAATTAAAAGAATAATCTTTTCGTATTTATTACAATCTCCCCACAATGTCGCAATCTTGCAGACGGTGCTTTAGAAGTTCAAGAAATCTTTCTATTTGCTTTATATCTACAAAATAATAGAATTAAGATCTTCGATACAATACAATCGCAGTCTCCGGTACGATCGCTGCCAAATCACCTTCAATAAAGCAGTAATTGATATAATCAGAGCAGTAGATTACACGACAAGGCCCGACCACCACCACTTTACAGTTTCACACAATTTTTCAGAAATTCAGTTCATCCTCAACTTTGGTCGAGGACATAGAGTTCAGTTTAGATTGTTTGGAGGTTTGGTAGCAGAAAATGTAAATTGGTTTTGAGACCATGTATAGCGGGTGTGGACTTAAATGTGGCAATCTGGGGAAATTGTTACCGGGAAGTCGAGAAAGGTGGGATAATTTTTTTGTGGTAATAAAAATATTTTTAATGCTGTTTTGATCTCTATAAATTTTATTGAACAGTCTGTTTGCGTTTTATTTTTAAGATTTGAGAGAATTTCTGTTAGCTTTACTGTTTTTGTGAGGCAGTTACAATTAAATTACGTTGTTTTATCTTACTCGTAATACATCAAAATCACACAATCACACAATCAAAATGAGAAATGACTTATCCCCCGTCTGATGGCAATGGGTTCATTCCCAAAGAGAAAGACCGTTAAAAACTAATTGTAGATGGCGTGACTATAGCTATATCTCAATCTGACCAATGAGGTCAAGCTATTTTGAAATATAAAATTATATTACCAGATTTTCAACCAATCACGATGCTTGGAAAGCAGCAATGCTAGCGCCATTAGTTTCACAGCTGCCATCTCCCTATCAGATGGCACTTAAACCTAGCTGAAGAAATGTGGATGTGAATGGGGGCTATCGCGTGTGAGTACACCGCTAGAGGCGCTAGTGTAGCGCGAGGGCACCGAAATCTAAGATGTCATGGAAAGTTCACGCGCTGTGTGCTTTTTTATCACGTATTTTTTACTAATATTCACGATTGTGGTCTAGATTGAGCCATTCCTGATTAATTATGACTTGAAGATTTTAAGTAGCAACTTTTTGATTTTTAAATTTTTCTTGCTTGCCAATTTTAGGGAGAATATTGTAAATAAATGTATCTGAAGTTTACACAATGTTGTTATACGTAATAAAATAAACTTTTTATTGGTACTTTAAAGTATAAAATAGAATTATTGACTTGACCTTATGCGACAGCGGCGCCACCTGGTGAGCTCAAAAACGATAGCCCTCATTCCTTAAACCTCTGCCTAGCCTTTCGATGATAACAAACGTATTGTTATGTCATAAAAACACCAACAAAAAAAAGCAAAAGCTAACACAAAATTAAAACTCGTGTCATTGACAATCTACAACTTTTAATTAGCAAAATAAAAAAGGTTAGGCTCGATAATAAGCAATCGGCGGCGGCGACCTCTCGCGTCCGTCCTTGGTTCAATCCATGGTCCGGAGTGAGACGGAATGGGACGCCGTCACCTCCTTCTGCGAAGCAATCATGCTAGCGAAGTAGGCGGCGGAACGTGAGAGGGAGAGAACCTCACGTCCCAGCCGCCGCGGGAGACGCACCGGGCGTCGCGGGCCACGTGGTGGCCGGGGGGCCACCGTAGGCGCGGGCCTGTGGACGGTGAGCTATGGGCTAGCTCGCCGTCCGTCCGTCTTATGACGACAGGCCGTGTCGACGGTGCGTTCGTGCGTGTTCCACGCGCGCCTCAAAGAGAGTCAGCAAACAGGAAGGGGTCCGAAAGGACCGATGCCTGCCAGGGTTGCGGGACTGTTCGAAAGAGATTCCGCGGCCCTGGAACACAAAGGGCAAAGGAAGGAACATAGATGGGTTTTAGTCAGTAAAAGTCTGACACTCCCTGTTGCTCAGCCCAGAGCGGGAGGGGTTATTTGATGACTTAACATCGGAAAAAAAAGGCCCGATAATAAATCTCTACAAACACTTCGAAGACCATAAATGATACATCAAATAATTCTTTCTCACACGATATAAAGCGTGGCACACATCATTTCCATAAAGCGAATATAAGGCATTCATCACACACGCGCCCGGATGAACGGAACGGAAGACGCTATTCAATATTCATATAGTAATTATAACAACTTGAGCTTGACTAAGGCGACTGTTACGGTGAATTATATTTAAGAGAAATTATCGAATTTTGAAATTCATTATGACGTCACCTCATTTCACTGCCTCGTTGGTCTAGTGGTCGCAAGCTTGAGGTCCTGGGTTAGATTCCCGGGTCGGGCTAATTGTTATTGAGTTTTTCGATCAGGAATTTCTCAGTAGCAGCCACGGAGTCTGGATTTGTGCCCCGTTGATGGCAATAGGCTCGCCTCCTCTTACATGGGATTCAAACATAACTGGGCGAAATGTGGATGTACTATTAGGTACACCTCTGCCTTACCCTTCGGAGACTACAACTCTGTTTGGCTTCTAGACTATCCGCAAAGCTAGCACCAGTAGCTAGTTTTCAAGGTGTGACTACCTATCTCACCTCCAACCCCGTGACTGAGTATACGACACCCCATGTTACGGTACGTGTGGAGGCGGCAACGCCCGCCCCTGCTCGCTGTGCCTGCAGCCAGGACCAACCTACAGGCGAGAACTCCTCTCACTAGAGCCATACGCGTGGTGAATGAGGTTCACGGGAGGGTTGATGTATTGTGGTGCAACTTGAGTGAATTCGCAAAAGTTACACTTTATGTAATAAGTTATTTAGATTAAGAATTTTTTTAACTAGGTATTAGGTGTAGATTTAGGATTTAGTTAGTAAGGCCACTCTGTCGCATTGGATTATAAATCTGTAATGATAGTGTAGGTAAGATTGTTATAAATAAATAAATGTTAAGTCTATTCAAACTTCGGGTATTTTATTTTCTAATTACTTTATTTTAAACAGTAACTGTTCCCCGTATTTTTTTTATTTTCCTATTTGGATCAGATTATGATAGTTAAAAAAAATTAAACCCATGAATAGTTTTTTTTTTTTTGAACGGAAACCTAATCTTTTTTCTAAAATAAAAGAAGCCTAAGTTAGTTCTTATAACATCAGCTATCTTACTATCTACCAAAAAATGCCGTCAAATTCGGTCCAGCCGTTTTGGAGATGAGCCGGGTCAAACAGACAAAACTTTAATTATTTATTTTTGTTACAAGTACCGTACACGCATTCAGTAAAAAGCTGATATTTTTAAATTACAAACAGACACTTCAAATAGTTTTCCTCTTATCAAATATAAAAAAAACCTTGCCTAAAACAAGTATAAAATTATTGTTTAGTGATTGATGACTTCACTTGCTTGCCGACTGTACATTTTTATATTATTCAGTTTTCTATAACAATCAACAGGTTTATTGGCCTCGTGGCTCATGAACAATTAAGCTATTGAATAACTAACCATTTGCTACGGTTTCGAATTTATAACAGAACGCCGTGTTTTACCCTTTTTTAATGAGTCGGCGTGAAAATTCGTGTATTAATTAGTTGAATAACGGGGGTTAAGCTTTATCGGGAGACCTTGATTGGCTACTTGGATATGACATAGGATTCACAGACATGTTTTCGAAAGATTATTGATAAATTAAAAGATTTAAAGATTTTCTCATGGGATAACGATTGCATCTTTGAGATAATATTGGTTTCACGTTCCAAACTATGTTCATAACAACATATTACAATCAAACAGAAAGAAAGAAAGCAAACATATTTTTTAGCCCGCACAGGACAAAACAAAACACACAAAAAAATGGTACAAAACACATAGGAACAAATCACTTTTGAATGTTGCCTAAAGTACCTTAGTAGTGATTTTACACGTAATTATTATTAAGTAGCTTTCAAGTTCACATTGCCAAATTAAAGTAGATACATTTTTTTTATAATTTAGTAAGTGGAACTTAGGTTAACAAGAAGGTATACAAATGTTTTAACTTTCAACTTAATTCGCATGCAACAAAGCTTTTATTGTAGTATTTTACGGCGATCAGTTTTCGCAAGAAAAAAAATTTGATTGCGTCTGCGCATGGTCGGTATTACGTGTTGCGATGGAGATTATGCGATGGCCGAAATACCTCTGATGTTTCTTGCTTGGCATCTTTATTTGGCTTCGATTTTAGATCAAATCAATCAATGGTTATGTTGGTATCTTTTTGCGTGAGATATTTTCAAGTTCAGTTTTAATTTATTGTATGCCTCTTTGGTCTAGTGGTCGCAAGCGCGGCTGCTGAGCATGAGGTCCCGCGTTCGATTCCCAGGTCCGGCAAAACGTTACTGAGTTTTTCATCAGAAATTTGTCAGTAGCAGCCTGGATTTGCGCCCGGTTGGTGGCAAAAGGGTCGCCCCCTATTGGGACATGGGACTTAAACATAGCTGGCGAAATGTGGGTGTTCTATTAGGTACACCTCTGCCTAACCCATCAGGGATTACAGGCGTGATAATACGTTATGTTTTAATTTATTCAAAGAATTTAGATTTAATCTTGCAACCACAAATAACGGAAAACTAAGGTAATCTCCGCTAGATGACCATCAAAATGAATACTTTTTGGTTAATTCATGCAATAAACAGATTGAAAAGCGTGTAATATTTTACAATCAGCCGTCACAGAGCTCGCGGCCTTAATCTCGAAACCTGGCGAACACGTCAACATTAAATCTTAACATTAATTTCACACGTCATTAATTTCGGCTCACTTAACCACGCATTACATTACGAAATCGACACACTTATTGAGAAAAACAAACAAAAAAACAACCAAACTACTGATAGAAAATATCCGCTATCAAAGTACGAAATCTCCATTCGGAGTCTATAAAGTTATTATTAGACTCCAATCTCCAGACCACCACAGTTAAGGCTCCGGGCGATTCAAATCTTCCTATTGAGTCATTATCACAATTCCGTTTAACTGATTGTGAATACCAAATATGTAATTACGAACTAGATAAAGAGTGATATTAACATCTATGGTGTTATTACGGAACTGTTTAGAATGTCTTTGAGGACATGTAATTAAACTGTCTCTATTATTGTCTGTTGTAAAAAATAGGGCAGGGCTGATTTATGTCGCTGGCCTTAACACTGTTTCGACTTATATAACTTGCGTCTAGGCGTTGTCTGGTTTGCATAAATATAGTGAGTATCTTACTCCCCATATTATGTGGGAGCAAAAACAGTGGAAAAAACTTCCATAGATACTAATTTAGTTTCTGAGAAAAAACGTATCTCATTTACGGCATATCATCCTCCGTAAATTGAGTCTATACAGGGTGTAACAGGCCCTTCACGAAGCCGTCAACCAAGCATTCTGTACATCAAACTAAGTAACTTTACGCAAAAAATATTGCTGGGAAACGACTTTTTTTGGGGTCAAAAATCACGTTTTTCCGTAAATCTCTGTGTAACCCACTTAAATCACTGTGCTGGTCGATACATTGAATAGTACGGGGGTCGTGGAGGTGTTTAAAGTAAAAATCTTACATTAAGAACTTGTATTTAAAAAAAAAACTTGTGAAAAAGTTGGAACTTTAACCCCCAATATCTCCGTAACTAGAAGGTTCCCAGGTATGGTCTAGAACAAAAAAATGATCGCAATGACGGGGAGAACAAGTGCCTTTCGGCTTCATTAAGGGTCTTGTTACACCCTTTATAACAACTAGCTGATGCCCTCGGCTTCGCCCGCGTGGAGTCCCCTAATTGTCCCACAGGATCGTATACCGGGATAAAAAGTATCCTTTGTGTTAATCCAGGTTACAACCTATCGGTGTACCAAATTTCATCCAAATCCGCTCAGCAGTGTTTGCGCGAAAGAGTAACAAACATCTATCCATTAGTCCAATTTTTTTCCTTTAGTAGTACTTTTGTTAAGAATGCTCTAAAATGGCTATTTGAGAAATGCCCGCCCATAGAGTAGTACGATGAGTTGATGACACAGATTTATGGAATTAATTTCTTTAGAATTAAAAAAATATACACACTACCTAATTTGAACCGAATCAATTAACCCTTTAAAAGTTTAACTAATCAGTAAAATCAAATGATTGTTAAGATATCTACGGATTACAAAACGTAACTCCTTCAGTTAATATCGGAACATTCGGAACCCGTCGGCTACACAATTTATTTCACGTTCATTTTAACGACATATTGTTATTACTATATTACGCTGTTACAAGTCTCGCAACATACTTGTAACACGTCACGTGTCTTCGGTATTTATTTTCACGCTATTTTACCTTTTACGTATCAACATCATCTGCCAAGCCTTTTCCCAACGATGTTGGGGTCAGCTTCCAGTCTAACCAGATCCAGCTGAATACCAGTATTTTACATGGAGCGACTGCCTATCTGACCTTCTTTATCGTGTGGTTAGTGCCTAACCTTTTGCCAGAGTTTTTATGCCGCCCATGGGCCTCTGACTTGGCTATATATGCTGCCGAGAAATATCTCTTTGTCGAGAAATATCTCTTTTCATTTGACCTGCATTTGTACCATATATGTGCCAATTATTATGGCTACAAGAACACCTAGGTAAACTTCTCTGAAACAATACTAAACAGAGCTAGACGTGATTATTGATTGTAAAAATACTAAGACTTTGTGTCAAGGCTATGATTGCGTAACACCAAGTACAGTGCCCCTCGCAGTTTTATCACCCGTGTTCAAATATTGACTACAGGCATAGAACAAAACTTTTTTTGCCTGGCGTACAGATATAATATGCGAAATATTTTGCATACAAGGCGTGTCTATTCCACAAAAGAATTTATAAAATAAGAATCTACTATTCTCGCAGTTTGTTTATATTTAGAACTGGGCTCGTATGGTATTATATGAATACTGAATCAAATCTATTAAAAAATATGAAAACGAACTTTTCCTTACCACGTAGCTTTAAAATAGAAACATGTACAATACGAGAAAGTGTTTGTTACTCAACAACTTAACAACTACATATAATACAGTAGGCACTCATCTTTGAGAATATCACAGAGTAGTGATTAAATGGAGGAATGACACGCAAAATGCGTATATCAGAAATCGAATCAGGTGATACCGTTCGATTCGACTAATGGCACATTCTCCACATCTCTACCAACGTAATTACTATTCCGCAAATGACGTTCAAATAGAGATTATTGCTAATTATCACGCAACAATTGATGTTATTGCGTACAAGCAATAATGTTGTACGCTCGTGCAAATTCAAAGAGCAAATAGACATAAAAGTCTTCAGTAAATCAAAAGGAATAAAAAATTCAATTGATATAATTGGGAGCACTGTAATGTACCGCTGTGATCTCGATAGTACGTGGAACAAAAAACTTTGGGGCACAAGCTTTTAGGTGTTGTGAAATAGCCTATAATGTAATGTTACTGTAGGACGCTGAGCCTAGAGGAGAAAAATGATCGCTGATAGAAGACTTCGATCTCTGGCTCAGATTGTGTAGTTTTATTCTATTTTTCAGAATGTATCAAAATGCATTTGATGGTTCATGTTACAACTACTGGTAAGTGTGAAACGACAGCTTTAGTAACATATACCCGATTCGGTAAAGAAAAAAAAAAGTTGGACTGGTGCAGCAACCTGCATCTGCGACGTCGACACAAGCTGTTACTATAAATTTAGCACATGGGTCTAAAATTTGCAGTGTACATAGTCGATGGCCCTTACACTCTTGTAGTTCGAGCTGTACAAATAGATATGAGTAAGATAGAGTACTCACTGTAAACGCTGTTGTAGTCTGTGGTGCCGTTGACTGTGCCATCCGGCAGCAGCTGCAGATAGCGATTCTTGAGGAACATCTGTATGGTGCGGGAGGTGCCAGTTATGTGGCTCAGGTTGGCGGAGCGCTGCGCGCGCGCCTCGGGCGCGGGTGCCGCGGCGCAGGACGCGAGCGCGAGCGCCGCCAGGAGCAGCCGCAGCGGGCGCGTGCGCGAGCGCATGGCGCGCCGCGCCCATGGCAGCCGCCCGGACGCCGTCACTGCACAACACCGCTTCTCATACCTCGCTCAACCCTCCACTACTTCCACCACCCAGTTTGAATGATTTTCCTTCTTTATTTATAACTCAGTTCGGTTGACTCTCACACGCATCATACCCAACACCCTCATATTACTTTTATTGCACCATATTATGGACAGCTTCTCGGTTTACAAGCGCCGCAAGCCGGGTTGTTCACACGATCTGAAACAAAATAATTTTGTGTTTAATAATAGAGTGTGGTGGACAAATTGGTAACTGATACACCGCGTCGTCACGTGAACAATTGTTTAATACTGGCATAGCAAACAGACTTGAATTAACAATGTCTAGACGTTTTGTGGTTAAGGATATTAAAAGTAATTTTTGTTTCAGTATTACTTTACTGCAAGATTTTCATGAATTTTCACCTGGGACGTATATTTACGGAACAAAAGCAAAAAATACGCATGTTGAACGTAAATGATGACTGTCATTATGTCTGTTTGCGATACTGCGGAGCGGACGGAACGATGTCTCTTGCAACGACGACGTACGAAATTCAAACAGCCATTGTATAAATACAGTGTGTTCTAACAAGGGACTTCATGTTCGGTGAGAGAAAACAATGAATCTATTGTAAGAATGAATTAGTCCTAGTTAAAATAATATGAATCATAGTGATGATGATGATGATAAATAAATACACTCAGTTTCAAAGCTAAACACAACCGATATTACTGGTCCAAACGATACTAATATACTCAGTGGTACATATTTTATTAGAAATTGCAGACATGGTACAAGTATCATTTAAAAAAAATGTCTGTGTATTAATGTTACATTTGAACAAAAATCATTGCAGTAACAAATGTAGATTATTAGATATTTACAACGGGCTGGACATTTAAAAACAAACATTTTGAGGTGGGACGAAACAAAAAATAACTTTTAAACACAATTTATTCGGTGATGGTTGCCAAGGAAAGTCGATAACATATAGCTACCAATCGGTAAAATTGTAGGTCGACAATCTGTCCGACTTTCAACATTTACATGCGATCGCATCGCCGGTGAAACAGTCGACCACTCAAAGATAAGGAGCCTGTGCCTGTCTTTATTTGTAGACCGACTCTGATTCTAACTTCAAACTAAGCTATCTTAGCTTTAGTATTGGACTCAGTCTTGTTCACTTTCGAACACTTCCTGTTACTTTAGTTGGGTAGAAAGCATCTGCTACAGCAGCAATTTCTTTTATTACATCTTGTTTTCAAGATTCCATCGTGATTGCCGAATTAATCAGATCTGTTTCTTTTAATGTTTTCAAAAATTCTTCATCCGTTTCATATTTATCGGTCCTTTTCAAAGTAAGCGAAAAATCACCGTTCTCACTTGCTGATAACCTTTCAGATTGTCTTTAACTGTGATCTTGTTGACTTTCACGTTCATTAACAGGTTTTATGCAAACAGGTGTTTTAGTAACCGAATTTGGGTCTGCCTGTAACCAAGAAATTTAAAATCAATTATCATTTTGACCCTAACCATTAAATGTGTATTTTAAAACTTTTCCATCCAAGTCCATTACAATATTGTCAGTCTAAACTTTATGATGTTTCTGTTCCACATACTCAATTATTTGATGATTTTATTGATTCATACCACTTGAGTTTTTGACGTGATCGAATCGTGTAGAGTAATGATTGAATCTGATTGGAAATGTCCATGATTCCAATGTATCTAAGTAGATCGGGGTCATCGTTTTGTCAATGTAGGAATTTCAGTATTGATAAATAGAAACATTATTTGAAGAATCAATGGATTCTGAATTATAATAGTTTTGCGATGCCGCCATGATAATTGATAAACCTACGTTTTAAAATTTAAACTTCTTCCTAAATCTCTGAAAACTATTGCAAAACGTGGCCTGTATATTCAAAATTACTCCAAGCTACTTGAGATTCCTGACACCATTTCCCTATTACCTTCAATGAGTTAAATAAAGTCTTCTTAACTAGTATAGCTTTCTCCTCAGTTAATAGTATCAGGCAATCCAGTAACACAATCTGGTCTCAATTTGTCAACCTGTACCAAGTAATTGAATGTAGCTAGAAACTCGCCGACAATGGATTGAGATTGCAAATGGTGCGAATTCTATTCCTTATTTTATCAACTAACTCTAATTGGTTGCATAGAACTCTTGGCTAAACAATTTTAGATTATGTTCTGATAAGTGAAATACATTAAATGTTGTTCTAGATTCACGTACTTTTAGCAAAATGGTTGTGATTAAAACATAGTGTAAATTGCTATTAACCCAAGCTCATTAACTACTAAAGTAGTGACCTCTATTTGTTAATAGATAAATAAGAAAAACATATAAAGATGATTAAATGTACTGAAGAGCAGTGGTGGCCCATTGGTGGCGGCCCCGACTTACGAACAGTAAGTCGTGGGTTCGAACCCAGGCAGGCGCATTACTTTGTGTAAGTTATTTCATTACCACTGCTCTCAAAACGGTGAATGAAAAATCGTGAGGAAACCGGCATGGCCTAGAACCAAAAATTCGAAGACATGTGACATCTACCAACCCGTACTGGGCCCGCGTGGTGGATTATAGCACATTCCCTCTCATGAGAGGAGGCCGTGTGTCCCAGCAGCGGGAATATTATAGGCTGATTATGTATAAATCTACTATGCTCATCACATGACAACAGACTACTAGCAAAATATCTATCAAAAGCGAATCCCACAAAAAGATTAACGACATGACTTCTAGGAACCATTGCAATGACTTTAATGTCTTTTCATACGCACTTCCACCATATCAATATTAGATCAGTTGGTTTAAGTAGTTAATCATCATAGTTTTTGTCATATATTACTGTATCGTCTATGAATACCAGATTATGATCATCATTTTCTACTTCCGTAGCTGTCAATCAAGTTTTATCATCGTGTCATGCTTCAATTGTGATGACGTTAATACGGGTATGTGAACAAGATAGATTGATATTGTTTGAAGCCTTTTCATCGTCTTTACCAATAATAATTATTTAAAAATTGCAAGATTGAGGCGGCCTTCAATACACACGATCGGCCTTTCTGACTTCTTTTGTAGTTTCATTTCGATGTGTTTCGACACCTATCAGATCTTGATTATTTTGGGGATTTTCCTGTTCATCAGTATCGATCATGAGAACCTAGATTATCTTAACAGTTACAGGTCGAATGTCAAAGCAATTCATTTTTTCTGCATCACGGTTTTCAATAGCAGATCTTTCCAAATTACTTTATGAAACTGTGAAAAAACGTGACTGTTTTTAGTTAGCGCTTTCACCGAAAATCAATTATATAATATAATTAACTTATATTTTACGCTCTTTATAGAGGATTATTAAGAAATAACCGAAACCTTTCGGCACTAATTTTGTAGACTGTCCTTGAAACAATGTTCATTTGTTCTACGTTTTTTTTTCAATATATTTCTCCTGTCTCTCTTTATATCAGTGTTGCCAGAAGGTTACATTTCTTACATTTTTCGTAACTTTTGACCCCCTCGCGTAACATGTAAGTAATTTTTACATTTTAGGGTATTTTCGTAACTTTTCAGAACAACGAGATTTGTAATGCTTTTTGCACTGAGGCATTCTTGCCCTTTATTAACAGAGCCAGGTTATGAGGGTTCTGCATGTATCGAATATTAGTAGTTTGTTCAGTGTAAAACTAACAAATGCACAACCTCGTAGTTTTGGTTCAAACTAGAATAGAATAAGTTAGGTGCTAGACTAGATAGCAACAACAGTGAAGATGGCGCTGCGAACAAATTAAACTTAGTCTCTTTTATCATATGATTAAACATCACCATTAGACATCATAGATTCCTTTATATTCTGCCTTTTTAATGACATCAATCCTCCTGTCAATGGGCTATCGCGTGTGAATTCACCGCTAGAGGCGCTAGTGTAGCGCGAGGGCACCGAAACGTCAGATGTCATTGAAAATTCACGCGTTGCGTGCTTTTTTATCACGTATTATTACTAATATTCACAATTGTGGTTTAGATTGAGCTATTCCTGATTAATTATGACTTGAAGATTTTAAGTAGCAAATTATGATCTTAAAAGTTAGTACTTGGAGGTAAAATTATTTTTTAATGTTTCATGCTTGCTAATTTTAGGGAGAATATTGTAAATAAATTATCTGAAGTGTACACTATATTGTTATACGTATTAAAATAAACTTTTTATGAAGTTATTGGTACTTTTAAGTATAAAATAGAATTATTGACATGACCATAAGCGACAGTGGCACCATCTGGTGAGCTCAAAAACGATAGCCCCCATTGCCTTCAATCTCCGACCCCAAAAACAAGTAAATTAAAAAAAAAAACAATAATGTAACTTTTACAGCAAAAATGTAACATTTCAGGAAACGAAACGTAATTTATGACTCAAGGGCCCTGGCAACACTGCTTTATATGTTGAGGTAAGCAAAGTTACGCCTTTCAGCGGTAGTACAGTGTCGCATATTAAAGTTCTTCGGACAAGTTTCCTGGCGCGAGAGTTTTGAGCACCTTGTCGTACAGGGCAAGGTGGAGGGCAACAGAGGGCGGGGAAGGTCGCCCATGCGATGGACCGACCAAATCAAGTCAGCAATGGGTGGTCCCTTGCATGAGTGCACCAGGATGTCGGCCAACAGAGAGAGGTAGCGAAACACCGTGAGGCGAATCACATCTGCCCCTACAGAAGGCACTTCATGATGACCACGACCGCTCTGTCAAGAGTGTCACGACGAAGAAGAAGAGAAGCTAAGTTCTTTGTATTTTTATAACAGATGCCTTCTCGACTGCATTGACACTTTCGTCTGCGTTTAATACTCTTAGGTACTCCTTTGAAGAAATCACTTTTCTATTATCTCAACATATTCCAGCCGCTATTGCGTCAACAAACGCGTTAAGATAAGAAAAGATTCATGCGATACATTCGATTACAATAAGCTTTCTATACATCTGAATTGTAGATTATTAGAGTTCCCTAAACTTGCATCTTTAGAACATATTTACGGAACTGCTGAAAATACAAAAACGGTTACTGAAGAGTACAGTGTTGAAAAAGAATACACGAGTTTATGATGATCTTGTACATGTCCAAAGTATATTGTTAGTATATTTATGTATGAAGAGAAAAGTCATTGCTAAATGGTCTGGTTCAAATCTCAGAGAAGCTATACCCAATCTTACAGCTTTTCTGTGACCCATTAGACTCCCAGGTCAAAACACAGTAGGTAGCTTTTCCAAATTATGTCGGGGCGGGGTTCCAATCTCACAAGCTGTAGCAAAATACCAGTATTTTACACGTATCGACTCCCGTCTGACCTCTACGACCTAACTACTTGCACCGGTAAATTCCATCGGCATAAATCGATGAACGGAACCATTAAAGCTTTTCTACACACCTTCACCCGTATTCCCGTTCTTATCTCGAGATAGAGTGCGGTCAAACTGAGCAATCTATCGTTATTGCTGTGTAATCTATTGATCGGCATTATAATTGTTTGATTTTAACTTTGAAGTCAATATTACAACACATTTCGTTTGAGTTTCCGCTGTAGTCTCAGCCAATTGGTAAATGATTAAAAAATCTGATAGTGTTTTGTTTATTTTTTGTGATATTTCGATGTCTATTGAAATCTTAATTTTGTTTTATAGTATTGTGGTGGGTTAAATTCTTATCTTCTTAAGCATGTTTCTTGTGTCCTGGCTCATTGCCAGAGCCTGCGCTGCCTGGACAGATATCGGTCATTAGTAATAAATGATGGCTTCATTTATATGGTCGGTGATGGCTTGGTTTGATACGTCACCCAGCAAATATCTACTTGCTTTTAAAATCGCAATTGTTAGTTCAACTAGCTTTAAAAGTAAGTTTTTGCTCACATCGTTCTTAGAACAATATTTTTTTTATGTTGCGGTTAGTTTCCAATCTAAACAGATGTGGCTATATATCAGAATTTTACATGAAGCAACTAACTTCAGATCTTAGTAATACAACATCCATTTAGATAGGACAGTTCATGGTAAGATTGCATATTGATTTCACGGTTCCTTTGGTATCAGACTGGTTAGTTTACCGTAAAAAAATAAGAAAGGCTAAAAATGCTAAGTCTCAAAATCTTTTTCACAACCGACAGATCAATGAACTTGCAACATAATTTCTTATTCGATGAAATAATCTTACATTTCAATCGAATATACATTCGAATAATCTCAGAAAGAGCATTAGCATACGATCAATAATATCAAAAGCCCCGACTGGTTCCATATGGCTGATTTAATATTATTTGAATGACCTTGACATGCATACAAATGAAATATTTAAGGTCGTACCGATTCATAATCGATAATTAAATCGATATAATGCTGAATTATTCGATGTTTCTTTATCGATAAGAATCAGGGAAGTGTCAAAATTGCTGTTAAAATCTGGGTGGTCACAGTTGGGTGCGAAGGCGTCTTTGAATACAGTTAATCAATCGCAATTATTAGATGAGCATACACATGTTAAATTAAGAAGTGTTTGGAGGTAAGATATTAAAATCGTCTGATTTTTAAGTGTGCAAAGGGGCTAAGCACATCACTACTAAATATATTTTTCCCAAAAACGACCAGTTAAATAACTTCAATTAAAGCGCCAATTGATAGATAGAATACTGTTTATGTAGGTATATTATGTTGGAAAATTACAGATCGATGATAGATCTAAATGTAATAACCTCCTCCTTTTTTGAAGTCGGTTAAAAGTACAAAGGAACACATAATGTGCGCAATATTCTGTCATTTCGGTTACAAAGCGAATAAACAATTTACAGTCATCGCATATTAGTTCAGACTTAGTAGTAATTTATTTATTCGATGATAATCAATTGGATACCTATGACAATTATTAAAACAAAAGAACAGAAAGAAAATGACATGCCTTCATCAGATGCTATTCACAACATACGAGTTAGTAAGATTTTTAGAACACGCTAAGTTGACATTGATAAAAAGCGGAGTGTGAATGGCAAAAAAAATAACAAAACAATATAACGCAGACTTAAACGATAAACAAATAAGAATTAATTTAATAAGCGCGGCATTATCTCTGAAAAGGTGTCAGTTGACAATGACAGGCGACAGATAAACTATGACTTAATTGAATAATTGCCACGCGCCCTTCTTGTATGCGAAAATAGGGGGATTTCGAAATAACTCTGACTTGATCGATGTAACTGCTGATGTGCGTGAAAAATATAGGAAGTGAACTTAGATATGACAGTTAATAGTGTTTACATCAATTAAAAGTGCAAATTGAGTTAAAACATAATAATTAAGGAAACCAAGATAATGTTTGTGAAAATAAAATAGCAGTTTTTTCATAAATGCATTAATCTATGATTTAAAAAAAAAATCTTTGAATGACAAATTGTCAAAGTAAAAAAAAAAACGTACCACCATTAACGCTGCAAATTCACGATTTTAATATTGATTTAGATAAAAAAATAAACTTCACACACATATAATTGGTTTACCTGGAAACATTTGCCTCAAAACCGTCAAATATGCAGGAAAAAGAGGTGTTAAACTGAAGCCTAAACATATTCGTTTAATTTTATTACAATTTTATAGAGGATTACTGCTCCGATATATTGTTATTGGCTTTTAGGGCCTTTTAGTATAAGGGTTTATTTATCAATGAGCTCTGAGTCAGAAGCTTATTTGTATGCAATTGGTTGTTAATAGGCAATAATTTACTTGGAGAAATTTTAACACAGTAGTTGAATTAGAAGTTGAAAAGAAAAAAGCAAGGTGAATAGGTATCTTCTGGGCACGCTCATCCCATCATAGACCTCATCCATTGCTTTCCATCAGGCGTGATCAAGGTCAAGAGCGGGCCCATTTAGCAATAAAAAAACAATCTATTATAATCTTTTTTAAAGAAATATTTTGCTATTTACAAATCACAAAGAATAGCAATCCCTATGCTCGTGTTTTAATAAACATACCCTGTATTCCGTTACGTATTATCTATATAAAATATTTTGTGAACTTTTCAATGTCACAAAATATAAAATATTTTGTGAACATTGAAAATGGCATTGGATATTGTTTAATTCTACGTTTGACCGGCAAACATTTTGCAAACGATTTTTGCGCTAAAATGACAAACAAGTCACATGTTGTGGTAATCAATCAACCGACCACAGCCAGGTAACTGGTTCGGCAATCACGAAAAAACCACGAGAGAAAACCAGAAAATACTCCTGTGGAAGAAATGTCATAGTAAAAATTAAATCACATTTCCCGGTGATGCTTTAAAGCCAAAATATGTAATAGGTACATTGTCAAAGATACGTTCAAAATCAAAATATTTTATTTCACTTAGGCTAACATGGGCACTTATAAAACGTCGAGAAAAGGTGCACGGTTCGGGTTGGTCTTTTCCTATGGAGAAGAATCGGCAAGAAACCCAATGGTTACGTTTATACCAGTAAAAACAGCAACCACTTTTCTCTTGCAAGAAGATTACGATTTTGTTCACGTTGTCCCATCCATCGTAAGTATATTTGAACGTCTTTGCATAAATACCACCCATCATTCTCCATTAGGAAATAACGTAAACCTGCTACCTGCACCGAAGATGCAGATCATCACACATACATAAAATACTAATGTTATTTGTTGAAAAGTCAACAATGAGTCGAGGCAGTATTACTTTCTTGTTAACATGTGTTACTGTAGTGCTCACGAGCCGGTTAAACTGGGTCATTGGAGTTTCGCGGCACAAAAGGCGCATAATGTAGCCTATTAGAATATTTTATACTGTCAAATGTGGATGCTTGGAGAAAAATAGACCGATTCTTGTCTATACGGTTCTACTATTAGGTCATATCAGCTCATCTTGCCCTCTGGGTTCCCCTAATTAGGTAGGACTCCCTTCATTCTTTTACTTCTTCCCGTGGCTCCTTTCTATTATTAGCATATCTTTATATACGGCAAACGAGTTCATCATTCTCTTCATCATCATCACCGATTCATTGCGCCATTTTTTCCAAAGCTTGGTCTATTTTATGCTCATGGGTACAAAGAATCCGTAACCTTCCTTCGCTACTATAAACTTTTTTTGGATCTTCGAAGTTTTTCCTTATGACTTACATACAGCCAGAACCCTTTAACGCATTTAGAAGTACACAATAAATAATCAAACCTAGTCTTAACTCCGATTTTCTGCTAAATCAATAAAAATCTCATAGAAACCACTACCTACTACCAGAACCAGAAACCACCAGAACCAGACCAGACCATAATTCAGACCAGAACCAACCACCAACCACCAGAATTCATAACTCCAGCCCGGAATCCCTAAAAACACTCTTATAGCGAGGGGACACGATATTAATAAACTAATTTGCCTCCGTTGAGTCATGCGTCTCGCTTGGTATGATTGGCAGGTAGCCCTGATGTCTTTTACGGTTTGTCTATTTGCTATTAAGCTATTAAATTGACAGACCAGTATTGCCTGAGGAGTTACGGCTGAATGAAGATTTCCATACGTTCCAACTATTTATGGCCCTTACAATTACGAAAGCCAATATAAGAAGAGCATTTTCTGTTCAAATATATAGTTTCCTATGAAGAAGGTGCTCCAAAGTCAATCATTTATAGAATTGCAACCTATTTGCCCATCAATTATAAGAAAAGGATAGTGTGGGATTCCCCCCAGCTAAATGTACCGACGACCTTAAAAAGGTAGCTGATCAGACCGAAATTCCAGCGCAGCACAAGAGAGATCTATGTCCAGCTGTGGACTGCGGCAGGCTAAGTTGTGTAAAAGGAAAAAGAACAATGGGTCACGTTCAGACGTAGACCAGTAACAGGATGGAAACTAATATGATACTGCTAGTGAAAGACAAACAAAAAACTGAACTAGCTAACTAAAAACAGTAGCGCAAACTATTTTGTGGTAACACAAGTAGCTATGTAGGTGACAAAATAAAATTATTCAACCAAAACGCGAAGGCAGCTCGTAAAATTTATCGCGAATGCCGATTTGTGACCATTTGTGAGCTGGCGACGTTTAAGAGGTACGCGTATGGTTTTACTGCCTTACGCTTCGGCAGCGGTGTAATCGTACTCGACTATTCGTTTCTCGTAACGTGGATTTGGTGTAGTTGTGAAATATGTTTTTTTTTGGTCTTAAGCATAGTGGAAAATTGACGCTGTTGATGGTACAAGCAAAGAAAGGCCTATACCCAGCAGTGAGTGAAGTCGGGATGTGGATTATGATGATGATAACTTTTAAAAATAATGACGGAACAAATACAAAAAGGGAAATCTCAATCTTAAAACATCAACCACCAACTTATCTAATAATTGTTATTAACTAAACTAAAACGAACATAGAACCAGATAAAGTGACTTTCCTAATAGTTAAGTATAAGATAGAACAACGTAAGATGTTCTGCCTGCGTGTGCGCAAAAACAATTTGAAATAGTAGAGAGTAAGGCATTCGCTAAATTCATCTAACCGGCCACTAGAACACCACTGCAAGCTAAAATCCCTGAGATCGCGAGAAAGAGCATCACGGAACAACAAAAATGTCGGGCCATGTCAATAGATCAAAGCTAGTCGACCATCTATAACGGGCACTGCGCAGCTGCCAAAACTTATGCTAAAAAATAAGGGACACAAATAGTAAGCACTTCTAATTACCGAAGTTTAGTTTCCCTTCGCTTATTTCTGGCTAAGACGTCACAGGGTCAATGAACTCGCGTTATCTTAAGTATTGGTTTCAAGTTTCTTGGAAAATGAGAATATGTGCTTTCCGATAACTTAAAATTGGGGGTCTACAAACAGTTACTCTAACCTAAGAAAGATGACTGCATCATTACTTAGGTCAAGTTAGGTAGTAGCCGAAAGCATGGATTTATAGAAAAATCCATGGCACGGAAGTCAAAGAGGCAGAAGAAGAGGAAGATTAGTTTGATAAGGTAAAAGGAGGAAGATATATATTGATCTATAAAATATGATGAGAACTAAATAGATTATGAAATGTAGAGAGGATCGCAGAGTTTAAAATTGAGCCCACACTATTATTGTCCCTGACATTGGCATGACCTAGTACAGTTATTGGTATGAGTTCAGTTCAAAAACAGTCTGGACGTAGAGCCCCAGTGTTTCATTTACATACACATAATAATTACAGCATAATATGTGTCCCTACGATTAATAGATAGAATATGTTATATTGTAGGAACACTAACATAGTAAGAAAATGAGAAAAGAAGACACAGATAATTTCAGAAGAATCAAGGCTTTGGAAATGTTTTGAGTTCACGGGGAAACAATTGGGCTTGAGAGTGAAGACTGAAAACACAGAGCTACACTTATGTACACTGAGCAAAAGAAGTAAAAAAAAGAATAATTCCAACAGAACACTTGACCCGTATCTAAGTCACAAGACACAATTCCAAATCCTACCAATAAAACTAAAATACAATAACACTCAAAGATGCTCAAAAACAGGTTACGAATCAAAATAGCCGGCGAACGTTAGACCGAAAACCAGAAGTGGTAGCGACAACGGACAATGCATAACTTCGGTCTGTGTACAGAATTAGCATCGATATTTTGCGAGCGCGCAGCATCGGAACCACAAACACATGAAGGACAGAAAACCCAGTCTTCAACACTGACTAAGAAACACAGAAACACGCAGCTGACACAGCAAGAAAAATCAGAGCACACACGCTGCAAATCGCACCATCTTACTCCCCTTTCAGCCAGTCTTTCTGTTTTGTTGTGTGTTTAATATTTTGATGGGGCTTCTGTTATTTCTTTTACTATGATCGGAACTATTCTAGAGTAGATCATGAGTTCACCCTCTCCTGGTACGGTTCATTGAGTAAAACATTTTGTTACGTAACTTTTAGCGCCTGTGGAGTACTGAATAGAAGCACTTGTGGATTTTTTAGTATCGGTCAGGTTTTTTGTTGAGCTTTTAGTGTTTTGAGGTTGAATTCAACTTGTTTTGGCTGCTTTTTATGTTAGCTAGCTGTTTGTTCGTTTGCTTGCTAGTGTGTTTTTTTTTCTAATGCATCTAGTTTGATTGTTCACATTCTGTGCTAGTATTTAAGGACGACTCTGGTAAATATTTTAATGCCAATAATCTTCTGTTGTTTTTAACGAGTTCAGTAGGTTGGTATTGGTTGCTTTTCAGTATATCCATGTTTATACCTATGACTTTACTACAGTCAAAGCAAGTGTCCTTTTAATTATTGACATATTATGTAAATTGCTATAAATCATAAATTCCAGGTTTTATCACTTCATTGGTGGTGTCGTGTAGGTAAAGATTTTTTTACTCTCATAAAAATCTATAGTAGTTGAAAGCTTGGTGCTGCGAGTAGTAACAAAAATAATGCTGTTCTCTTCGTGGGCGGTGAGCTAGTCTTCACACATGCTTCAAATAAATAGAAACACTACTGAAAGAATAAAAAGAGATCTTTAGGTATTGCTAGTATAGGAATGCTAAATCGTCTAGGCTTAAAATAATTGCCAACTAGAATTCTGGTACAACAACGAAATCTGACGATTTGTTTTCATGTGCTACAGTGATTTATTAAATCCGAAGGTCGATGACCTTTCTGAAATACTTAGTTCTTGAGAGAAGAGACCTAGATTTATATATTAGTCCAATGGCTTAAGCGAAGTTTACAGAGTTGTATTGGCTGGTTCAAGCCAGATATGCTACAATAAAATTTGACAAGATTTTGTTCTTTAGATGTTGTTTCTTTATGTTTTCCAATTCTATTAATAGCGTCACTCTTAATACAGAAATTAGATTTTGCTCAACAGAAATAGAACTCTGAAGGTACAGATTTAAGGTTTGTTATCAAACTTCGTCAAACTATGTATAACACATTTGGTACAGATTGCAACTGCAAACAACCCTGACAGGTGCATCTATCATCTGCATCAGATAACCCGTTTCCCACACTCTTTGAGATAAGGAAATAATTTATACACGTAATCAATATATTTTACACCTACATTTTCATTAAATTTTACACCTTTAGTGTTATTGTGGCCATAATTAAAGATAATAATCGTTATGAATTTGGATTACCTGTTTAACTTATACGATTCACATTAATTTCTGAATTGCTCTGATTGTCTGTGTATTAGTTTTTCACGCCTTAAAGCTTGGTTCATACCCGTGGCATTATTTCCGACCTTGATGCGAACGAAGCCGCGGGCAGAAGAGAGTGTTTTTTTTTATAAATAAGATGTCATTTTTAATCTTTCATAGCAATCAATGAAACAGTCTGGCAACACAATCACGACGATAAAGTTTCGTAGAAATCACGGTTTAATGCACTTATTAGTATCTTTATATAGACGTTGATGTCATTTGCATAAATCTAGAAAACTAATGATCATTAAAAGCGTGAAATATGTGTTAATAATAGTTAGCTTATAATAATACAACCTTGAGTGATATTTCATACACATCTAGAATGCTAAACAATACACTCAGGCTAGCAACTTAGAACGGACCTAGATTTTTTGTCTAGATTTTTACGAGGTCATCGACCCTGTTGACATAGTCAGTTTATATTGCTTAATCATTGAAGATGTAGTAGTAAATACTACGAGCAAAATTACTGTTCCAATAGATGAGTAATGCAGTTGTGGTTTTTTAATAAAAGATCCGGTTCCAACGTTGCTATCGGGAAAAACGTGCTTTGCGTCAAGCATAAAATTGAATTACAAACAAATGGCATTAACAAAACCGTTTTAGAAGAAACATTAGGATCCTTAAAATTACCAGGAACAGATTAGTGTTTCTTGTTTTCTGACTTTAACAGCAAATCTGAATATTGATATCAGAGAAGATGATGGAGAGGAGATGTCAGCAATTACTAACAATTAAACAAGCATTATGAATGAAAGAAAAATAACAGCAGGCATCTGTGAAACAAGTGGTCTCGGCGACTTAAACTTTCTTACATAATTGATCATATTTAATTTAATATTCTTAAACTTCTCTTCTCGTGTCGATAGCAACCTATATTGAGTAGGGCCAGAAGTTAGCTACAAGATTGGCGCCATCATATTTATAGTAAGAGGAAAACCTAATCGTCGAAGAATTTCGTACTTGGACGGCCATGATCCAAGCAGGTGTAAACTTAAACAAACCATACAGAAACTTCAAACAAACACTATCGGTAGTAAAAATAAACTCAAAACTAAAAACAATGTTACCAGATTGTTCCAATCTTCTTCAAATAATAATATTTAGATGAGAGTCGTTTCATATTGGACGTTGGAGCCCTGGCAGCCAGAGGCATAGCTGATGACTGTTTAGAGGATGGCGAGACGGGCTGGGTAAAACCAAACAACCAGTGGTCTACTGGATCGAATGAGCTGGAAATCATTGGTGGAAGGAGTTGCATGATGTAAGTTAACAGGAAAAGTAATTCTCAATAAAATCGGCTTGGTCTCATATTAGAGAAATCCTCATCAACAAGATTAACATTATTTTTATGTTTTGGAGAACTTAATTATTCACTGAAACTCCGAATTTATATTATAGTGAATAATAATAATGCAAATGGTCAGAAATAGCTACATTAGAAAAACTAATAGCATACTATCTACGTACAGTCACGAGCACCAATAAATATGTAAACACTTAACAACATTTAAAAGTTTTTTTCTCCTACTGTTCTGATTAAAATATATTCTTCTTACGAACATAGTTTTCTGGAACTCTTATTTTTTATGAAAAAGATCCTATCTAAAAGTTACAATTGTTATTTCTTGCGAAAATTGCTTTTAAATTTAAGAAAGTGTACATATTGATGCTCGTGACTGTACACGTCTGCTTACCGTCTGTTAATGCTAGCTGAAGCAAGGCACATCAGTGGTAACACTTGCACTACGAAAATCGCTCTTACGGCTACGACATTACGACGCTAATTATGTCAAATCGTAACCACTAACGTCGACAGTACAAAAGTAAATTGGAGCAAGCGGTTTTAATACTGGTAAAATCTGTAGTATCATCCTCATAAGTCTACAAATTGTCTCAATAAACTTCTATAGAACTTGTCACATTTCAAATAAATCTAATTGTAATTTATAAGTGCATTGCACTAGCCAGACCAAAGTGATAACCTAATAGTTCTCATTTTTGCCAATTTAGTGCGTGGCCAAGTATTTCAAATGCCTTAGTAAAAACTTTTAATGATCGCCACTTAATTTTAGTGTAGTTATATGTCCTAAATGTTCTACAGATGTTTCTAGTCTGTTGTATATTATACTAGTTGCTGCAATTAAACTAGAACCTTCTGAATCCCACGGGAATTAGTTCCTCTTGATACATTGGTGTCACCTTTCAGTCTTTATTAAGTCTTCTTGAAATGTGGTTCACTGTCAAGTATATTGGCGGTTGTAACGTACAATTTGAATTGTATTTCATAGATTTTAACTGCATTACGTTGAAATATGGCTTTATTTCATCCTTCACTAACTAATTAATTTTAATTTGAAGCAGTTGACATCTCTGCCTTCCTATCCGAAATTATATTTGTCTTTTCAAATCGTGTATTTGTGTCCATTTTAACGGATTGAGTAAGATTTAAATTTCGATAGTCTTCCGGATTCGTGACATTCCCACCAAAAAATAGCTGATCAAAGATTTATATTTCCACTTTCTTACATTTCACGATCTGTGATAGAATTAAATCATAGTGACGTTAAAAATGTACAAAAATAACTAACAGTTGTAAAGGTCAATGGAATCACACTTTCGACGTTCATTCTAATGACTGAAACGATAGGAGTCATGAATATTTAACAGCTGCCGAATGAAGTTTTCTTGCTAAAAGAATGCGGCACATAATGACTAACCCACTAATCTATTGGTTTGTCTGGTATACTTTAGTACTTTTTTAGGGAAATCACTATAATCTTTTCAACATTATTACCTACTACAGATAATGATTACAGTAGGTACGTCATAATTAGTATCAATATTATCAATGATACTACTTCGATATTATTATGCAAATAATCTATTTTAATTTGCATCCTGAACTTTACGGTTTTCTAAATCCGTCTTAATCACAGCTCTCAAAATAAAATGATTATTAACTGTGTTTCAAACGTCACTGCCGGCGAAACTGTCGGCTGGAGGGAGTTTATAGCATTCTTTATTTGGTCGCTTGGGACAAGATAAATTGGCTTGTAAACGTCTTTAGAAAACCTTGCATTATTTAGATATCATAATAAATCTTGCCGAAGAAAACTAACGATGTGGAACTTCGCTATGCACTCAAACGTCCCATGAAATACGTTCATCTATAAATTGAAATTAATCTTTGTTAAGAAAATCGCTGTCGATTTAAGTGTTATTCAAATAAGCTGATATATAGCGAGTTTTTATTGAAATGCTTTTAGTATTTTTTTATTTAGTTTGTGCGTTTGAGTGTTTTATTGTTGTTCAAATATTGTTTACACTCTTAATTGGATAGTTAGTGCGGAATAGTTACTTTGATGTGCCGCTATGGAAATGGCGTCTTTCTTCGCATGAAATTCATAGTTTTTGTCTTCAGGTAACTTGTATTTGTATATCAGCAGTTTGAGTTATTTCAAAACATAGTTTAGTTGTATTAAGATACGGTTCACAATCCAGAAATGTTTTCTTTAATTCAGGTAAGTTTCAACAAATTTGAACTATGTTTATAGTAGCCTTGAAACCCGAAGTCAAAGTAAAGTCAGACTCGATTTCATGCAAAACAGTACTTGTACTAAAACTGTACAAAATGGAATGACTTAGTTTACCAAGGAATTTCTTCGGTTGTGTCAGTAAACAGTATCATAAAACTATACAAATAAAGTCGTCGTGTTTACCAGTTTGTATTTATCCGGCCATCCTTAATGCAATCTATATGAGAGCAGTTTATTCTGCAAATATGTAGATACTTGGGAGTTTTCGGATGCCGCGGCCGGTCGAATAGGGCTGTCAATATTGATAATGAACTAAGATAAGCTAAGAGTTTTATAATCCATCAAACACAAATACTTATTCATCGTCATCATCAAATGGCAGTTTTGTGCTACCCGCTACGCATTGGAATGTGCAACTGCAGTACTTTCTCAAGTTATTATGCCTTGTGACTGTGACTGTAGCTTAGCTTTTTTTTTTTTGTTTGACTTTCAATAGTGCCTGTAATGGTCTAATTGAAATAAATGCTTTGAGTTTGAGTTTGAGTTTGACCCCTTGCTCAGTAATGGATTAATCCAGGTCTTCCCTGCAATCTTCTGTAGGTCGTCCGGCTGTTCTGTGTTTTTATTTTTTCTACTAAACATCTTTATGAGCTGTCATGCCGAGTTTCCTCCGTGCCTCGGAAAGCACCTTTAGCCGTTGGTTCTGGCTGACAACTGTAGATCTTTCAGTCTCTGGCCCGAAAGCCTGACAACCAGTCTTACCAATAGGTATCGGCTTACCTAGTACTAACTAGGTTGTGGAGGTGTCGCTCCATGTAAAATACTGGTATTCAGCTGCATTCGGTTAGACTAGAAGCCGACCTTGACAAACTTAGGAAAAAGCTAGACAGGTGTTGATCTTAGCTATCATCTCAGTGTTTACTGTTTACTGTCTTCCCAGTCATATTAACATTCTCAATAAAAGCATATTTCCTTTATTTAGCGTTTTACTCTGTTGCCTGTTAGTCAGTTTCAGATCCCATTTAATTAGGAGCGTTATACGTAAAGTTGCAAAATTGCTAAAATTATTGTAAAATATGCACGACGCAGAAATCTGAAAAATATTTTTTGACGCATACATTTTTGTTTAACGTAGATAGATCATGCGTACGCGTCGCCGATTTGGGAACAGACAATAAACCTACATTCAATATTACAGACTGATAAGAACAATTTGTATTGTTGTTGTTCTAAAAAATTATCTTTCTTTATCGTCGCAATCAGCTTTGCAACGTAGGTATTAGTCTTACCTCTGACTAAGACATGCATTAAAAGTGTACTTGTAAGTACTCGTACTAGAAACAGTGAATTGAAAAATTATTTTCTAATTTTTTTTGAAGGTTATATTAGTGGAGCAAAAATTATGTATAAAATCATAGTACTTATAAATTCAATATCAAAACAATTCATGAACATTTTAATGTAACGTTCCATCGTTCGGTCTCTTAAAAAAACCGTTCAAATGCGAGTCGCGCACGAAGGGTTCCGTAAAATTATCTAAAAAAAAAACACCTTGGTTGTATGGGAGCCCCCCTTAAATATTTATTTTATTCTGTTTTTAGTATTTGTTGTTATAGCGGCAAGAGAAATGCATCATCTATGAAAATTTCAACTGTCAAGCTATGACGGTGCATGAGATACAGCCTGATGACAGGCAGTCAGACAGACAGACGGACAGTGGAGTCTTAGTAATAGGATCTCTCTTTTAGCCCTTTTTTGTCGGATTGAAAATCATCAAATAACCCCTCCCGCTCTGGGCTGAGCAGGACGGAGTGTCAGACTTTTACTTACTAAAACCCATCCATGTTCCTTCCTTTGCCCTTCGTGTTCCAGGGCCGCGGTATCTCTTTCGAACAATCCCGCAACCCTGGCTTTACCCCTGGGGTACGAAACCCTAAAAACCACGTGTTTCCAGAACTACCTACATCATCGATTGTTTTACAAATAAATCAAATCCCCGTTACTATTCACTACTTCCTTCATTAAACTGCTAATAAAATGCTTGATTTTAATTGCTGTAACAGCCCTGACTAAGCGATGAAACGCATCTTCACTTAGCTAAGCGTACCCATTAACATCAGATTCAGTTTTACGAGTCACCGGTGACACCGTAACTATAAACGAATAGTTTACTGTGTGAGACACTGAAGACAATAAAAAAGGTGACAAACGCGTTTTGAATTAATTCTCTGTCAATTACTATACTAAGCAGCGTTGTAATGATAGCTGGTTATGGGGTATTAATGTAGTTCACATGAAAATTAATGTGGATGGCTATAGGAGTAGGGGAAGATCAAAGCAACAATGGATGGACTGTGTGAAGGATGATATGGCTAGAAAGAATGTGACTGCTGAGACGACGAGTAAGAATGATGCCACACTGCTCCATTGCGTTGCATTGCGACGTCGCAGCGCAAAGTTTGTATGCCACACGGGACGCTGCGACGCCGCAGACTCCGACGTCGCAGCGTCTGCGTTGCCGCTCCGACGACCGACGCCGACGCACCGCATCACCTGTCCCCGCTTTGTCTTGGCGTTAAAATTTATATATAAACTGACGCAAAGTCAACGCTGCAACGACGCAACGCAGTGCAACGGAGCAGTGTGGCTTCGCTCTAATAGAGAAGTATGGAGGAAGAAGGCAATGCTGCGCCGATCAAGAAGTAAATTGGGATAACGGCAAGAGAATGATGATATTTCAAATACTAATGGTAGGTTCCTAATTAGTTTAAGAGAACGCTTTGACAAGTGAACTAAAATAACTAGTCCTTTGTTAGTCGTGATCTTAGTCGGTCATATAAAGCACAGTTTAATGTTCCTGTAAGTAACAGAATTACAAGATCTTGAAGAGAAAGCTTTATTAGGTTTGGAAACTAAATCTCATGTATCTAGCTAAATAGCGGTATTAAAACTTCGTATGTATATGCTAAGGTTTAGTTTTCAGTTGACAAATTCAAGTTAAGTAGATTGAACTGCTAAGAAAAGTTTTGGATTTTAGGCGTAAGACGTAAATAAGAAATAATAATAGAATGAACCTTAGATAGATCAAAAGAACGTTAAACTTAATGATTCACATTGTGAAATAAAAGTAAACTTTGATCAAAACAACGTTAAACTAAAAGTTTACCACGGTGAACCAAAATGTAATCATGGCGAACTAAAATTGTATAATGGTGAACTAATAAAATATAACCAAGACTAATTTCTGCTGCTCCCACAGCGATTATAAAAGTGATAGTAATGTAGATGAATCTTTTATGTATGTTTCGTTTCGTAATAAAGACTGCATTACGGCAGATTGGTAAAAGATTCCATTTTACTACTGTACAGTTAGAAATGTCATAATATTTTGTAATTGTGTGTAATAAAATAACTTCTCTGGATGTTGTAAAAGAAAATTCCGGCACGTACGTATGAAGTTTTGAACTTAACTTACGTGAAGGTCCATATTTTAGTTATAATTGGTTGTGAACTAGCTGCAACGACTTTGGATCGAAAGTAAGTAGGTACAGTAACGTACAGGTTTCTTCGTTTTCCTTCAAAAAAGCCTAAGTTTGACGGATCAAAGAAAGCTGATCTAATAAAGTGAATAGTCGTACACACGACTCTGACCTATACTCGTATAGGACAGAACCGTGTTTATATTGCGGACACTACAGTCATAATATGGTTAAAAATAAATCTATACTAATATTATAAAGAGGTAAAGTTTGTGAGTTTGTGATCTCTGCATCTACAGAACAGATTTTGAAAATTCTTTCACTAATAAGAAGCTACATTATCCCCAAGTGCCATAGTGCCATATTTACAACGTACCCGTGTAATAATTTCCGACCAAAACGCGAGCGAAGCCACGGGCAACAGTTAGTGCATTATAAAAATGTCAAGTCGTGCCAAAAAATATCGTACTGATCATAACCGTGTAAAACGTATCTGATAATTCGAACTTCACGCAAAAGTAACAAAAAAAAAGGGTTTTCACCAAATGAGCATCCATAAACAAAACAAAATAAATACTATAACTAACTAGAAAAGTACCCCACAGGACACTTTGTATGCACAATAGTACACCACACGAGGTGTCAAGTACATCATCAATCAATAACAAAATTAACTGATAGCAGAACGCAGTAATAAAACAATTACGATCGGTCTAAGACACGTCGGGCATACCAATTAGGTAGCTGTCGACACGTTACATTGGTGATAACGCAACTTGACATGTGGGAAAGGTCTGCTATTGTCCTTAGAAATAATATGATTACATTATATACACGTTTATTCATAGATCTTGGTAGTATATGACTTTGAACTTATTCCTTTTGAGACGATGCTTCTTAAAGAGATTTCTTCTTTCTTAAGAGAGAGTTCTTCTTGAGATTGAAAAAATAGAATTGAGATTACATATAACTATATTGGAGTCTAACCGGATGCAACTGAATATTTATTTATTGAAGTATTTTACTGCCTATTTGACCTCCACAACCCAGTTAGTACTGGGTAATACGATACCCCTTGGTAAGACTGGTTGTCAGACGTTTTGGGCCACTGGCTACCTGTAACGACTGTTCCGAGGCACGGAGGAAACTCGGTATGTAATGGTCGATCACCCATCCACAAACCAACCTAGGCAAGCACGGCTTAATGTAAAGGTCGACCCGAGCAGCTGTTATTATTTTGCCACGAGCTCCTCCACATTATTTATTAACTATACCAAAATATGTATTCTTTTATCAAAACCAGAATAGAATTAACCACTCGTATGTCGAGTATTTAGACACAATTAAAAACCTATTGTGTCTCGCGTAGATCTTAAAGGGTGTCAAAAATTCGTCCCTATCGGTGTCAACGGGGAAAATGCCCAGAAAGCAGGCAGCATTACCAAGTTGGATGGCAACGCTTGATTCTTTGGCTAAAAAATTCTTCGATATTTCTTGTTAATTGGAATTGAAGTTGTATTTCGTTTTTGGTGGATTTATTTGACTCAGTAGGTAATAACGTCACATCATCTGCAAAGCCTTTTCCCAACTATGCTGACCCTATATTGAGGTCGACTTCCATGCTGGCTGGATGAGATAAATTCCTTTCATATAAGATAAATATGTCTCAAGGACAAGAAAAGTCGATCAGAAGTAGAAAAACAGAAACCAGCCTGACGGAAGGCTTTTACCTTGGACAGATATACAAACATTCAAGCCCTATAGAACGCCACCTTCAGCCTTACATATATACGTCTTCTGCATCTACACCACCCCACATTGGTAGCGCATACAACGCACTTGATCTTTCAAACTGATTTTTCAACATTGTACCCAGAAGTTAAAACAATAAGGTATTAAATAGTAAATTAAATTTAAGTACCCATTTAAAATCGCCTAACGTCCTAATTTACACAGTAATAAATAAAGGCCTATATAATTACTAATTCACATACAATTGCAAACGTATACAGTTGCAGTTCGGATATGCATTTAAATAAAATAACCATTTAATTTTAGCATTTGGATTTAATTGACATCAAGTAGATTTATTGTCTTAAGATTTTATCAATATAATATACAAGGTGTATAGAAACGAGTTTCAGAACACTGTGATCTGTTGATGTTAATACAACAGATTTAATAACAAGCAATATGCTCAATAACGGTGCAAAACATACTTTGAGTTTTTAGTAATCCATTAAATGGTGCGGTGTGTGTCATAAAATTCCGACAGAGTAAATTGTCAATATGGATTCAACTGAAAGTGACTGTATGCTGGACGAAGAAAACACGACTTAGTACTACCTGAAATGTAAGTCCAGGAGTCTTCAAAACCAGCAAAGTTGTGGTTTAGATCAGGACAGGGTAGACTAAACACAAAACAAATTGTTTTGACCGTAGTCATTAAATCATTGGAGTTTTAACATGAGCTAACCAAGACATATATACTTGTAGGGTCCGGTCATTGGTACGGACATAAAATAAATCGCAAGCGCACCAGTGATAATTTCACGCGACCTACTTACAAGTCTACCCACACCACAGCGTACTTCTACAGAGCCCTGATGTTTACAGCTCGAAGCGAGCAGCACATTCAATGTCTGATCGCTGCAGAGTTGAGACGTCCCGGAACTGTACCCGATTCATTGTGTGCCGTGTTATTGTGTTAAGTTGTAATTTCAAGTAATTTGTTAGTTTGCTAAAAAGACTATCGCACCGAGTGTGAATAAATCCTGACAATCCGACATACTGAATCAGGCAAATAAATAACTAAATGCAGTAACATTAGTATTTAAAAACGTATATTCGTATTAACAATCTACTCCACACATTCAATTTGATGCCATTTATGTATCGCCGACAAGAAGATTTTACACAATAAATATACTAATAAACATTTTACTAATCTCCAACCAAATCTATAAAGGAATCAATTAATAAGTATTTAATACAGAAAACAAACATATCAATTAGCGACAGGGGGCCCCGAGCAATTTCATAATACTTCTCCCGAACTTACCCATCTTAGAAGCATACATAGATAGTAATCAGTAGTTGTAGGCAAGTCTTGGAGTTATAGTCGATTAAACTGAAATTATGAACCTGCCTGTTGTTTTAGCTGATGAAATAGGAAGAGTTTTAAATGGGCATACAACTACCAAAGCTGCTCCGGTAAAGCAAACTTAACAGACAGATTATGTGTTGCTGGAGAGTTCGTTGCGCCATTTCTTTTCCAGCTAAAACACTGGAACTGGTGAAGGACGTACGTTTTATGAGTCTGTCACAAGTAATTTGACGTTTAGAAGCGCTGGTCCTCAACCTACTTCACGTGATAGGGTCGTGAATCATATTTTGTTCAACATAAACCCTGATACTGATCTAAACGTAAGGAAATTTGAATTTCGCGGGCTATCCTGGCACTTGCTTCTTAGTGAATTTTTGTTTGCTAACAATTGGTAGTCTTTGAGTGTGCTACATTGAGTTCTACCGTAAAACGTGAATTTACACCTCAAAAAAAAGTCGTTTACCAGCAATCATTTTTGCGTCAAGTTACTTCGTTTTATATACATAATGCGGCTTTGTGGAGGGTCCATTTACACCCTGTATACTTGCTATCAAGTGTAAGGTCATAATTAAAATATACCACACCACACCATAACAGCTATAAAGGATGTAGTAGTTGAAATGAAAATCATTGTTGTACGTTGCGATGATTAAAAAAATATTGATGATGATCTGCAAAGGCTGCTGGCCATTTATAGCATTGCTATAAATAAGCAATGGAGCAACCATTAAAAAAACAATTTAAGACCTCAACCGTTTGGCATGGTAGCAAAAAATGTTTTCCGGTTCATATATTGATAATTATAGTAGCAGCATTTGTAATTGGTGTACGAACGCTCTCGAATAAATAAGTTTTAACTAGAGAAACGAGTAAGCAGGCCAATAGGTCAGAAGATTAACTACCTTTTGTTAGAGTTAGTTTAGTTTTGAACAGCTGATTCTAGGCTGAACTGATAACGAACTAGAAACACCTTGAAAATGTTGTTATAATTGCGCTTTTCAAGATTCTAGACTTTCCTTGGAATATTGATTTGGAATTGGATACTTAGATTTATGATCAAGTAATGTTTGAAGACAGCATAGATGAAGGAGAACATAAAATTTTACATCATACAGAGAAGGCTTTTTTTTTACCGATGGGCAATCATCAAATAACCCCTCCCGCTCTGGGCTGAGCAGGAGGGAGTGTCAGACTTTTACTGACTAAAACCCATCCATGTTCCTTCCTTTCCCCTTTGTGTTCCAGGGCCGCGGTATCTCTTTCGAACAGTCCCGCAACCAATCATACAGAGAAGGTTGGACGAGCTATTATAAATTTCATCGTTTCCTTAATACAATGCAATTGAAAATAGTTTTATGAGGCGGTCTAAGAGAAAAACGTGAAGTAGTAAAAGTCACGTTGTTGTAATAATGAAAATGTTTCATTAGCTAATTGAATTTTCTAATGTCAACACGTTTTTGAGACCAGGGGGGCTACGATGACGTCTTAAAGCAGGAGTAATTCCAGTGTGGGAAAGAGACAGAGCTATACAGGTCGTGTAGCGCCATCTCGAATCTGGCGACTGGACTCAAAAATCTCTACACATACATTTAACATTTTGTTTTTCTATTATTATTTGGGGCCTTGTCTTCATGAGCGTCATGTCTGACACAGATAAAGTTTAATATCCCAAATAACTTAGTCACTAAGAAATACGATTTATTGATGTGATAACAAGAAAATCAAACAAAGCATTCTTAGCTATCTTGCGAAGCTCTCTCAAACGACTATTAAGTTTGACTTGAGATCCGTCAAATCATAAACCTGATCTAACTTAGGCTTTCGATAAACTTGACTATTTGAATTTAGCATTCCAATTTTTATTTCCATTTGTTCTAGAAGATTAAGTTCTGGACTAGATTATCAATGAAAACAAAATAATAACTATTATGCAATGTTATGATGGTGTAAAGACTGCCAAGTTGTATAACAATCTGTAACTCAGTGAGTGCCTCTTTAATCTAGTGGTAGCAAGCGCGGCTGCTGAGCATGAGGTCCTGGGGTCGATTCCCGGGTCGAGGAAATTGTTATTGGGTTTTCCTATCAAGAATTTCTCAGTAGCAGCCACTGAATTTGTGCCCGGTTGATGGCAATAGGCTCGCCCCCTATTACATAGGACTTATACTGGCGAAATGTGGGTGTACTATTAGGTATACACCTCTGCCTAAATCTTGGAGGATTACAGTCGTGATGTTATGCAAGTCAAGGTCAATAACGTCACCAGCCATTAATGCTCAATATAACTAGGTGACATTTACTAGTAAAATATATGCCTAAGTAAAAGCACGCTATGAGTTATTTAGTTATTAGCCGAGCATTGAATCCAACTGTGAGTCTTATCAAGGAATTCATTTTGGTATCACCGAGTTTTACTGCAGTGCACTCACAGTGCTGCGGGCCCCAAATAGTCATTCACTCGGAATTTGGTCGTGATGACAATTATAAATATTATTTGAACGGTGGCTAGTCGGCTAGGGTCTTAACTATTACTATCCAATGACTGGGTTTTTGGGGACAAATAGGCAGTCACTCCATGTAAAACACTATTGTTCAGCTGCATCTGGTTAGATTGGAAGCCGTACCTAAAATAACACTGTTTTAAGCTTTCACGGTTTATAACGAAATTTATATTGTTACTTACAGCATCGAAATATCGAGAGCTCAGAATAATGGATAATCACGGAGGATATCCCATAAGTGACATTATAAGTATTGACCCTAACACAGTTGGGAATGGGATAAGGCTAGCAGATGATGTTTGTAGGAATAAAGTCCAATTTAAAGGTAAAAAGAACGCACATAAAGCAGTTTTTAACTTACATCTTATTGTCCTGACTATAAGTGATAATTTCAGACAAATCTATCTTTAGCAGCCGATTTCTCTAATTCAACTTCGCTAAACCGAAAATGGGAAACCGGTTCTATCAATAAATCATACTATTCGCCCGTTACTCAGTCCTCGTCTAACGTATGTCTACTCGAACCAATACCGAACGTCAAAATTTACATATGTAATATACATTGCTGTTCTAAATCGTAATGACATTTGTGTGCTGCAAAAAACCGTGACGTGTATTGAAAACCTGTTTCAACAATGGTCAGATGTAGGCATAACTTTGCTGTTTCGATGTGATTTGCCTAGTTTGAACTTTGCTTTATTGACTACATTAATTTGCGACTTCTCTTATTTATTATCCGTCACTTATTGTTGTCCTTGAATGAACAGTTGGTTAGCCATAAATGTCTTGAATAGTAATGAAACCATTGGGCAATCTTTTCTTTGTATGTTCATTTTAATCTTTCCTTTGCCTTTTTTTTTTTTTTTCGGATGGGAAATCATCAAATAACCCCCCGCTCCCGCTCTGGGCTGAGCAGGAGGGACTGTCAGACTTTTACTGACTAAAACCCATCCATGTTCCTTCATCGCCCTTTGTATGTATTAGCTTTGCTAACCTCAGTCTTTAATTGATTTTAAACTTGCTTAAGCATCGATTTTTGCATCATATGTTAATCTGGATATAAACACAAGCATCCTACCATCAGTATTGTATTTCTATTATTCTTTCTTTATCGTTTGATTAGTGCCTAAACTGGTGTCAGAGTTTTTATGCCGCCCATGGGCCTCTGACTCGGCTTCACATTAGAAATATCTCTCAGGCATGCTGTTGCTGGTTTCCTCACGATGTTTTCCTTCACCGAAGCAAGTGATAATTATACAATACGCACATGAATCCGAAAAATCATTTCTATTATTTAAACGATTTCGTAGCACGATGCCTACTTTCCCAATATGACTACTTTTTTGGATTTACAAGTAATGGGTTGCACAATGCCAAGCATGCCGTACGGCCCAGCGTGACTTCTATTTCAGTTGTGATCCATCATAGACGTAACTTTCAAACGCTTTACTAACTAGTTAGTGATTGGTTGGGACGTCGGTCGGACCGTCATTGAAATACTAGTGCTGTGACATCGTTACTGATAAATGATATTCATTTCTTTATGCTGGTGTTATAAAACACTTACTCAAACTCAAACTCAAATTCTTCTTATTACCTACAGGAGGCCGGTGTTTCCTATTCGATTACTCTGAAAAGAAACACCGAAACAAATACAGAGGTCACCGTCTCTTTTCAACAGCTATCTAGATCAGATCAAATGAGGACTATGCAGATTAGTGTCTGATGTGGTCCTGGAAAGAACCACACAGATTTCAGTGAAGAGAATTGATTTGAATTTGGAACACGTTACATTTGAGTAGCATCTTGTCAATAAAAACAACAATACAAAACGCCTTAGTAATATTTTTAATCGTTCTAAACGTACCATAGACATAACATCACGCCTGTAATTAATCCCCGAAGGGTGAGGCAGAGGTGTACCTAATAATACAGTAGACCCACATTTCGCCAGTTGTGTTTAAGTCCCATGTAATAGGGGGCGAGCCTATTGCCATCAACCGGGCACAAATCCAGACTCCCAGGCTGCGACTGAGAAATTTCCGATGGAAAAACCCAACGACACTTTGCCCGACCTGGGAATCGAACCCAAGATCTCATGCTCAGCAGTCACGCTTGCGACCACTAGACCAACGAGGCATTCGTTCTAATCAATCTGATATCAATCAGCATTGATAGAAAGTGACATTGCCTAGGTTAGAATGAGTGTCTCGGCTATCCACAACGTTACGTCAGGTTCGTTGCTCAGCCGTTGGCAATTAGCCGTGGCACTAACGTCTGATTACTATTTTTGTTTGCTGTAAACACGCATAGTCGCATACGCATAGGCAGCTAAGTCGAGTCTGGCTGGCTGTGGGTGAGCGGAAAAGAAATGTCGTGGGAAAAGACCGATTTAGACCTGGGTCGGAATTTGTGGTTTAGATCTGCCTGGCTGTTAATAGTTTCTGCTGATATTAAGAACATTCTGATATTTCAAGGTATAGGCACTCTCAAAAAGATGTCAGCAAACAGGAAGGAGTCCGAAAGGACCGATGGCTGCCAGGGTTGCGGGACTGTTCGAAAGAGGTACCGCGGCCCTGGAACACAAAGGGCAAAAGAAGGAACATGGATGGGTTTTAGTCAGTAAAAGTCTGACGCTCCCTCCTGCTCAGCCCAGAGCGGGAGGAGTTATTTGATGATTTCCAAACCGAAAAAAAAAGGTATAGGCACTGCCAGGTGTACGTTAATTTTTGAGGGTTCCGTAGGTAAATGGGTAAATGGCAAAATCGGAACCCCTTTAAGTTTAAATTGTCTATTGGCATTTTGGTCCAAATTCAATTGTGTTGGTTCGTGACACATAGGTAAAATAACCTCGTCAATCCACATTATCGTTTTTATGATTTGATTATTTGCGTTTACTATCATTTTCGTACTTTTTCCTAAACTGAATTTTCTTACCAGCTTTTAAAACTAATTCCAATTTCAACAATGCGACACTAGTAACGACGCAACGGAATATGTAGGCTGTTTTTATGACAACATTAATTATACATAGATAATTTAATGAGATAGCATTCAGCCGTCGACGCAGTGACAGTTAAAATAGAGCAGTATCTTGATTAAAGGAACCCAACGAAAGATTTGCAACTGGCCTCTGCATTCTCTATTACATTTTTTTTTAATAGCTATGGCTGCCGGAAACTAAATTTTTAATGCTTCAAAAAACCACTTAATTAAACAGCCATGTTTACTTTTTAATTAGTCAGTTAGAAACGGTATGTTAACTTGCCATAAAAAAAAAAATCTTTTAAGATAATTTTTGCAGAATCAATGGTAAAACTTTTTTCACTTGTCACCTCTAATTAAAGATTAACTAATGTTTTCCATTAGACGCCGAATGACGAACTTGTCCGAAGATTTACGAAGCGGAACGTTCGCCATTTTGTATTTTAAACATTTTATTATTTTGTTTGTTTTACGAGTGCAATGTGCAATGTAGCATTCAGCGTAGCCTTCAAACAACCAGCATGTTCTTTTTTTGAATTTCTATTGGCTACTGTCTAGTCAGGAAATGAGGGTCATCATTTCATGAGGAATGTTTGGCATTGGCCGAAAAATTGTGTTGAAAAGAAAGATTTTTTTTAAACCACAGAGAATTCTATTTTCTTTCAGACGGTTGCATAAAAACAAGAAGTGACTTTTCTTGCATTCTACATTTTGTCATTAATCTATGTTCGAGATTTGACAGGCGGGCATTCAGTTGAATTGTAAGTGACAACCAATGTAATCTACCTAACTGCTCAACAATAAAAATAAAATGTCTTCCAGATTATCTTAAAATACTAATGAATTGGGTTCATCGTGTTAATTATTCAAACAATTAATGTTACGTATTTTAATTTATATAATTTCACATGTTAATAGTCAAAAAACCCCTTTTTCGCCCGTGGTTCCGGTCCCTTAATCCCTGGAAGGGACCACGAGCATTTTTTTGCCGTGGTTCCTTCAAGAAATATAAACTGCCGAATTAAATTATACTTCGATATTTTAAATGCAGTCATTGACATTTTTGAGTAGGTACATTTTTTTAAGTACTGAGTAAGATTTTTTTAGTTCCTTTTTCTTCTTCTTTTTTTTCTGTAATATTTGTAGAAAAAAATCTGATACAGCTCTGCACAGCTAAATGTTATGTAATTATTAGGAACTCAATCATAAATACCATTGGATACGGAAATAAACACTTAGCTTCCTTAAAAACCGGCCAAGCGCGAACCGAACTTGCACATAAAGGGTTCAGTACCATCGTAGTAGGTTTTTTTTTATGTTGTTACAGCGGCAACAGAAATACACATTCTGTGAAATTTTCAACTGTCCACCTATTACGGATCATGAGATACAGCCCGCTGACAGACAGACGGAGGGACGGACGGACAGCGGAGATTTAGTAATAACTCGGGTGCGTTGGTTATTCTTCCAGTACGGAACCCTGGAAACTAATTAAAAGGTGAGACTTATTAATTCACACTTATTAATCACTTTAGATTTTGATCGAAGTTTTTGCGAACGGTGAAATTTCGTACATACTTCTTCTCATTATTTATTTGTTACTATCTACATAAAGGCCGAACACCCGTATCAGGCTATGACACTACAGGCGGGGGAGGCGAGGTGTGTCGACGGCGGGGGAGCTGCGCCCGCGCCACACCAAGACTGCCTCGTTGGTCTAGTGGTCGCGAGTATCATGAGGGCCTGGGTTCGATTCCCAGCTCGGGCAAATTGTTATTGGGTTTTTCCATCAGGAATTTATCAGTAGCAGCCACGGCGTCTGGATTTATGCCCGGTTGATGGCAATGGGCTCGCCCCCTATTAGATAGGACTTATACTGGCGAAATGTGGGTGTACTATTAGGTGCACCTCTGCGAAACTGCTCGGGGATTACAGGCGTGAGGTTATGTTATGTCAACGGAATACGATTAGCTCATCAAAACTACGTTCGAGAGCTGTCAGTGTCAATATTCTACGTCAATGATGACTCGAACCCGGTTTAGAAGCGCCCTGGGCCTGGCCTAAAAAATAGCTTCTGAATTTAATTGGAAATATGCCTTCATTTGTAGATCTAGAATCCAGATAGTCCGTTAAATTGATCCACATTTTGAAACGTAGTTACTGCTATACCTAGGTACCTACTTATTCAGTTAGATCTGTTTAGTTATATGTTAACTGCTGGCTCAAACAACAATAAACTATTCTGCAGTTTTTAGGTACCGGTGCAGTCATCACCTTTGACAGATCGCAGTGGTTTTAACATTAGTATTTTTTGTTCTTCAATTTGATTTACTTACCAAGAAGATGGGGTCTTATGAAATAAGGAGCATCTACTCCTCCGACCTGTTGAGAATTCCTTCATCTCATTGAGCTAAGTTGTTTCTACGTATATGGGCACCCTAACTAGATAATAAAATAGCTTTCTTAGAATTATTTCGCCCTTAATTCTAAATTAGACCTGTTTCTCATCAGAGATTAGGGTAATGTGGCGATGTTACAGATAAGTTACAAGTAAGGTCATAAACGTACATCATTACAGGACGTTCAGACGCCCACGGCTGACCTTGGACCTCTTAGTATCCGCTAGATTCACTAATCGTGAAGGAATTCTGCCAAGCTCTGCCCAACGAGATTTTGGACGTCCTTGGTTTCTATGGGCTTGTACTTGTCCCTACGATGGTTATAATAATGGTACCGCACCCCAGCATAATCAGACTGTCATGTCCCCACTGATGGGTAAAAGGTCTTCTATTTTTATGAGAGGGAATGATGTCACATGCCTTCGAATATGCTGAGTTTCCTGGCGATGTTTTCCTTCAGAGTTTTGAGCGAGCAATGATGATGAAATAAATTACACAAAGTAATGCGCCTACTTGGGTTCGAACCCACGACGCGTTACTCGACGCTATTACCACTGAGCCACCACCGTTCACTAAGAAGCTGACCTCTTGGTAAAAGTCTCAGAAATGATACGGCTGCTTGCCTAGAAACACAAGACTCCAACAAGTCCCAACAGTTCAAAAGTTCTCTAAAAAACATGGCCGAATCGACCCCTAAGTGCACAAACTATAAAATAGAAATGAAATCCGTGTCAACATGTGTACTGTCGGTCTCTTAGACCATTAGATAGTTGTACCGTCTCGGATATAGTCTGGGTGTGGTCCAATGTGCCCGCTGACTTATCGATATGTGATCGAAACTGGTAGCCGTATCCTGCTGATGTAGAAAATATGTTGTGTTTGTTTGTGATATTCAGTCGTATCTGACTGTTAACTGTCTGTTTTATCGATGTTCTAATCTTATTTTCGCCAACGTATTTTGAAATTGAGTAGTTTCTCGTCAGAAGAAGATTTATCATCATCATATTGCTGCTCTTATACCAATATATGTGGGGTCAATTGGGCTGAGCCATCACACCTTTGCAATTGCTGAGCAAATGTTGAGCTCTCAAAACGGTGAAGGAAAACTTCGTGAGGAAACTAGCATGTCCTTGAATCAAAAATTCAAAGACATGTGACGTCTACCAACCCACACTGAGGCCGATTACAGCCCACCCCTCTCATAGAGAGGAAGCATGTGTCCCAGCAGCGGGAACACTATAGCTTGATTATGCTTAGGAGCTCTCAATAAACCATATGCAAGCTAGCTAGGCTATGCTTACCTATACACTGAATCGGATGACGAAATTGGGCAGGAACCAAATGCAGAAAAAAAGGGGTACCAAAAACGCAGGACGTATCTTAAATTGACACAATTTGCAAATTACAAGGGGGACTGTCTAAATTGCAATTTAGAAATCAGATTCAACGCATTTAGAATCTAACTCCCTGCCTTTCACTGTCAGTGAACTCGAAAATATATCTAAAATTGATGTCACATGGTTTATGGTAAAACTTTGAAGGCGACCTCAGACCGCACACCGCAACGGCAAAATCAACCGTTGAAGTTGTAAAGTCGCGGTCGCCAACCTCAGCGGAAACTTCGCTTGCGGCTATTATCAACCATAACGTCTGCGGTCTGCGTCCTAACTAACAATAGTTACATCTTAATTATCGTTTCTTACTACTACTCACTAGCCTTAAAACTGACTAATTGCACTCGCCTGTTAAACTCACTTGTTCCCAACTTACGCTTAACCGATTAAGCGATAATTGATGTTAGATCAAGCGGGCCCGGTCCAACGCTTGTCTCGTTACTAACTCTTTGTTAAGATATATCATTCAATAGTTTCCGAGCTAGAATATAAATATGTGGGACAAAAATAAACTGTGCTGGCTAGTGAGTAGTGTGGCTGGAATTATATTTGTACGTAGCTCGTAAATGACGCGGAACCACGTGGGTTTCTTTGGTAATCATACGACAACGCTCGTTCGCGCGGTCGAAAGGTGCTCACCGCCTCTCCGTGCAGCGCACTACCCATAGATCTGCTTCAACGCCTCGACCGCGCCATTGCGGATACCATACCACTGGCCATACACCGGTGGTATGGTGGGTCTAAAACTGTACCACTGAGAAAATAGTATTGTGGTAAACTAGTTTATGCGTAATAGGAGTATGCATCATGTGACATATTTTTATTTAAATAAAGTGGACGAGCGGTGTCGAGTGAGAATCGCCTTCAGCTAAGACGCATCGTACACGACCCAACTTACTACCAGTTTGATTTGTTGGTCTAGTTGTCGCTAACACTGCTACTGGTGATGAGGTCCTGGGTTCGATCCCCAGGTCGGTTATTGTAATTGGTTCCATCCATGGAATTTCTCAGTTGCAGCCACGGAGTCTATATTTGTGGCCGGTTGATGGCAATAGCCTCGTAACACAACTGGCGAGTAAGTGAAAAAGTGAATTATTCAATCAGGATAAGAAATAAGGATTTAGTAAGCAGTTAAATCGTGCGTGGCTCAATGTTTTAGTAGCGAAAGACTGGCACTGACAATAGCAAATTACTTTTCTGAAGAGATGCACTAAGCTTAAGCCCGAAACCGTTCAAATCAGGCTTAAAACTCAAAGCTAATTCTACGTATTCCACACTGTGCAGTATACAATCGATCCAAGAACTATCCAGTTACTAGTAAATCTTTGTGCTACTGATAAATCGCTTCGGTTTAATTAGGGCCAACGGATAAAATTGGTGGCTATTAGATGTGTGTACTAAATTAGCTAGTTTATGTTTGCAAGACAATAAAGCTTATTAGAAACATGTGCTTAAATGTACTCACTACTCATAATAGGATATCGCCAATTCTTAAACTCGCAAGCATTTAATTCAAATAGTACGGTTTAGTCAAAAACAAAAATACAATATGTAAACAGACCCTTCGCGAAGCCGCCAACCGTGGATTCTGTACATCAAACTAAGTAACTATACGCAAAAATGATTGCCAATGACTTTTTTTTTTTGAAAAATTAGATTTTACGTAAGGACTCAATGTAACACACTCAAAACATAGTGCTGATGCATACATTACACGGGGGTCGTGCGTGGTACCTCCACGTAAAGTAAAGTTACAACATCAAAAAATATCTGCGTGTAACTAGAAGGTTTCCAATGGGGATTAATCTTTTATTTTTGTATAAAAATCGTAAAGCGGTTTCAACTGTGTAGTCCTAATAGATTCGAAATAAAGTGGCTGTGACATACACGGACAGACAGACAGACATGACGAATCTATAATGGTTCAGTTTCTTACCATTTGGCTACGAAACCCTAAAAAGCAAGTGAAGTCGTTCAAATAGTGTCTACGGTAGCGTCTCACCTGTATTCTTATTACAAGAATCCAGACGGAAAATTTATTCGTATTCAAAACTGAACATTTTCGTTGAATAATTTATGAAACATTTTGTATGTATCTGAATCGTGATTTACATTGAATTATTACGGTTCACGCCTGACATTACCTTGAATTTTCAATGTTCAATTCTTATAATCTAGACCGTTGAATCTTTTCGAAACATACGGTTGTGTTTTATGTGCGTGCCTGCCGCGGTTCAGCTATTGTTTTCGACTGGTATTATAATGTGTTAAGTCAAAAACGCTGTTTTTACACCGAAATTATATGTAATCTGTCGTAACAGTTCAGAATTTAAAATAAATATGAGTCCAGCTCGAAGCAGCTCACAGAATAGGCAAACTGAAGTGACAATGGGCTGGCTATATTAGCTTTAGAACCAAGCGGAGACGGTAAGGTAAGGATCGGTGGAGAGACGACCTCCACAGGAATGTTGAAGTGAGAATCGAGCTAAGTGGCGTGCAATTGAAGGGATCTATGTCCAACAGTGGAGCTGCTGCAGGATGTTGATTATGAGCCCAAAAATACTGAAAACAGTGAGTAGTACTGTTATACTTATTAAATCTAACTAAAAGAAAAAGACTCGTGATTTGTTAAACAAATATCCAACGTTTTAAGTTTTACTTTCTTCAAACAAAAAGCTCTTTCATAATCCGCTTCCGATTAAAATCTAAAGCACCCACAAGAACAATCGTAAAGCAAAGAGATAAACGTCTGGAGGCACCTCTTCATAATAAATATTGCGTCAAACATCGTCCGGTAGTCTATTATCCAAGGTAATGTAGCAAACAGTTACGCGTTATGCGTTTTTTGACTGAGGCGACGCGGCGGGCGCTCGCGTTCTGCTGCCGTATGCCAAACAGGCCAGTGGCCGGTAGCGGTTAGGGTTGGTATGCACAACAGTATTTATCTAGGTTTTCCCTTCATTTATTTCTTTACAAATTTCATAAATTTTCATAAATATTCCTTAAAAAAAAACAATTGTAGCCCACCGGTATCGGGAACTAGGTTCAAGCTACCAGCGGTCAGGGCTCCAGTTTATCGATAGTTACTATTATTTATTTTCATCGACTGCCTCGTTGGTTTAGTGATCGCAAGTGCGATTGCCGAGCAAAAGGTCCTGGGTTCGATTCCCAAGTCGGGCAAAGTGTTATTGGATTTTTCCATCAGTAGCGGCCACGGAGTCTGGATTTGTGTTGTTGATGGCAATAGGCTCGCACTCTATTACAAGGTACTTAAACATAACTGGAGAAATGTGGGTGTACTATTAGGTACACCTTTGCCAAACCCTTCGGGTGTTATGTTATGTTTTATTGTAATAGCCCATGGTGTCCCACAGCTGGGCAAAGGCCGCCGCCCGACAGCGCGACCTCGCGGACGAGCGGTGTCGTGTCGTGTGAGAATCGCCTTAAAAAATGTGGTACAAAGAATCTTGTTGTAGAGCCATAAGATATCAAAGTTTTTTACGTTTGTGATGGTGCTCGATGTTTTCGTCTCTTGGTCTCCAAAAAATCACTTACAATATTAAGTATTTAGGTCAATTTTATTGTGGCTGATCCACAGCCGTCAAAAACATCTATTCACGATAAACGGTTATTTGAGAAAAAAAGTTTAATACCGGAACAATGTTGTTCCGAAATATTCCGTTTCTTAGCTCGTTAGAATATGGCGCTTATTAAAGTTATGTATCTTTGAAACGCGAATAAAACTGAAGAAAAGTGTTCCTTAGTATACACTAAGGAACACTTTTCTTCAGTTTTTTTCTTAAGGCAATTTTTTTTTAAACTAATACTTATAGCTACATTTTTTAAATGTTTTGTATACAGAGTGTAACAGAAAGGGTATAATCATATGGAATACTGTGGTACGGACCATCAAACTGAAAAACTTTCTCTATGGGACCACCATCGAAATCGTAAAAAAATTATCAGCTGTCCTATACAAAATTTCAATACCTACTCGACCCAAATGTATGGGACAGTAGTATTTTTTTACGATTTCGATGGTGGTCCCATAGAGAAAGTTGTTCAGTTTAATGGTCCGTACCACAGTATTCCTTATGATTATACCCTTTCTGTTACACGCTGTATTTGACATTTAGCAATATCTAACTAATTACCAAAACATGAAAAAAATATTTGATACAATATGTTCATTGTTTTCCATGAAAAAATAAAACCTTTTTGCTAGCCCATATTGTCACAGTTCTGGCCAGGCTTTCTCTCATTCCTTCCATTTCTCTAGAAGATAAAAAAAAAAAAAAAAAAATTCCCATGATAAATTGATAACCCTTTAAAAGCGAAATGGGCAACCCTATTAGCAAGTTTAGAATGTCCTACCGTTCTCTGGTCACATGTGAATATGGTCTAGTACACTAACAACGAAATATCTAGATAATGTGACGTAAGACACTTTACAAAGATAAGCGAAAGGTTTGTAGGCCAAACGTTTAGGTTCATAAATGTTCCACGATTTGGTACCGACGCACAATGCTCTCGTAATATAATAGGTAATCTTGCTAATTTCCATTGGATAATATGTACAAGGTGTGATTAAATAACTAAAAACGTCTTAAGTCATTATTAAGAAGAACTTTCACTATGGGAGTAATGGTACTATCCTAATATTACTACTCTAGATTTGCCCATGGGCCTATGGGCGTCATAAGAACTCTGACACCAGGTTAGGCACTAACCACTCGATAAAAGAAAGACTGCTCTAGAAATTTTGAATGAGGACAATGTCGCGAAGAAAGTTTTTAGTATGAATGAGGGTGGCTACAAGCGTAAAGGAAGACCGAAGAAACGATGGATGTACTGTAGAAGGAAGATACTTATGGCTAGAAAAGAGGTGACTGCTGACATGACGAATAAAAGAGAAGTTTAGAGGAAGAAGACATGCTGCGCCGATACCAAATAGATTAGACTACGGACAGGAGACAGCAGCGGTGGCCCAGAGGTGGCGGCCACGACTTACGAACACTAAATCGCGGGTTCGAACCCAGACAGGCGCATTACTTTGTGTAATTCATTTCATCACCACTGCTCACGAAAAACGGTGAAGGAAAACATCGTGAGGAAACCGGCATGTCCTAGAACCAAAAATTCGAAGACATGTGACATCTACCAACCCGCACTAGGCCCACGTGGTGGATTATAGTACCTACATTCCCCCTGATAGAGAGGAGGCCGTGTGTCCCAGCAGTGGGAACATTATAGGCTGATTATGATTATGCTACGGGTAGGAGAATAATGACCTTGCTGAAGGCTACATTACCACGCCATGAGCCTAACACAATACAAAAGGACGACAGACGTTTATATCCGAGGAAGACTACTCCGAGAAAATGGCCAGCATCCTCCTGTCTGATAAAAACAACACACAATCACCAATCCATCATGCGCAGTGATTCAATAATGGCAATATATCCTCTTACAAAGATTTAAACCGCTAGAGAATCTTTACCACACAGGGAGCTGCGAAGAGTGAGCTCGAAAATCCTACTAGAAACTATAGGTACCTATCTATGAGGTAGAGCGAATTAGCAGATTCCAATGTTTAGAGATCGACCGCAAGGCATTGAAGGGGATTTCCCGTCGCGGCATTGAACATTGGAATCTGCGTCCTGTTACCCACTAGCTACGTATAAAGTTACGTTGGGTAAAGATAAAATGCTCTGCTCTGCCGCCCTGGTTTGAAAATTCAAAAAGTAGTCTTAGTGTGAAAGTAGGCATCGTGCTGGCCATGTTTCCACCGCTGGGGCACAACACAGGCCACGAGGAATGGGAATCTAGCACGCGGGCCCAATGCGGGTTAGTAGATGTCACATGTCTTCGAATTTTTAATTCTGGGACATGCTAAAGTCTAAACATTCCTGGGCCACCACTGGTATCACTATCGACGAGTGATCAAGACAATACTGTTCAATGTCACTGTCATGTGAACAACATATGTGAACATTTTTGACGCGGCAGGGTGAATCGAACGATCTAAATCTTTGTCCTCTGACCTTTTATTGCGGTCATTGAGAGGCAACGTGAACAACTCTGTGTTTACTTGATACGCGCGCTAATTCTAGGTAACAACTAGGCACTAAATGATTTACGAAATTCGCCTTCACCGCTCGGCCAATGCACCTTTTTATCTCAAAACATATGCCTGAGTAAACAATACTCGGTAATTTTTATCATTTAGTATTATGGCTCTAGTTTATTTAACAATTAGCTGATGCCCGCGATCTTCGTTTGCGTGAAATTATTATAAAACATATTACTTTCCTTTTTTAATCAAATTTTGTTACCAATTCCAAGGGTTTTTTTTTGCACGGATCCCAAATTCTTATTCTTAAATAAAAGTAGCTTTAGTTACTCCTTAAGACATCAGCTATTTGCCTGTAAAAGGCCCTTCAAAATCGGTCCAGCCATTGCGGAGATTAGCCGGAACAAACAGACAGACAGAAAAGAAATGAATAAAAATATGTTTTTGTTATAAGTACCGTATACACTTTCATATGCATTCAGTAAGAAGCTGCTATTTTGGTATTACAAAAAGACACTTAAATTTTATTTTTTCGCGTAGATTTTTTTTTTGTACAGCACCAACGTTCACGTTAGCCCTGGATCGACTAAACTGGAAGTCATGAAGAGAGGCCATGGCCAGCAGTAAGATGACGTAGGCTAACAAGAATCCATAACAAAAAAAAACTTGCGAGTGTTTTTTGGTCACTTGCGAAGAAGCGTGAAAGCAGAGGTAATACTGACCTCCAATAAGTGGACTATATCAGCTGATAGGTTGAACAAATGGACAATAATTCGTCCTTGAAATTTAGGTAACTAGGTATACAGATTGTTTTAGAGCAAAAAACAACGAAGGTTTATCTATGACTAGAGCTAGCGGATCTAGTAGGCTAGTCGTCACTGAAAGCTGTTTACTGAGTAATAGCAGTTTTAAAATGAATAAAATAATACTAAGGAACATATTGTTTACAGAAGGCTGAAACTTATCTCAAAATTACATAATCAATCTTAAGCAAGAGGTCATTAATTTTCTTATATTATTATAACTATTAAATTAAGGCTATTTATCTATTTGTAATAAAAATAACAACAAAAAAAAGAACGCAGTCTTTTTATACAACTTTTACTAAACCTTTTCTTAGGGCATGTTTGGACTCGGCAAGCGAAGTGAACCAGAGAAGAACAAGATTCGGCGAATAACAGAAGAGAAGAGAGACGCAATGAGAATTTCAACTAATGTGATTGGTCGATTAAATGATGAACGTTGGTTACCGAGAGACGGTAAAAGAAGTGTTGGCAGAATTAAAGCCAGAATGGTTGGATAACATTCAGAAGATCGCGGGAAAACCTGGCTGAGAGTCACGCAGATCAGGAAAGAATGGCGCAAAATGGAGGAGGCCTATACTCAGCAGGATGGAACAAACCCGCCAATGATGATGATGACGATGATTGGTCGATTCCCGCTCGAGTCAGCCGCGGCTTACCCGCTCACCGCTCCGCTTAAAACCCCGTTCTCCGCTCGCACTGCGCCAGCGCCGGCTCCACGGCACTTGCAGTCCGATTCGATTTTAGGTCGTCGCCTTACATAACAATTGAATAATGGCGCACACACATACCGTCCGGCCGCTAACACAAACAACACACAGCCGCAAGTTTATGTATTTACTTATTATCTCTTGTAAACACAGTAAAACTACACTACTACGGGAAGCATTTTGTTAGATAAGTGTTATATTTAAAATCCCGGAAGATGTTTGCTCGGGAAAGGAAGCCTTGAGGCTTTATTTAGTACTCTGTTCCTATGATAATGTCTTTTCAAGTTCAATTTAGAGGCGACAAGAAGCTTTTCTCAAAGAAAAGACCACCTCACAAGTCAATATCACCCACAACCGCTGCACCGGTGAAAACTTTAAAAGGTGGGAAAAATACGTCAGTATAATAAAGCAAAAAAAGACATGTCAGGTCTGGCAAGCATAGTAGAACATCTCTGGCAATCGCTGGTTTACTACAGGATTTAGTATCTAAGATAGGGATAGCCAGTCTATCACACTCAGCAAGTTATAGGTTTCAAGTTCGAACCTAAGACACGCACCTCTAATTTTTCGGATTCATGTGCATATTCTATAATTTTCACTTGCTTCGGTGAAGCAAAACATCGTGAGGAAACCAGCATGCCTGAGAGATATTTCTCGACGGCATGAAGTCAAGTCAGGAGCCCATGAACGGCATAAAAACTCTGACACCAGGTTAGGTATTAACCACACGATAAAAAAGAAGTAGCATAATCAGACTGTAACTCTCTGTTTGGGCTATAACCACGCGGGCCCAGAGCGGGTTGGAGATGTCACATGTCTTCCGAACTCTGGTTCTAGGTCACAACGGTTTCCTCGCGATCTTTTCCTTCAACGTTCGTATAAATGCATAAATAAATCACTTTAGATCCGTTGTGATTCAAGATCTCATAAGGAAAATATACAATATCTGTGAACAGCACCGGAAATTAGGAACATCCTAATGTTGTCCGATGTATTGGGCCTGCCAACTAGGTCTTTTAGTACATTAATCTTTGTAAGCAAAAAGATTTAATGCTGCTGCATATGAGACATTGCCAAGCGTAGTGTTAATAGCCACACCCCGAAAGACCGTTTGATGGAGAATCAGGATTTGACATGAAGTTTTTGGGATTCCCTATATAAGCTATAGAAATACATGTCATGTACATTGGATTCAAGATCAGAAAGGTTCTAAAGACTGGCATACAATGTGGATATCAGCCTAAACACACAGCTTATGAATTCAACCATTGCAAGAGACCAACTTGCTAAGACACGAGTTCCAAATTTTACAGATAATGATAATATTATATAATATTATATATTATGATAATATTACAAGAGAATGGTAATAATATACCGATTCCAAACATTTTATCAACAAGACAACAATGCCTGTCTTCACTAATGGGCAGCATGTCAATGAAAACGGGTACAAGTGTTGGTAATGTGTTCCCCGGTTTCGCTGGCAAGGAAGTTAAGCACTGGTGTTTCACTCTAATTGAAAGTCCAGGCTATATATATTATGATGATAATTAAAAGTAATTATTTCGATGAAAAACTCTTCCACATTTCCAGCTGCCTAGATAAAAACGTGCCAATAACGTCCACTTATCACATAACCCCGCTATAAGCTCCTACCGTGAAGGGTCAAAACTTGCAAACACATAAATTTCGCATTCAATACCCATGTCCACAAAGCTGTCCCCGCTTGGCTACACTTGTTCCTATAACCTATGGCTTGCACCATAGAAAGTCCATTGAATTCAATGTACCAGTGGACAGATGCATGTGTTTAGTGGTGCCGTTACTTAGATATTGTCCGACAAATCGTGGAGTAAAGATCATGGGAAGTCTCGGAGACAACTTCACTTGTCGCGTTTAGTATTGTTCCTTATAAATTATGTTCGAGAGCTTGTAAGAGAATGAGGTGTTTGTCGCTGTGAGATTGAGTTAGGAACTTTCGATAACAGTTTGTCTTGTTGCGAATGTTTCAGCTGAGAGAAATCTTGGGGGAGATTAAGCTGTGTGGCCTTTTGATACGTCATCTATAGGAATTTATGAATTGATAAAATAATAATAATAGTCCTGATCGTTTTCAGTCACGACGGCCTATCTTAACGGAGACAAAGCATCAGCGCGGGAGATATTATAGTGCACAAGTGTGTGCGCAGACACAGATGCACTCTCATAGTCCGATGGGATGGGACGGCATTCCGAGAGAGAGATGAGGTGCAGCACCAAAGGCTTAACGTATTTTCTGAGGCTCGGGGGTATCATACCGCCTACTTCCAAACTCCTGGCTACTACTGAGAAATTTCTGATAGAAGAACCCGATAGCACTTTTTGTCTGACCCAGGACCCCAACGCTTAGCAGTCTTGCGACCACGAAACTATGAAGGCAGTGTTGAAGTTGATAGTCGTCGTAGGTATTTACAAGGCAGGTATAAGTGCAAACACCGAAAGGAGACGCCTTAGAAGGCCAAACACTGACCTTACTGGTGATGTTCTCCAGAAATGTCAAATACATTGTAACCGGCGTAGGTGTACGAACGTGGATGAAGCCGAAGAGTGTGTAAGGATCTTGGTATGTGGCGTACTGTAGTTTACTGTATATCCTCATGAGAAAATGGGTACCGATGTCTGTGTGTAGACCGATGTATGTGTGTCTGTGTGTGTGTAGGCGTTTTTCTTTTGTCCAGTTTAAGTACTATTAGGGAATTTTCCAAATTAAGCTCAACACCCAGTTAACATCTTTTGTCTTCAATAAATTTTCTGAAATGAATTCGTCTATTTGCCAGTTCAATCCGGTAAAATCAGTAGTATTTATACGAATTGAGAAGAAATTATGTAATTAACAAGCAGTATTTAATTGAATAATTTTATCACGAGAGATCGTTTTGGTGTAGATAGCAGATATTTCAATTTCCACGATAACGCACTTTGCAGTTTGCATACCAGTCCTAAGAAAACATATTTATTTTACGTCACGTCTTATTACGTATGTGGGTTTTAACAACTCTTATCTTTAGTGTATTTAATCAAGTTGTTTATTTTTTTTTATCACCAGTAATTCCCAGATGAAACACATCTTCTACCAAGGCTAACTTCTTGGAGTCCAGTCTAAACAGATGCAGCTGAATATAAACTAGCATTTTACATGGATCGCCTGCTTATCTGACCTCTACAACCCAGTTAGTGCTGGGTAATCCGATACCGCTTGGTAAGACTAGTTGTTAGACTTACGGGCCACTGACTACCTGTGTTAAAGATCTATAAATGACAGCCGGAACCAAAGAATTAACGAGCTTTCCATGACACGGAGGAAACTCGTTTTGTAATGGATGGTCACTCATCAACGGATCTAGCATCGGCTATGCTGTAATTATTTAACCACGAGCTCCTTGAATTAGCATTATAAAAGTAAACCTTTCAATACAGTCATAAAAGATACTCCTAAAGATGAATGTAAAAATTTTTATTCATGAAATCAATTTAGCCTATTTACGAGTTCTTATTACACGTATTACCGTTACAACCAAGTTATGATGACATGAGCTTAGCGTGGCGTAATCTACATACATTACTACCAAAGTCGTTATAAAATACGGTTTCCTAGTTAAAGTTGAATCGTCAAATTAACCAAAGTTTTTGATAATTGAAGTTGTAAGCTCAGTTGTAAATTAGTTAATTACGATTTAGAGTCTTTGAAATTTTGAAATGGGTCCACTTTGACTGCGGTACGTTTGATAGAGATTTTCTTTTAAATGTGTGAATTTGTAGTTGTTGACATTTGAAATCGAGGACATTATTTATATTCTACTAATTTACTTAAATTGCAAGCTTTGGCAAATAGAGAGAAAGCCGAAGCTACTATTAACTCTCGTGATATAACCATTCACATGTATTTGTTGAGCAAAATAATTCCTAGAATCACCCGCACTTGGTCCACGCGGTAGATTAAAACCCACACCCTCTCATGGAGAGGAGGCGTGTGCCAGCAATGGGAACTAGCTGATTACGCTGCCCAGTAAAGTGAAAGGAGTGGCCTATCCCCAACCACACAGGTTCGATAGGTGACCGCGCTATACACCTCTACTCTCTGCTATAATCTAGGTATAGAAAGAGATAGTGATTAGTGGAGCAATCAGACGCACTATTTACAGCCAGTTATAAATACACGCCACTGTGATCTGTTGTCACTAGTTAAACACGATGGACGATTGAGAGCGATGTTGTAAGTAACCTTGTGTACTAAAATGACTTGCTTGCAATACAAACACTGAAAAAATCGACTAATTTAATTTGTACTAGGTCTTGGGTTCTTTTCGCAAGTCGGACAAAGTTTGATGGCAATAGGCTCGCCCCTTATTGTGAAATATGAATGTATGACTGTATTCACGTGTGTCCAGTCAGGGACTACCAGGCGTGGTGTTATTTTGAGATTTAAAATAGAGAATCTACGATAACGTTCCCACTTTACTGGGCTGGCCATGTCTGCCGTATGCCCACCGAGCTGTGGCCCAAAATAACCATAATGTGGAGTCCTGACACAGCCAGAAGGTCACGCGGTAGACCTCGCAGGTGATGGTGGGACAAGCTGGACAAAACCAACAACCAGTGGTCCACATTAGCCTTGGACCGAAGATTTGGAAGTTATGGGGATAACAATTACTGTAATGATAACGTTCCAATTTCGATTCGTTTTTTTTTTATTAATGTTTCAAACTAATCGAATGCCAATTTAAACTTCGAACCCAGTTCGAACTCTACCACAGACAATTTTGCCGAAAAAAATACCGTTTTCGACGACACTTACGCAATATTGAAATCAAAAAATGTCAGCCTTCGCTAACGAGATCTCATTTTAGGGGTCAACTTGTGATGAGAATTACGCGAAATAAAAACCGGAACATGTGCAGGAGCCGGTCCGGCAGGTTGGTGCTCGACTTTTTAAAATTGGAATGAAACTTTTTTCATTCATTTAATGACACGCATGTATTTAGTGTGCTAAGGAGATTTGTAGCAACATCTCAATACAGGACAGAGGCTCAAAGGATATCTGCTATTAAGGGAATATCTGAAGCGGTTAAAATTACTTATTCGCAGTTTCAGAAAAACCTTATTATGGTGATGATGCCATCTAGCCGATTTCGACCAAATTGGTCAGGCGACTGCATTCGATGGCTTTCTAGGGTGATTGTCAAGAGCTTTGGTGCGGCTAGCATATCCAACTTTGGCCGAAAAACTCCGAGCAGAATACAGACAAGTCAGAACATCATTGATGACATTGCAGGGTATAGCTGTAGGTTGCCTATGTTTAACTTTATGATACACCCAAGTAACACAGAAAGCATTCTAACAAACGAATAGCAAACTTGTGTAGAACTTAAGGTCCTTATAAACTCATAAATAAGTTCACCGAGCATCTTGACGCTTTATATTGGTATTTCAAAACCATTAGGATGCTTTACACTGTATAACGGTTGGATAATAGCATATCAAAATGCTTTTGTAAACCCTTTAGTTTTAGTGCAGCAAACCACAACGCAGCTGAACGGCTTTCAGCAGTTTTTAGTGCATTTGGAATTACAATAGCATTTTAAGTAGTAAATAAATGCTTAATGCCGTTTAACAGCACAAATATTACCATTATAATGCCACGTAAATCCGCTATACAACTTTCAGCTGTTTTTAGTGCCTTAGGTTCTACAATAGCATTTTTAAGTAGTAAGATAATGCCTAATGCTGTTTAAAAGCTTAAACTTTTACCGTTATAATGCACCGTAAAACCGGTATACAGCTTTGAGCTGTCTTAAGTGCCCTTTGTTGTGTAATAGCACTTTTGAGTGGTAAGGAAAAGCCTAGTATTGCTGAACAGCATAAACGTGAATCAATGTAATGCTTGCGTTTCTTAAGATCAACTTAGCTGTGTGGTACAGCTAGCAGCTCTTTAATCAAATATACGTGAGTTATTGTAATGCGTAAAACTATTTATACATTCATTTTACTGTAATCGTAGAACCTTTTGTTGGACATATTGGGGAAAAGCACATATTAAATGATCAATAAAACAACAGCAATTTTTATGGTTGATTTTTATTTTCATTACTTCTTGATTTTGAACTATTGTCATCCAGGGTGCAAACGTGCCTGTGTCATTCGCGTCTGTGTCTGAATGTTCTTCCATGATTGATAATACAGCTTCGGCAAGCTCATATGTTCAAATGTTGTTAATTTTGAAATAGCACTCCTATAATGTCCATTCTTTTTATCGGGCTTGGATTGCTCATCTTTCATTAATTTGTACTGTGTCTTTTTAGGCGGCCACCACAATTTACCATTTTCTTCCCACAAAGACTACCTCGTATTGTTTTTCCTTTCTCTCTATCGTCTGTTCCATTTTGTACGGCATTGTATGGTTGGTATAAAAATCACTGAAAATAAGAAAACAATATTTTTAAAAAGCATCACCCATAAAAAATATATTATTGCGTTTTCTGAAAAGTTTGGCCATTTTAAAGTGTACAGGTATATTTGATGGCTACTGTACCTGACTACGTACTACACTACACCAGGTATGAAATAAATAACGGTCCTGTCTATAAAATAGTTACGGAAAAATATCTTAATGACGCCTTTTTATCAACTTGGCAAACGAATCAAATTGTATAAATTCTGAAATGGGTTTTATTGTTTTGCTCAAGGATCCCCAAAATTGCGTTCAAGTAATGGCATTACTTCAGTCTACATCAAAACTACTGGTATACCGGTGAACCCATATAGACCTACTTTATAGACAATGCCACTACAGTGGTTCATCAAAAGCCTTCTCTCTTGCCTCTGGCTTAATAATGGTTCACGTGTGAGTATTTATACAGCTGGCAGCATTAATTAGCCTTGTTAAAGGCTCACCGGGCTGCTATACCCCGACACCATTTTGTAAATATTTTATAACCAAAAAAATTATCATTCGGACCTATTTATGAAAGCAAAAGATCTTTAACATAATGATATAACTTGATTTAATACTGCCCAACCAATACTATCATTTTAATTCAGCAAAATTCGTTCTATACTAGGAATACACAATTGTTTTGATGATTTCACACATATTTAAATATGAAATTTTCTATCAAAACCACAAAATATCGAAGGCGCGTGAAAATTTTCAATGAAACTTATATAGACATTTACAGTAAACTACATTGCGAATAATATTTGAAGGCATGAAGTAACAAAAGAGTCAAAAACTTACCCAGTAAATTTGTTTTGATGCAAACAAATATGGTGGCACTCACTCAGTTTTGTCAGTCTTCGTCCATATTATATTCCACGTTACTTGTATTATGACATTTGTGCCGTGGTATTAGAGATGTTTTTGCAATGATGTAGTGTTTATTTAAGTTCTAACTGTGAACACCTAAAAAGCTCCAATCATTCTTTTACTACATTCAAATGCTAGTCTAATGCTTTTGTAATGCAAACAACATCTTCATTATCAATAATATTGCTTGTATAATGCTTCTGTAATGCGATTGGTACGTTCTTTGGCCACAATAATGCTAATATAATGCGCCTGTAATGCAACTAAACAACTATTGTGAACATATTTAGGATCTAAAGCCGTATAATTTGTGCCCAAATAAGCATTACAGTAGCCGTATAAACGTTTGTAATGCTACTATAGAACTAACTCAAAATGCGAAAACGATACAGAAATGCTGTAAGTCGGCCGTTATACTGCTTTGATGTGTTACTTGGGCAGTGAGTCTAGCTGCTGATTTTACCCGACTATGGCGAAGCCAAAAGTCTATGTATGTATAAATAAGGTGACAATCGATTCGTTAGAATGGCCCAGGTAACATAGGCTACAAACTGAAAAAAAAACCATTTTAATTAGAGCGTGATTTTTCAGTAGTCGGGTTTTTTGTGGTAGCATACCACACAAATTCTTGTTATTAAAACGTGTAACTGAATTTTCAGCAGTGGAAAAGCAGTACAAAAATTTTTAAATTTAGGACGAAAGCTCAGTAGCCTCGCAATGAATTGTAAAACAATAACGTTTACAATAATTTATTCGCCTGAAGGCAAATTCACGAAAACCAAAACCAAATTCACGAAACGTTTCGGCTTATCGGCAAAATGTATCGGGACCCGTGAGCACCGCACTTGATTTTGTAAAACTTTTTAAATTTTTATATGAATTCAATGGACACATTATTTTGTATCGATATTTTAGGCTTACTTATTTTAATATGTATTATGTTGAATGTTTATTGTTTTTTTTTCACTTTTACGCGTTTAAAAGTCCCTAAGGCGAAAGCGCCAGCGAGAGTGTGTTAAAAAAATATGATTTGCTATTGTAACACACATGTAGTTACAGGATTTTAACAACAGTGTTGAACAAAATATGATTTGCTATTGTAACACACATGTAGTTACAGGATCTTAACAACAGTGTTGAACAAAATATGATTTGCTACTGTAACACAAATGTAGTTACAGAATTTCAACAACAGTGTTGAACAAAATATGATTTGCTACTGTAACACACATATAGTTACAGAATTTCAACAACAGTGTTGAACAAAATATGATTTGCTATTGTAACACACATGTAGTTACAGAATTTTTACAACAGTGTTGAACAAAATATGATTTGCTATTGTAACACACATTTAGTTACAGAATTTTAACAAATGGCGCTTCCACCAAGCGTCCATCTTAAGCTAATAGCTAACAGACTTTTCTTTTTAATGGTTTTACTTTCTATGTATTGAAAGGACAATTTCAGTTATTTTTGCTGATAGTACTTTCCGTTTCTCTCTTGCGTACCTAGTTTGATTATTATAGGTAAATGAATATTACTTACACTTAGAAAAAGTACTTTCATATTATATTTATATTGATGGGTCGGCTTATTAATATTTTTGGGTCGAAATTGGTAAATTAAATAAATCTAGGAGAAGCAAATACTATAATTTCGGTTTAATCAAATTAGTTAAAAGTGTTGAATTCAGTAGCATTATTATTTAGTATCTTAAATCTTTTATGATAACGGTAGACAATCTTACTACAATATAAATTACAACTGATTAATTAAAATTATTCAAGAATTTATTCGTTGAACTACTTTTTTACGGAAAGGCGACTTGAAAGAAAACAAGTTAGTTCTGTTTAAAGTCTCGACCACGTGTTAACTTGACAAAAAGGTGGCTTGACGTATCTTTTCATTACAATCTCGTTATTTTTAACATAACATCACGCTTGGAATCCCAGACGGGTTAGGCAGAGGTGTACCTAAGTACACCCACATTTCGCTAGTTATGTTTAAGTCCCATGTAATAGGGGTCGAGCCTATTGCCATCAACCGGGCACAAATCCAGACTCCGTGGCTGCTACTGAGACATTACTGATGGAAAAAACCCAATAACACTTTGCTCGACCCGGGAATCAAACCCAGGAACATATGATCAGCAGTCATGCTTACAACCAGTAGGCCAACGAGGCGTTGTTATGTTTATACAAACTTTATACAATGTACTGTAGAGGTGTAATCTATGCGGACATTTAAGAAGTCACTAGGATGTTGTATTAAAAGGAGAAAAACAATAATTTCACAATAATAATTAAATAGAAAAAATAAATTGATACATCTAAAGAGTGTAACAAGACCCTTAACGAAGCCGAAAGCCACTGGTTCTCCCCGTCATTGTGATCATTTTTTTGTTCTAGACCATACCTGGGAACCTTCTAGTTACGGAGATATTGGGGGTCAAAATTCCAACGTTTTCACATGCTTTTTTTTTTTTTAATTCATGTTTTTATCGTAAGATTTTTAATTTAAGCACCTCCATGACGCTCCTACTATTCAATCCATCCATCAGCACAATAATTTAAGTCCGTTACATTGAGTTCTTCCGTGAAACGTGATTTTTCACCCCCAAAAAAAAAGTCGTTACCCAGCAAAAACATTTGCGTAAAGTTACTTATTTTGATGTACATAATGCTTGGTTGACGGCTTCGTGAAGGGTCTTGTTACACCCTGTATGTATTTTTTTTATATGACCACAATTTATTTATATATACATATATAAACCAGATAGCTTACAGCGCGCGTCAACATGAACAAAATTCGAAAATTATGTAGTTCTTTCTGTGAACAATTATCTAAATTGAATTCTAAAATGCCTTTTACATATTTACGACTTTCCCGACAGAACCTAGGTACCTATTTAATTACTTATTTACAACAAAAACGCACATAAGGAGGGAAAATTATGATTATTACGAACATAGAAACTGAGCATTAGGTAGCTAGGTCTCTGAAAGTACTAGTAGGCAATAATAACATAGCTTAATTATCAACTATTAGTGACGTACTTTCAAAGACTCATCTTATGACTAGTTATGTCATAAAACAACAAAGAAATAGACTTTAAAATGACATCATAACTATTGTAGGTAACACAAACGTTTGATACTTATAAAAAAACAAACAAACTCAAACGGAATCAATCTATTGCATGATGAATGCATAATAAATTGATTTGTTCCACTTTACACCGCGAAGCACGTGACACACGTAGGAAAAAATCCGAAAAATCATTAAATTATACAGTGTATTCTGAGCCCTTCATCAGGTCCGGTTGTTTAGTTTTATACGAGTTACAGCCGTTCGTGTAACTTTCCTACGTTTTTATCTTGACTTTCGGATGCGCGAGCGCATTCTACCGCTTTTTGGCGGCTAAAATGTTGCTGCGCGAATTGAACTCTATAGAATGAATGAGCGAATCGAGGTGACAATCGACTCAAAACTGCTAACCTTGAGACAATTCATGGCCGAATGTTACCGCACATGTGCTTATGAATATATTATGTTAAGTGTTCTAAATTACAATGAGTAATTTTTTTCTCATTAAAAGCCTAGAAAATATTAAAATCGTTTTTTGTTCACGCTTAAACCATGGAATAGTGACTGATTGTGACCATGTAGGTCACAATTAGTTAGTAATTCAGAAAATAAGTAGCTGCCTAATTTTATTAATAGTCGTACGAAACTGTCTACAAAAATGTGCCACCAGCAGAGTAAACAGCACATAAATATCTCAGTCTCCTTAAAAAGGAATGAATGTGTGAGAAAACAAACTTCACGTAAAATATTCTGTCACAGTCAATAAAGTAAAATACCTGTCTATATACACATGAATAAAGCCGTAAACGCTTTTACGATAATCTTGTATTTTTCTCAACGCCTGGTACTACAAAAACATACAAGGATCAGTTGCTAATCCCACGCAAGTCGTTTAAAACTTAGGAAAATGTTTACTGTTGTTGTAAGTATAAAGATAAAAATAAGAACTGTTTCTACTTTGTTAAATTTTATCTATATTTAATGTTATTGACATGCCAAGTTTGAAGCAAAACTTACTACTTTAAGTACAACCTTTAAAACTTTTCCTTTAAATACAAGCTGGAATAATTCAGATCATCTCTGTTGTTATTCGTGTTTTGTAAGCCCGTCAGTGAACTTAGTAGTACCCACATAATATTAGTCGATAAGCAATGCCCTCAAAAGTACTAAGGAGCTTTCAAAAACCACGTGCTTCGAAAATTAGTTACCGACGCAAATGTGACGTGCAAGTGCTAATGACATCCATGAACTCGGAAGCTATATTACTATTTTTAGTGATGTTACGAGCCGTTTGACACTTTCGCAACGGTTACCAGTTTACCCAATGCACCATCAAATATTAAGTACGTTAAATGGCTCTCGGTGTTTTAAATACATGGTGTGAGGGAGGGACACCGATGCTCAAAGTGTTACCATGATTGTAACCTACTTTCATTTATTCAATATAGGAATTACATGTAATGTGAAACAATTGATTTATTTTAGTAACTGATCAAAACTATTTTTTTGTTAACCTATTTGTGTGTCCCACTGCTGGGCAAAGGCCTCCCCTTTCTCCTTTCAAACCTCTCTGTCTAGTGCAATATCTGGTCATGTTCGCTCCGCAAACGAGTACCTCGTACTCGAGTAGTCTTCCTCGTAGGTAGATCAAAACTACGCCTTAAAATTTATTTCACGCTAACAGTTTGTTTTTATCAATGCCCAATACAATGGTATTGGGCCTATAACCTGAATAATAATAAAAGCTTGTGCTTAAGCCAATTTTTAAATAAGGAATGTCTTATTTTAAAACTTGCTTAAGCACAAGCTTTTCCACAGCCGCACGTCTACAACGTTCAGCGTCATTTTAGCTACCTTCCTAAAATTAAGGTTAATTGACTTTTCGTCTAACGTTATTGATTTTAGAACTGTCTATTTGTTTGTTAAAATGGTGAATAGCGTATTAATGGCGATAGGGCGATGGTTCTCACACATAGACTATGGATTTTGGATAAGATACCGTGTTGTCCGTATCAATCTTTCTACAACGACTGTATCTAATTTTCGGGTGTTTCGGGCCAATAAAATTCTGCATACTGAGGTTAAGCGTATGCAAATGTACATTTTGACGTGAAAAATAAGTATATTTTGTTTGTTTAGAGCAATTTTTTTTATTGCATTTTATATTTGTTTCATGAATTTGGAGGCGCATTTTTAGACGCAAGTGGAATTGGCTACTTCTAGCGGAGGAAATATAACTTTTTGTACAAGCTAGTACAGATTTAAGAGAAAATGATGAAATATGAGCTGGTGGTTTGTGTGTATTTTAAAGGCACAAATATACCATAATTGTTTTTCTATCATATGATGTTTTTAAACGACTTTAAAAAGAATCTGTCTCTCAATTCGACTGAATGTTCGTTTATCGAAAACAAAGATTAGCTGAAAGTTCGTTAAATGACCATTTCAAAACGTACCAGTTAAAAAAAATATTAATGAGGCTTTTTACAAATGACAACTAAAAAAAACATTGTTACTCGTATGATTAATTGCTGATGTTACGACAACTAGAGAAACTAAATAGACGTAAAGGCATTTTATGAGTAAGATAAATATCCTAGGACAACATGCCTGACCCATATTTCTTGTATTGACTTACTACTGAATGATACGCAGCTAATAGATAGTTCTCCATTCATTACTAAGTATCTGTGTTGTAATCAATTTTAGTCTAGACTTCCTGGGTGTTTTCTAGTAGTAAAGTACAAATTACATAATTTAGAAACTATAAACAAAATTATAAATTAAAATAAATGAATATGTACAAGTATCAAAAGCAGAAAAGATTTACCTCCCAAAAAAGTTGTCCACATCATTGTTAACGGGAATACTGGCCAGAAGGCTGGCAACATTGCCACGTTGAATGGCAATGCTAATTCTTGGGCCAAAATCTTCACTGTAAAAAATAACGAACTACCTAAAAGAAACACTAGAAGTGGAGAAAGCTTTACTTTAGGAAGTCGGTGACTTGTTTGTTTCATTGATTTTTTGCCATCCAATCGGAACAATCATGGCGGAGTAATTGATGTACAATTGTACATACATAAAAAAAAACCGACCAATCAAGATTTCCGTACCATTGTAGTTAGGCGAGCCCCTTTTATTTTTGTATTTATTTTTATTATTTGTTGTAATAGCTTTCTTAAAGATTCACCTGTAATCTATAGGTAACAAACAATGTTTTGTATTTTTTTTCAAAATTTATTTAAGGGGGGAATGGTAAATTTTCGTCTATTTGCTTAAATATCTTTAAAAGTATTTATCTTAAAATTATAAAAAAAAAATTGAGATGCTCACAATGAGCCCTTTCATTTTTTTTTTCATTTTCTAATTTACTCCCCGAAAATTCATTAATTTACGTTACAAATTTCAACTCAATTGGTTCAGTAGTTTCGGAGTAAATTGACTGTGAGCGAAGTCACCAGACAGACACTCGAGTGAAAGGGTTCCATTTTTTCCTTTTTTGGTTCCGTACCCTAAAAAAGATGGCAGCCGAACACATAACCAACTTCTTTTTTAAAAGTCGGTAAAAAATAAGCAAGGCCCTAGTGTTACAACCCCAAACGGCGCAAACTCCTAATAATAACTACATGCAAAAATAAATCTAACAATATATATTTTTTTTACATGTAACTGCGTAGAGTTAAAGCCAGTTGTTAGTTTGTTAAGACGATTAATGATGACAAGATGGAATGGACACCGAAGCGAAGTCGGTTACCACGTATTCACTACATGCCGATTACTGACACTATTCATGCCGAATATAGTGAAACCAATAGGTATTAAGATTACTATATTCTTGCAAATAAATGTATCATTCATTCATACATCATTCTGAGCCCCCTACATAGAAATTTTTCATCGGTTATTTAAACAAAAAATCAACTGTTCCAATTACATTTTGACCGTGTAGTTAGAACACGGAAGCCAGCCAACCAACAGCCCGTGTAGGTGTGGGACTATGGTAGGAAGGAAACCGGAAGTTTTTTTTTTAATAACCGATGAAAAATTTATATAGTATGTATGTATATATGTATTTATTATTATATTAAGTATAAGTTTGAATTTTCTGCATCATTGCACCTACTATGTTATGTCTCAGCATCACCCTAACTTAGACTGGTAGAAAATGCCCAAGGCATTAAGTCCGCCTTTGTACAGTGTTTTTTACATTATGTGCATAAAGTTTAATAAATAAACATTTCTAAATGGGCGGCCTCAGAATAATGTACTGATTACGTGGTAACAGTTTTCGCGTCAGTGTGATTCCTCCTCTTATGTATAACTGGTGGACCTGTGGGAAAGTTATGGCGCTAGACGACCTATATAGCTCTGTCTCTTTCCCACAACGGAATTACTCCTGCTTTAAGACGTCATAGTAACCCCCCTGGCTTGAAATGACTGCCTAGATGTCACATTAGTGTCCCCAAGAACATGAAGTCCAGGGTTTTAAGCGCAGGACAAAATGTTATTCAGTTTTTTTATTTATTTATTTATTTAACAATTTATGTACACACTAAATACAGAAAAGAAAAAAGGAACAGAAAATAGTACAAAGGTGATGCTTATTTCTAAAGAAATCTCTTCCAGCATACCTGCGAAAGGAGAATTTAAAAAAGAGATGTAGACACAGTGTGTAAAAGAAGAAAAGAAAATGGAATACAAAACATAAAGCAGAACTATTTAAATATAATACCTACTCATACCATATAAGAATACACTAACATACTTATAAATACAAACATATAAAAATACTATAAATACTATAAAATAACTAATAATACATACTAATTTATGCAACTATGACGAAATGGAAAGATTATGTTCTTTCACTCTTCTCTCATCTTTATCTCTCTTTCTCTATCTTTAAGAACTGTATTTTTCCTTGGATGGTACTAGGCTCGCCCAATTAACATGGTACTTATACATTTAAATAGGTATTTTCATCTCTACCTAATCTACTTATGCTAAGTTTGTGCTTGAAATGAGGCACTAAATCTGTGTGACACCTACCTACTTATTTTACAGAAAATAATGTTTTAACTTAGATACTTAGTTTTTCAGAGCAACGTTTCAACTCATCCTCATTTCACAAACTAACATCGCATTGTCAAGATTTACTGGCTTAATGTTCTGGGAACAGTTTTCTACATCATTTCTAGATACCAAGTCTACATTTTAGGCTTAAGTACTCCACGTCACTTGAGATATTTGCGAGCGTGCGTGTCGCTTCGTTGGCGCGATCCCTGCTAACCCTGAACTGTACCAAGCTTTATATAAATAAAATTATTATACAATTTGTCCCAACAGTAAACGAGAAAGTGGTCAAGGGCGAATCGCGTCACAATAGAGCTCTAAAGAGACTCGACAAGTCGCCCAGTGAGCACCTCACAAAAAATGTAGAAAAAAATCCATCTTATTTTTTTTCATACCGGAATTTCGGCGAGACATTTTAAAAGTAATCAATCAAACGCAACAACGACTACCGCCACGTTTTCGGTACAGATAACACGAAACGGGACAACAGATAAGTAATTTATATCGCAGCCATTATCGTACATTGTATACTTTCTTCGGTTAAGCGTCGTAATCAAATCAGTGCCAGATACCGGTAGGCGTGAATCGAGATAGCGAAACGAAAAATTCCGTGCGATTCTAAACTTTGTGACAAAAACTCATCATGGCCGATTATTTTTAGTTCTGAAGAAAATGTTCATTACGAGGCCATTGTTTTACAGACGGTCGCAGACGCTGTTATGTCTCACACAAACGAATATAATGCATATGTGGCGTTTACACAATTTGTCATTTTCATTACTGAAGTATTGTATAAATTGCCTCGTAAGAGACTGTGTGTAAACTTAGATATTGTAGTCTGTCAGCGTTTTGTAAGTTTAATATTCGCGTGCACAATGCATGGCGTTATCTCATTATGCAGATTTTAAGTAGAATGTCGAAATTGTGAGGTTAAGTGTGAATTAGTTGGTATTTTGCTTAAATAACGCAAATAGTGAATTAGTCTACAACATCCCAATAAGAACTCTCGTTTTAAGCACACATTACTAAGTAAACGTTGTGTAACAACGAGGCGTATTGAAATCGATAAACTTAGCAGGACCGCTTGCCATTAACAAGTCTTTTTTTTATTTCCCGGAACCAGGAAGCCCTGATAAAAACCCGCACTTCTTCGATATCTTATCAATATACCCCACCCACGTTAGTTCGCACATCGTTAGTCTTAAATAATCTTGATTTGCAACGTTGTTTAGTAATAGCTTAAATACAAATTGGCAAAAAAAAAATACAACTAATAAAATGGCTGCTTAGTCAAAAGGATTATGCATATATGCTAAGTGGTTGCAAATAACCTATTAAAATAAGATTATATTGTTCTGTTAATAAAAGAAACCGGTGGTATTGTGGCTAATTTTAGGTAAAAAAAAAAACTGTCAACGAGTTCATCTTTGGCCCGACATAAAGTTTTCTTTTTTTCTGACTGAGGAATATAGCAAACTAACATTGTGGTAGCTATCTACCACAGTGTTAGTTTGCTATATTCATCATTAAAAAATTGGCATTGTATAAAGAAAACTGTAATCTTAAAATATCTATTTAGTAAAGCTTGTGCGTTTGTGAGGTTATATGGGGTAATCTCTGGATCTAGTAAACCGATTTTGCAATCGAAAATTCTTTCAGTAATAGAAAGCTACATTATCCTTGAGTGCCTAGGCTATATTTACAACGTGCCCGTGGGATAATTTCCGAACAAAAGACGAGCGAAGCCGCGGGCAACAGCCAGTAGTCAATAATTTGGAAGCAATATAAAAGAAAGTGAAATTACTTCTCCCGTAACAGGAAAACTGTTTATTTTTAAATGTTTAGGTTTTTTTTTTCTGGATGTTGTAAAACTGAGACACCATATTTTTGCAGTTTTAAAACCAAATTTCGTAGAAAATTAGTCTAGTACCTACTGGTCAGCTGAATAAATCTTTTTACCGTTTTTTTTCTGTCATAGCGTAGAAAAACCGCTTCGAAATCATAATAATTATATTATAGCAAAACAACATTTACACAATTAATTTGTTCTTTGCAGGATTTGAACCCACGAGCCGTAGCGCAAAAGCCAGTTGCTATACCATAGCGCTGGTGATCTCTTAGTGATGGCTTAACCAAACTTTTAATATTTTTTTAAGATGCTGTTTTTCATTAAAATACTTAACAATATTTTTTCTGGCCAGAAAGATGATAAGCCCACTATGCTCTATGTACCTAGCACAAAATAATTTGAGAAAATAATTTCTTCGTATTTTATTTTATAGATGAACTACTGTAAAACCGTCCACTTGAAAATAAATAAATTGTTTATTTTATTTCACCCTAGCTATTGCCCGCGACTTCGTTCGCGTGGAAATTTTGATTGGTAAGTTTGAGAGAAAATGTATGTGCTATTCTAGATTACTTTCGCATTTAAAATATTAGTATAAATATTAGTATAGATTATCACTCACTTTAGTCTCTACCAATTTTCTGTTCTATAGAGACAATAAAAGACTAATTTAATTAAATAATGAAAGGAATCATCGACAAGACGAAGCGAAGATTCTCTACTGACCACGTATAGCGCTGCCGTGAAGATACGAACTAGAATGTGTATTCGTATGAACACGTGCCATTAGATTTGCTCTGAAATGTCTGCCTAACAGTGCCAGTAGTGGACTATTTCTAAAATAACGCCTACCTTTTAGTGCTACTTGATGATACAACTTCGTTTATAAGCTATGCACTGACTATAAATACAAACATTATTAATCTTACTAAGTGCGACGACTGATGCACTCATGAACTCACTTTCTCTAATTCTTCACTCACTTTTTTTCTCAAAATAACCGTTTTACGACTTACGTCAGTTCGTCGGAGCATACAACACTTTTAATCATTTACGAACCGCGAAAACATTAATACGAAACATTTTAATTTTTGTTGCTCACTATTCGAGCAAGCTCCGAAATGGAAAACAGTATACGTCGTAAAATAAAAATTACACTACACACTCAATAATTATGAAAATGGTTATAAGACGAAACTCACCTGTTCAAATGTCTATACACTGCCGAGGACAGATGTTGCACATTCAAAATTTTGAACCAATAAACTATTACACTTTTTCTGCTGAAACCGAAGTCACACTTTCGAAATACGTTAGTTCACACAAATGGATGTTTTTCAAAACCGCGTGAGTTTCCCAACGGCGTGTCACTTTCGTACAGTTTCCGAACAGATCGTGTTCACTTGTGGTTACTGTAACTCTAACTCGGATAACTCAACACTGGTATTATTGGTGCAAACAGACATCACACAGGGAAGGTAATTGATACTAGTAATATTTCCCACCGACGTTACTCTGCGAACTGAAAATCACGCACATTATTAGCTAACACATGAACCACTTAAAAATACACTTTTGTAATTTCGGCACTAAAATATCATAGAGTAATAAAAACGCTAGTAGTGTCACGCAAGTGTAAAATAAACAAATTAAAAATAACCCCACACTGTTAATAAGAAAATTAAAAGAATCGATAAAGGACGCGATAAAACGAATAAGTCTGCAAATGTTTACTCAAATAATTGGTGCGCTGCCGGCCGTGTACATTGTATGTTGAGGCGCAAACTTACAGTGCGTCTCCGTGCCAAAACAGATTTTGTCAAGCAATTAGCAGATAACTATCGTCAGATGAAACGAAAAAAAGTTTTTTTTTTTCGGTAAGAAAGTGTTCGCCCCGAGCGTTTCGTAACAGGCGGGCCAGCGCACAAGTCGTTACACTGAAATCGTCCCAAATCGCTGATCACGTACGCACGCCGCGTGGAAACAGACCACCTATGCACTAAACACTAATTTTCACCTGTGCGAAATGATAAAATCAACTTTTCCACGCGGACCGGCCTTCGCTGCATTGTTATGCAATTGCAAAACGCCGGACCGGCACCAGCTGCCAAATCGCGAAGCTAAGGTTTTCGAACGCGCGAAATTGTTCGGAAAAACGGTAACCGGAAAAATCCTAACCTCAAATAGTGAAAGCGGCGGAAAGTTTTTGGTGATACTTTGAGGTTATTACTCTATGGTATTTTGTGTTTGCCGATCACATGTTGGACAATTACCGGCTGCGATTTTTCGTGAGCGTGATCGGGAGCGCTCGGCCGACTTCGTCGAGCGGCATAACGTGACCGGCGCGGGCGGTATCTCGCGCGATACTGAGGCGTCGAGCCCAACTGCTATCTGGAGTCCGCGGCCCGATACACTTAACGTCTTCAAAAAAGCTCGACCTAACGTGCTAGCGGTACCGTCAGCACCGAAAACTGGTATACGAATGTACGGTCATAAAAAAACGTGGATCTCGTGTTTTGGCCATGTAGTATTATGGAACATGACGACAGGTATAGCTCGGGGAACCGATGCATCATCAATGACAAAGTTGTAAAGAGATTTTTTTCCTGAATTCTACATATTGATTTAGAGATACAAAGATGAATTAAGTAAACGAGTTATTTGGGTAAGCACTTAATAATAGTTTTCAGACCACAAGAAACTATTTACATAAAATTGATATTTTGTCATACCTACTTTTTGTGTGGGTCAATGGATACTGATATGTTTATATAATTTTTTATCAATTAACGTGTCAAGTTTATTGATCACGAGTATAATGACCATATAATATTGTGCGTAAGTGTGAAAAATTACTGACTTGTGAACTTAGATAACAAATAAATTATGAAGATATTTCAAAACAGGATATCCCCTCACTTGACAAGGATAGAATGAATGTAGAAACTTATTAAATGCAAATATCACGCCTGCCATCCCCGAAGAGCTAGGCAGAGTTGTAACTAAGGGTGCGTTCAGATTAAGTTAACATTTTACAGAACTTAATTAATCATCTACATTAGACAACATCGCTAATCTCTCTATTCTTTCTTTATTGTGTGGTTAGTCCCTAACCTGGTGTCAGAGTTTTCAGGCCGCCCATGGACCTCTGACTTGTCCTTACATGCCGGCAAGAAATTTCTCTCAGGCATGCTGGTTTCCTCACGATGTTTCCCTATCTCTCTATTGAATCATGCGAAATAACCACGTTTTATCACATGTTACTACGACAACAACAACGGATACTGGAGTGGAGACCACGCATTGGAAAGCGCAGTGTGGGACGGCCACTTGCCAAATGGACCGACGACCTTGTTAAATGTGCAGGGAGTCGCTAGATGCAGGTGGCATTGGACCGGACACGTTGGAAATCGATTGAGGAGGCCTATGTTCAGCAGTGGACAACAACCGGCTGAAATGATGATGATGATGATTACATGTTATGTTACCCATCATCCTCATAATACTCTTGCCCTCATCCCAATTCATTTGGTGTCGGCACAGCATGTCTTCTTCCATACTTCTCTAGTACTCGTCATCTCATTTTTTTATCGAAAAGACGGAAAGAACACGGCTTCGTTAAACCACTGAACCGATCGTTATAAAATTTGACAGAGAGGAAGTCTAGGACCTGGAGAAGAACATAGGTTGGTTTTCGTCCTGAATCGCAGACGAACTCGCAGACTACTTTATATATATAGGGTGACTGGTAATTAGTGACGGATACTAAAACACGTGATTGTACTCATGATAACAAACAACTTTCCCAAAGAAAAGTTTTTTTTAAACGACTAACAGCTGACAGGTCACAGACGCGCGCGTGCGAATTTCATACGGCTGTTGTGTTATTGTGATAAAAGTGTGTGTATAAAAAATATGTTTATTTTTGGACTTTTTGGTAAAAGTCAGAAATCGCAAAATTCTTTTCCGATTTTAAATAATAATAGCATTAACGATAGTAATGAAAATTAATATGATTCCTAGATATTTTTGAGTGTAAAGTTTGGTACATTCGTAAGCGGACAAACCTGGGTTGGTCCAAATGATCGATTGGCATCAATAAAATGTTTTGTGTAAAATGGCCATTTTCTTGATAAATGTATTTTTTTTTGAAAATTTGTGATCAAAATTTCAGGAAAAATTATAGATAGTATCCTAAGTCCATTTTCATGTAGCTATAACGGTTAGAATAGTTCCCCTTACTACCCGCTGAAGGTTTCCACCCTGCATCATAATTATAGAGCATAGCTATATATGAAGTAGTCTACGAGTTCGTCTGCGATTCAGGAAGACAACCAACCTACGTTCTTCTCCAGGTCCTAGACTTTCTCTCTACCAAATTTTTCTAACGATCGGTTCAGTGGTTTAACGAAGCCGTGTCCTTCCCGTCATTTCGATAAAAAAATTGAACTTACCTGGGAACCTTCTAGTTATGGAGATATTGAATGTCAAAGTTGCAACATTTTCACAAGTTTTTTTTTTTAAATAGGTACCTAAATGGTTTCATATAAGATTTTAATGTAAACACCTCCATGACCCTCGTACTATTAAATCCATCCATCAGCACAATGTTTTGAGTGCGTTACACTGAATCCTACCGTGAAGCGTGATTTTTCACCCCAAAAAAAAAGTCGTTTCCCAGCAATAATTTTTGCGTAAAGTTATTTAGTTTGATGTACATAATGCTTGGTAAATACAAAAGATACCACATACTCGTATAAGAAATAAAACAAAAGTTATAGACGCTCTCAACTACTCGCAGCAGCTAAAATGGCGATGGGCTGGACATATAGCTAGACTTAACGACGACCGCTGGACTACAAGGGTGACGTCATGGCCAGGCCCATCAGGCCAAAGAAAAATAGGAAGACCTATAGCACGCTGGGAGGATGACATTGTACAGATCGCAGGCACTAGCTGGATGCGAATAGATAAAGATAGAGACCGCTGGTCATCTCTGGAGGAGGCCTTCACCTTCTACTAAGAGGGGTTCTTGCTAGAATAACAAATTATAATCATATTTTTTTAATCAAATTTTAATTCACAATTCTAATTTCAATCGTAATTCATAATAAATTTTTTCATAATAAATTACTAACAATTTCAATGTTTTCATCAAAACCAAAGTGAATTGAATTGTATAATACGATTTTATGATTGCATGCATTATTAATTCTTATCAATCCTTTTGTACTGCAAGAAATAAAAGGCTTTTTTACTTATTTATTATTTATTTAATGCTTGGTTGACGGCTTCGTGAAAAGGGTCCGTTTACATTCTGTATTTATGGAATGCCTCGTTGGTCTAGCGGTCGCATGAAGACCTGGGTTCGATTCCCGGGTCGGGCACATTGTTATTGGAATTTTACATCAGGAATTTATCAGAATCAACCACGGAGTCTGTTTGTGCCCGGTTGATGACAATAGGCTCCACCCTATTACATGGGACTTAAACATAACTGATGGTGAAATATGGGTGTACAATTAGGTAAACCTCTGGCTAACCCTTCGCGGCGATTACAGGCTTGATGTACCGTTATTATTTATAGCTACCTTTAGGCATAGAATAAGGACGCTTCCTAATTTCAAAGTGAGCCAACAGGTTGACAATCCATTACATGCCGAGTTCCTGCCATGCCTTAGAAAGCAGACTAAGTTTTGACAGTCGTTACAGGTTGTCTGAAATCGGAAAATCTGACAATCAGTCTCAGTATAGGATTGACAGTCCTCTAGTATTCATATTCTAGTATTCAGTTCCAAATGTTCAGACTGGAAGCCGATCCAAACAAAGTTGGGTTAAAGCTAAGTTAGGCAATGATGAGGATGCATCCTATTTCATATTATCGGCCTTAGTAGATATTTGTTTCATTCAGTAAGCGTATAATCGCACACTAGCATCACTATACATGATTCTCTTCTCTTGAATAATTAATAATAAATATTTATTATACTTAATTATATAAATTTTCTTTATGTAAATATGTATATGATTTGTAATTGGTACCCATGTAGCGGCACTACAAAAAGTACTACAGCGCCATCTATGACATAAATAAAGAAATAACATCAAATTCTTCATAAAATAAAATCAAAACAGTTATCCGCGACTTAAGACTATACATATAGAAATACCCGACAACAACTGTTGGGCAGTAGCCCACCAGAAACAACACCCGTCTGGTCGGAATATCCTCCTTTTTTATGGGGGATGAAGAATTTTACACCCTGTTCATCATACCCCCAAAGGTACACCACCCCTTCAATATTGTCTCTCCCTCTTCCTATAATCCATCCAAAGGTTGTCTTGAAAAGGTCGCTATTAGCGATAAGACCGCAAATTGTAAAATGATTTTCTCTTTTTAATGTTACTTTTATGGTGTAGGTACGTGTAATAGACCGATAGCGCTGGGCTATTTTGACATCATAAGTTTAAAAAATTCTAAAGTTGCTTATTTCTTGCCTGTGGATACAGTCGTACCTATGAAGCTTATCATTGCGTTTTGTGTCACATCCGTCACTTGCATTTACAGTAATTCGGTGATTTGTGGTTGATTCTTTAAATTCAAATCAAAACTGGCAAAATTAATTTCAAGTTTAAAATATTAATGGTATCATAATCTAGGACAGCCTGCGGAGTGTGCAAACCAAGTTTGTGTCATCTTCGTCCAGTGCAAACTGATATAGGATCAGGTAAAAACAGTGCAAAAAAAAATACAATTAATGAAATAACTATTTCCTTAGGCCTATTAAATAAATTTGTGCCAAATTAGGGCATGCAATTTTAAGAATGAATTTAAATGAATTCGGCACAAAATATTTTAAACAACACTAAAACGCGTAACACATAAATAATTAACCTATTGTAATTCTTTTAGAGCTAGTTGGACGACGTGTTAGGTACTAGTTAAACATTAGGATTCTCGTGGCCAGAGATTGTCATCTCTGGCCACGAGAATCCATATGAGAATTAATGTTTATTTTGTGTCCAAAATGCCTATGTGTATATCAGTTACTACTTCGTTATTATCATGAAAGTAAAATTTTCATCTCTAATTTCCTTTACGTGTAATACTGATCGAAAAGACAATTACCTAAATTTCTACCTATGCAAGTACCTAGGATGACACAAACTAATATATTAAGTTGGGCAAATGGTCCTGAAACTATATGCGAAACACAAACAACTTAAATATTTTTGAAACCTCAAAACGTGACGTAACCTCGAAACGATACGTGTTTTGGTAAAACACTCTTTAAATATCGGAACCCCAAACGCCAAATCAATTATATTTACATAATAAAGATTTCAATAGACATTTACATCACAAACTTTTTTTTTTTTTAAATACATGTTTTTAATGTTTTGCTACTTTAAATGTTGCTACTTTAAACACCTCCACGACCCCCGTACTATTTTCAATGCGGATGCACGCACGCACTCAAAACATCCTGATCCATCCATCCATGCTGATATCCGGGTGGGGCTCATAAAAGTTGTACCATAACGCACTAGAAAATGTAACACACAAGTTCGTGTGCAACACACGGGAAAAATTGTAACACACTGGAACTCTGTAAAGGCAGGATTACATACCAACATTTACTAAAAATCTTACCACATTTACGGGTAATGATGACCATGTGTGGGATATCAAAATAAAGGACTCGAGGAGACGATTACAAAAATATACGCTGTAAAGTTTTTAAACCGTAAGCAAGCTTTTTGCATTCTTTTTTTTATAATGTATTATTTTTTGTCCCGTTTGTTTTTGTTTTGTTCGTACTCAAATGGAAATAAAATTTACTTAAATTGAAATAGTTTTATTAAAATTATAGAGGAACTTGGTTTCTTAGATATTATCACAATCAATATTAAAATTATTATTATAATATTATCAGTTTATCACAATCAATATCAAATATTATATAGGGGGGAATTGACCTAGCCCGCGAAAATCAAATTTTCTTTAGTTTCTTCATTCATTTTTCATCCTCTTGCGGTACCGTTTTTGCCGTTCGGCTGCGCTCGAAGGCATCTGTAAAAACCAAGCTTCAAATAGTTATTAAGCCTCATTAATCACTGTTATATTCCTCGTGAATATTGATGAAAACCGCTTTCGTAAATAGGAGTTGTTTATTTGTAGGTCGTAGGCGTCCCCCTTCCCTTCACTCCCCACATAAATATAATTACATAAATATACACGTATATGCACACGCAAGCAAAAATGTTATCCCCCTTTTGAACTCCACCGCAGTCGGTTAAAGACAATGTAACCCAAGCTTAATGATATCCAGACCATGTAACACACCATAACACACTGGAGCGAACACACGAGAACATTCTAGTGTTTACTTGATCATAGCAGCCGCAAATTCAAAGATAATTTGGAAAGAAAGCCATACTATACGACATACCAACGTATTTATTTAGTATTTATACTTCATTACAGTGAAAAATAAACACTTACCTTGAAAATTCTCTTTTTAGTTTCCAATAATTTTCATGAACAAAACCACCCCAACAACTCACTTCACTTTTGTCGGTAGACTAAAACTGCTGACATTAAATTGACACTTGACAAGTATTGCTATACGGTGCTGCCACCCTACGAAACAAGTTCTAGTGTGGTTATCACTAAACTACGAAAGCTACCGTGTTACACATGACTTGTAACACACGAGAAGATTTTAACGCACATTTTTTTAAATTTGTTATTTCGTAAGCAATTGTAATATTTTGCGAGATTTTCAGGCAAATTACTTTAAATGAACTCCCATACTATCAATGAAGACAAAAAGAAATAACATTAACAACGTAATAAAAATAATAAAATTAAAACATTGTTGACGGACGGCGCTGGGACATTTATGTTTTGTATGGAGCAAAAAAAACACAAAACTTTGATGAACTAGAATTTTATGTATATTGAAGATATGTGTATTTTATTTACACCCATCCCTTTGTGATGTTTTAAATTTAATGTAACAAACAAGTTCCTTAAAAAAAACTTTTGAAAACATAATAAAATTTAGGGGCAAACAGGTGACCGCGAAATTTTTTCAAGAGGTACATCTTTTTTGAGCCCCACCCATCCATCAGCACAATGTTTTGAGTGCGTTACATTGAGTCTTACCGTAAAACGTGATTTTTCACCCCAAAAAAAAGTCGAGTCCCAGCAATAATTTTTGGGGTGAAAAGTTATTGTTTCGTTGACTGCTTCTTAAGGGTCCGCTTATACCTTGTATGTACAGGCACCAGCACATCAAGCTACCCGAAATAGTCAAATTTTCTCAATTCCGCAACTTTGAACCTCATGCTTGAGCGATAAAGTTGGCATGCTTCATGCATCTGCCCCACTGTTGTCTATTTTCAGATAAGGATCCCTTGTCACTTAAATGGGTAATTTTTAATGTTTGAATTGATCGCTGACTCATTTCATTTATTCAATAACAATTACATTGTATCTGAACGTGTTACATAAAAAAAAAGTAAAAAAAAAAATAAACAAAAAAAAAATAGGCTGATAAGAAATAGAAAAATACACCATCACACTCTTAACACTGCCGGCGAAAACTCTCTCTTCTAGTTAGAGTGGAGTGTAGTGAATTAGTTAGTTGGAGTGGTTAGAGTAGTGGTGGAGTGGAGTACTCTTTCCTAGTTCCTAACTCTTCTGAATGTTCTCTTCTAATCGTCGGCAGTAGGACAGATGTCTTAGTTAAAAATAGACTGAAATATCAAGATCCCGAATGATGATCTTAATATTAACATAAAATATGACATTAGTGGTTTCAAACTCTCAAACACGGAATGTCGCTCGTCAGTCAACAAGTCTACATACCTCAACATCCGTTCCCCTGCCATTATCCCAACTTATTTGTGGTCGGCGCCGCATATCTTCTTCTTCTAAACTTCTCTATTACTCGTCATCTCATCAGTCTTCCATTTTGTAGCCAAATATAAATAGATACCTACGTATGGTAAAAAAATCTGAGCAAAAAAATATGCGTGTATTTAATCAAACCTCGAATATTTTTCATTTCACTTCCTAAAAAACCGGCCAACGCCAACGTCAACTCACGCGCACACAGGGTTCCGTAGTAACACCATACAATATAATAAAAATATTTTGAAGGCTCATTCCTAAGTTGTATTGAATGATTTTGTTTTCACATTCAACAGCAAAACAATTTTTTTCCTATTATTGTAATGAAAAACAAAGTTACTGCTGCAGTTTGATGAAAAAGTGCCATATCTCAAAAACGAAACATCAAGTCTTATTCAAACCAATAGTTTTATTTACGTTCTACAATCCTACATTTCTTCAGAATTTTCCTCCTCTTACTTTAGAAATTAGAAGGGGACACACACATTTTAGCACTTTGGAAGTGTCTTTCTTTCAAACGACTGACTTTGAGAGAAATGGTTTTAGAAACCTCAATGTAATTTTTAAAGACCCATTCATAGACACCCCACACGTATAGGTTTGAAGAAAAAAATATTTCAGATATTTTTTTATTTTTTTTTATTTTTTCAGTTCCATTTAAGGCGAATCTTTTTTTTTATATAAGATCGTAATGCGGTTCACAGAATACATCTACTTACTAAGTTTCAACTGAGTAGTGTGTGTGTGTGTAGTCCTAATAGTTTCAGAATAAAGTGGCTGTGACATACACGGACAGACAGACAGACATGGCGAACCTATAAGTGTTCCATTTTTTGCCATTCGGCTGCGGAACCCTAGAAATGCTCTAATACACATATCACATTCTTGACATACCTAAGATCTAGACTAGCAACTGGGAACAACTGCCCTGGGGATTGTTCAAATCAAATTTAACCATTTCAGGATCAGTATGGCAGAGAGACCCGAGCCCTTACTGAATGGTCACTGAGAAACGGTAGAAGCAGTGTTGGCAGACCAACAGCCAGATGGTGGTGATGGTGGATGACATTCAGAAGATCGCAGGTACGACCTGGTTGAGACTCGCGCAGATCCGGGAATAAACGCACAAACAGCGGTGGGTGGAACTAGGCTGCCATTTGCCAATGATGATAACGACGAAGATATCATCCCATAGCCTAGTAACTGAGGGGCATCCGTGGGTCCGTGGAAGTTGTTCCAGTGAGCTATCGCTATTTCATCCATCCTGATTTGACCCGGTGCGTTACGTCCAGGTCTACTTCGCCATCCCCTTGGACAAGCGTCCCGAGGTACTGAAAATCGGAGCAGAGGATAAAAGTAATCAAATATGCCAACCATGAATCTCTTAAAACGATCTAGACCCACCGGTTTTTTGATCATGTTAATTTACGTTTGTATGAAGCAAAGAGTTTTTTCTTTAACTAACCTGTGAAACATTCCTACTCTGGAGGATCTAGCATCATGTCAGGGTTACAATGTGCGCAATATCCCCGACAATGTGTATAGTTTATGGGATGATATACACGGTAAGTCCTCATGAATATCAAAAACTGTTTTTGTAAGAGCAACTCTGTAAAAAGTTATTTTCACACAAAATATGTTAGCTAAATGGCCTTTAGACTTCACAGAAGAAGGTATGGTCATAGGACCAGCTGCACTTGATCATGGGGCCCGCCTGGCATGGCAAGCTGATACCAATCGGGAATGCGCATGAATGTACTTGATGTCCCGGGTCCCGACTCATGGTAGTGGTAGGAACAATGGAGTGCCAATTGGTAAGGGTCCGATGATAATGCTTTCGTCCCCAGCCTACGACCCCCTTTGTTTGAGGGAGTCATCGAATTTTCCGTTTGGGGACATGTCGGTTTCCACACGCGGTTTTTCTTCACAGCCCATGAACCCCAGCATAATCCACACATTTCGAAGGGTGCTTATGGAGGATCCCAGCAACTCCATATTGTCAGCGTAAGCTAATGTTATTGACGTACTCGTATTTTCCGTCAATAGAGCTTTGGTACCACGTGAACTTTGGTATCGTTGAGCCTCTCGATGAATCCGTTTGTTTGTTGTTTACCTCCTTGCCTTACTCCACACATCATTCTGTACGTATCGGAGATCAAAATACACAGATATGTTTACGCTCTTTGGCGTCTTACAAGAATATCCAGCCAAAAAACAGCTTCACAAGCCTATCATGGATATGTAGCATCTAACCTACGATATGGTATTCTATTATGGGGTGGTTCAGTAGAATTTAATAGAGTATTCCTGGCCCAAAAACAGTGCATTCGCGCACTTTGTAACGTGGATTCATTAACTTCATGTAAACCCAATACCAACCCCAAAATATATACATGGACGGTGCTGTTAGTAAATTTAGCTTTTGGAACAATTTCCAAAAGCTAAATTTACTAACAGCACCGTCCATGTATATATTTGAGTCTTGTATTTTCGACAAAACACATCAGTACCTGTACAAATCCTTTGGTGACTATTGTAATTTTAATACCCGATAGCCCAATAGCTTTCCCTTGCCAAACATAAAAACTGATCTGTATAGAAGAAACTGTTACCCCATGTCAATCAAATTATTTAACAAATTACCAAGTGAACTAAAAGTAATTAACTAAAGAACTAACATTAATTTATTCCGAAAAAAAATTGTATGCCTGGTTTTACTAACCAGGCATACAATTTTGCTGACATGTTGCTGAAATGTTTCTACACGACCCAGGAATACCTTAGTTATAAGAATAGAAAATTATTGTAACACCTCACTATGTTCCTATTCCAGTGCAATAATAGCTAGTTAATTTAGTAATAAAAAAATGAAAATGAAAAAGAGTATAACCTATGTATAGTTATGTACCCATTTCGTTTTATTGTTAATATAAGTTTTTATTTTAATTTTCGTATAGGTACCAGAAATGGTTAATATGAGGATCTTATTATTTCCTTTATTCATTAAACTACATATTATTTACATTTTAAAATATTCTAATATAAAACATTTAAAAATATAAAAAATAGGAGCCCACCGGCATCGGGAACAGGGTCCGAGCTACCGATGGTCAGGGCTCTTGAGAGAGGAACCTCCTAACAATACGTGCCGTGTCCAGAAGTACTGCTTTCTGAATCAAGCCCTTGATCCAGCTGCGGATATCTTTATTGTTTTATCATGTAATATAACATTTACGTACATACCATCTATCTACCCATATTACGCGAATACATTATTTGATTTGATTTGATCGCGCCCGCCCACCATATAATATTTATTTGGTTGTTGTACCAATAATCATGAATAAAAATGTCTATGACTTCTTCTGGAAGGCTGGACACCAAATCGAAAGCTTTCGAAAGGTCTAACAAACAGGTGTGATCGTAGTCTTTCTATCGGTGTAGTACCGGACAGTGTGCTTGAGGCACAGAACTGCCATTCTGTAGTCGGCCCGTTCCTAAAACCAACCTGAGCGTTATTCAGTTTTATATGACTGTTCAAAATACGATCAAGCAAGCCTGACAAACACTTTCGCCATTGTAGGAGCTAACGAAATGGGCCTATAATTGCTGTTATCATATCATCACCAGTCTAATGTACATCAGGCAGGTAAACGTGTCTTTATCAAAATGTATAAAACATAGCTAGAAGCGTCGGCAGATGAATTCCCGCGTGCTGCAAATGCTCAATGCTAATTCCATCGTGCCCTGGGGACTTACCCCTCGACATTGCTTTAAGACGGTAGATTCTCTTTAGCAGTAAAAGGGGGTAATATTGGTGGCCCAAAGTTATTCTGTCTAATTTCGTTAGTAGTGAGCATACAGGAAGGAGGTTCTAGCTGGAAAATACCATTAAACATGTTCTCAATGGCCCAGTTACTCCGTTAACATTTATAGGGACTTGGTTTACGTTCAGTTTTCTCGTGCTTTTCCAGAAGCTTTTCAAATTTTTACCTGCATGATGTGATGCGAGAATATTCATCTTAATTTGCTCAGTATTATTTTGACACCATCTTAGTTTAGCTTTGAAACTGCGCAGACCATATTATTATACACAGGTTCATTTGTAGGCTTACCACATAGTAACCAGGTTTGAAAATTAGTCCTGGCCACTTCGTGAGCACCACGAACATATTATGCTTATTCTATAAATACAAAATAACATAACATTACGCCTGTAATTCCTGAAGGGTTAGGCATAGGTAAGTGTACCTAATCGTACACCCATATTTCCCCAGTTATGTTTAAGTCCCATGTAATAGGGGGCGAGCCTATTGCCATCAACCGGGCACAAATCCAGACTCCGTAGCTGCTATTGAGAAATTCCTGATGGAAATATCCAATATCACATTGCCTAACATGGGAATCGAACCCAGGACCTCAGTAATCGCGCTTGCGCCCACCAGACGAGGCAGGAGAGGAGAGGGAGGTATCTGTATATAAATATCTATATTAATACCTTGTTTTTGCTAGCGCCATCTAGTGTCTTTTAGACGTCGTACATTTTATAGCACAACATTTTGTATAAATTCCCAAAAAGAGTAGACGGAGGTATGTAGTACCGAGATATTTATTTACCAAGCTGTTAGAAGACACAAGCTCAAAAAAAAAATGATAATATTGCTGAGAAGTTCCAGATGTGAAATACCAATTTCATAGGTTGGCTCACTGACGAAGACCTAATTAATGTATGGTTGCATGTTACGCACGACGTCCACTCAAGCTAAAAAAACCAGTGTACGCGGATCTCTTATTGTACAGGACATTTGTACAAAGCGAGGCCATGTTAAACTGGAAATGTAAAAGCTCGTTGTCGGCCCATGTCGGACGTATAGTGTGGAAGAGGCTTTATAATGTTTAGATGTGGCTAGTTAGGACGTTAACAATATTTCTATAACATTTATGTAACCACCTGATACATTGTTCAAGTCTTCTGCAATTTAACTTTTTTAATGATAGTTAAAATAAAAAGTAACTGGTAGCGCTATCTATAAGCCATTTTAACAACTATTATTCCAGAACGGGCTTTGGTAGCGCCATCTATATTTTAAAAGATGCAGCTGAAAACCGTAAATTAGAGATGTCCTGTTTCGACAAAAAATTGACTAAGAATTCCATTGTCTATGAGTTTGATCGATTTGAACCGATTATTTTTATTCGTTCTTTGAATAGCGTATAAATTTGCCGCTAGAGGCGCTAGTGTAGCTCGAGGTCACCGAAATGTCAGATATCGAGAGTTTGCGCGTTGCGTGCTTTTTTATCACGTATTTTAACAAATTTTCACGATTGTGGTTTAGATTGAGCCATTCCTGATTAATTATGACTTGAAGATTTTAGGTAGCAACTGAGGATCTTTTTTGTTAGTACTTAGAGGTAGAATGATTTTTTAAATATTTCATGCTTGCTAATTTTAGGAAGAATATTGTAAATAATTAAGTATCTGAAATTGACACTTTGTTGTTATGCATATTAAATTAAACATTTTATGAAGTTATTGGTACTTTAACAGTATAAAATAAAATTATTGACATGACCTTACTCGGCAGTGCGCCATCTGGTGAGCTCAAAACCGATAGCCCTCTTTCTCTTAGAAACATTTAAAACAAAAAAAAATTAAATAGTACACTGATGACTGCATCTAGAAATAGTAAAACCACAAAAGTAATAAAGACAAAAAGATAATAATTTAATGTTACGAATTTAATCAAATATAGCTTCTTTGTGGTAAGCCTACTACGGGAGAGGTTCACCAGGAGATGATTAATTCTCGTAATTTATCTATAAGTAATCTTATATGTTGTTAAGAAAATCGAAATAAAATGAAAATGGCTATAATAGCTAATACTGGATCTGATAAACAAAATCCGTAAATACTGACATCAAACCAACAATTTTATTTATAAACTAGATATTGCGGGCGGATCGTACAAAAATAAATCCGGATACCACAATACTAAACTAAACTAACATAGCATCTTCCTCAACGCTTGCAGCTGGTAAAGATCTTGTGATTGTAAGGCAATGCTTAGCCTTTAGCCATGGTAAAACAAGCTCTTGGATCACGGGAATAATCAAAGAAGTTATAAAGGCTGTGAGCACCTGGACCAAAATTTCAATCACAAACGTTAAGGTTACTATATTAACGCCGGTTGACGTTCTCCACAGCCGTAGTGACAGCGGCAGCACCAGCACACCACGATGAGCAAGACGAAGATGGGATGGCGCAAGAGTCTCGACTTATAATGTTAACTCATGTACTTTGCTTTACATAAATAGTTATGAAAATATCGTGTGTAATATTTTAATGAAACAAACTTACAAAGAGCAGGCTATAAGGTAAGTCAGGTTAAGGTAAAGGCAAGGTTAGGATCATGTCAACAAACTGATAGGCCTTGTGTATCTCTTAGTTATAATATGCTAGCATGTCTATAGATTATTGAGTGAACTTAAACTTAGCTCAAGATAATACAGTAGCGCTTTATACGAAAATAAACGTTGTTTGTATTAAATTTTGCCTGAACCGCTACTGCACTTATTTTGGGTTAAGTCAAAGTTAGCTTGATAGATTTCAGCCTAAAATCTCTTGACGTTTCAATTTATTGTAACTTAATTATTTTAGTCGATTATCTTAAAACCGTAACTGTGCTCCTCAGGGGATCCAACAAAACAATATTGTCTATGACGGTGGATATGCGCTCGGTGTCTATGATTCGTACATGACGCCATGTTTGTGATTGTGACTTGGGTGAAAAAAGTCAAGGCTTCAGAAGACTGAAGGTGAAGAACGAATAACCAAACTTTTAGGTAAAACCTGATTGTCGCGAAATTATTTATTTTGTAAGTACACGCTGCTTAATGTTTAGAAAAGTTTTATGTAGCATTAGTGGTCTAGTCGACAGTAATTCGTCGCGCATCAACTTTGTAACTCGGCGTTTCTTCTCACAGTCAAGAAATATGAAGGTGGGGTTTAATTTTTAGCGTGTTATTACCTATTTTACCGCATTTTCGTACATTTTAGTGTAAATTTGATAGTTTTTATCTGATAGAATAATTCTGCTAATGTTTAACTTAGCTTAATCTGCTAGCGTGGCTGGTTGAAGTAGGTAGGTACTTACGATTTTTGGCAGAGCACGCCCAAAAACAGCTAATTTGTGCGTAAACTCACACGTTATTTGCCGCTAAATGTAATGATTTCTATCTCGGTGTCTCGCCATTATGTGGCAAACAAATAATTTTATCTAAATCGCAATTTTTACATAGCTTTTTCAGAGCAAAGTAGCGTATCACGTGGCAATTTTTTAAACGGTTATTTCAGTTACTTTTCCATATTGTCTCCACTGTCTGGGCGTTCAATCGCAGAACCCCAAGTAACAAGAACCTTTTTTTATTTTAGATTGGAACTCATGATGGTGTCTTCCACTGTGACGAAGTCCTTGCGTGCTACATGCTCAAACTTCTACCCCAATACAAAGATGCTGTCATTGTCCGAACTCGGGATATGGCCAAGCTCAACGAATGTGACATCGTAGTTGATGTGGGAGCCGTCTTTGATCATGACAAGAAGCGATATGACCATCATCAAAGGGAGTTTAATGAAACCCTGAGCTCATTGAGACCAGAACTTGGAGACAAATATAAAATCAAGTAAGTTCTAACAATCAAGAAGATTTGGTCAGTGGGTCATCTTAGGGGCGGTAACATCAACCACCTTCTAGGCCCAAGAAATCTAATAAGTCATACCATTGATACAAAAGAAGATTCATTTCAACATGAATTGTCTTTTTCGTATCTTAAACATATTAAGTAGCATTCTGTAGAGAAATTACTGTAGAACCCAAATTAAATGCCTTTGTAGAAAAATGCCTTTCCTGCTTAGGTATTCAAGTATAGAATTGTACTTGAATACCTAAGCAGGAAAAGCTTATCAATGGCTTGGTGCTGTTTAAATGAACTTATTAAAAGCTATTAAAATGCTATTAATTCAATTTGTTTTTATCCCAAATCAAATAAAAATTAATTTAAATTATGAATTTAATTACAGACATTAACAAAGCATTATTTCGTCATTTCATTTGTGGTATTGTCAAATCAAAGTAGCTGTTTACGATGTTAACAAATTTCAGAATGCACACTCTGAACAGTCCTTTTTTTGATTTGTTTATTTAAAACACTTTCATTTTTAGTGTAGTTGATTGAATTGTTGGGAATTTTAATCATTCATATTTTATTTTTTCTTCAGATTAAGTTCTGCCGGGCTAGTCTACACTTACTATGGCGAAGAAGTCATCGAGCAACTCATCCCAAAACATATTTCCCTCAAGTCGTCTGATCTGCCCGTAGTTTACAAGAAGGTCTACCAAAACTTCATTGAAGAAATTGATGCCATAGATAATGGTGTACCGTTAGCTTCTGAAGAACCAAGATACAAAATACGCACTAACCTCAGCAATAGAGTTGGACGATTGAATCCGGAATGGAATTCAAAGCAAAACATTAACTTAGATGAGATTTTTGTAAAAGCTATGAAACTTGTGAGTGAAGAGTTTTTGTATACTGTCAACTATTTCATAACTGTTTGGCTTCCTGCAAGGGATTACGTTAGGTCTGCACTGGACGACAGATTCAAAATCCACAAGTCGGGACAGATTGTCGAATTTACAGAAAGGTTTCCTTGGAAAGAACACTTATTTGATTTAGAAGAAGAAATGAACATTGGGCATGAAATTAAATTTGTCATTTTTAATGATAAACCAAACTCATGGAGAGTGCAAGCGGTTCCAGTGAATCCTACCAGTTTTGTAACAAGGTGAGTTAACTTTTATTACATCTGTACATCCATAACTGATTCTTCAAAGGCTTCTTTGATCTAGTGGTTTCAAGCACTACTGCTGTGCATAAGGTTCTGGGTTCCAATTCCCAGGTTGGGAAAAGTTGCTGGTTATTCCATCAGAAATTCCTTGCCTTCAAGGCAATAGGCTCATCCCATAATTATTATATTTGAATTAAATGTAACTGGTGAAATACAGGTGTAATTTGGGGATTACAGGCATAAGGATCATTCATTTTAATTGAGTTCTCATGGTTATGTCACAATCAGACCCAATGAGATAATAATATATAATCAGATACAATGCCTTTTTGTTCAATATTCAATTTGCTATCCCAATGAGTTGACAGTTCAAAAGTGCATTTAAATAAATGTTTTGAGTTTTTTCAGACCCGTCCAGGTGGTCAAATATTGTTGGTGGAACATTTAAAAGTCAAATCAACCCATAAAGAAAGGCTTCTTTTAGTGAGTTTTATTAGACTGCTCAGTTGGTCTCACTGTCGCAAGCACAACTGCTGAGGGTGGCGTCCTGGGTTCGATTCCCCGGGTGGGCATAAAGATGGGTTTTAGTGTGTTTTTCCGGTAGGAATTGCTCAGTAGCAGTGGATGTTGGCTGCGATGATACCCTCCTCCCCATACCTCGGAAAACACGTTAAGCCGTTGGTCCTGCGCCTGATCTCTCTTCAATCGTGTTGGATTGGCATGATGGAAAGACACCTGTGAATGGGCACTCACTTGTGCACTAAAATATCTCCTGCTCCGATGGCAAATTTTCTATGACCGCCGTGATCCAATACGTTCATGAGGACTATTATTATATATATTATTAGAGTGTATTATTAACTTTAACATAATTTTCAGGAAACCATTACATCAAAAATGGTGGGGAGTGAGGGATGAAGTCCTGAGCGAAGTTGCAGCAATAGAAGGCTGCATATTCTGCCACAGCACTGGGTTCATTGGTGGTAATACTACAAGAGAAGGTGCTTTCAAAATGGCCGTAGCAAGTTTAGAAGCCGTGGCATAGTTTTGTTACTTAAAACACAATAAATTTTACTTACTGAATCAATTACTGTTTACTTAAATTTGTGAACTGTCCCTTGGATATTGGTAAGCTAAAAAGATATCTGGTAGTATGACAAGATGTATTTCCACATCCATCCATTATTAATCATAGCCTTTCAATGGCCAAGTGTTATTACTTTACATAATTATTCCTGTCACTCTCTGGCTAACCACACTAACACTAGATGATCAATAAAATAGTGCAGTTATATGTAGGCATTCGTGAAAGTGTCGCTAAACGTGCATAGTTCTATATAATAATCATTCATAACATATACAATATATATCCATTCCATATAAAATATATATCCATTTATTATAATATATATCCATATAAATATGTTGTTTATTGTTTGAATCTAGAAAGTTCTGGTTCTATTCCTTGTTGTTATAACTTACTGCTGTTGTTTTTGTAAAAGGATATGTTGTTCGTTTTTGGTTGTTTGTGTCTTAAAAATATTGGGCTAGATCAACTGTACTTGTTCATAAAAATACAAATAAGGGCGAAATGTGGGTGTACTCTTATGAAACCCCTGCCCAACCTTTGGTGGTTTTCACTTGTGATGTTATTACAAATAGTGGTCTACAGAAATGTATATCTGGTTGTTGAAATTTTTTTTTGATTCTATGACGTAATTGGTTTGTGTATCAATCACTGGGTAGTTGATCCATGTAAAATACTGGTATTCAGCAGCATCTGTTAGACTGGAAGCCGACCCCTAAATATTTGGGAAAAGTTAGGCAGATGATATGATCCTGCCAGGGTTGCGGGACTGTTCGAAAGAGATACCGCGGCCCTGGAACACAAAGGGCAAAGGAAGGAACATGGATGGGTTTTAGTCAGTAAAAGTCTTGACACTCCCTCCCGCTCAGCCCAGAGCGAGAGGGGTTATTTGATGATTTGCCATACGTAAAAAAACAAAGGCATATGATATGATGCGGAAGTAATCATGTTTGTCTCATAGATTTGTTGTTGCATTTGGAAGTCTCGTTCTTTGTGGTCATAAATATATTGTGGTTTAAAAATTGTGCTTTCATCAAGAAGTAACCGAGTGTTGTCATTATCCGTAATGTGTAAGATATTGTTACCAAAAGAAAAAAATGTTTAAACAGCTTTTGCATTGTTGAGGAAACATTGTTGTTAATTATAGAAAAGGTCTTGTATTGTTTGAAAGAATTTGTTATAGTCATTAAAAGTCTTTTTTCTTTCGACTTTCTTCAAAAAGGAGGAGTTTCTCAATTGGGCTGCATTTTTTTTATGTTTGTTACCTCATAACTCCGTCATTTGTAAACCGATTTGAAAAATTCTTTTTTCATCTGAATGGATAATCGTATAAAAGCAAAAACAGCAATATCCATTTGCAACAAATCATGGCAAAACAAGAAATACATTACTGGGTATATATTGAAGGTATTTAATCAATCTTTATCTGGATAACATTTAATAAAAATACAAAACTTAAATGGATTTTGCTGTTTTCGTACTTGACATTTGGATCTTGCTGTATTTGAATTTCACTTCAAAGGATTTTGCTGTGTTTGCTATAAACGACCTACAAGACGCCATTTTCATTATAGTTCACCTGTACTTATGCAATAATATTTTTGATACTTTTTGTGAGTATGCACAGAAGTAAGGTTTTCAGAAAACAAAACAAAATAAGTTTAGTAGAAAAATATTTTAATACAAAAAAAAACTTATTGGTATAAAAACCTTTGAAACTTAAATTTATTTTTCATGTATTAGAAATAGAGTTTAAATGAAATTATTTATTTAAATGAAAATAATATGACATAAAGAAACATGTAGGTAATTGTTACAAAACATAAACTAAAAGCTTTTACCACAAGAAAGGCTAACAGATTTGTATTTAATGCTTTTGTTTAAACATAAAAACCAGTAAGTGTTTCTTGTGGCTCACAAATCATTTCCGAGGAATCTTCCAAAGTATCTTCATTAACACTAATTGAATTCGATACTAACGGAACATAGAAATTTAATCGCTCGATTTCCCTCCAATTTTCCCCATAATGATTAGTCAGTAACTTGTTGATATCTATGGCCTTTGCGACGCTGACTTCGTTCGTTGCTAAAATTTCTTGTGGATTGAGACTTGATGATAACACACCAGGTCGATTTACTGTTTTAAATGCGCCATCATCGTGTTTGTAGTGGAGCATTCCTTTCATCAAAACATTTCCTTCCTTTTTAGACCTCTTTAATTCATATCTCTTGCAGCTTTTAAATTGAAAATGCCACCTGCCTACCGGCTTCAAATTAGTCCCAACAGCATCTTTCCACTCATATATTTTACATTCATCACCTAACTTTATTACTGTAGCGAAATCTTTAATAATCTCATGATACTCTTCCGGATTTGCTATAATCTCCCTTTTCCTAATTTCTTTCTCAATCCTTGCAAACACTCTGTCAGGGGGTATGAAGGAATGTCCCACTATGGGGAATATAAGCTCTAAACTTTTTACATGAGGAGTTTCCGACAGCCACTTTTCACACATTCCCAGAACAGTAGAATTTTTGTTCTGGCCAGCACATCCATCGGCAATGAGGCGAACTGTCTTGATACCAGTTAAATTTGTATTTTGTAATCGATGGTAAATAGCCGATGAAATTTGATTTGATGCTTTGGGAAACAAGTTTTCTGACCAGCAATATGCAAATACATTTGATGAATCCAGTTTACTTTTTGACGAACCTTGTACAATGGTAAAGTTAAAAAAAATATTTGACGCGAATAATATGCTCATTGGTCTGGGGTTTAGGTAAAGATAGATTTTTCTCGCAATCGAATGATAATGTAAGTAAATCCGGTTTTTCCTCTTTTACATAGCCAAAAAAAGCTTTGGCTTATGGATTCTTTGCATAATAATTAAATCGTTACGGATGTTAACACGTGTCTCTGTTTTCATTTTTTCGGTAAACTGTAGGCAAATTGAGCAAACATCAGTACGAGGCGATCCGAAGCCCAAATTATAATTTCTGTTAAGGATATTGCGGAAATATGATAGCTTAACTTTTAACTCGCTTTCAACCTGGGAATTATATAATCGGTAAAGTTTGTTTATACTTAACTCCGATGATAAGTATAGCCAAGCGGGAAAATGGTGGACCTTGACACCAGGGTGCAGGCAATCCAAGGAAGCTATGCCATCCCTGGACACGAAGCTAACCAAGCGCCTTCTGCGCCTGGACAGAGATAGCCTGCGACTGGTGGCGGGGACCATCACTGGACATTGCTCACTGAACAAACACTTCCACACCCTAGGTATCACTGATAGCCCCCTGTGCAGAGCGTGCATGGAGGCGGAAGAAACTGTAGCGCATGTACTCCTCGAGTGCACCGGCGTCACCCAGATCCGTGAGGATACTCTTGGAACACCGAGATCCCTTGAGGATGTCCTGAGAAGACCGGGAAGTTTGATCTGCTTCTGGAGGGAAGTGGGCTGGTTGGAGTAACGGCCACCATGGCTCACGCACAATGGTCCAATTTAGGGACTAAGTGCGGAAACCAAACCCTTAACATAGAACAAGTATAGCCTTTTTGTGTTTCCACGGCAATAATGGGGCTCTTCACAATGTAGTTTCTCTATAAAACTCATCACGGCACTTTTTTTCCACATTTTTATGGGAAACCCGGTCACCACCTCTTTTCTCATTGAGTAATGTTCCCTTTTCAAAGTATTCTTTCATTATAGTTTGGACTCTGTCTTTTTTATTTGAAGCACATTCAAAAAAAAAAGTTTGACAAACAGGCAATCGGTTTTTCAGTGTGGCGCTGTACACGAAGTATGTTGTTTGAGAAGATTTCGGCGTGTACTTACTATTTTTTGGACGATGCCGTTTAACCGATTTCACAGTGCAGTGTTTTAATATAAATGCGTCGGCTCCTTTTGTCTTTAAATTTATAAAATGATTCATAAAACGATTTTACATCCTGCATCGAAAGGGATCTGCATTCAAACTTCTTATGATTACATAACGGCCTCACAGCAAATGTTTTCGGAGAATACCTAAAACAATATCATAATGTACGTACACATTTTTTACCTATTTTTAGTTATATGTATTTTATGTATAAAACAATCAGTATGTCTAGTCAGTATCTTTTGTAGGTACTTAATTTGGGTTATAAAATATGCGGGATGTAAGAGACACCGACTCGAAAATGATTACCACGTATTCAGTACACCATTTTGAAAACCGCCACACAGGTTTTCGTCGGCAATAAAAAAAATCTCCAAGTTTCCTACAAAATTTCAATACCTACCTACACGGTCAAAATGTATAGAAAATCCGTTTTTTTTAAATTGCCAACGAAAAATTACTACGTAGATGTACTATACAACGTGTTTTTTTTTGATATCCCATAACTCTAGGGCAGGGATCCCCAAACTATTTTGGACAAGTGACCCCTTTTCCAAAATGAACTGTTACCTCAGACCCCCATGGCCAAATTACCTACTTTTAAGATCAATCCCCTTATTCATAATGGTCCGCTAACTTAAAACAGCTGCTACAGTGTGTTATTTTTCATTCTGACTTAGGTCAATAGAAGAAGACAGAGTGAGAATTAGAAATGCTTTAAGTTAGCAGACTATTATGAATAAGGGGGCCTATCTTTAGTTTTTTCCTATTGACACAAAATACCTACGTACTAAGGTACCAATTGGAAAACTTTGCACTTGGTTAAGTGAGTAAAATTGACTTCATTTTCGTATCAAAATTTAACAAAATAAAAAGACATACAATTCAGTAAATATCAAGTTTAATTTATAACGATTATTACAAATTAGGTACTTAAAGAATTTTAAGTAGGTAGGAAATTATATTTAAAAAAGTATTAATTCGCAAAGAGAAAATAAAACATTCAGTGTGATGGATGAACCTGGTGACTATCTACCAATCTAGCTACATCCGGTTCAATATTGGTGAGTTGCAGCCTTAAATCTCCACGTTCGTTGATTTTCAAACGGTTTCTTTGTTTCGTCAAAATGTTTGTTACCACACTGAAGCTTTTTTCAACTAGGTATGATGATGGAAAAGCGATAAGGTATTTTTCAGCAATGTTCCACAATGTAGGATACTGTGTTTCAATGTTGCGTTGCAACCAGAACTTCTGATAGCCTTGGTTGAACTTCTGCTTAAGCTCTTCGTCTGTGCTGATGGTAATCAACTCTTCTTGCATTATCACATTGGCTTCTTCTATGGCTGTGGTATTGTACGGATTTATTATCCATTGAGGAATTTGTAAATTTAAAAGATCCTCAAACCTCTCCGTAAAATCCTTGTGTAATGCGTCCAAGTGAGTGACATATAATAAAATGTCATCATCTTGAAGCGTTTCTGGTAATTTTGACAAATGCAGAAACTGCGAATATTCTTTTCTGCCTAAATTTTGTTTATAAAGGATTAGTTTACCCACGAAGGCCGATATTATTGATTTTGTTTTAATCAAGTTAAGATCGTCACCCTGCAGCTGCAAATTAACTTTGTTGAACATTCCAAAGATATCAGTCAAGTAATAAATATCTGTTTTACAATTGTTCAGATTTTCTTTCAAATTCGGATCTTTTTCTTGTAAAAACTCCAACACAGATTCAAAAACGGCTGAAAATCTTTCTAAGCAAGAGCCTCTTGATAGCCAGCGAACTTCAGTGTGAAGAAGTAATCGAGTAAAGACTTCGTCGTTTTCCTCACATAGCTGAGCAAATAACCGAGAGTTCAAAGAATTGCTTCGAATCTTGTTGATAGCATTTATTACATATTGTAAAGACTTATGCAATCTAGGACTCAGCTTTTTTGCTACTAAATGCTGCCTGTGAATCACGCAGTGAATGACCAGTACATCAGGCAGTTGTCGCTTTAAGTGAGCTATAAAACCACGATGACGACCAACCATAGACGGTGCACCATCAGTCGCAACAGAAACAATGTTCTTCCATGGAATAGCTTTGTCAGTAAAAAAATGTTCCACGGCCTGAAAAATTGATTCTCCTCTGGTATCAGTCTCTAAATATGTAGCAAAAAGCAGTTCTTGGCACATATTTTCATCTTTGATATATCGAACATATCCTAACAACAGAGCTTCATTGCCGGGTAATGTAGACTCGTCCAACTGGAGAGAGAATCTGTTGGTCTGTAAGAACTTGCATAAAATGTTTTCCACATCGCGTCCCATCTCGTCTATGCGTCTCTGAACGGTGTTATTGCTCAAAGGTATTCTCTTTAAAATATCATGTGCGGGTTTGTGCAATACATTGTTAAGGACCTCCGCAATGGCTGGTAAGATAAGCTGCTCTCCAATTGTGTGGGGTTTCCCCGACTTCGCTATTAGTAAAGATATATTATAGGACGCTCGTAAACCATCATCGTCTTTAATAGATGATGACGCAAACATCGATCTTATGGATGGCCTTTTGTCTAGTTTTTCTTTAAGTGCTTGAAAAAATGTCAAGGGCTTACTTTTTTTGTCAGCATGTACTCTCGATAAGTGGTCATCCATTTTTGAAGGCTTCATGGCATCGTTACTGAATACTTTTTCACATATGAGACACATCGGCAAGTGTTGATTTGATGGAGATGCAATAAATCCGAACTTCAAGTAGTCCAAACTGTATTGTCTGCATTTTTTTTTCGTGTCCGCCATCATAAAACTCTCAGTAATCCTGCAAATAAAAAAATAAGAAACTAAGTACCTAAATTAAAAACAATACCTAATAAACTGTTAAATTTACTGGTAAATTTTTACAATTGAAACAACTGAGGCAACTGCAAACTGTTGCAAACAATCTACAGATAGCTCAACTGATCACTATCACACAGTGTGCAGTGGGGCAATGCTGATGCGCTGTGCCGGATAAAAACTGTTTGGTACTTACCCTGTTAATTTTTCATAAACTGCAGATATTGTGTGGTTACGCTATTAACTCGCGTAGGGAGCTCAGCATTTTGTAAATTCTTTTTCAGTCACTTTACTTCACTTAATTTAGCTATGTAATAACTTTGTAATCTCTTGAAATAAATGAGTACTTATATGAGTTATTATCGTTCAAGCTCCAACGAATTTCAAAACGCAAATGAACTTTCAACCTAAGTGCAACCTCGTTAAATAGTAAAATATCAGGAACATGTTTGGACTTGCAACTTGATCATGAATTCGTTCGTGTTAAATCGCGCAAGCGTCAAATAGAGAGCAAGTCAAAACGCGCCTGAAAGACGTACGCTCGAACTCATTATCTTGCACAAACTTGTCCACACTGACTTGCCGAGTTTTTCATCTTGTACGAACTTGAGGCTTTATATTACTACAACAATGCTATTTCCTACATAAATATTAATTATTCTTAGTACACGTAACACAACATAAACAATACAGTACCTACCTACCTATCTTGAAAGTTTTAAATAAGAACTTGTGTTAATTTAATAGGGGTCGATTTTTAGACCTCGTCGACCCCCATAATCAGTTTTCGTTTATGTCGACCCCTAGGAAACCGATATCGACCCCAAGGGGTCGATATCGACCACTTTGGGAATCCCTGCTCTAGGGTATGATTGAGGCCATATCAAAGAATCAACTGGCATATGAGTTATGTTCCAATCCTTCGTTATTTTTTTTTTCATTTTTCATACAAAATAATTCGGCAAAGTCACGATTATTAATGTAAAACACCCTTACGTGAAATATGACAACGTCGCATTTTCTTAGCTTTAAATATGAATGATTGGTTTGAATAAAAATGAATTACTTACCTACATATTTTATTTTACTACACTACTGCGAAGTTTGGCAACCTCGCAAAAGTAAAGATTCGTCATACTGGTGACAATTTTTGACCTAATTTAATTATGATTGATGATATCTCCGAAACGATGCATTTTTGGACCACCTATTCTAGGAGTTTTAGTATTATTTTTACCTACAGAATATAACCAAAGAGTTATGGGATATCAAAACAAAACAGGTTGTATAGTACAAGTATTGTAGGTACTACGATAGACAGAATAGGTGGTCTTAATCGTTTTCACGCCGGTGTCTCTTACACTCGGTATATTATTTAAAAAAAAACGAAATATATTTAAGTATCACTGTAGTTATTGAATATTAATTTAATAGATATAAAAAAAGAATAAAAAAATGCTAACAAGATCAAACCACAAGGACCAAGATAATTTATTTGATCACACTATCTAACAGTAGGTACATACAAATCTTGCTACTTTGGCCAAATTTCTCTTCCACTTTTCGGGTTGAGCTATACGTTTTCTAGCCGAACTATTATCAACAGGTACAGGGGAACAATCCATAATTACGATATACCACTTTTTTCCGACAAAACTTAAATAACTATTTAAAAATTTCGAGAATTTACGGAGCGAGGGTTCGCGTTCACAACAATCGACGCCATATTAAAACCGTGCCGCTTGATGCGCTCTGATTGGCTGATTAGGATATTGCTACCTATGAACTTGTCAAACATGGATCTTGCTGTGTTTGCAACAAACCGTATTTTTTGTAGCTGTTTTACTACGGGATATTGCTGTCTTAGGAGTATTATGAATTAGGAAACGTGTTGAAGATATTGCTACATTTTTGGCGCCATCGAAATGTCAATTTCAAAATTATGTGGATATCGCTGGTTTTGCTTTTATACGATTCATATGCTTCCCGATTGGTCCCATAGAAATTTCATCAAAAATGGTTTAGGAATTTGGTTGTTTTCCTCACGTTAATTGTCACATCACGCGACGTCGTGTGCAGGCGCTTTGATGTACGAGGGGCGGCTGATAAGTTCGCGGCTTATGGCACTTAATTAATGAAAATAATGGTTTTGTATTTTTTATTTTTCAATGTAATCCCCTCAAGTGAAAAACACTTTTCATTTCTCGTATATAGGGTGACTGGTAATTAGTGACCGATACTTAAACACGTGATTCTACTCATGATAACAAACAACTTTCCCAAAGATTTTTTTTTTAAACTCATTCAATTTTATCACAATAACACTACAGCTTTATGAAATTCCTTCGCGCGCGCTTTTGACCTATCAACTGGTAGCCGCGTGCCGCCGTTATGTCTCATTACTATCGGACCGTACAACAATGGGTAAGCAGAGCACCCGCGCGGCTTGCAAGCCCGCTCCGTAAGCGGCGCCTGCGCCCGCACCACACAGGCCGGCCGCCACGTGACGTTATCGGTGTACGTAAGCAGTGTAGGTTGGTACCTACATGTTTAGGTAGCCGCTAAATTAAAAACTGAGCCACGGAGCGTAGGCCTACGCTGCAGACGCGACGCTCCGGCCGCCGCGTGGCCATTTAGGTACACAGTGATGTACCTACATAAAGCTTCTCTGTTTACGACACGGTGAGGAGAGTAAAATACGTGCGCTAGATGGTACTCTGGCGATGGAGCTGGAAGGAGGTCACATGTAGTCCGTAATGAAATGACACAATCCGATCGAGTTTGGGCTCGTATGATTCGTCTTAACGAGTAGTTTGGTCCTAAATGGTATCCAGTGTCTGATGATGGAGCTGGACGGTGGCCATAGGAACTCCGTTATAAAACGACAAACCTCATCGAGTTTGGGCTCGTATGATTCGTCTTGACGAGTATTTAACTAACTTCTAGTTACAATGTAGAAATTAATTCATGACAAGAATTTGTGTGGTAGTATATACAACGTGTCCCAAAATTCAACGATAAGCGGGCGCCAAAAGGTTGACCTGCTCATGAGCACTTAAGGAAAAATAATAAAAAAATATACCTATTTTTTTTTTTAGTTACAAAATAAATTTAAATATTCTTTGAAAATTTACACCTTGTATGATATTTTGAACTACCACGGCCACAATTTCTTAAATATGCTTAAGATTTTTTTTGTATCGGATACCTAAGTAGTACTACTATTCACCACAACTCTTAAAAACACCACAATGCTAGCAATTTTTACACAAAAAATTATCAAAATATTTTTTTTCCCTCAAATTTTTAAAGATTTTTACTTTCAGTCTACTTTGACTCATGGTCTTGCAAAAAAAAAGTATGAACACCGCTATGGCAAGTTATTTTCAAAGATGACGCAACTAATCAAGATTCCAAAATAGTATAATACCCTAAGATAACTAGTCACAAAAAAAAATATGCGTACCATTTGTAAACAAGAACCAAATTTCTCATTGTTCTTGTTGTTAGTAATAAATTTTACTATGTTCCAAAAATGTGTTTGTAATTTTAAAAAATGTGAACTAAAGCAATGGTAACTATTTGTGTAATTAATTTATTAAATAATTAACATTAAAGTAAATGTTCGAATTGTTTTCCACCGGCATTAATACAGGCACGACATCGCCTTAAAAACGACCGTTTTATTTTTCGCGCATATCTTCTAGCATTGATATGTGCCGCAGCCTGAGTGATTTTTTGCCGAAGCTCGTCCAATGTCGTAATCGGTTTTGCGTAGATCCTGTCTTTGAGACAACCCCAATAAAAGAAATCCAGGGGGTTTAGGTCGGGTGATCGGGGTGGCCATAAGATAGGACCAAGTCGCCCGATCCAACGCCCCGGATCGTCGTGGTCTAAGTATTGTCTCACAGGACGAGCGTAGTGAGCTGGGCAACCATCATTTTGATACCACATATTTTGTAGATCGCTTAAGGAGACGTCTTCTAGTAATTCTTGCAAATCATTTTGTAAAAAGTTCAAATAACTGTCCCCATCCAGGTTTCCTTGTAATTCAAAAGGCCCAATCACTTTTCCATTTAAAATGCCCGTCCATAAGTTGACCTTAAATTGATATTGGGATTTGTCTTGTCTCATCAGGTGCGGATTCTCATTGCTCCAGCTGTGTAGGTTGTGAAGATTTAAATAGCCATCTTTCTTGCAGGTTGTTTCATCCGACCATAGTACTTTGTCCAAGAAATGAGGATCTTCCCGATGCTTTTGAAGCATCACACGGTAAAATGCGATCCGCAGTGGATAGCCCCGTGATAGTAACGTTTGTACACGTCTGTAATGATATGGGTGCAGCTGGTGACGTTTTAGAATTCGATGTGCTGAACTTTTTGGGATTCCCGTAGCTGCTTCTATGGCACGCACTGAGGTAGTTGAATCAATGTTTATTTCATTGAGAACTTCTTCATCGCATTCCAATCTAGGTCTTCCAGCGTTTCTTCTAGCTGACGGCAAACGACCCTCCGAAAACGCTTGATGCACATTCATAAATACCCGATAATCTGGATATCTTCGAGAGTTTGGGTACCTTTCTCGATACAATCTGCTAGCAGCGTTAGCATTGCACCGACATTCTCCATAAATGAGGTGCATGTTAGCGTATTCCATCGGCGTGTATGGTTGCGGCATGATAACGCTAAACAGTCCAAAATACACCAAAACTCTAATTCACAAAACACAGGCACAGTCCAAAATAATGGCAGGTCAGTTCAGTTTGCCGATCACTTAAGTCCAGTCCAAAATGCAAAGCCAAAAGTCGTTAGTACGAGGAGCCACGTCAATTGAATACGGAAAGGTGCGCAGTAAACAAAGGAGCAGAGCGTACTGACTTGCTGGGAACAGGATTTTCTCTACCTACATTATTGTCATTCAACAAAGAACATCTATCTATCCCTCTCTAACGTACACTTATCGCTATCTTTCTCTCTCTCTCTTATTTTTAAATGTTATCGTACGTTCCATTAAAATTCTAGGAAATTGCAACGTATGACTCATTTTGTGCATAAAGTAAAAGTGATTTCTAGGAGCAAGAACATTTAAGAAATTTGGTTCTTGTTTACAAATGGTACGCATATTTTTTTTTGTGACTAGTTATCTTAGGGTATTATACTATTTTGGAATCTTGATTAGTTGCGTCAACTTTGAAAATAACTTGCCATAGCGGTGTTCATACTTTTTTTTTGCAAGACCATGAGTCAAAGTGGACTGAAAGTAAAAATCTTTAAAAATTTGAGGGAAAAAAAATATTTTGATAATTTTTTTTTTATGTAAAAACTGCGGGCATTGTGGTGTTTTTAAGAGTTGTGGTGAATAGTAGTACTACTTAGGTATCCGATACAAAAAAAATCTTAAGCATATTTAAGAAATTGTGGCCATGGTAGTTCAAGATATAATAAAAGGTGTAAATTTTTAAGAATTTTTAAATTTATTTTGTAACTAAAAAAAAATTTTGATATATATATATTTTTTTTTTCCTTAAGTGCTCATGAGCAGGTCAACCTTTTGGCGCCCGCTTATCGTTGAATTTTGGGACACGTATATACAACTAAAAAGGGTAAAATAAAAAACATTCTGCGAAAATAAAACCGACTTCCAAAAAAACACCAGAAAAATCTAAAGTAACTTGACTTTCGGAAGTCGGTGTCTTAGTTTGTACTTTGTATCTTTTTTGCCACCGACTTCCGAAAGTCAGGTTATTTTAGAGTTACAGTTTTTTTTTTGTTTTAAAAACTTCTGTTAGCTGTTCATGTTATAAATACAGGCTGTCTCTTTTTGTCAAATTTTTTTGAATACGAATCGAAAGAATGTAATAATTCTTTTAAGTTTATAAAAGAATAATTAAATTGTACCGATTCGTAATGCACAAAATAAAACTAAACCATTTATGCAAAGGTGGGTTTCAACTAGTTGCTATAACTCACTGTATCAATTTATTTAAAAAAGTTCATTATGATAATTGAGGGAGCTCTGTATGAGTCCGATTTATAATATCGGTTTTTTCAAAATCCATGATCATTCTTAGGGACTACTTACACTAATTCAGATTAGTGCAACTTTTGTCACAATGTGGGCAAAAGCTGAACAGAGCTGAATAAGTGGCCAATTACCAGAAACTCTTACAGAGCTCCCTAATCTAGCGGGGTGTTAATGAGGCTAATTTCGCCTCGGCGGCTTCACGGCGGCACGCCATCGCCACCTCGCTGGCAGCCATTTGCCGCCGATCCTCGTCGAGCTCCGGCAAGCGCAGGCGCCGGTAGAACCGCTCCGCCACCAGAGCCCGGTCCTCCCGCAGCTCAATGGAGCGGCGGGGCAGTGGCATAGTGATGCTGTAAAATATAACAATTTTTAACTGCTACCTATCTAGCTGAGAAATGATTTTTTTTATCTTCCGAGTATGTCCACCTTCAAAAAGTTTTTTAGCCACAACACTTTTTGGATATTTTTTTCTTTTCGCAAGCAAAGTTCCCGTGCAGTATGTTTTTTTTTGTTAGCAACATTTCTGCTAACTGGACACTATTATAAAAATTGTCCATGTAAATGGAATGGCCGCTATTTAAGTAATCCTTTAAAAGTGTCATGACTACTTTAGTAACGTGACCCACACCACCAACTTCAATATCGGAGGCACCTTTATACATGTGGATCCTGTGTACTAGTCCGTTGGGGTCGGCCAACACATATAAGTTAATTCCATACTTGTGCCTTTTATTTTTTATATATTGACGAAAATTATACGCCCCCTAAATCCAACCATCGATTCGTCAATACTTAGTTCTCTTTCTGGGTAAACTTAATTTTTCATAGATTCGTTAAAGTAATTTAACAAATAATCTATTTTAGAGTATTTAATTACAGACTCTTATGTAATATTAAAGAACAGGCATTTTAATATTAATAAAAATCTGTCCCTAGACATATATTTGTTGATATTCAATTTTACATGTGAACTTCTATTCCAATAGTCCGAGATTTTACTCAGCCTAGCGGTTCCGATAAAAAAAAGTATGCCCAAAAATGTCCATAATTCGGAAACATTTGTGCTTCTCCATTTAGAGATGCGGCTATTGGGCTTAAGAGGCTCCGAAAGCAAAATTGTGGCATGCATGTTTGTAATTTCCGCTAGGCTGGTAATAAATCAGTCTTGAAAGACTGCTTTGAAATATTCTACGGGCCCTTTACTTGACGCTTCCGCGATGTTAATTGCGGGGCTCCCAGTAAATGGGAAATTATTTGTGACTGCCGTCTCCTCAGTCCACTCTCCATCCGGTGCCAAGCCAATGGAGGGAACGGTTGAGCTATAAAGGAGAAAAAATATCTACTTAAAAAAACCGTTCAAGGCTTGAAACAAACACTACTATAAGAATACAGCTGATTTACAGCGGGACTGTACTGAAATTTAAGTTAATATCATAGTTGATGCCGTAGCAGATCTTTGTTCATAATTAAAAGTTCAAAAATGCCAGAAACCTTGGCAGGAATCACTAAATAATTATTTTTTTGTGATTTTTGCTGTTACTTCATACAAAATGTTGTCTAGTGAAAAAAAAACTACTACGCCTTATGTACAAATTACTAGGAAAATATCCTCGTCTTATCAGCTATCCAAAAAGGTATGAAAGTTAATACAAAGTTATGGACTACATTATGTGCGTCTCACAAAAAGGTGATTATTCGGAAAATCAAATAAAACAATTTCGTGAATATTAGCACTATTTTTAATCAATATCAGTTTAAAAACTTCTGTTAGCTTTTCATGTTATAAATACAGGCTGTCTCTTTTTGTCAGATTTTTTAGAATACGAATCGAAAGAATTTAATAATTCTTTTAAGTTTATAAAAGAATTATTAAATTGTACCGATTCGTAATCCACAAAAAAAACTCAACCATTTATGCAAAGGTGGGTGTCAGGTAGTTGCTATAACTCACTGCACCAATTTATTTAAAAAAGTTCATTATGATAATTGAGGGAGCTCTGTATGAGTCCGATTTATAATATCGGTTTTTTCAAAATCCATGATCATTCTTAGGGACTACTCACACTAATTCAGATTAGTGCAACTTTTGTCACAATGTGACAAAAGTTATGAAAATGATGTATGTGTATATATTCATTACTATGCTTTCGTGTATGACATTCTCTAAATTTATGAAAATCCTTGTTTCTTGCTTCAGATGCTTCTTCAGACAAAAAACCTATAGGCACTACTGATAAGTGGTCCACTATCTGGTATCCATGAATCAGCAATTTGTGTAAACTTGCTGGCATGTTATACCATGGATATAATTCCACGAATAAATTTGCTGTTTCATCACAATATAATTTGAATTTTTGGACTTGAATTTTTTCGCCTCAGGAAATGCATTGCAAAATAACGGCGAGTCTTCTAATTAAATTAACGTCTAATTTAGTAATTTCCGCAGTCGTTTCTGGGTTTGCAAAAAACCTTCTTGCAGCATGTCCAGTGTTTGTATTGCCACTACCCTGCTTAACAACGTCTAGAAGTAAGCCTGTGCTTCTTCGGAAAGCTTCTTGAATGGTTTCTTTCTTATCTTTAACTTTTTTATTTTTTATTTTCGTCACCTTTTGTTTGCCATGATTTTATGTCCATTCTGTAAGCAATGTGTAATAAACACTCCATAGACCGAATCCAAGCATGAAATGAACTAAATCCATGCTTGTATAAATCTGTATTCACGGGTTTAGCTCTCACTTCTTCCAAGTTATTCATTTCGCTTGGGCGAGCTTTGCACAAATCACACACTGCTGCCGATGTACCAGATATGATTGAATGTACCTTACCATCAATCATGGTTAGCCATAGATTGTGAGTAACAGTAGCATTGCCGCAATCAGTCGGGTTCAGTTCACGAATCTCGGTCTCAAATATTTCCATTTCAGCCTTAACATTCGCTTCCGTTTCTTTCATAAATGTAAATGAAATCGGGCGACAATATGTGGTTGACGATGGCCGATCATTCTGCCACACTATACTTCCACTAGAAGTCACTAACTTAAGCGGTACAAGACTTGCCATAAATACACTGGATAAGTTTTGTTCACTTGTTGTTGTCGTTTGATGGTAAATGCTTTGACTTGAAGCTCCATCAACCCCCATTTACTGTGAAGCACAAGTTGTTCACCAGCATCAAAATTTGATTCAAGTGAATCGATCAGCCTCCTAACTGTGAGATCAAGGAGGGCTTGGATCCGTATCTTTGCGGAAGTTTCAGTCACAGTTATTTCTTCTTTTGCCGGGTAGCATTTAAGCTTTTCTTTAACGAACAAGTAGTAGCTTGGGTATTTCGCATGACCTTCTTTTAAACTAAAGTCCCGAAGTGTGATGTAACGCCACTTGGATAACTGCAAGTAAACGTAAAGAGCAAGTGCTTTGTGAGTAGGAACTTCACGAAGCGAAAGATTCTGCTTAGTTTCCAGGACATTTAAAACTGTTGAGATGTGTTCAGGATTTTCCAGCAAATTTTTCATTATTCTGGCCATATCATTTTTTCCGGCAGACTTAAGTATACTTTCAACAGTATGCAAAAGCTCATCCGGACGACTGCAACTAGCAACATTTTCATTAACACGTCTTCTTTTGTGTCTAGTCGATAAATCTTCAAAGCGTTTGCGAGGAGATGTATATGTTGAAGTTGATGCATCTGATTTTGATGGACTGACTACCTCTTCTGCCTCATTTTCATTTGCTTCTTCAGTGTCAACAACATTTTCTTTAAAGCAATCTGGCCAAACGATATCGGAATTTAACCACTCTCCGTTCTTGTTAATGAACCTGTCGACTGTCCTTCTTGATTGCACCCATTTGGTGTAAACCCTATAGCAAAATCGTCGACACCAGTTCTTGAGATCCGTCACATCACTTTCACTTAACTGGACGTTAGTAATCGACTTCAATGTGTTAAATAAATTGTCATAGTCACGAAGATCTTTATGATTACGAAGAGCAACGTAAAGATCTAGATAAGTAGAAAACCCACGGAAAGCCATAATGACAACACTTGGTAGAAGTTATAATTACAACTGAATTACATTTGCTAAACACACTCAAATATATAGGGCAGAAAGTAGGCAACTAGCAATGAATTTGATAAGCTAATGATGACATTAGACAATCACAATGCAGAGATTAAGGGCTGTTAACATAGTAATTACAATAACTAATTAGATTAAGCAAGTACTGGTAATCTTTACTTAAGGACTCATTAACGCTTTTGTTGTATGGCAACAGAAGCGTTCATAAGTCATTAAAGTAATCGCAAATGCACCTGTTATTTAAGGAACTACACACATCAAAAGTGTCTAGGGATCAACATATATTTTTGCAATAACTTTTCTCCTGATTGATATTAATTAAAATTTTCTTTAAGGATTCATCAAATAAAGTGTTTTCGTTTGTCACAGTAACGATAAACCAAGTCACCTTTGCATTAATAAAGAAATTTGCCATTTTCCTAATAAAGGGATTTTTGACATTTGAACCACTAACACAAAAGTTCGAAAAAAAGACTGAAATAACAGTTTTCTTTAAAATTTTATTGGGTAACTTAAACAATTAATAATCCGTGTTTCTACCGCGAACACTAACAACACAAGAACATCGGTTTGGCATACTCAAAATGAGTTCATCCAAATCACGCTGTGGAATGGCCGCCCATGTTCGTTGCAACAACAAAAAAAGGTCTTCTTGCGACTGGATACCCTCCATATTCGGCAGAGCTCTTCTCTGTAGCATATCCCATGCATGCTCAATCGGATTCAAGTCTGGCGACTGAGCAGGCCAGGGCAGGACATTGATGTTAGCTGCGGCGAGAGTCTGTCTTACAACTCTTGCGGTGTGCGGTCGTGCATTATCATGCATTAACTGAAATAAGGGACCGATTTGCACTTGTAGAGGAACGATGACGTCTGATACAATCGTCTCAGCATAAATTTGAGCGTTGAGGTTGCCTCTGATCCAAATCAACTCAGTTCTTCCGCCGATCCAAATACCCGCCCATACCATGATGGTTCCACCACTATAAGGATGGACTTCCTGGCAGGATTTTAATCGCTGTTGGCGTCCAGGGGTTCTCCAGTGTCGTATACGTCTTGTATCCGGTCTCATACCAAAACGAGACTCATCAGAAAAGCACACGAAACGCCATTGTTCTTCTGCCCAATTTCTGTGTTCAAGAGCCCATTGATATCGTATCCTACGATTGTGCATTGCTATAGGTGGTACCCGTAGCGGTCTTCGGGAATGAAGGTTCACTTCATGCAAGCGGTTTCTGACTGTTTGGTCGCTAATTAAGTTCCCTGAAGAGTGATGAAGCCTCACGGCTAACATCATGGCGGTTATTGTTGGAGCTCTTCGAGTTAAGATTTGAATGTATCGGTCTTGTCTCCGTGTGGTGCAGCGATACCGTCCTCCATGGCGCTCAGCTACGGTACCAGTGCTTCGGTAACGTGTCCAAAGTCGACTGATAACACTCTGACTTGTATTCAGAGCTAAAGCCACAGTACGTTGCCGGGAACCAGCTTCTATCATTCCCACGGCTCTGAGCATTTCTTCCCTGCTTAAATGACGTCGCCGCTCCATAATAACGTTGGTTTTAATCAGTAGTAGGGAAACAGTAGCACTAATAATGTCTTCAATGCGTTGTATGTTTTTATAGGGAAAATATTGACAGCTGATTTTCATCTTTTACTCGAATTTGATTCACAGTTCCTGATTCAAATTATGAAATGCACCAAAAAGGATCCATATAAATTTATAAAATCATAAATTTATTACAAAGCCACATCTCAATCTCAAGAAATCCACATAAAAATGCTTGATCCCTAGACACTTTTGATGTGTGTACTTAGGGATGACTTATTCTTAGTAATGACTATACTTAATGTACCTCCATTTCATCAGTTATACAATAAAAAGTATAGTTACTAAAAGCAAAATATCTCGGAAGGGGGTCGCTGGGGGCACCATGTGTCCTTGAAGAAAATGTGGCATAAAATGGGTAAATAACAGTAGTGAAAAACCGCAAATCGAAACATGGAGGGAATCATGAGATACAGACATTTTTGTAACCATTTCCATAGAAAAATAACAGTTTTCATCGAATTGCTCATAAAGTACTGGTCAAATAAAAAAATTGTTGTAACATTTTTTGTAGTTCCTTAATAGAGTAATGCAACTGTATATTTCATTTTTTTCAATTAAATTTTTTCAATTTTTAATTCTATGTCCGACCTCTTGTATGGGGACGATCCACTGTGCCGGCGGCTTCACGGCGGCACGCCACCTCGCTGGCAGCCATTTGCCGCCGCTCCTCGTCGAGCTGCGGCAAGCACAGGCGCCGGTAGAACCGCTCCGCCACCAGAGCCCGGTCCTCCCGCAGCTCATTGGAGCGGCGCACAGTGGTGCAGGTAGTACGGGCATGCGGAAAATATTATTTTTAAATGAAAAGACGTTGCGTTTCTTCATAATACTTTATTAAAATGATATAATGGATGTACCAGTTTACAAAGAGAAAGATATAACACGTATTTTTTTTTTATTAATATGAAAATATTCATCAAATTTTTTCACATGAATTTCATATAATTAAATCAGCATTTTTAAATAAATAAATATTAATAAACTAAATATTAAATAGAGAAGACATTGATTGAGAGATGGGTGCTATCCACTAATAAAGTTTTGGCATCATCGTGAAGAGGATAGTATTTTTTATTCGGTACTGCACGTAAACTGTTGATAAGGGGATCTGAGGTAGCTAAGAGCATATTCATAACATCTTCATTACATGATAGACGAGAACATTTTCTTGAATGACCTAACCTATAATTGCGGTAATCTTTATTTCGCGCTTCTTGAGCTTCCTCAGATAACATCCCAATAGGTAAGGCAGCAACACTTATTATTTCTTTGCCATGCAGCAAGATTTTATGCACAGTATTTGGCATATTATACCAGCTGTACAGGCTTACGTATAGTTCAGCAGTCTCGTAACAATAACTACCAAACTTATCCGAATCAACTAATGCACTAGAATTAATTGTTTGCAATATTATACCAAACCGATGAATAAGTTCTTTATCGACTCTTGTGACTTCAGCTACAATGTCTGCATTATTGAAAAATCTTCTAGACGTATTTCCATCGTTAGATGTTCCCATTCCTTGCTTTACAAAATCCACTTTTAGACCTAAACGTTGAAACAGCTCACTTTGGATTCTTTTCTTCTCTTCATCTTTTTGTTGTTTGGTAGTTGCGTTCGTTCTCCAACTGGTAAATGACATATTGTACGCAATATGTAATATGCATTCCATAAATTTAATCCGTGCGTGAAGCGGGGATAAACCGACCTTGAGAGCCTCCGTATCCACAGTTTTATTTCGCACTTGGTCAAGGTTATTCATTTCTGATGGCTTTGACTTGCATATAAAACACACTGCACATGATGATGTGTCCGTAACTGTCTGCGCTATTTTGCCATCTATCATTGTGAACACAAGTTTATGGTAGACTTTGTAAGTCTTTTCCTTTAAACTAATAACAGTTTCATTTAAGTTTGCTATTTCAGACTCCATTCTAGCAATTTCATTTTTCGTAGATTCTGTAGTTTCTTTTTGAAATTGGAATTGTACCGGGCGACAACACCTTGTAGAAGAAGGAGTTGCATTTGTCCAATACACAACAGATTTATTTTCCTTTTCATACAGACGCAGTGGAACTAATGATGTCAAAAACATATATGAATCTGACACATTTTCGTCGATAAATGACTGTTTGTACTCAGCATGACCTGATGATCCGTCACATCCCCACTTGTGTAAAAACGTTGAATTTACACTAATCTGTGTAAGGTCGTCTTCAGACATTACTTCAAATAATCTTCTGGTTGTGTGATCCAGTAATGACTGCAAACTTACACAAGCGTAGCTTTCCGTTACATCAATATCCGTGGGGTAGCATTGCCTTTTTACTTCAAGTACTTTATGATAATCGGGAAAAATATCACAACCAATACTTTTTGCTGCATTTCTCAGTACTTGATATTGATGTTTCGAAAGTGATGCATCAAGTAATAATGCCAACGCTTTTTCTGGAGTAAACTTGATAGTATCCGATGATTCTTCTTGTACGAGTACCTTAGAGGCAGCTTTCTTAATAATTTCTTCAGGAACGCTTTCACACAATCTTTTAACTTTATATCGCTTTGTTCGATCGCAACATTCATCAAATGATTTTTCTGGTCGTCCTCTATGAGAGCGTTTTGATGGCCCTGGAACATTACTGTCACAATTCACCACATCAGTCTGCACCGAAGATGTCTCAACGGTAAAAATATTTTTCAGCCACTGTTCATTTTTTGCCATAAAAGCATTTTTATTTCTCGCTGCAGTTTGCCACTTTTTTGTAAATACGGGTAGAAAATTACGGCTTAACTTTTCATAAACTTGATTCCAAACACTTTCTGTAAGCTGTGGATACATAAGTTTTAAATTTTCGAGGCATTTATGTATCTCACGATTACTTGATATTATGATTTCCACTAAATCGGCATAGACAATAGTAAAGCTATCCATCACTATAATAACACTGTTATCGTAAGAGAAAATAATTGTAAGTGAAGTTAAAACTACCATTCAATGCTATTTATACTTACACGATATGATAAAATGTTAATTACCCTCATTAGAAACACTTATTAATATAATGCACTTTTTCTTAATTACAGAGCGTCATTAGTTAAGGACCTGGTATTTCCAAGATCGCAGGTTATCGCAGCCAAAACTAATGTATTCTTAATCTATAGGGTCTAATTAATCTCCGAAAGTATATTATTACGTATCGGTCGATAACGGAGATTAGTTATGATCTCATGATTGAAAACAAAAGGTTCCAAATGACCTTCTTCACTAAAAATGTAATAGCAAGTAATTATTCATTATATTATAACATTATGTTTACTATTTTATTAATACACACAATAAACTTATGACTAAACTAAAAATGAAAGTTGATAATTATAGTATTTTGGTTCTATTCATACTTGAAATAACAATATTTTTTGCACGAAATTTGTAAATTCTCGATCACCCTACTTTGGCATCATATAATTAAATACTGTATAATTATTTATCCGTATTAATTTTAGGACTTGTTTCTACTAACATTCTAGTATGTGTGTACCAAATTGTAGACATTTTAAATAAGGTTGAAACAAAGGATTTTTTTCCGCCCTTGAACCAATGTGCGGCGCACAGTGACAGGTCGAAACGATAGTTTTAGTGACTTAGGGATCAACTTTGTTTTTTCACATTTTTTTTAATGCTGATCGATAGAGCTCATTAACCTCAATAATAATTGTTCTGATGCTTTTTTTTTCCTAAACTTGCTCGTTTGGGTGGAAAAATGCATTTTGTTATTTATTTGTATGGGGCGGATTAAACCTATATTTTTCTTAAAGCTTGTCCAGTCTACTATCATTTGATGCTTTGAACATTTGCATAAAGTTGCAACACTGCCAAATAAATGGAGCGAAAAAATTAAAAAAATACATTTAATAAAAAGCTTCATTTTTTATTTTTAGATGTTCTTTTAAGTTATAATTGATATGGAATAGTAAGTCAAAGCTTTTAATAATTCACATAATTACTTAAAGACTAACGACAACCACATTTAAAGGTCCCTAATTTGCTTGAATTTACTAAGTACGTATTATTTGAAAATGTGGATCTATTCATTTCTATTTGGTTATTTAATAAACTTATAAAATCTTTTAAATTAGATTTAATACTGAATAGTAAGTAAAAATACAAATACAAATTTCCCAAAGGTAAAAACTTAAAACTAACTATACCTATACAACAACAAATTTACATTTCCTTTCAGTCATGACTTACAAACTAATAAAAAAAAACAAGAAACTTACAATCTACCAATAATCTTATTCACTATCGCTATGACTATCTTGTAAATTTATCAACATCAATAAAATTTAAATCGGATTCAGAAGGAAAACTCAGCAGAAGCTCTTTGACTTTTGGAGAGAGAACCATTCTATTTTGTTTCGCCAATCGAGGCCGTAGACTTGTGATCTTTAGATCAGACGACAAAAGAAGATTGTGTATAATATCCTCATTTGTCGCCGTTCTACTTACCTTTCTAGAATGACTCTCTCTATATTTCCTAAAATCTTTATTACGAGCTCCCGCTGCCTCTTCCGACAGTTTCCCTATAGGTATGGCACCAAAGTTCTTTATTATATCACTCCCATGTACTAACAATGTATGTACACTGGAAGGCATATAATACCAGGGATACAAGGTAACATACAATTCTGCCGTATCTTTACAAAATTCGGAAAATTTTGGAAGGTCCACGCGCTCTCCAGATGCAACGGTTTGAAGAATCACGTGAAACCTTTCTATCAAATCTCCTCGAATCCCTGTTATGCGGGCTGTTGTTGCTGCATCCATGAAAAATCTTCTGCCAGTATTGCCATCATTGGTTGTGCCAACTCCTTGTTTGACTATATCGATGAGTAAACCGCATTCCCTCTTAAATGCTTGCTGTATAGCACTCTTTCTGAGGAACAGTTTTTCTTTGTCGTCGCCTCTGCAACTCCATTTTTTGAAGTCCAAACGATAAGCTGCAAACAAAAAGAAAATAATGCTACTTAAAAATAATCTCACAGGAAACTACAAACATGAAAAAATATGAAGTATTAAAATTATATTTACCGATATGAAGTAAACACTCCATGCATCTTATCCAGGCATGTAAGGATGACATACCATACTGGTAAATTTCCTCGTTTTTTTCTCTTTGAGAAAGTGCTTCTAAATTGTTCATTTCTGACGGTTTTGCCTTGCAAATATCACAGATAGCTGCAGATGAATCCGACAAATATGATGTTATTTTGCCGTCTATCATCGTCAGGTACAATTCATGCTTAACTTCTACTTGGTGGATTCTTGTTGGCTGACGTCTTTCTATTTCTTCTGTTATGTTACCCTTTATAGTTGCCACTGTTGTCTGGGTTTCTTTGGTAAATTTAAACATTATCGGACGAATATAGAAAGTCGATGATGGTCGGTCGTTTTCTCAAACAATTGTTCCATCACATTGTTGAAGCCTTATAGGAACTATACTGGCCATCATAATAGTAGAGTCATCAAACTCTGTCTCAGTCTTTTGTTTGTAATTGCTTTGACCTGAGGCTCCATCAAAGCCCCATTTGCTTATAAGCAGTAACTCTGTTGCCGAGTCCAAATCCAAATCAATTACATCTAAAAGACTAGAAACCGTCAAGTTCAGTAATGCTTGCAGTTTAATAGCAGCTCCTTCTTCAGTTATAGTTATGTCTTCTTTCCCTGGGTAACATTTTGACTTTGCTTGCTTAATTTTATAATAAGAAGGGTATAAATCAGACCCGTTTTCAATTGCTGCTTCTCTTAGGCTTATATATTGCCACTTACTTAATTTAAGTGAAACTAATAAAGCCAGTGCCTTATCGGGTGAATATGTACTACTGTTTGCTTTAATTGCACTTAAACACTGCTTAACTTTTTCTAGATCTTCGGGGTGATTTAGCAAATGGTTCACTATTTTTCCTACATCCTCATTTCCAGTGTTTCTTAAACTAGCAATTGTAGTAGCTTTCAGTTCATCCGGGGATAACGAAAGCGATTGGTTTATTTGATCAACGCGTCTTCGTTTTTGCCTGGAGCCCAATTCTTCGAAAGGTTTTCGAGGTGTAAATGTAGATGTTGAAGCTTCTGTAGTAGATAGTGGTAGATTTTCAACATCTTCAATATCACTAATCTCGAGCCTTTCCTGTTCAGTGTTCACAGTTTCAGGTATTACTCCTTCGGGCCAGTTTATCGCACTTTCTAACCAATCACCATTTCTTCTTGAAAACGGTGCTAACGTGCGACTACTTCGTTCCCATCTTGCACTTATATTTGAACAAAAGCGCGTACAGAATTTTTGGAGCTCAACACTGTTCTCTTGCGTCACGTTTATTTTATGTTGTAGGTATTGGAAGAGTTTTTTACTATCTGACAGCGACTTAAATTGAGCTCTATCGATCCGCATTAAGAAAAAGTAAAAAATAAAAGTTGATCACTAAGTCACTAAAATCATCGTTTCGACCCACTGTGCGCTGCTCCAATGAGCTGCGGGAGGACCGGGCTCTGGTGGCGGAGCGGTTCTACCGGTGCCTGTGTAATCCAAATAATCCAATTACCAGAAACTCTTACAGAGCTCCCTAATCTAGCGGGGTGTTAGTGAGGCTAATTTCGCCTCGGCGGCTTCACGGCGGCACGCCACCTCGCTGGCAGCCATTTGCCGCCGCTCCTCGTCGAGCTCCGGCAAGCACAGGAACCGTAGAACCGCTCCGCCACCAGAGCCCGGTCCTCCCGCAGCTCATTGGTGCGGCGGGGCAGTGGCATGGTGATGCTGTAAAATATAACAATTTTTAACTGCTACCTATCTAGCTGAGAAATGATTTTTTTTTTATCTTACGAGTATGTCCACCTTTAAAAAGTTTTTTAGCCACTACACTTTTTGGATTATTTTTTCTTTTCGCAAGCAAACTTCCCGTGCAGTATGTTTTTTTTGTTAGCAACATTTCTGCTAAAAAAATTGTCCATGTAAATGGAATGGCCGCTATTTAAGTAATCCTTTAAAAGTGTCATGACTACTTTAGTAACGTGACCCATACCACCAACTTCAATATCGGAGGCACCTTGCACATGTGGATCCTGTGTACTAGTCCATTGGGGTCGGCCAACACATATAAGTTAATTCCATACTTGTGCCTTTTATTTTTTATATATTGACGAATGATTATACGCCCCCTAAATCCAACCATCGATTCGTCAATACTTAGTTCTCTTTCTGGGTAAACTTAATTTTTCATAGATTCGTTAAAGTAATTTAACAAATAATCTATTTTAGAGTATTTAATTACAGACTCTTATGTAATATTAAAGAACAGGCATTTTAATATTAATAAAAATCTGTCCCTAGACATATATTTGTTGATATTAAATTTTACATGTGAACTTCTTTTCCAATAGTCCGAGATTTTACTCAGCCTAGCGGTTCCGTTAAAAAAAAGTATGCCCAAAAATGTCCATAATTCGGAAACATTTGTGCTTCTCCATTTAGAGATGCGGCTATTGGGCTTAAGAGGCTCCGAAAGCAAAATTCTGGCTTGCATGTTTGTAATTTCCGCTAGGCTGGTAATAAATCAGTCTTGAAAGCCTGCTTTGAAATATTCTACGGGCTCTTTACTTGACGCTTCGGCGATGTTAATTGCGGGGCTTCCAGTAGATGGGAAATTATTTGTGACTGCCGTCTCCTCAGTCCACTCTCCATCCGGTGCCAAGCCAATGGAGGAAACGGTTGAGCTATAAAGGAGAAAAAATATCTACTTAAAAAAACCGTTCAAGGCTTGAAACAAACACCACATTAAGAATACAGCTGATTTACAGCAGGACTGTACTGAAATTTAAGTTAATATCATAGTTGATGCCGTAGCAGTAGTGGGGATTCGCCGGTTCTGGCGCACCGGTCTCGTGGGAGGTCCGGGATGTGTGAAATCCTAAAAAAAAAAAAAAGGTTTTGACATGCTCTGATCACGTTTCTGCGGTCCGTTTTTGCGTAGGATGCGCGGTTCCGGAGATGTGCAGATCAATTAACTAATATCTAATTGATATCCGGTGGTCTTGCACACTCATTAGCGTTCTATTGTTCACCTAATCTTCTTATGTATTGCACCTCGAACACCCTCATTACGGTTGCATTGGGCGTTCTATTGTTCACCTAATCCTCTTATCTATTGCACCTCGAAGGTTCATTACGTTTGCTTTGGCGTTCTTATTATAACTCATTGTTAACCCTCATTATGAGTGCTTTTCTGGATCATCAATAAAACACATTCCTTCACTTTTAATTATACATTTTATTACTTATTTTCTACAAAATATGAGCGGAACATCTCATCCACTAAAATATCATTGTACAGCGTGTTCCCCGTAAATATGTTTGTAAAACTATGCATTGAACATCCCTGAAACTTATATAGCAAATACATTAAGCAACCACACCACAAACTAACTAACCACAAACTGAAGTCCAATCATTCTGAATCCTATCAACATTCCAGTCCCATCTTTTACAATTCCTTTTTAAAAACTCGAGATGATATCGCGCAGGTGTTCGCCCATATGAATCAAAATATTGACCGATGCCATTCGTATCGATATAAAGAAAAGAAAGAAAGAAAAATGTTTATTCGACGTCAGTACATCAGGCACACACACAATAATATTTAAAATGGTTACAAAAAAGAGAAAATACATAGTATGACTGTACTATGTGCCTCACGGCTGCGCCAAAAAGGTCCATTTCAGCATTAATGCCAGACAGGTGAGGCTGTCTGACGCTGATCTTCCAATGAACCTTGAGGGGGTAAGTGACATACAGAAAACAGTTTCAAAGATAGTATATGAATAGGTGTACCAAGACGCTGATTACGAAGTCCGTCAGCAAACTTTTTAACCGCATACTTCTCATTTAAAGGCCGCAAAATTTTATAAGCTTCCGAATTTTCCCCGGCTTGAGAAATAGTCAAATCTACCATTAACTTCTCTATCTCTGCCCCGAAATCCGTGACCGACCTATCATTTTGCCTAGCGCGAGCAAATTTGGCTTGCACTGCAACGTCTTACTTAACCGTCAACAAATGCTTCTTCATGTCCGTTAAAAGACTGTCTACAGTCGTATAAGTAGAGGACAATCGCATCTTAGCCCCCTGGGTAAGTCGCGTAGTTAGCACGAATCTAATTAAATGAGCACTATCAGCCGCTTCTAACATAGAGCTGTATAAATCTATGGCATCAATCAAATCTTGGGTTACCTGCTCATCCCCATTCATTTTCGGGAGTAAGCTAACCGCCGTTTTCAATGAAAACCTTTCCAACGCCATCTCTGTATCGGTTCCGGTACCGTTTTCAAACTTAATAGTGTCTACATACAAATTTTCTATTTTACTCACTAGCTGTGCTAATTCCTCCGAAAATTTGCTACACTTAGAAACTACACACTTAAATTTACAATACAGGGCTTTTACCTCGCTTATCTTTCCATCAAAATTTTTGCCTTTCCGCCTACTGGGACCTAACTTGACAATTGATTCCCTCAATAACTTAAGCTGTACAAACAGTAACGTTAACTCCACTTCCATTCAAAATTAATGCCTCTAACTGATAGATGACCGAAAATACTCGCCACTACACTTAAGTTCAAATCACATCACTTACTCCTCTTGTCGCTCCGCCAGCTCCCGGTCAGGCCATCTGCACAGCTCGCTGCACCTCACGCTGATTGATCTTCTCTTCGATCCAATTCTGATGACACCTCCTGTACAGCCGGACTGCCACGCCAATGATGACAATCGCCAAACACACGGCGATAAACAACAGCATCGCGCTGATGGTGGATATCTGCTCTTGTGTTACTGTCGCGGTATTTGAACCACCCGCTGCTGTCTGGGCTATAATAACCTCTTCCTTGGATGACGTGGTCCCCATGGCCTGTGACTAACCAACTGCCGAGAAACTGACTGAAGCCGACTGAAGTGACTCCGATGAGATCCCGGTCGGGCAACTATAACGCCGTCCAGTCGACTGGCAGGGTCGCCATGCGATGTGGAGGGAAGGAGGGGTTAAGTAAATACCATGTCGTGTACTTGTCCATGAGTCAACTGGAGACTGAAGACCCCAGACTCCCTTTATTAGTGTAATATATACCTAGTCCGCGCGTGACATATATCATAATATAACTATGGACATAGCTTATCTACCTTAACTTAAACTAAGATCTAAACGTGATGTACGTGACACACCACATCTATCTTATTTTTATATTTAACTATTACATTTGGTGACTCGTCCTTTACAACTACAAATGGTCCATTATAAATACACTCCAACTTATTGCCTACTTCGTTTTTTATCAAAATCAAGTCACCTTCCTTATAAGTTATAGAATTAAGATTCTTATCATAACAATGTTTCCTTGATAACTTACTTGATACCAAATTTTCTTTTGCATCATTTTGAGCCCTTTGTAACCTGTATTTAAATTCTAAAGGATAATCATCAAAATTATACAAAGGTTCTACACTTTCACCTTGAAGACTACTTGGTAACCTACAAATTTTACCATAAACTAATTCATAAGGCGTATACTTAGTCACAGTATTAACTGTTGTGTTATAAGAAAAACACCAATATGGAATCCAAGAACTCCACGATGATGGATTATCATCTGTTTGTATCCTTAAATAAGCACCTAAAGTTTTATGAACGTTTTCCAAAGACCCTATACTTTCATGATGATATGACGTTGATAAGATTTTATTGATGCCCAAGACATTACATAGCTCTACCATTACTTTCGAAATGAACTCAGAACCCCTATCCGTAGCAATTGTTCCCGGTATCCCATATCTCAACACAAAATTTTCTGCCAACGCTTTTGCTACCTCATTTGCGGATTTATTTTTAGTGGATAAGCCTCCACAAACTTCGTAAGTTCACATTGAAGAGTTAATATGTAAACATTACCATTTTCGTCCCTATCAAGTGGCCCCACTATATCTAAATAAATCTTTTCAAAAGATGAAGATGCAGTGGTAGTAACTGTCATTGGTTCTTTAGTATGTTTGGAAAACTTTTGTTTTTTACACTTATCACATTTACCAACGTACTCCGCTACATCTTTCTCAATTGACGGCCAATAATAATATTTCTTTATATTATTCACCATCCTGCGTATTCCTGAATGACCACTCGTAGGTAAAATATGAAAATCATTTAAAACAATTCTCTTCTCATCTGCCCCTTCTATTTTCCGTACACCCTTCACTACACATATTCTAAAATCTCCACATACCGAATTACTATTTTCCTTCAAATATTCGGCCATTTTTGTAATAAACTTAACGTTATAACGATTTTTCAAAATAATAACTTCTTTTATGCCCTTTTCAATACAAAAAGTGACTATGTCTCTCGACAACTCGTCTCGCGATGATGCCGATAAAGATTCATAGTTTACGTAAATACTCGAGTTTTCTGGCACATACATTAAATTGCGCGACTTTGAAAATATTTTTTCACCATTAGTGTTACGTAACATCTTCTCCCACTCATTCAAACATATCTCAATGTCATTTCCTTGTTTTTTAAGAACTTCCACGATCCTAGGGTGATCAGTCCTAGATACCACAGGGTCCGTATCACAAACATTTGGTTCTTCCAACTGTTTGTACTGCGCTCTCGTCATTACGGATATAGTTTTTTCACGCATGGTTTTCAAATCTTCACTTGAACTCCATACAAATACGGTCTAAAATATTTAACTGACCATACTATAGCCAATAACTCCTTCTCTATAATAGGATAATTTAACTCACTTTTCCCCAAAGACCTACTAGCGTATGCAACGGGTTTACCGTCCCCATTACACAAAACACTTCCTACCGCATAACCCGAACTATCGGTTTGCAATATAAACGTGTTGTCTTCAGAAAAACTTGGATAATCCAACACTGGTGGATTCATTAACGCTTCCTTAAGCAACAAAAACGACCTCTCACATTCATCGGTCCAACTAAACACTACATCCCTCTTACATAGCTTATTCATAGGTATCACTATACTAGCAAAATTTGGTATGAATTTCCTATAATAATTTGCAAACGCCACAAACCGCTTTACTTCATCAACTGCCGATGGACGCGGATATTTCTTTATGGCTTCTACCTTTTCAGGATCTGGTGAAATACCTTCCGCTGAAATTACGTGTCCTAAATAAAGTATTTGTTTTTTCATAAATTCACATTTGGATGGATTCAGTTTAAGATTGACCTTTCTCAGGCGAGAAAACACTGACATAAGGTTTCGGTTGTGCTCATCCAAATTCCGCCCGAAAATAATTAAATCATCCAAATATATCAAACACTTGTCATAATTTAATCCTGACATGGCTACAGTCATTAACCTGCTAAAAGAACTTGGACTTATCTTTAACCCCATTGGTAATCTACACATCTGATATTGCCCTTTATCTGTCGTGAAAGCTGTGTATTTCCTACTACTTTCATCTAAAGCACACTGATAATATGATTGTGATAGATCACAGTGGCTAAAGTAAACTGCACCCGACAATGAATCCAAGATTTCATTAATATTTGGCAAAGGGAATTTATCATCCTGTATCTTTTCATTTAACTGCCTGTAGTCTATTACTACACGCCATTTTTTCTCCCCATCACGATCTGCCTTCTTGGGTACAACCAAAACAGGACTAGACCACTCACTAACCGCCTCCTCAATAATATTACTACCCAGCATCTCCTGCACTTGCCTATCAACCTCCTTTTTCTGTACATAAGGTATTCTATACTGTTTCCTGTAAACTGGAGTAACATTATCTTTCAAACGTATTGACTGCGCATACACATTCGTGACATCCAATTTATCTCCCGGAATATAAAAAATATCTGGATATTTTGCACATATTTGCTCAACTGACAACCGTTCCTCGGCATTCAAATAATCAAGATTAAGCAAAGAAAATATTTTCTTAACACGTTCAACACTTACTTCTGTTTCCGCAAAACTACAACAATTAAAATCACTTAACGGATAGACTTCTACATCGGACATACTACACACAACTTCCTCCGTGGTTGTGTTTAAAATCCTAATGGGCATCATCCCATTCTTAGGTCTAGCTACTACATTTGCTAAGAAAACCCCTTCGCGCAACTCTTTCCTAAACACTACACAATCTTCTGCTCTATTAACGGGCAAATACTTAACCATTTCACAACGCGGAGAAATAGTTAAAGAATAATTATAGGATTTAAGTGGCATCGAAACCGTCCGCTGCTCACGGTTCTTTAGAGATAACCTGTTCCCCGAAAAGTCTATAATACCACTATACGCCTGCAAGAAATCCTGGCCTAATATGCCAACTGACCTACATGGCAAATCATTGAATATATAAAACTTATGCACGAACGAACATTGTTCGTATTCCAACGTCAAATATACATAACCTATAGCCCGTAAACTACCCCCTACACCATTAATCACTAATTCTTCCTTAACTACTTTACAGCACAAAGCATTATTCCTCAAGAAATTACTTTTTATTGCCGATATCGACGCACCCGTATCGACTAACCATTCCGAATCCACATTATTTGCTAGAAAATTCACCCAGTTAACACTATTGCAAGCTAAAATATGCTTAGCCTCGAAAAAACTGCGTTTCATTCAATTGTCTGCCTTCGCTACTTCGTGACATTGACACTGCACTTGAGTCAGCATCGCCCCGCACGTGCTCTAGACACGCTACGCGCTGTCGACCTTGCTGAGTCTGCCGTCCACGATGAGTACTATTGCTATGACCGCGCATTCCACTACTATACCTTACGTTTCCATTTCGGTACGTACGCCCAACAGCTGTTTTTTGCTGCGCGTATCCATTACCTACAGCGTGCCGCCTATAGTTATTTCCACGACCCCTATTTCCCGTAGAAAAACTACCACCCGCGGACCACCGCTGGAACGTCATGACTTGACCCGACGAAGCACAATTTTCGTCTTCCGCTACCCTGATAGCATCTTTCAAACAAGTCAAGTTCCGTGCCGTAATAATTGTACCAAGACGCTGATTACGAAGTCCGTCAGCAAACTTTTTAACCGCATACTTCTCATTTAAAGGCCGCAAAATTTTATAAGCTTCCGAATTTTCCCCGGCTTGAGAAATAGTCAAATCTACCATTAACTTCTCTATCTCTGCCCCGAAATCCGTGACCGACCTATCATTTTGCCTAGCGCGAGCAAATTTGGCTTGCACTGCAACGTCTGACTTAACCGTCAACAAATGCTTCTTCATGTCCGTTAAAAGACTGTCTACAGTCGTATAAGTAGAGGACAATCGCATCTTAGCCCCCTGGGTAAGTCGCGTAGTTAGCACGAATCTAATTAAATGAGCACTATCAGCCGCTTCTAACATAGAGCTGTATAAATCTATGGCATCAATCAAATCTTGGGTTACCTGCTCATCCCCATTCATTTTCGGGAGTAAGCTAACCGCCGTTTTCAATGAAAACCTTTCCAACGCCATCTCTGTATCGGTTCCGGTACCGTTTTCAAACTTAATAGTGTCTACATACAAATTTTCTATTTTACTCACTAGCTGTGCTAATTCCTCCGAAAATTTGCTACACTTAGAAACTACACACTTAAATTTACAATACAGGGCTTTTACCTCGCTTATCTTTCCATCAAAACTTTTGCCTTTCCGCCTACTGGGACCTAACTTGACAATTGATTCCCTCAATAACTTAAGCTGTACAAACAGTGACGTTAACTCCACTTCCATTCAAAATTAATGCCTCTAACTGATAGATGACCGAAAATACTCGCCACTACACTTAAGTTCAAATCACATCACTTACTCCTCTTGTCGCTCCGCCAGCTCCCGGTCAGGCCATCTGCACAGCTCGCTGCACCTCACGCTGATTGATCTTCTCTTCGATCCAATTCTGATGACACCTCCTGTACAGCCGGACTGCCACGCCAATGATGACAATCGCCAAACACACGGCGATAAACAACAGCATCGCGCTGATGGTGGATATCTGCTCTTGTGTTACTGTCGCGGTATTTGAACCACCCGCTGCTGTCTGGGCTATAATAACCTCTTCCTTGGATGACGTGGTCCCCATGGCCTGTGACTAACCAACTGTCGAGAAACTGACTGAAGCCGACTGAAGTGACTCCGATGAGATCCCGGTCGCGCAACTATAACGCCGTCCAGTCGACTGGCAGGGTCGCCATGCGATGTGGAGGGAAGGAGGGGTTAAGTAAATACCATGTCGTGTACTTGTCCATGAGTCAACTGGAGACTGAAGACCCCAGACTCCCTTTATTAGGTGTAATATATACCTAGTCCGCGCGTGACATATATCATAATATAACTATGGACATAGCTTATCTACCTTAACTTAAACTAAGATCTAAACGTGACGTACGTGACACACCACAGAGTTAATTTATGAAATGTGTATGTAGGTACGAGTTAGGATAAAAATGTGAGTAGGTAATAAGTATTATAACGTGTTCGAAAGTACTACTGGTTACAATATATAAATACAGAGAAGCCAAAACAGGATAAATATTATAACAAGAAAAAGAAGAACAAAGAAAAATATACAAAGAATATACAAGTAGGATATCATGTGCATTGTGCAATGTTATGAAAACCAGGCGTGATTTTGTCTCGTAATCCCGCATTCTTGTCGCCGTTGCATGCGCGCGCGCCCCCCGATCCTTCGTCACACGACGCAACGCAAGCGCATTTCTCCTCTGCACCTGTTTGCGCGATGAAGTACGCATCAGAAAGTCAGAGCGGCCTCTTCTTTATTCATATTTCTTTTAAACTAGATGCTAAAATCCAACTGTTAAATTTATCTGGATAACTTTTCTACTTCACTAAGACTTCTTTTCTGTTGCCTGAATAACAAGAGTCAATTATTTTATCTATTTTGTATTGTGAGGTGGGGTTGTAAGTGACCTTCTGTAATTCTCTTTCATAAAAAGTACCAACTATTGGTTCATTTGTAAATCTGTTATTGTATACACAACCCATGGATATCTATCAATGATTGTAGATATAATAAATACAGGGTGGGCCATGAATTAGTTAACATTTGAAAAAATCGTATAAAAAAAACCATTTAACATATTTTAGAAATCGTTTATTTACGAGAAAGCTAATTAGTTGTAATTTTTTTTTTTTTAATTATTTCGTCTAAATGACCACCGTTTCGGTTTTTGCACTCATCTAAGCGAGTCCTAAAGTTTTCGAATACTCTTCTGCAAAGAGGCCGCGAGATCGCCGACATCTCTTAGATGATTTTTTCTTTAAGTTGACGCAGTGTATTCGGTTTATCAATGTAGACACGACTCTTTAAATAACCCCATAAAAAGAAGTCTGCTGGTGATAGATCTGGACTTCTGGGTGGCCATGGGATGTCACCCCGTCTGGATATCAGCTTTTCCGGAAACATGTCTTTGACCACCGGCAAGGACTCGTTCGATGTGTGACACGTGGCTCCATCTTGTTGAAACCATGTGTTACGATTATAGCCAGCAAATTCCAGTAGCATCGGTGCTAAGAACTCCCGTAACATTTTCACATACTCGGCAGAATTAACAGTAACTGAACGGCCTCGAGAATCTTCAAAAAAGTAAGGTCCGATGATTCCTTTTGCTGAAATTGCAGCCCATACAGTTACCTTGGGAGAGTGAAGTGGCCTCTCATGTTTAGCTTTAGGATTTTCGCTGCTCCAATACCTGCAATTCTGTTTGTTTACATGTCCATTTAGGTGGAAATGGGCTTCGTCAGAGAATAAGATGTTGTGAAAATTACTGAATCGAGTTAACATTGTTTCGGCATATGACTTACGCAAATTTAAATCATTAGGGTTTAGTTCTTGCACTAGCTGGATCTTATATGGATGTAATTTCAAATCTAATTTCAAAACACGGCGTAATGATGTGCGGGATAATCCTAATTCAGCCGAACGTTTGCGTGTCGATAAATCTGGATCACGTCGAACAGAAGCGGAAACTTGCTGCACGTTCTCTTCGCTCCGAGAAGTCCGCGGGCCGCCGGTTTGTTTCACATTTAGTGTAGATCCCGTCTCTTCGAACTTCTTCACCCATTTCTTTATTAAAGGAGCACTTGGACACTGACTTAAGTCGTGTAAACCATATTCAACGCGAAATAAGCGTCTCACAGTAATGAGCGAAAAGTTGTTTAAATAAAACTGTTTCACGCAGTAAGCGCGTTGCGGGCCCGTGAAGCGATCCATTGCGACTAAATTTCCAAGAAGCGAGCTAGTGCCCCCGCCCGCGCCCGCGCCCCGCGCGGCAATAGTTTGCGCGGTAAGTTACATTTAAATGTTAACGAATTCTTGGCCCACCCTGTATTTCATCACTCCAATTTGATTCATATCCTTTTTGGAAAACATGTTTATAATTAGTAATTCGAACATAATCACCCACATTGAAATTTGGTTTTGATGTTCTAAAGAAAGTTTGCTTGACACCCTGTCATAAAGATTAGTCCAAACTGTCATAATATTGTTGGAATTTACATCACATGGGCACATCCTTATACTAGAGTGAATGCTGTGATTATAAGAGTATATTAAATCTTGTAAAACATCTATGTATCTATAAGTATTATTATGAGTGAAATAACGCCACATTTTCATTTTTAGAGTTCTTTGAAATCGTTCAACAATACTGGCCTTAATACACACATCAAAAGTGTCTAGGGATCAACATATATTTTTGCAATAACTTTTCTCCTGATTGATATTAATTAAAATTTTCTTTAAGGATTCATCAAATAAAGTGTTTTCGTTTGTCACAGTAACGATAAACCAAGTCACCTTTGCATTAATAAAGAAATTTGCCATTTTCCTAATAAAGGGATTTTTGACATTTGAACCACTAACACAAAAGTTCGAAAAAAAGACTGAAATAACAGTTTTCTTTAAAATTTTATTGGGTAACTTAAACAATTAATAATCCGTGTTTCTACCGCGAACACTAACAACACAAGAACATCGGTTTGGCATACTCAAAATGAGTTCATCCAAATCACGCTGTGGAATGGCCGCCCATGTTCGTTGCAACAACAAAAAAAGGTCTTCTTGCGACTGGATACCCTCCATATTCGGCAGAGCTCTTCTCTGTAGCATATCCCATGCATGCTCAATCGGATTCAAGTCTGGCGACTGAGCAGGCCAGGGCAGGACATTGATGTTAGCTGCGGCGAGAGTCTGTCTTACAACTCTTGCGGTGTGCGGTCGTGCATTATCATGCATTAACTGAAATAAGGGACCGATTTGCACTTGTAGAGGAACGATGACGTCTGATACAATCGTCTCAGCATAAATTTGAGCGTTGAGGTTGCCTCTGATCCAAATCAACTCAGTTCTTCCGCCGATCCAAATACCCGCCCATACCATGATGGTTCCACCACTATAAGGATGGACTTCCTGGCAGGATTTTAATCGCTGTTGGCGTCCAGGGGTTCTCCAGTGTCGTATACGTCTTGTATCCGGTCTCATACCAAAACGAGACTCATCAGAAAAGCACACGAAACGCCATTGTTCTTCTGCCCAATTTCTGTGTTCAAGAGCCCATTGATATCGTATCCTACGATTGTGCATTGCTATAGGTGGTACCCGTAGCGGTCTTCGGGAATGAAGGTTCACTTCATGCAAGCGGTTTCTGACTGTTTGGTCGCTAATTAAGTTCCCTGAAGAGTGATGAAGCCTCACGGCTAACATCATGGCGGTTATTGTTGGAGCTCTTCGAGTTAAGATTTGAATGTATCGGTCTTGTCTCCGTGTGGTGCAGCGATACCGTCCTCCATGGCGCTCAGCCACGGTACCAGTGCTTCGGTAACGTGTCCAAAGTCGACTGATAACACTCTGACTTGTATTCAGAGCTAAAGCCACAGTACGTTGCCGGGAACCAGCTTCTATCATTCCCACGGCTCTGAGCATTTCTTCCCTGCTTAAATGACGTCGCCGCTCCATAATAACGTTGGTTTTAATCAGTAGTAGGGAAACAGTAGCACTAATAATGTCTTCAATGCGTTGTATGTTTTTATAGGGAAAATATTGACAGCTGATTTTCATCTTTTGCTCGAATTTGATTCACAGTTCCTGATTCAAATTATGAAATGCACCAAAAAGGATCCATATAAATTTATAAAATCATAAATTTATTACAAAGCCACTTCTCAATCTCAAGAAATCCACATAAAAATGCTTGATCCCTAGACACTTTTGATGTGTGTATCAGGATTATTAGTGGTATAGTAATTAATCTTTTTGGATTTAAAGTATTTTTGTACATCTTTTGAAACAAATTCTGTACCTTTGTCAGATTGTACGAGAGTAGGTGTTGAATTACTTTCAGTAAATATACTTTCAAAACATTCTTTAGTTGTTTCTGAGTTTTTCTTTTTCATTGATCTTGCAAAAGCATATTTACTAAATACATCAATAACACAAAGTATGTAGTTGAAACCATCATTATATTGAGAATAAGTTCGCATATCACTTAAATCAGCTTGCCACAGTTCATTAACATTTGATAGAATGTATCTATTACGAGGGAATTTTTTCCGAATGGGTTTATGTAATGTGTATGTTTCTTGTGATTGTAACCATTCCCTTACTTGCTTTTTATCCATTTTACCCTTCATGGCTTTTGATAATTTATCAATACTGCTAAAACCAGCGGGATTAGATGGATCATAATAAATTCTATTAATTTCTTCTAGTATGGGGTCCATTTTTCCCAATCGATCTTTTTACGTATTTTATTTATAAATTTTTTATCTCCAGTGTTCGGTGTAGAAAACTCTTGATCTTCAATCTCAGAGGTTTTGTTCAGATCTTTTGTTTGAAGCTGAATAATAAACTCACATCTTTTTGGGTTTCCAATATATGTAAGTGGTACTTTAATATCTTTTAATGCTTTAGCAAATCTATCCCACCCTATCGGATCACTTCTTTTTAAGGGTCTTAGTGAATCATTTATTAAATCAACAATATGACTTCCAGGAATTTTTTCATTATCAATTATGACTGTGCCTTCATTATCCCAATGTATTTTACTTTTATTTGTTCCAACTAAGTTTAATAATAACTGACCTTTTTTATTATAACTTTTTGGTATTAAACTGAGTATTTGAGTTGGTGTGTAAAGTGGATTTGCATCATTTTCTTTACTTTTCATGAACCCCTTCTCCTCCAACAAAGAATCAGTATCAACTATGCTTTTTAGTTCTCTATCTTTATTTTTAAAGTCAATTTTAGACTCATTTAGATCTTCATTAGATGTATCAGAATAAATTGGTAATCTGAGTGGTTGTCGATCCTCTTCGGTAAAGTGAAGGTATCTTTGTAGTGTTTGTAAATATAACATCCACTTCTTACGGTCTTCTGTCTTACTATTCATAATATTTTGCATTTCAATATCTAATCGAGACAAATTACTATTAACCTTATTTTCTTGTTTTAATTTTTCAATCAATCCAGGTTCAATAAGTATCATTTTCTTTGCATTTTCCATGTTAACTGGCTAGTCCACTTACTAATCCACTCAATATTGCACCTAATATTATTGGTAAGAAAGCCCCTCCTTTTTGTATGATTATATTTTTTCTTAGTTTATGTTTACACTTATGCACCAGTTTACGGAGTATATTTATGTGTTTATTCAATTTTTGTTTATCTTGATCTTTAAGAGGTACCTTTCCTTGTAAAACGTTATGAATACATTCACAAATACAGTTTATTTCTTCTTCATCACATGTTTTAAGTAACGCTCTTTGATATTTTGGTTTAAGCGTATGCAAAGCGCTTAGCAAATGTTTATGCGTTGTGAGTCGACGATGCATCATTTAGAAATGATTGGAATTGTTTGATTCTTGGTGTATTTAAACTCTTTTGTAGGGACGTAGACTGTACAGTGTCCATTAAATGGAAAGACATTTGTCTTGATACGACAAAAATCATTGGTATTCTGTTTTAAATCTACCATTAAATATCCATGCGCTTCTAAAGTTGCATCCCTGTAAGCATCTTCAATGAATTTTGGGTTATCTGGTGAAACTTGTCGAGCTAAATATCTTATTTGAGTTTTATCTCGAGGGTTTTTAAAATATATTATATAACTTGAGTTTAAAGAAATGTCTCTTTGACCTTTACCCTGATGAAATAAATTTTGTGTTAAATAAAATACACTAAAGATTCCTATGATGACTACCTTTTGTAAATATATCCACAATTCTTCCATCGGACTCTCTCATTAGATCATCAATAATAACAAGATGTGGGTTTTCACCATCAAATATATTAAGATTTGGAATTCCTTGATGATAGATAACATTAGGTAAATTGTATAAAGGTTGCATTTCATCGAAGCACCATGTGATCCGATTAAAATCACAATTACATATTTCTTTAACTGATTTTATAAAATTTGTTACAAAATTTGACTTCCCACATCCACTTGGTCCTGCCACAATAGCAGTAAACGGATGGATAAAGTGAAACATTACACACGTCTAGAGTTCAAGGGGATGAAATAAAAAATGAAAATGTTTTTGTAAAAAATAAATATATAAGTAGGTACCTATTGCTAAAATAATATAAAACACTGCCATACGTACGTTATACTATTTCTAAAACAATTAGTACTTATCAGAATTTTACAATCTTCTCAAAAGTATGTCCACAGTTTTATCATTACATATAAAACATTATTTACAATCGAATAATCATAACTCTCACACAATTATTAGTACATCAGAATTTTACAATCACCTCAACCTAAAATATATATACACACAAATGAAAAACTACAATTATCTTACATTATTTACAATCAAACAATACATTTGAAATACCCATGTAATAAACAATAATTTTACAATCATTACAAATTTTTGTATGCACACAGAAATAAAAGTAAAAAGTATCAACGCTTAGCGTAATTTATAATGCCCCCCAAGCCAATGTATCAATGTTGTTGTTCATAATACATCGTTTGGTGTCATTATATGATAAAGATGCTTTATTTATTTTTGGTGTAAAAATAGTGTGTTTGATTGACTTAAATCGAAGCATACTACAATATTGTACATTTTTATTAAACGAACACGATTTGTAATTTTCCATATTCATTTTTTTGGTAACGCTTTTGTTAACCCCTTTTGCCTTTGCTGTAAATTTATCTTCTACTTTCAAGGCATACATTTTTGATCGCAACCCTACAAACTCCTTTAATACTTTACCATTATTCTCGTCTTTAAAAAAACCTAACTTTTTTTTATTTATTTTTGGATAACCGTAAATATTATTTTCTGGATAATCTGATGTATCAAAATAGTGAAGTAGATCTGGTTTTATATCCTCATAAAAATTGTCTGTAAAAATTTGATATATCAAACTATCGGTATCGGTGTACAATAACTTAATTTTGTTATTAAACTTTTTAATCATATAGTTATAATGAAATTCATACATAAGGGTCTTAGATATATCTAAAATACAAAATCCTAAATAAATTGGTTTATCATAAATTAATTTTGTTTTTCGTAATTGTATTGCGACTAAATGTTCAGAAAATATTGATAAACTTCATAGTTTATCAATATTTTCTGAGCATTTATTCTGGTTTTGCAATCAAATCCTGAGCACCTAAAACTTTACCACGATTATCCCAGTGAGTTAGTAATTTAACGTTTACTCTTTTTTCAATATTTTCCATTGTTTTACCGAAGACAGAATTGTTCATTAATTTAAAAAAGTCTTTTTCAAAGTTTGATGTAGCTAACGTTCTCAAACTAGTATTTAAGTCTATGTATTTCTTTAACCAAGAACTTTGTTTATATTTTAAAATTCTATGTACTTTAATTAATTTTATTCCCATTTCAATGCATTGTTTTAAATTCCTATAGTGAATGATGTATTTATTTTTATTATTTAAATTAGGAACTAATTTAGTTTCTTTAGCCCACACATATGTTTTCAGGACATAACGGAAAGTCAGAATGTAAATTATGAAGTTCATCAGGATATTCCAAATCAACTTCTAAAACATAACCAAAATCTGACGTATCCAACACATTATAATCTGTTTTACAATTTACCCATTCGAAACCACCAACAGGAAGGGATTGGGACATTGCCCAACCATATAAATTATTCGCATCAAAATATGTTAGATATGAATTAGGTTTTTCACTATCATAATCCTCCATGAATTTATTATTTGCTCTAGCAAAACGATTGCTACACTGAGATACACCCCCTCTAATACCAGCTTTAAAAAAAGCAATTTTGTCATAGTCCGTTAACAATTCTAATTCTATTTTCGTAAATTTTAACATTGCATCCCAACTTAAACCCGGAGCAGTATAGTAATGAGCAGGATCTAATCCATAAGTTTTAATACAAAGCTTTCTAAAGTTTTCGAATACATCAGTCAAAAGTAAAACATCAGTTTTTAAATACAAATTGGAATAATCAGACATACTACTACACTTAAAATGTTGCCAAATATCTTTTGCGTGATTATAATCATCATTTGAGATATTTGAATCTGTAAGTGAACTATAAAATTGGTGTTGATCAGGAAGTGATGGATGTTTCAAGCAATCACTATTACGCATAAATTCATAAGGATAAATACCTTTCCGTCTTAAACGTAAAAAATCTTCATTATTAGGATAGTTTCTTTTTAATTCTGTAAACTGATCATCATTAAGATTTTTAGCTAGTTGGTCTAAACTACACGATAAAAATTTCAACGAATCTACGAATCTTAAACTCACTGGTTGATTATTTATTGTTAACTGTTTTGAAAATGATATGTATCGTTCTTTATTTTGTGGAATAACTTCAACTTTTCCATCATCGAGGTTTAATGCATGAACAATAAAATGAGCATCGTAGTGACTGAGGTTATGTAAAAATATTGGAACATGACGAGGGGTTCTGAACTTAGAACTACACACTTCATGTGCAACACCCCTAAAACTGCCAGTGTGCCAATCCAAATCGTAAAAAGGAACTTCATTTAACTCAGTTTCACAAATATGACATATGTTTGAATTTGAAATTTTAATTTTATCTTCATCTGTTAATGGAACGGGGCATTTTTGGAAACTATTTTTTTTAACTATTGTTTTCACATCTTCACAAAGGCGATTCATAAACACCTGTGCACAGTTTGGTCCACTATACGTCTCATATTTTGACAATCTGTTATCATATGAACATTTAATGTAATATCCGAAACTATACACTTCATGTTTTTGAATATTAATTGTACTTGGTTTGGATGGATCGTTACTACATGATTCTATCGGGTTCAAAAATGCCTCAAAGTCTGCATAAACCACAAAGGGCATTTCCAACTTTTTCATGAATTTATCAAATTTTAATTTATTATTTGATGTTGCTTTACCAAACCAATCCTTTTTGGAATCCTCACCGTTTGGTAATTCCGTACCAATGTGAGCGCAATCATATTGTTGATGGTTATTAAGTCTTTCCTCTGATGGGAAATGAAGTAAACATGAATCGCATATATAAACTGCATGATGATGACTTGATATTTGTGAACTAACTAATCGCGATAAGTTTTTAATATAACAGTAATGATTGTTAGTACCATTCGATATATACATATATCTCAAACTCGTAGAGATAACCAGTTGTACTGTCATAGCGGCACCACACCTTGAAACCCCTTTTTATCGGCTTCATAGGCATGTACTGCTTCAATGAAGACCTTCCTTTGAAAAGAATCATTGATTCATCTATTGACTGGGATGAAGAGTAGTGAGCATTTTCTTGAAAAGCGGTGTTGATAAGCGTCAATAATGGTCGAATTTTGAATAGCTTATCATACTCGGGGCTAAATCTGGCAGGTTGTTTAGAATTATCATTTAGATGCAAGCAACGTAAAATTTGCTTGAATCTTCGGAATGTCATGGTGGAAGCTATTTCGTCAACTCTAAATTCGGGATCCGATGACAATTCGAAAGTAGGTAAAATATTGTATCCCATAATAATCAAGATACCTAGGAAAGCCTTCAATTCTTTTATGTCTAGTATGGTCCAGCCTATTACGTTGTTTTGACTCGCATATCGGTTAGTCTCTGTAATAATCAATTCAAAAACTTCTTGACTAAAAATTTTTTCAAAATATCGGATAGGCCTGGCATTAGATGGTAACACGCGTGTCGGAGTCATTGGAACACTATCAAAAGACTCGAGCTGTGGCCTAATATCAGTCCACGAGGTTTTTTTCCACGCTTCTTCATCTCTGTCAGAATCACTTGCTTCTGACTCTGCTTCTGATTCTGGTGGCGTATTATCGTCGGATGAATCGCCGTCTTCATGTCCAGCGCCACTTCCTAGCCTCTTCCACGCCCCGCGCTCCACGTCCCGTTCTTGTTCCAGCTCCTCGTCCTGTTCCAAATTTACGTCCGGTTCCAGATCCACGTTCCGTCTTAGCTCCTCATCCTCTTCCTTTTACAGGTAACTCACGTGAAATAGGAGGCTCAGCAGGCAGTAGTACAGCTGGTTGCGGCACATTAGGTAACAGCACTGCAGATGGAGACGTAACAGGTTCTGTCACAGTAGGTAGAGGTATTACATGTAAAGGCTCAGCGCATGGGACCTCCGCATCAGATGATGTAGATGGTTGAGGCGATAACGATGCTCGTATTGTTGTGTAGATCGAAGCTCTGGTTCATCTAAATCCCCTAAAATTCGCTGTAATTTCGTGACATTGTACGGAACGTCATCCTCTTCTGATTCTTCGCCATCTTCAGACTCTTCCGGTTCTGACAAGCCAAACATACCGTACAACTCCTTCTCAATATCGTCATCTCCGAGTATTTTCATTTTCAATCAATCTGCAAATAAAAAACAAAAGCCATGCAAATACCACACCAAGCCCCGAGGAAAAGCAGTAATAAGACCACCAAAACCTTTTTTCCTTAGTCGCAAAACAATAAAAACTGTTACCATTACCACAATAAAGGAATATTTTCTCTAACCTTATTAGTAGAACTTCACGGTTAGAGGGAATATTCTTCCCACCAACAAAAATCGACATAAATAAAAATTCGTGGCAGATACATAAAAAATACGTCTTACATCTATGAAATAACACGACGTCTAGAAGAACTTACCTTTTTTCACCACTCTATTGCAAAGATATGTACCGATTTCTCTCGCAGTACAAAAAAACGCCAGTTTTAAACATTCACCTCAAAAACTTTGAGAAAAAATGAATCTGTCAATTTCAAATAAAAACAGAAACAAATGTCATAATGTTAAGTTAGTGTTGTCAGGTCGAAAAAAAATTTGCAAATAGAAATTTTGTTTTTTTTTTATTGGTTTTTATTGGTGGGAAAAATATTCCCTCTAACTGCAAAAGGGTTAATTAGGTTTAGTCATAATCTAAATAGAAATGAGTAGTACTGTAAATGTACCTTTAATTGGTTCATCCTGATTTTAGTGCTGCGTTTGCGTGAGTTCTTTTTCATGTTTTCTCACTTCAAACGCAGCTGCTGTGGTGTCCTAGGGCCGTTCGTAGCATTGGCATTGAAACTTTCTGCCAAACGAATCCACTCCTCATTTTTTAATTTGTTGTTGGTGGCGTTCGTCGTTTTTGTGGTGATAATTTTACTGCTTTCAATCAGGTCTAGCAGAAACTTTGATTCCTCTTTGGTTAGAGGCTTGCCTTTTACCTAGTAACAGAAAAAAACGTTGATAAACATCGGGATCGGGAACAGCGTCACCTCCGCACCGGGAAGGCGCGAAATAAGATGCATCACTTACAATCATACAATAAAACAATACTTACAATTTCGCAGTCCATTATAGGTATCTGGTACTTAGGTAATACACACACAGATCAAATAAAGTTCAATATTTACAGATAATAATTATATTATTAGTTCTTCCTTCGGTAGATACGCCAAGCAAATAATAACAAAAATGCATTAATGCACAGCGCAGCGTCACTGTCAAGACGTTAAATTCACGTTCCGTTCCTTTTTTATTAGTTGAAGTATTTTAAATATAATTTAACGTTTTTTAATTTTACGGGGTTTTAGACACGTACTTATTGTGTTTTGATAAAAAGTATATTTTGGTGTAGTTTAGTGACTAGCTTATTTTCATAAAACACAGAACCTAATGCATTGCATTATCAAAATTATATGTGAAACGGAACGGTCGGGAGGGAAAGGATCGCTCGTAATCTGGATCGAAAAAAAAAAAACGATTGCATAGTTTTCACATTGGCATGTGGATTCGAGATCGATCGCGCAGTGAACAGCAATCTTAGATTGACTATCCTTGGATCAGAGATACATTATTAATCTCGGGCGTTAATCTATATTAAAGTAAAATAATTACATTAACTATAGCCTAAATTAGCCTAGCTCCTATTCGAAGTGTGAATATGGAATGATCTCTTCTTAAGTTCTAGTTATTAGCTAAACTTCAGTGCGTGCATCGAAGTGCTGTCTCGACTCTTCCCAACTAGCAAAAACGTCGTATAACTCCAGTCTTATAAGACTCATATTATGTAACAGTTATATAGTGGTATGTAGCTAACTATTATGATATATAGACGATTATCTTACGACGGTTTAGTTGCGTGACTGTAATGTTTTAATATAAAGTTGAGTAAATGTTTTCAGGACTAACTTATACGACGTCGTACAAAGGTGTCAGTGCATATGTTGTGTAAACGTTTTCAGGACTGATTTATATTACGTCATATAATGGTGTGAGTGCATATGTTGATTAAACGTTTTCAGGACTAACTTATATGACGTCATATAATGGTGTGAGTGCATATGTTGATTACACGTTTTCAGGACTCGCTTATATGACGTCATATAATGGTGTGAGTGCGTATATCAAGTAAACGTTTTCGGGAATAGCTTCTACGACGTCGGATAATGGTGTCAGTGCATATGTTAAGTAAACGTTTTCAGGTCTACCTTATATGACGTTGACGAATGATGCTAGTTATGACGTTTATTGGACAATGTATTGGTCATTTAAACGTTTCGGTTAAATAAAAGGTTTTCGCAAAACAAACGTAGTTGTGTGTGAATCATAATATAACATTTATATAATAAAACAACGCTTAAACGTTTGTGCATGACCTTTATATAACAAAACAATTTCGGTCGAATGAAAGACTAACTAAGACTTGTATGCGACTAAAATGTTGAATTTCAACCGTTACATAACTTTAAGTAGGCTTTTAAATCATTTAAAGGTCAAACCCACACTTTAATTTAACCATTCCCATTTAGTTTTGTCAAATACAACAGTGATATACTTAATTAAAAATATGGATCCAAGTAAATGGAGAAATATTAAAAGAAGCGGCGCCTTCAAGCGAAAAATTAGGAAAACTTTCCATTCATTGAAAAGTGAGCCGATAACCTCTTCGTTTTCTGATCCCCCCAAAAATGACGTACAAGAACGAACGATTGTTTCAGAAAATGGTTCCGTATATTATTATACTTTTTAATTTTATAGATTATTTCTAATTGTTTGGTGTTTTTAAAAATGTTTGCTTTATTTAATACCTACATATTTCAGATGATACTAATAAGGCAAGTTCGGAATTAAGTGGTTCAAGTGGTAACGAAGAGAGAAACAATAGACTAGAAACATACGGTTAGTTTAATAGTACATACATAATCTTTAATTTTTGTTTACCTATTTTCTACAAATAAAAATATTTGAAGTTTTAATTTTTTTGAATTTTAAAAGTTTACAGATTTATTTCAAATTGATTTAATCATTTATTTTTAGATCACTCTGAAACTGATTACTTAGATCATTTGGAGCTATCTGAAGGTGTTTCTGTACCTCTACCATGAGTTTACACAGCCAAAACTCGCTAGCGTCTCCGTAAATTATTTGTATGAAATATTGTACAGCGCCACTAGCGGTCACAGAAAGAATTAAAATTCGTACCATGAGCACTATAGATTACGATAGGTTAAAAACCTAACGTAATCTATTCGATAGTCACTAACGATTTTCAGCTGTCACCATACAAAACGGTACCATGAGTCACTAATTTCACTGACGCTATCGATTAATACGTTTATGATAGTGGTTACGTAGCTCACTAGCATTTTGACGTGTGAAACATTTGTTTACGTTAAAATTGTATACGTTTTGAGTATATTAAAGTCAAAATAATGTCTGCAAGGGCTTATTTAGCATGGAATATGTTAGTGGCCGCTGAATATGAAGATCAAAGACGTGAACAACGTGAATTTCAAGCCAAAATGAGAACTCATGTTGGATACCCATTGGAAAATCTAAGTGAACGAAAGTTTATCAAACTTTACAGGCTCTCTAAAGAATCATTTGAAGATTTGTGCATATTTTTGATTAATGTTACGGATTTGAAGTCAACACAACGAGTTTCATTAGAACTAAAGGTAAGTTGGTATGTTATAAGCAGCTATCTCAAAACAAAACACAATAATTTTCATTTTGTGTGAATTTTCTTACAGGTTTTAAGTGCTTTGTTATTTTTTGCCAATGGTGACTATCAAAGAGTTGTTGGAGAAGCAAATCATTTGTCTCAAGAAGCAATTAGTGTATACGTAGAAGAAGTGACTAAAGCACTGAATCATCCTACTGTTTTGAACAAATATATAAAGTTTCCAACAACACGACAAGAAAGGAATACTTTAAAGCAAAGGTAATGTTTAAAGATATTATTGGTAATAATTAATGAATTACCTATTAGAAGTAACTACAACCTATGTAAATTTACCATTTTTTTTCAGATTTTACAGTAAATACAAAATCCCTGGGATAATAGGATGTGTAGATGGTAGCCACTTTAAAATATTTACTCCAATCAAAGAGGAAGAACACCTATATTACTGCAGAAAACATTATCACTCATTGAATGTTCAAATGGTAATACATTATAATAACTATTTGTTTTTATAAAAATTGTAAAAAAGTATTCGTACATAAAAATATTTTTCATTGTAGATATGCGACTCTGACTGTAGAATTTTGTCCCTAAATCCAAAATTTGGAGGAGCAGCCCATGATGCATTTATTTGGCAAAACAGTAATGTTAATAACTTCATGCAGGATTTACATAGAAATAATGAGATTGTGTGGCTTTTGGGTAAGTTGATATAACACCTACTTATATAATAGAACATTTATGTGGTAATGGGTACTAATTTGATTTTCCTATTTTAAGGTGATTCCGGTTACCCTCAGAGGCCATGGTTGATGACACCATACTCGGATCCAGTGCCCAATTCTGTAGAGGATAATTTCAATAAGGCTCATATATCAGCCCGAGTCGTAATTGAGAATACTTTTGGCAGGCTAAAAAATCGTTGGCGTTGTTTAAGTAAAGACAGGACATTGCATTACAGGCCAGAGAAATGTGCTCAAATTATTACAGCGTGTTGTGTCTTACATAACATTGCTATAGAATATAATGTTCCTGACCCAGATGGGGTTTCCCTACAAACAGGAGGTAATTTTTAAAATAATATTTAAAAAGTTTTCAAATAATTAATTCTGTGTACCTACAGGTTGTAGGGTAAAAATAAGACTGCTCCCATAACTAATTCGAAATTGTTTTCTTTACAGCTTACGAGCAAATGGAAGTATTACAGGAAAATGAAACTTCTAACGATTTACTAATGGGCAGAGCATTACGCGATCAGCTAGCTAGGAGGCTTTCTGTGATGAATACTAACTAAAATTCTAATTAAAGATGTTTTATTAACCAACCTTTTTATTTATTTCGGTTCTTTTATCAAATAAAATACACCATTAAATATTTCTTAAAAAATATATTAAAACATTTTTATAATAGAAAACTTACAGATAGAATTTAAATGTTTAACTGTTAAAATTATAACTAATCAGTCAGCATTTTAAATTTAATAACTAAAAATATAATAAAATAAGGAACACAACAATAATTCACAGTTAACATAAAACAAATATTTAAGAGGCCCGCGGAGCATGCGTTGTTCATACAAACGTAATACCAAAATAATTTCTAAATCAAACATATTCTTAAGATAGTGTGTATTTATTTCGATTGGATTACAGAATATCTAGGCTCCAAATAATATATTTTTAATGGACACTCGATTTATACATGAGTTATGAGAATAATAAGTTTTCTATAGAAATTTTAAATTCCTCATATCTCGTCTTCAAATCATTTTTCTTTCAAAATATATAATTCGGAACCTAGATATTCTGTAATCCAATCGAAATAAATACACACTACCTTAAGAATATGTTTGAATTAGAAATTATTTTGGTATTACTTTTACATGAACTACGCATGCTCCGCCGGCCCCTTAACAATTAAAATTATAATTAATCAGTCAGCAGTTTAAATTTAATAACTAAAAATATAATAAAATAAGGAACACAACAATAATTCACAGTTAACATAAAACAAATATTTAAGAGGCCCGCGGAGCATACGTAGTTCATACAAACGTAATACCAAAATAATTTCTAAATCAAACATATTCTTAAGATAGTGTGTATTTATTTCGATTGGATTACAGAATATCTAGGCTCCAAATAATATATTTTTAATGGACACTCGATTTATACATGAGTTATGAGAATAATAAGTTTTCTATAGAAATTTTAAATTCCTCATATCTCGTCTTCAAATCATTTTTCTTTCAAAATATATAATTCGGAACCTAGATATTCTGTAATCCAATCGAAATAAATACACACTACCTTAAGAATATGTTTGAATTAGAAATTATTTTGGTATTACTTTTATATGAACTACGCATGCTCCGCCGGCCCCTTAACAATTAAAATTATAATTAATCAGTCAGCAGTTTAAATTTAATAACTAAAAATATAGTAAAATAAGGAACAAAACAATAATACACAGTTGACATAAAACAAATATTTAACAATTAAAATTATAACTAATCAGTCAGCATTTTAAATTTAATAACTAAAAATAAAATAAGGAACACAACAATAATACACAGTTAACATAAAACAAAATACTAGCTATCTACACTAACTTTCAATTAATTTGATATATATCAGCTATTCTATTTCCTAAATCGATAAATTGAGCAAACAAATCCAACCACCGCTCTTGTTGGTTAACTTCTCTCTCCCTTAATCTTAACCGTTCCTCCTCACTTCTCTGTTGAAAAACCCGCCACTCATTGTCAGAATTAACAAACGCCTGTCTTGCCAATTCTGACTGAGTCTGAGTGCGAGTTCTCCTACGGGTAGGCGAGGGCATGGTTTGAAGCAAACGGCGCCTTCGTCGTGGAGTTGCAGGTAGAGGATTAGGTACTTGTGGCGCTTCAGGGATGGGCGGCGTATTGGGCACCTGATGTTCAGGACGTTCACTTCTGCTACTACTGGGCATAGGTGGTGGTGGTTCTATCTCGTCCTCAGTCAGCTGGGACGGTTGATCACTGGCACTAATCCCTGCTAGACTCCACATAGCCAAAGCTGAAATGAAACAGAATACCATTGCAACATTTTTTATAATAAAAAAAACTGACTACATCATTGGTGGTTGAAAAACTAACTACATCGAATTTGACTGTCAATCATGAGGTTCTCAATGTCAATCTCGGGTTCAATTCCCAAGGCAGTGTTGTTAGGATTTTTATAAACTCCCATTTGCAGGTCAGATTTTGAAGCTTTCCCAGTAAATAGCAATATGATCACCCCCATGGCACCTAAGAACATGTTGATATGTGGGTTGAACACACCTTTGCTTAGCTAAGCATTTAACGGAGCTCCGTTATGTTAATATGTTTATTTTCATTTGAAACTTACTATTTTCTGTGGCTTCTGGAACTTCAGAGTGCACCTGTATTGATGCTGAAATTGGCTGAATGTCCTCCTGTAATTTTATTATTAAATAAAGTTAGAAGTTTCAAAAAAATATTGTTAATTATTAACAATTCTTTTAAGCTGGACCTACAAAATTATGAAGATGTAAATATGTATACATATTATATTATTCAGGTTTTAACAATACGAGCATATTATCAAAACGAAATATAATAACTACTAGCTGCGCACTGCGGTTCCACCAGAATATCAGAATAAAAGATATCCCATGTCCTTCTCCAAGTCATGGTCTACCCATGTGCCACACTCATTTTCACATTTATAATAATAGTTAGGAAAATAGATAACCTGAGACAAGCCAACTTCACCAATTTCAGGTATTCCAGTAGCTGCTTGAGAGCCTATAATATTTAAGACTCTTTCCTCCAAATCTGTTAATTTAGTTTTACTAGCAGGGCCACCACCAGTCCCAGTAGCATCTCGGTGTATGCGAGCATATTTTTTTTTTGTATTATTTTTCAGATCACTCCACACCTGCACACCAAGCATAGACCATCACCAAAGTTGCAAATGCCAATTAAATTACATGAAATAAAAAATAAAACATATAATCTAAATACTACAAAACAAAAATAAAAGTATGGTGAAAAAGAATACCAAAACTCGTATATTGATACACACCTTTCTCCATTTTTCAACTGTTTTAGTATCACCAGTTGAATCAGCATTTAACATTTCAGATATCTGAGCCCAACATTGAATGTTGTTCAGCCTTCCTTGAGGACCATCAGTGGGTTTGCTAAGATCACCATTCCTGAAAAATATACATTTTTGTTACCTACGATATGATGTTTTAAAATTTTTATCTAGACTATATATTATAATATTTCTATTAAAATAGCAAGATGTGCCTTCAAATTAAATTCAGTCAAATCATATTCATAACCATGTTTTTTTGTTTAATTATTGCATTCCTCACGTCTTTATTGAGACACTTGAACTTAGCTGATAAGCTGACCTAATACACTTTCAAATTTTCAAGTGGCTTGGCATACCTACCTGCGTAGGAGCAACTATTTAGGAATTTTGTAACTTTACGTTATAAATAATTTAATAGAAACTAAAGTATATTCAAGTCATTTATATCCGTTCAGTAGTTTTTGCGTCAATGAATAACAAATATCCATCCTCACAAACTTTCACAGTAATTTATAATACACGGTACTAAACGTAAATTAATAATTTAAGTAATAATCCATACAATAAATTTAACAAAGTTGAAACTTACCTTTCCATGAACTCCACCAACAATTGAAACTGTGAGACACTGGTCCTCATTGTATTAAAATAATCTGTTTGAATTTAATTGTAAGCTTAACCACACAACGTCAACATCAACAAACAAAATTAATTCCAAATGGAATGAATAGAGTAGACGACGACACGACAGTGACATATTATAAGAAATAAAAATTCAAAAGCCACTAAATACTTTAAGTAGTCCACTAACCGTCAACTTTTCTATTTAGTCGGTTTATTTGTGATATTGACTGTCTTAACATTTTTAGCATAGCGATAACAGTACATTTTGAGCTTAGGAGCCGTTCTCTCTTCTTATTAATGGGAAAGAAAGAAACAAAACATAAGTAGTGAAGCATAGACGAAAGTATTCTAATGAGTAGAGTGAAGTTGGTTAGACGACACGACCTATCGAGCTTACCTTAGCGCCTGCGTAAGACTCGGTAAATCTCATGGTGCAAGCATTATCGACATCTATTTGATCCACGTTAGCACGCTAGCGAGATCAACGCTAGCGAGTAAGTTTTCGATGACATCTCATGGTAGAGGTACAGAAGTCATTTCCAGCAAAAAAAATAACATTTAAGAAATCGAGATCCTATGTCTTCTACAGCCGATTTTCGATCCACCGTGCGGCGCGGGGCAGTGGCATCGTGATGCTGTAAAATATAACAATTTTTAACTGCTACCTATCTAGCTGAGAAATGATTTTTTTTTATCTTACGAGTATGTCCACCTTTAAAAAGTTTTTAGCCACAACACTTTTTGGATTATTTTTTCTTTTCGCAAGCAAAGTTCCCGTGCAGTATGTTTTTTTTGTTAGCAAACTTTCTGCTAACTGGACACTGTTATAAAAATTGTCCATGTGAATGGAATGGCCGCTATTTAAGTAATCCTTTAAAAGTGTCATGACTACTTTAGTAACGTGACCCACACCACCAACTTCAATATCGGAGGCACCTTTATACATGTGGATCCTGTGTACTAGTCCGTTGGGGTCGGCCAACACATATAAGTTAATTCCATACTTGTGCCTTTTATTTTTTATATATTGACGAAAATTATACGCCCCCTAAATCCAACCATCGATTCGTCAATACTTAGTTCTCTTTCTGGGTAAACTAAATTTTTCATAGATTCGTTAAAGTAATTTAACAAATAATCTATTTTAGAGTATTTAATTACAGACTCATATGTACTATTAAATAACACCATTTTAATATTAATAAAAATTGTCCCTAGACATATATTTGTTGATATTAAATTTTACATGTGAAATTCTTTTCCAATAGTCCGAGATTTTACTCGGCCTAGCGGTTCCGATAAAAAAAAGTACGCCCAAAAATGTCCATAATTCGGAAACATTTGTGCTTCTCCATTTAGAGATGCGGCTATTGGGCTTAAGAGGCTCCGAAAGCAAAATTCTGGCATGCATGTTTGTAATTTCCGCTAGGCTGGTAATAAATCAGTCTTGAAAGACTGCTTTGAAATATTCTACGGGCCCTTTACTTGACGCTTCCGCGATGTTAATTGCGGGGCTCCCAGTAAATGGGAAATTATTTGTGACTGCCGTCTCGTCAGTCCACTCACCATCCGGTGCCAAGCCAATGGAGGAAATGGTTGAGCTATAAAGGAGAAAAAATATCTACTTAAAAAAACCGTTCAAGGCTTGAAACAAACACTACAATAAGAATACAGCTGATTTACTTACAGCGGGACTGTACTGAAATTTAAGTAAATATCATAGTTGATGCCGTAGCAGATCTTTGTTCATAATTAAAAGTTCAAAAATGCCAGAAACCTTGGCAAGAATCACTAAACATTTTTTTTTTTGTGATTTTTGCTGTTACTTCATACAAAATGTTGTCTAGTGAAAAAAAAAATACTACGCCTTATGTACAAATTACTAGGAAAATATCCTCGTCTTATCAGCTATCCAAAAAGGTATGAAAGCTAATACAAAGTTATGGACTACATTATGTGCGACTCACAAAAAGGTGATTATTCGGAAAATCAAATAAAACAATTTCGTGAATATTAGCACTATTTTTAATCAATATCAGTTTAAAAACTTCTGTTAGCTGTTCATGTTATAAATACAGGCTGTCTCTTTTTGTCAGATTTTTTAGAATACGAATCGAAAGAATTTAATAATTCTTTTAAGTTTATAAAAGAATTATTAAATTGTACCGATTCGTAATCCACAAAAAAACTCAACCATTTATGCAAAGGTGGGTGTCAGCTAGTTGCTATAACTCACTGTACCAATTTCTTTAAAAAAGTTCATTATGATAATTGAGGGAGCTCTGTATAAGTCCGATTTATAATATCGGTTTTTTCAAAATCCGTGATCATTCTTAGGGACTACTCACACTAATTCAGATTAGTGCAACTTTTGTCACAATGTGGGCAAAAGCTGAACAGAGCTGAATAAGTGGCCAATTACCAGAAACTCTTACAGAGCTTCCTTATCTAGCGGGGTGTTAGTGAGGCTAATTTCGCCTCGGCGGCTTTACGGCGGCACGCCACCTCGCTGGCAGCCATTTGCCGCCGCTCCTCGTCGAGCTCCGGCAAGCACAGGCGCCGGTAGAACCGCTCCGCCACCAGAGCCCGGTCCTCCCGCAGCTCATTGGTGCGGCGGGGCAGTGGCATCGTGATGCTGTAAAATATAACAATTTTTAACTGCTACCTATCTAGCTGAGAAATGATTTTTTTTTATCTTACGAGTATGTCCACCTTTAAAAAGTTTTTAGCCACAACACTTTTTGGATTATTTTTTCTTTTCGCAAGCAAAGTTCCCGTGCAGTATGTTTTTTTTTGTTAGCAAACTTTCTCCTAACTGGACACTGTTATAAAAATTGTCCATGTGAATGGAATGGCCGCTATTTAAGTAATCCTTTAAAAGTGTCATGACTACTTTAGTAACGTGACCCACATCACCAACTTCAATATCGGAGGCACCTTTATACATGTGGATCCTGTGTACTAGTCCGTTGGGGTCGGCCAACACATATAAGTTAATTCCATACTTGTGCCTTTTATTTTTTATATATTGACGAATGATTATACGCCCCCTAAATTCAACCATCGATTCGTCAATACTTAGTTCTCTTTCTGGGTAAACTAAATTTTTCATAGATTCGTTAAAGTAATTTAACAAATAATCTATTTTAGAGTATTTAATTACAGACTCATACGTACTATTAAAGAACAGGCATTTTAATATTAATAAAAATCTGTCCCTAGACATATACAGGATGAAATTGAATAGACGCGACAAATTTAAATATATAATTCAACGTGCTACAAAGAAAATATAGAGTATGTTGGAAAAATATAGAGTATGTAGGAAAATGAATTAAAGATAAAAAAGTTGCCAAAACCATGAAAACAATGAAAGTATCAACTAAATAATTCGTCGTATCACGGCTGTCGTAAATTTAGCATTGTAGCCTACGTAGGTACAAAGTACCTATGCTATGAAACAAACGCTCGGCGCTGCCGCGCGCCGCACACTGGTCCCAAATTAAAAAAAGTGGACATTGATAGTAGACCGCTGATATTTTTTTTTATTGTTGATACAATGATAACAGATAAGGCAAAAAAATATTATTGTCCTACTTCAAATACTTTTCTGTAAAAAAAATATTTCTTTATTTTTTTGTGTCATTTTACTCAATTTCTCAAAAACTTTAAGCGATGTCGAGATGGCAATCACATATGTTAGAAAACTAATAATTCTGAGTATTTGGCTCGAAGAAACTTATTGCTTATCTCTGCGTACTTTCGAGATAATAGTGACAGAAAATAACATTTTTTTTTAATGTTAATTTTTTGCTTTTTTTTAATCATAGCCTTACTTTAGCACATAATTATAATGTATGCGTAATGTCAAATAAGTAAAAAGAGACTTCTCTGTAAAAGAGGTTATGGGGGCTCACTAATGACTGAAAAGCTATGACCTTTCTGAAGGAGTACTTTCATCAGTTCTAAAAAACAATCAAAATGAAGACAAATAAAGCTGCAAACATAAAGTTGAATATGTTCACAAACGATTCTGAAAAAATATTATGGTGAAAGATTAATATTTGGGTCTATATTCTCTTGAGAAATCTCTATTTCCTCGTTTTCCAACGAAAGCAATTCATTGTTCAAGATCAAAGCACTAGCCTCTGGAAACAACTGTTTATGTAAACGAGCAAACTTTGGTTTGATATGGCTGATGTAAGGATCTGAGCTAATTAGAAAGCTGTGGATAATGTCTAAATTAGTCTGAACTCTACCGATTTTTCTTGTATGTGCCATTCTAACATTCCGGAAATCTTTATTCCTCGCTTCGGAAGCTTCTTCGGAAAGCATGCCTATCGGAATAAAGGAGAAATTTTCACAAATATCAGCACCGTGTATCAACAATTTATGGACACTTGAAGGCATGTAATACCATGGATATAAGTTTACATATAGCATTGCTGTTTCTTTACAATATTCCCTAAACAAGTTGGTATTAATAAGTTGACCAGATGAAATTGTTTGTAAAATGACTGCAAATCTCTTGATTAAATCAGGGTGGATACCCGTTATTTCAGCAGATACTTCATAATTTTCAAAAAACCTTCTTGCCGTGTTACCGTCATTGGTTGTACCAAATCCCTGTTTTACTATGTTTATAATTAACAAACCAGTTCTTTCCCTTTTTTATAATTAACAAACCAGTTCTTTCCCGGAATTCTTCTTGTGTCAAATTCTTTTTAATTTCTTTTAACAATTTATCTTCTTTTCGTGCAGCCCACTTTTTGAAGTCTAAGTTGTACGAAATGTGTAAAATACATTCCATACATCTTATCCACATATGAAGCGAAGACAGACCATATTTATACATATCTTCTCTGATGAGTCTTTTGGATACAAAGTCCAAGTCATTCATTTTGCTAGGTGGGGTATTGCAAATATTACAAACAGCTGCAGAAGAAGTATTGGAAATCACAGTAGAAATTTTCCCATCAATCAGAGTCATGTACAAATCATGTTTAATATCAAAATTATCTACAATTGTGGGAACAAGATTACGAATTTCTTCCTCTAAGGATGCACTTTCCTTCTTTATCAATTCATTTGTTTCTTTTGCAAATATAAAGCCAATTGGACGACAATAGTTTGTTGAATAGGGAGCAGGATTTTGCCACAAGATAGTACCACTCTCTTCTTCCAAACGAAGCGGAACCAAACTAATCATGAAAACTGAAGAATCTTCAATTTTAGTGTCGGAGTGTGACTTTTGTTTATAATTACTTTGAGAAGATGACCCGTCAAAACCCCATTTGCTTATTAGTTTTAGCGATTTTTTGTCGGCAGAGTTGTGCTGAATTGTTTTTAATATCCTATTAGTTGTCAAATCTAGAAGCGATTGAAGTCTTATCTTAGCATCAGATTCAGTTACAGTTATGTCTGACTCTGGAGGATAACAAGTTTTTTTAGCTTCCAGGAGCTTTTGATAGGATGGAAGACCATACATTTTCTCTGAAGCAAGAATAGTTCTTAAATTTCGATATTGCCATTTTGACAAATTTGTTGAGGTGTAAAGCGCTAACGTTTTATCATCTGGTAAACACGGTTTGTCAGTCTTTTTAGCGAATAGTACATCATGTACCATCTCACATTTTTCCTTGTTTTGGCTGAGTTCGTTTAATATAGCTGCTAATTTTGTTTTTTTAGACTCTTTTAATTTGGCACATAAAGCATAAACTAATTCCTCCTCTGTGTGATCTAGAAGTGTTAGAGAACGCCTTTTCTTCTGTTTATCAGATATATCAACAAATGGTTTTTTACTTGTACCATAACTTAATTGATGAGTATCCACTTGCGTTTCGAAATTTGGAATTACTTCCTCGGCAACTTTAAAAATACTGCTTAAATCGATATTTTGACATTTTGGCCAAACTATTTGGGATTGTAACCAGTCTGAATTTTTGTTAAGAAAGGTCTTTTGAGCTCTACTGGAAGCAGACCATCTTTTTGAGATATTACTTGAAAAATTACGACAAAATAATTTAATATTACTCAAATCTTCGGAAGACAATTCAACACCAATACGTTCAATAAGGGCATTAAATAAAAATTCGACATTTTTAAAACCACCTCCTGATTTAAGAACAACGTATAAGTCTAAGTTGGTGACAAATGCGGACATATTATAATTTTAAGGAAAATTGAAAACAAATTAGAATCAAAGATATCAAAGACAAAGTGACTTTGATTTTAACAAAAAAAAATACGAAAACAAATTCGACGAAAGAAAGACAAACAAAAATTATTTGATTTTAAAATCCAAAGATTCAAAATACAACAATAACAAAACAAACAAACAACAAGCATTTCTTCAAGCGCACAGAAAAAATAAGGACACGTCTTATCGCAACCACATTTAGTTGTACACTGAGTGAGGTGTACGCGCGCGATTCGTGACCGTATTACGTTACGTCATGAGAGGCGGCCATCTTGTTATCCCGGCAAACTCGCGTCGAAGCTCCATTTTGCTGGCCAGCGGACCTATTGCGATATGAGTAAGGCTATGATTAAAAAAAAGCGAACAATTAACATTAAAAAAAATTGTTATTTTCTGTCACTATTATCTCGAAAGTACGCAGAGATAAGCAATAAGTTTCTTCGAGCCAAATACTCAGAATTATTAGTTTTCTAACATATCGATACCAGAAGTATCAATTAATGTAAGGGACAAAACACGGTTTTTCAGGAGAGCCAAAAAACGATTTTATTTTTTTAAATCTGTGTATAACTTTTTACTGTCTGCTCCAATTTTAATTGTGTCTAGAGCAAAGTTGCTTAGAATTTCTTCTTCTTTCATGCTCTAAACGAAAGATTTAGGAATACCCAGCGGTTTAAAATATAGCATGTCCCTTACATTAAAAAAATATGTTTAGTTGTGCCTTACGTTACTAATATTTTATGTGTAAACCGTCAAGCATAGTGTAAGCAGCAAGAGAAATAGAAAATTATACGTAATTCTATTGTAAAGGACTTTTACAGTGTTGCAATTTGATGTAACTATAGATTATCTACTAAAATTATGGTATTTTAACACCATGGAAATAGGTTTTTTGCATGATTAATGTTAGTTTCAGCTAAGCTATCACAGATTTCAATGAAATTTAGGGATACAAAAATAAAACGATTTATTGATAATATTTTATTTTTATTTTAGACTTATGTCTGCGTAATTATCATAAATTCAACACACTAATCAGTCTATAAAACTTTTTTTAAAAGTTTAAATAAATTTTCTAAAAGTAACAGTGCTCTAATTAACAGTCTTACACACCTTCTAGTTATCAATATAAAAATAATTATGTATAATTGACTCCATGATCTCTTTTAAGTACCAGTCCTACAAAATCTGTACTTTTAATAATTACGTTTAATTGGCTTTATAATTATAATCACATAATGAATAAAAAAAATGTTTTCTTAGACTTAAATCAACAGTCTTATTTTAAGTAATTGAATGAATGTACTGGAAACGGAAGACAGATGAAAAAATATTAATTGTCTGAAAGATAAATGAATAAAATAATATAAATGAATATTAATAAGAAATGTACCTATATTATTACAAGAATAAATAATTAGGAATGGGCAGACAGATTATGATGATAACTATTAGTAAATTAAACTATTTTAATGGTGAAATTGAAATGGTTGGAATAACTTTTCTTTTCTTTATGGTTTGAACTTTTTCTATTTGGTATTTTATCTAGTTATCATCATCAGCTGTCATCACATCTTCATCGTCGTCGGTTTCATTGAGGGTATCTTTAACTGGCGATTTATTCGGAAGGTTCAAATATTCACCATGAAATCTTTTTGGTATTATACCGGTTTCACACAATTTTTTGAGGTCATTGTATTTTGGAATGGAAATTGGGAGCCTCTCTTTATATAGAGATGGCAAATTGTCCGTGTTCCTTTGACTTAAGTCATTACTAGTACTTTCAGCTGCAGATTCATTTTTGTTGTCTATATTTTTTGTAATTTTACCTCTAACAGCACTTCTTTTCCCAATCCCTTTACCCTTTCCTCTTGCGTTTAAATTCTTTGGAGAGTTCTATGTCGTAAGTATCACCAGTCTCTAACATTGTATATTTAACTTCAATTTTCGTCTGAGCATTTTTTTTAAATGTGCACACTCTTATGTTTTTCATACGCAGATCTTTATTTTTAAGAGTAGCTGGAGTGAATACAGAATCCGCCAGATTCTGGAAGTTAATGAAATCTGTATGCTCTAAGACACTCACATTATATGGTTGAGGCCGTTTTCTAGCACTCTCTATGAAACTTGGCCATTGTGAAGGTGCCCAAACAATTATTTTTCTTACTTCCCTCTCAATAACAGCATGCATGCTGTCAACTGGCATATATGTGTGTCCCGCTAGAAGGTAATTAATTTGTATAACTTTTAGATTTTTAGATTGTTCCAGGAAATGTTTGAACATTGAAAATATAACTTTATTCTTATTTTGCCCCGTGCAGTTGTCACAGTATAATAATAATGTGTTAACTGCTCTGTTATCAAGTTCTTTTAAGTAGTTATACAGACATGTTGCTATTTCACAACTTCCTCTTTTACCATCAGCCTCACCCCATATGTAACAGTATCCGTTCTGCGTTCCACTCTCATATACTGTAAAATTGAACACAGCGTACTTTCTGGAATAATACAACTGCATACTTTCACCATACGGTGTTCCTAAAACTTTTTGAAGATCGAAACTAGATACAACAAACGTGCTATCGCGTTTTTGATTTTGATGAATATGAAAGCGTTTATATGTGGCTTCTTTTTCCAATAAATGAGCTTGTAACTGTTCATTAGTCGTCATATCCGGATTATTTTCGTTTTTAGTACATAAGAGACATTTGTCTTTCTTAGGAACATGAAATGCATAGTTATACTCTTTAAACATACATGTAAATAATTTTTCGCTCAAATAGTTTTCGGACCTTTCTTCACAATATTTAATGTACAACCTGTACAAGTTTGAAAAGTTCTTAAATTGCTCTGGCAGGTACAATTTGGTAGATTTTTTTCTACTGTAGTGAGAAGGTAAAGCTGGTAATGCTTCTATGTATTTCTTTGCATTAAGTTTTGTGTTCTCGTCATATTTATTTGGTGCTGTACGTGTTCGACTATCATCACAAGACAGTCCTTCTTTTGTATGGTTTAATGTATACAAAACGTAAGTTTGGCTTATATCGAGAGACTTCAGTATAAATTGTTGGCAAACCTGCCTCCGTCCTTCGTCTTCGTTTATAAAGTACTCATATGTTAACGAACGTCTGCTAACTGCGTTTTTAGTCTTCTGACGTTTTACGCTGACTGGTCTAGAACATTGCACAATCCAATCCCGTTTCTTATCGTCATTAAGTGCCCAAAAATAATCAAATATAGATTTCCTTCTTTCTTCTGTAATTTCGTAACATTTCCTGCTACATTTACCCTCTTTACAAGGATTTTCTTGTAATTTTCGGGCTTCTTTTACATTACCAGATATTGTCTCGTAGGATAAACCTTTTTCTTTAAGCTGTTTTCGTGACTTACGTTTATTTTCAGGTATTTTTTTCTTCTTCGGTATGATTTCTATTTGGTTTGTTTTTGTATTACTTTTTTTTGACTTGGTTCTCTTTCTTTTTCTATTTTTCTCGTGATTTTCTGAACCATCTGAAGTTTCTTCTTTGTCTGACCAAAGATTAGAACTTCCCGAAGAAAAGTCTTTATCTTCGCTATCCGTTCGAAAATCCATGCAAGATTTCATGAATTTTGATGTTACGCGACGTTTTTTTTTTGAATTAACTTCAGTTATGACTTCCTTAAATGGTACGTTGTTATCGATTTCGCTTGTTATCAAATCATTACAAGAAGTATTAAAATTTGTGCCCAAAACATCATCATGATGTAGGCCTTCAGCCATCATAGTGTCTTTGTTTGTAATATCAATTGATATGACATTTGTAAGTATTGTAGGAGATAAGAAAGTTTCATGACTTCCATTTTCCTCTCGCGATGATGTTTCGAGAAACATTGTGCAAACAGCGGTGTTCTCTATTGTCTCTGTTGGCTTATGCACGACGTCTATGTAATTATTAGAAAATGACAGTGGCTGTATATTATCCAGTTCTTCGCCTGTATCATTTAACTCACGTGATGAATTTGCGATCACGAAGGCATCACAATTAGATGCATCAGTTTCTGTTTCAACGTTTAGAGGTGCTTCAATCTGGTCATTCATGTCATCGGATAATACGTTTAAAGGATTTTCAACAACTTGACTACATGGGTAATTATTACTGTTTACAGTAGTACTCGTTGAACTTTCATTAGGTTTATTAAAAAAAGAATGTGATCGAGACAAGGAAATAGTTGATGTGTTTATGATTTCCATGTCATTTTCAACAGAACACACGGAGTCATTACTGCTATTAACAATAATGTTAGGTCTATTTGAACTTCTTGTTATTAACTGTGTTTCTGAGTCTACATCACTATTTTCTATAAAACTTTCTGAAGAATCTCTTTTTTTTTCAGTAGACCTAAAAAGAAAACATGAATACGATTACTACAATATTAGATTTAAAGCATAAGGCACACATATTGTATGGGTCAACTCGAGTAGAAATCCGACAACACTTTAACGTAAGGGACATAACAACTTTAGACTGACATTGTTTATAAAGTAAAGATCAATTATTATTCTTAAAAATCTTCAAAAAAATATTTAATTATCACAAGAGTAATAAATTTGTAAAATTTTATTAATTTCTATTAACGCTATTAATTAGAACGACTAAAATAAGCTAATTTTAATGAACACTTAAATTAACGTAAAGTAAAACAAAATAACGAATGTCCCTTACATTAATTTGTTGTATACTTTAATAATACTAAATGAATGGTGTAGACAAAACCTAGGTATTATACGCAATGTTGAAAACATGCAAATAGTGATCACTATAATTGCGTAGGAAGAATTGCATGCAAATACGAAAGCACCTGCAATTCAAGCATACTTACAAGAATAAAACCCGGGATTTCAGTATAGCAGTCGTACATTATCTACATAATTAATCTTAATTAAGATTGTTTTTATTTTATACGTATATAGGTACTAAGACCGTGCTAGACGAGCAAGACGTTCGCCTAATGATAAGCGTCACACCTGCCCATAACAAAAATGCAGTGCCATTCATAGCTTTCATTTACTTTTGCTTATTCCGTTTTACCCGGCCCGGTATCGGCACAGAGCGAGAACATACAAACTAGTTTGTTAGGACTACGCAAATGATTATCTAAAACTTCAACCAATTTACCTATTCTCTAAATAATAAACAAGATCGTTACATAAAAATTATTGTCATCGTAAAATTGTAAGTAAATACATAAGTACCTTTGTATGGTTCTCTTCATGTTAATTAATTTTTCCCTTCGGGCAAGTAAGGAACTTAACTTATCAGTGATATTACTATTGTTTTCACACATTATTTACTTAAATTACTTGTAGGACACCTTATTACATTAAAACATCACTTAATCCAAACATTAGCCATTAGCGTTGATAGATGTAATAGTATGACACAATCGTAACAATAACAAACTACAACTGCGCGCGAACAAGCACGAGCGGGGCCGTCGCGTCGTGTCGCTAAGTCTTACCCCTCCCCCGTATACACCCGCAACACCTTACGCTAGTCGCGCGCGCCGGAGAGATAACCATTATGAGAATCAAATTAATGTAAGTACTCGGTATTTTAGCAACGAGCAAGCGATCTTTTAAACAAATAAAGTAAAGCAAATACGAATTTGATTTTTAGTTGTTACGTAATAGGCATATTACAGTAAGGAGCTTAAAATAAAGATAGTTTTGTGAGATATTAATGTAAGAGAATAATTCTTAAAAAACTCTAATCATGAATTAAAGTAAGGGACATGCTATTTAAATCGACTGATTTGAGGTTTAAGGTAAGGTTGTAAATTATTTGACACTATGACTTACTTTATTTTTCAGAGAAAAAAAAATGTAAACGTCTGTTACATCATTTTTTTTTTCATAAATCGTTTTACGCAGGCCAAATTTTTTTAACGTAAGGGAATTTTTTTTAACGATAGAATTTTTTTAATAATACAAATCGATAGAGCAGAAAATTCTGAATCCAATGATGTATATAACTCATTTTCGCCAAAATGTCCCTTACGTTAATTGATACTTCTGGTATCGATATGTGAATGCTATCTCGACATCGCTTAAGGTTTTTGAGAAATTGAGTAAAATGTAATCACTCCCATACAAAAAAAAAAGAAATATTTTTTATAGAGAAAAGTATTTGAAGTAGGACAATAATATTTTTTGCCTTATCTGTTATCATTATATCAACAATAAAAAAAAAATATCAGCGGTCTACTATCAATGTCCACTTTTTTTTAATTTGGGACCAGTGTGCGCCGCCCCGCTCCCCCGTTGCCGCGCGCCGCCCGCCCCAGACTCGACCGGCCACGCTTTTGATTACCGCGACCCCGCGTGCGCATGAAAACATTGTAAAACCAACTTTCCCTTCATACTTAAATCGGCTTAGGATGATCAAAATACAAACTTATTTTTGTAACAATAAAGCAAAAGCACTTAAGTATTGTATTTTAGGCGTATTTAAAAAGTTGTAATCACGTTATTTACAATAATTGTCTTATTTACAATGGTCTTTAATCACTAAAACTTACGTGTATTTCAACAGATGCTCGAAATGTCCTCCTTGATTTTCTACACATAATAAGGCACGGCGCCGTAAATTGTCTTTAAGTTTTCTAAGCACTAATGTCTGGGATTTTACAACTGTAAAAGCACTTAAAATTCTGTCCTTTAATTGTTCTCGAGTTTCGCTCTCGTGTTCGTAAACAAGTCTTTTTATTTCTCCCCACAAATAAAAGTCTAGCGGGGTAAGATCAGGCGAGCGTGCCGGCCATGCTATTGGTCCGCCACAACCAATCCACCGATCACCGTACTCCCTGTCCAAGTATGCACGCACTTCACTAAAGTAATGAGCCGGGGCTCCATCCTGCTGGAAGTACATACCGGCTGTGTAAGACACTGGCACATCTTCTAACAGTTCTCTTACTACGGTCGTAAGGATTTCGAGGTAACGTTGGCCAGTTAAGCTGCCATCAATAAAATAGGGCCCAATTACTCGGTCACCAATAATTCCAGCCCACACATTCACACTAAATCTCACTTGAAAAGCGTCCCTGCGCGTTGCGTGCGGGTTACGACCGCGAGCACTCCACCAATGTTCATTGTGGATGTTGAACAAACCGATCCTGGTGAAGGTTGCTTTATCAGTCCAAAGAATATTTTGGTGGAGATTTCGTAATAACCAACTACAAAAATCTCTTCTAGGACGATAGTCGGCGAGAACGATGTTTTGTACGCGCTGGAAATGATACGGATACATTCCCGATGCATTTAATAATTTCCAGACGTAATATTGGCTTACATTAAACCGTCTCGCTGCTTGTCTACTACTTGCTTGAGGATTTTCATAAAAAAACCTCTTTATCATGCGGTACAATCGATTCGGATGTACCGGTGACCTCCCACTACCTCGGGCGTGTGCTGAAAGGTGGAAGTTTGCGAAGTCCAATAGGTTCTGGGTGGCTCTCAAAATTCTTCCTAGTGATGGTGGAATGCTAACAGCATTCCACCATCACTAGATTTCGACTCGATTTCGAGATTTCAACTTAGGTATCCCGCTGTTAGGATACCTAAGTTGAAATCTTCGCTGCGTTTCACGTAAGTTTCTTGTCGTATTATACAACCATGTTTAGTAACTGGTCGTTGGTTAATGGCACACGACTATTTCCTCTCGTCCTAGGCATCTTACGTAATTACGTTACAGTCCGGTACACTAACACTAACACAGGATAATTATCTCATGTACATGAGGTAACAATTTCACGGCATACTATCGAATAATCGCAATGTTGCAAATTGCGTGCGCGAACGTGACCTCTCCTAGAGATGTTTTCGGGAAACTGACCGGCACGGCGTGCGCGGGGCCGGAGCAGTGCGGGCGGGGGGTGGCCGAGTACAGGGAAGGGATGCAAAATACATGCGCCCGCGGCTTGGCAACGTCGCATGCCCCTACTTCGTGGAAATTGCCAAAATTAGGTAAATGACCGCAAGCGCAAAGCGTTGCCATACTTCACGAAGTTATGAACTCTGCTATGAATGGATTGCATTTCCGACACGCCTAAATTGATACTTTATTTTTTTTGTTTGTTTTAAATTTATTTTATTTTACTAGAACGCCAAAAAATCGTGTCTACGTGAAAACAATAACTTAGTTTGCACTATATAAGCTGATAATTACACAATTTTTTTTTCACAATTTATATTTCGGAAATAACAATTTAAAATGATTAGGTAACAGTTACTGAATTTCCCATTTCAATTTGTCGCATGTTTTCAATTTCATCCTGTATTTGTTGATATTAAATTTTACATGTGAACTTCTTTTCCAATAGTCCGAGATTTTACTCAGCCTAGCGGTTCCGATAAAAAAAGTATGCCCAAAAATGTCCATAATTCGGAAACATTTGTGCTTCTCCATTTAGAGATGCGGCTATTGGGCTTAAGAGGCTCCGAAAGCAAAATTCTGGCATGCATGTTTGTAATTTCCGCTAGGCTGGTATTAAATCAGTCTTGAAAGACTGCTTTGAAATATTCTACGGGCCCTTTACTTGACGCTTCCGCGATGTTAATTGCGGGGCTCCCAGTAAATGGGAAATTATTTGTGACTGCCGTCTCCTCAGTCCACTCTCCATCCGGTGCCAAGCCAATGGAGGAAACGGAGCTATAAAGGAGAAAAAATATCTACTTAAAAAAACCGTTCAAGGCTTGAAACAAACACTACAATAAGAATACAGCTGATTTACAGCGGGACTGTACTGAAATTTAAGTTAATATCATAGTTGATGCCGTAGCAGATCTTTGTTCATAATTAAAAGTTCAAAAATGCCAGAAACCTTGGCAAGAATCACTAAACTATTTTTTTTTTGTGATTTTTGCTGTTACTTCATACAAAATGTTGTCTAGTGAAAAAAAATACTACGCCTTATGTACAAATTACTAGGAAAATATCCTCGTCTTATCAGCTATCCAAACAGGTATGAAAGTTAATACAAAGTTATGGACTACATTATGTGCGTCTCACAAAAAGGTGATTATTCGGAAAATCCAATAAAACAATTTCGTGAATATTAGCACTATTTTTAATCAATATTAGTTTAAAAACTTACACTTTCACACGTCTTCTTCGATGTGCTGCCCTCCGTTTCGAATACATGTTCTTATTCGCTTCCTCACTTCGGTTTTTGTGATACTTGATGTGATTGTTGCCCTCATCTGGTCCGCCGCATCTGTTATTCTCTCCTTTAGTTCTTCAATTGAATTTACTGGGGTCACATAAACTAGGTCTTTCATATGACCCCAGACGTAAAAGTCTAGCGGCGTAAGATCAAGGCTTCGTGCAGGCCACGGAATCGGCCCACCGCGCCCTATCTATCGGTTTGGATAGGTTTCATCCAGCAATTGTCGAATGGCGATTCGAAAGTGGGCTGGACATCCGTCATGTTGATAGATCATGGTTGCTCTTCTGTCTTCCGGTACATCCGTGAGCAATTAAATGATTTCTTAGGAAATCTTCACAAAGTTCGCGCTAACTGTTTTTTTCTAATTTCTTTAGCCTTCTCAGGGTTGTTTTTAATCTATCTCGATACCTCTTGGCTCTTTCAGCAGCTGTTAACGCCATTCTTATCTAAAAATATTGAAATTAATTTCTATTATGACTATAGTTTATGTAAATATTGAGTACCTTGTTAACTGCCAGAGGCACTGCCGAAGGTTTTTTTTTAAAGAAACAGGTGAGTCCGATCACGACGTGGTTTTAATATGGACTAAAATAGAGAACGTTTTCCCCACGAGGGGAAGAAAACGATATATTTCATGTCTTGCCTAGGCTTGACCATGTGAGATTACACCTTCATTCTAGACCTTGGAAACCTTTAGATCCGTGCGTGTCCTCTTGCGTCTGTCTAGTCGCGGCCGCCCGCTGCGCTTCCCAGCTCCTCGCGGGGTGAGACGGGAGAGCGCAGGCGGTCGCCGTTGTCTATTTCATGGTATGTGCCGTCGGCTTGACCATGTGAGAGGTTTTTAGTTTCTGACGACGCAGGAGGAAAGCGTACTGTGATTTACTAAGTAGGTTGTATATAGAAAGAAAAGTAAAGTGTAGGAAAAGTACTATATTTTTATTGAAGATAGATAAAATCAAACAGGTTTGAAACTAGTAGTAATTAAATCTTTTACAGGTTGAGCAGTAGAAGATTGTTTAATTATTTCTTTAAAGTAAAATTTAAAAACATTTTTATCAGATCTCCAGTTACCCAGGGAATTCAGAAAATTTACTGAAGATTGGTGTTTCATACATACAACATCCTCGCCCAATTACGCGCAGTCTAACGGATTGAATTAGAGAGCTGTGAGAACAGTCAAAACAATTATCATAAAATCACTAAGAACGGGTACGGATATTTATCTAGGGTTACTAAATTTTAGGACAAAACCGAGGGATGGAATTAGTGCACCGTCGCAATTACTGATGGGTCGACGACTAAATACTCGCTTACCAGTACACACCGAAAGATTACGCCCAGAACGTAACAACTTTAAAGACTACAAAACCATAATTACAAAACGTGACTTATCTAAAAAATATTATGACATGCATTCACGAGAGTTGTCGGTATTAAAGCCAGAAGAGAATGTAATAGTAACAGATGATGATAAGCGTCGGCGATATATGCAAGTGCAGGCACCAGCGTCGCAGCCGCGATCGTACTTCCTCACTGATAGCAGCGGCCGGAGATACCGCCGCAACAGACGGCACATCATGAAGGGTGCGAGCTCAGGGGATACCACGGAACACTCTGCTTCCACGCAAAGGAAGGAGGATAGTAACTGAAGAAAATGAGCGCACGAGTACATATAGTGATGCGGAAGAGAGTATGGATGAGGGGCTGAGCGACAACGATAGGGTTATGACTAGGTCGGCTAGTTCTTCTCCTAATTATGTTGTAGTGCAGCCAACCCGAGCTGCTTCTCGAAGGGCACGTGAAAAACTTGCAATGTTTTTTTAAAAGTAAATAAGATCAAAAACCATTAACATTAAATATGTATGTGTTAGAATAGCTCGTTAATTTATAAGAACAACATTGAGGGTAACCTCATATTAATGTTTAGTTCGCATACCTTACAGTTTCAATAAATCAGTCTTTATCTAGCAACATCGTGTTTCACTTCACCGTCGATGAAGTTGTAAAGGCGACATGTGTTCCTCACAATTATTTGAGGCAAGAAGTAGATGAACTGATTACTGAAACTTCTCCTGCAGTAAAACATATAAGTTAACCTAGAAATAGGATGCGGTCAGCGAGATATTTTTTTTTTTTTTTCCCTTTGTTATTAAGAACAGAATTCTTAATAAATTAATTACAATCTAGCCTAAAAAGACTAATAAGTAATTTAACTCTAACTTAATATGCTACGTTATAAATAATGTTAATACTAAGAATAGTGTCTATTTGCACTTTTACACAAGTCCGTAGCACTTTCTTAGAGTCTGATATATTATATTAAAACACTATGTTCATGTGTTATATGTATAGCACAACAATGTTACTATATTCACTCACTTTGTTAGTACTTACTTACACTACATTAATTCAAATGGTTTAGTTCTTTTTAGCCTACGCACTAAGTCTGTGTTGTCTAGCAGCTGGATAGCCTCAACATTCACATGTCGGTGTAGTCTGTGTTCGTGGGCTTCAGCAAATTTTTTGATGATTGTGGTGACGAATTCCATTTTAAGGTCACGGTGAAGGTCGTCGTTTCTTATGTACCAGGGTGCATTCACAGCATCCCTGAGTACTTTATTTTGGAATTGTTGGATAATTTTGATGTTGCTTGGTTTAGTACAGCCCCAAAGTTGGATACCATACGTCCAAATTGGCATCAGTATATGCTTGTATATGGTTATTTTATTATGTATTGATAGACAGGATTTCCTTCCAAGTAACCAATACATACTTTTATAACGTATGTCGAGTTCCTGTCTTTTCTTTTTGACATGAGCTTTCCAACGCAACTTGGTATCGAGAGTCATGCCAAGGTATTTGGCTGTATTAGCGTAAGGCACTTGCATGCCATTTATATAGATTGGGTGATAGTCCAGGTGTTTGTTTGTGAAGTCAATGTGAATTGATTTAGATTCATTCAGTTTGATCTTCCATTTTTGTGTCCAGTCATAAACTTTGTTCACAGCTAGTTGAACTTTTTCTACTGCTTCTCTGTGGGTTGAACCGGTAGCCATAATTGCAGTATCATCTGCAAAGGTCGCAATGGTGTTGTTTTCCAGTTCTGGAATGTCACATGTGTATAACAAGTACAAAATCGGGCCTAGCACACTTCCTTGTGGTACCCCAGCTTTTATATGTTTTAGTTCGGAATATGCATCCTCTTGCCGTATTCTGAACATTCTATTACTTATATACGACTCTAGTATATCTGCAAATTCTGGGAGCATGCGCCTGAGTTTGAATATTAGACCCTTATGCCAAACTTTATCAAAAGCTTGCGCCACATCTAAAAATACAGTGGCGCAGACTTCTTTATTTTCTAGTGTTTTTTCAATGATGTTAGTTATTCTATGAACCTGGTCTATTGTAGAATGTTTCTCCCTAAAGCCAAATTGATGATTTGGAATAAGGTCTTTATCTTCTATTACTGGTTTTAATCGCTTCCATAATAGTTTTTCGAATAACTTTGATAGCACGGGCAACAGAGAAATAGGTCTGTATGATGATGCTTCATGTGGTGGTTTCCCAGGCTTCGCAATCATAATGACTTCAGCGACCTTCCATGGCGCAGGTACGTGTTTTAAAATAAATGCAGCATTAATAAGTTTGGTCAGCTTAACTACAGCCTTACGCGGGAGGTGTTTTAGAATCTCACCTGTAATGAGGTCGTAACCCGGAGACTTTTTGGCACTAATGTTATTTTGAATTTCTCTCATTACTTCTTTAGGAGTCACAAGCTTAATTCTCTGGTTTTCTGCTAAGTTTTCACTCTCAAGTAATTCTACCAGGTTTTCATTGGGCTTAAAAGTTTCTTCTAGGTGCTGAGCAAACCTTACAGCTTTCTGATCATTGCTTATGGCCCATTTTCCGTCGCTATCTCTGATGGGCGGTATTTGTTTAATTGGCCTTTTTAGATTTTTTGTTGCCTTCCAGAGGGAGTAATCTGTTGATTTGTCATTGGTTAGCTGCAGAAGGTTGGTGTTCAGAGCTGTATCCTCAAATTGCAGTCAGCGAGATAAGCTTTCACAGTACGAGACAAGTTTAAAATATATTTTAATATATATACTATGTATAGAATTATATGTGAAACTTTGAACTATATCTCCAGGTAACATAAGTAGGTAATTTATTTATTTATTTGTACATAGACAATAATTTGTAAATACGATGTTAGCTGAATCAACTTGATTAGTGTAAATAAGTTGATTTAAAATTTTTAACTACGCCAAAAATACCTATCAGACAAAATTAATCACCTAAAATCCCTAACACATGGGTACCTACCTACTTAACTAGCACAAATTATCTTGATGTATTTCTGTCGGTCCTCAGCCCGTTAAAAAGTAGGAAGGAAAATCTTAAATCAACCAATTTAATCTACAAATAAAAACCGTCCTTGGGGCTGAATTTACCTACAGAGCGCGCCGACTGCGCCGAGTACCTACAAGCCTTATTATTATTATTAGGTGCCTACCTTAATCCCGCGCACGCGCTCGCGATCGTAGTTTCACAATTGTGCAACAGGAACTGCTTACGTGCTTTGTAAGGTTTATTTATCTCCGCCTATCATTTTATTCATCAGCTGATAGGTAACTAACGACGCCAACGTGATCTTTTTTTGGCGCAGTTGTATCTACTTCCTACTATTATTATTTATCATAAAGTGTTAGGCTTTCTCCTCTCATGCATGAGGTTGCGGGTTCGCAACTGAGCAAGTACCATTGTGTTATTTTTTTAATTCATAATGATGTAAGTACTTTTTAAATTTATCTAGGACATCATTGAAATCCCGTGTTTCGTTAAACACTTAATTAAAGTGTGCGTTCGCGCAGCGGAATGTTGTTGAATTTAAAGATATTAATTATGCAGATATTTAGTGTATGACGTCGTATAATTGTGTATGGTAAAAAAAAAATTGTGTACGCAGCCATTGTGGAGAAATTCACCAAAAACTGATTCCGCTGGGCGAACGTTGTCCTGGCGGAACTTATTTTAATCCATAGACTTTAGAAGAAAAGAGGTGTGTCCAAAAATTAGTGTGTATTTGTGTGTAATTGTGTATGTATGAATAAAATGAGTGCATGCATAAACTTCGGAGAAATTCAAGTTTCCGCTACGCGAACGTTTGGCCATTAGCTAGTTTTCATATAAAGCGCTTACATAGAGAGCTGTAGATTTTTACATACGTTGTTTTGAATTTGTTTATATTTGTTTAAAAAACAGATTTAGAAAAAATCGTAGGGCTTAAAAGATAAAAATATAAACGTAAAATACACTTAATAGGTCTTAGTTCTTAAAGTATGCACTTTGGGGTCTAGATTTTCACGTTTATACAAACCTTGTAAGTATCTGAAACATGTTGCCAAGTATCAATGATGTTCCGTTAGTAATTAAAGAGTTAAAGGACAATTTTACCATGAATAGATCACTGTTTACAAAACAGTCAAATATCACGACGTTCTAAAGGAATTGCATGGTAAAATGTATGCCAAAAATTAGTTTATTCATTCAACTATTCACATGCAAAATTTCATGTCATTAAATTTAGTAATTAAAGAAATCAATTAAAATACTGACGAAGCATCGAAAACCTACATAACCCGACCAAGTTCGGATAGCTACAAAAAAGCGGCCCAGCCATATATCTAAGAGACGTTCTTAACCTTCCAATATAGTATTTACTAATATGGTACAGTTCCGTACACAAGCGTTAGGAAAAAATAAAACAATTGCATTTCTTGAATTAAAAATATTTTTTTAATAATAACCCAACTATCTACGATAAAAACAAATCTTCAATTAACAAGTACTTTTCTATTTAAATATCCGTGTACAAAATTTTTTTTTATTAAGTACATACTTAATTATGTTTCATTACACACTTAAATAAGTAATTATAATAACGTTAACAAACGCTTGCAACGACAGCAATAAACTTAAATGTGTTTTAACTAACATAGGTTTAATAAACGATTATGAATATAAGGGTAAGTAAAATATTTAGAGCATCAATAATAAAATCACAGATTAACAATCTCAGATCACATAACTAGACTATTCAGTTGTTTAGGTTTGAGAGTCTGCCTAATATAAAAATAAATCAACATTTAAAAAGTACTTATAAAATTAAAAAGGTATTTACAACTCAATACCAATTATTAAATGAGTAGCAAATACAGAAAAAGACCTCAACATTTCTAAGTATAATGTACACTAGCTTAAAAAAAAATCACAGATTAACAATCACAGATCACATAACTAGACTATTCAGTTGTTTAGATTTGATCAACATTAAGAAAGTGCTTATAAACTAAAACATTGGTATAAAAAAGGTATTTTCAAGAAAATATTCTTAAATGAGTAGCAAATACAGTAAATAACCTCAACATTTCTAAGTATAATGTACACTAGCTTAAAAAAAAATCACAGATTAACAATCACAGATCACATAACTAGACTATTCAGTTGTTTAGATTTGATCAACATTAAGAAAGTGCTTATAAACTAAAACATTGGTATAAAAAAGGTATTTTCAAGAAAATATTCTTAAATGAGTAGCAAATACAGTAAATAACCTCAACATTTCTAAGTATAATGTACACTAGCTTAAAAAAAAATCACAGATTAACAATCACAGATCACATAACTAGACTATTCAGTTGTTTAGATTTGATCAACATTAAGAAAGTGCTTATAAACTAAAACATTGGTATAAAAAAGGTATTTTCAAGAAAATATTCTTAAATGAGTAGCAAATACAGTAAATAACCTCAACATTTCTAAGTATAATGTACACTAGCTTAAAAAAAAATCACAGATTAACAATCACAGATCACATAACTAGACTATTCAGTTGTATAAATTATTGCATGAGGCATTATGTTTTTGGAACTATTTTGAATTTTGCTACATAAATCGTCGTAACACTGAAATGATTTATTAGTGTACGGGGGTCTCGAACAATGCGCCTTGTAATGACCAATACCTGGCATTTGTAAAGGTGGAACATATTCAATAATAGCCAATATTAAAAATAGCTTATTATTTATTTCAATATTACGAGGTATGTCCTCTAGATTTATGTACAAATTATGTAGTTCAAAGATAATTAAATCATTTAAATCAGGGATCCCCAAACTATTTTGGACAAGTGACCCCTTTTCCAAAATGAACTGTTACCTCAGACCCCCATGGGCAAATTACCTACTTTTAAGATCAACCCCCTTATTCATAATGGTCCGCTAACTTAAAACAGCTGCTACAGTGTGTTATTTTTCATTCTGACTTAGGTCAATAGAAGAAGACAGAGTGAGAATTAGCAATGCTTTAAGTTAGCAGACTATTATGAATAAGGGGGCCTATCTTTAGTTTTTTCCTATTGACACAAAATACCTAGGTACTAAGGTACCAATTGGAAAACTTTGCACTTGGTTAAGTGAGTAAAATTGACTTCATTTTCGTATCAAAATTTAACAAAATAAAAAGACATACAATTCAGTAAATATCAAGTTTAATTTATAACGATTATTACAAATTAGGTACTTAATGAATTTTAAGTAGGTAGGAAATTATATTTAAAAAAGTATTAATTCGCAAAGAGAAAATAAAACATTCAGTGTGATGGATGAACCTGGTGACTATCTACCAATCTAGCTACATCCGGTTCAATATTGGTGAGTTGCAGCCTTAAATCTCCACGTTCGTTGATTTTCAAACGGTTTCTTTGTTTCGTCAAAATGTTTGTTACCACACTGAAGCTTTTTTCAACTAGGTATGATGATGGAAAAGCGATAAGGTATTTTTCAGCAATGTTCCACAATGTAGGATACTGTGTTTCAATGTTGCGTTGCAACCAGAACTTCTGATAGCCTTGGTTGAACTTCTGCTTAAGCTCTTCGTCTGTGCTGATGGTAATCAACTCTTCTTGCATTATCACATTGGCTTCTTCTATGGCTGTGGTATTGTACGGATTTATTATCCATTGAGGAATTTGTAAATTTAAAAGATCCTCAAACCTCTCCGTAAAATCCTTGTGTAATGCGTCCAAGTGAGTGACATATAATAAAATGTCATCATCTTGAAGCGTTTCTGGTAATTTTGACAAATGCAGAAACTGCGAATATTCTTTTCTGCCTAAATTTTGTTTATAAAGGATTAGTTTACCCACGAAGGCCGATATTATTGATTTTGTTTTAATCAAGTTAAGATCGTCACCCTGCAGCTGCAAATTAACTTTGTTGAACATTCCAAAGATATCAGTCAAGTAATAAATATCTGTTTTACAATTGTTCAGATTTTCTTTCAAATTCGGATCTTTTTCTTGTAAAAACTCCAACACAGATTCAAAAACGGCTGAAAATCTTTCTAAGCAAGAGCCTCTTGATAGCCAGCGAACTTCAGTGTGAAGAAGTAATCGAGTAAAGACTTCGTCGTTTTCCTCACATAGCTGAGCAAATAACCGAGAGTTCAAAGAATTGCTTCGAATCTTGTTGATAGCATTTATTACATATTGTAAAGACTTATGCAATCTAGGACTCAGCTTTTTTGCTACTAAATGCTGCCTGTGAATCACGCAGTGAATGACCAGTACATCAGGCAGTTGTCGCTTTAAGTGAGCTATAAAACCACGATGACGACCAACCATAGACGGTGCACCATCAGTCGCAACAGAAACAATGTTCTTCCATGGAATAGCTTTGTCAGTAAAAAAATGTTCCACGGCCTGAAAAATTGATTCTCCTCTGGTATCAGTCTCTAAATATGTAGCAAAAAGCAGTTCTTGGCACATATTTTCATCTTTGATATATCGAACATATCCTAACAACAGAGCTTCATTGCCGGGTAATGTAGACTCGTCCAACTGGAGAGAGAATCTGTTGGTCTGTAAGAACTTGCATAAAATGTTTTCCACATCGCGTCCCATCTCGTCTATGCGTCTCTGAACGGTGTTATTGCTCAAAGGTATTCTCTTTAAAATATCATGTGCGGGTTTGTGCAATACATTGTTAAGGACCTCCGCAATGGCTGGTAAGATAAGCTGCTCTCCAATTGTGTGGGGTTTCCCCGACTTCGCTATTAGTAAAGATATATTATAGGACGCTCGTAAACCATCATCGTCTTTAATAGATGATGACGCAAACATCGATCTTATGGATGGCCTTTTGTCTAGTTTTTCTTTAAGTGCTTGAAAAAATGTCAAGGGCTTACTTTTTTTGTCAGCATGTACTCTCGATAAGTGGTCATCCATTTTTGAAGGCTTCATGGCATCGTTACTGAATACTTTTTCACATATGAGACACATCGGCAAGTGTTGATTTGATGGAGATGCAATAAATCCGAACTTCAAGTAGTCCAAACTGTATTGTCTGCATTTTTTTTTCGTGTCCGCCATCATAAAACTCTCAGTAATCCTGCAAATAAAAAAATAAGAAACTTAGTACCTAAATTAAAAACAATACCTAATAAACTGTTAAATTTACTGGTAAATTTTTACAATTGAAACAACTGAGGCAACTGCAAACTGTTGCAAACAATCTACAGATAGCTCAACTGATCACTATCACACAGTGTGCAGTGGGGCAATGCTGATGCGCTGTGCCGGATAAAAACTGTTTGGTACTTACCCTGTTAATTTTTCATAAACTGCAGATATTGTGTGGTTACGCTATTAACTCGCGTAGGGAGCTCAGCATTTTGTAAATTCTTTTTCAGTCACTTTACTTCACTTAATTTAGCTATGTAATAACTTTGTAATCTCTTGAAATAAATGAGTACTTATATGAGTTATTATCGTTCAAGCTCCAACGAATTTCAAAACGCAAATGAACTTTCAACCTAAGTGCAACCTCGTTAAATAGTAAAATATCAGGAACATGTTTGGACTTGCAACTTGATCATGAATTCGTTCGTGTTAAATCGCGCAAGCGTCAAATAGAGAGCAAGTCAAAACGCGCCTGAAAGACGTACGCTCGAACTCATTATCTTGCACAAACTTGTCCACACTGACTTGCCGAGTTTTTCATCTTGTACGAACTTGAGGCTTTATATTACTACAACAATGCTATTTCCTACATAAATATTAATTATTCTTAGTACACGTAACACAACATAAACAATACAGTACCTACCTACCTATCTTGAAAGTTTTAAATAAGAACTTGTGTTAATTTAATAGGGGTCGATTTTTAGACCTCGTCGACCCCCATAATCAGTTTTCGTTTATGTCGACCCCTAGGAAACCGATATCGACCCCAAGGGGTCGATATCGACCACTTTGGGAATCCCTGATTTAAATCATATTTAAAATCGACAGTGCCTATTCCACAAAAATTACAAATAGGAGGATTGTCACTCCTCATACCAGATTCTACAGACTCTTGCAATTTGGCAATGCCTTTACACTTAATGATATCAATGTTTAAAGGTAGGTATTTACATTTAAAATTGCTGTCATTTATGGAAACAAGGCATTCTTTATTTGAACAACATTTCTTTCTGTTTCCAGAAAAGTATGGCAAACAGATGTCTTCAATTATTTTTGTGACATTGCATGCACAATCTATAATTTGGCACTGTCTTGCATCAAGTGTATTGTCATTAACATTAAACAATGGATTTAGTAAAATTTCTCGTTTTGCGTATAACGTTTTGCAATAATTCTTTTTCGTATTAGATAATAGGATAAAAAAACGAGTGAATGAATCTTTGCTAATCAAGGAATCTATAAATGCACAGGTATTAGTCACTACATTTTTGATGTCTTTCGATATTGATACGTTACCATTTTGTAAGATGTAAAGAGGCTTCGACGAGATAGTTTTTGTGTTGGGAATAACTAGACCTCTCCAGTTTTCTATTTCAACAGGATTGTCTTGAAAAATAGATTGCTCCTCGAAATCACCTATAATTTTCGTCTGTTTAACTTGATTTAAAATCATATGTTCATTCTTATTCTTAATTATCTTAGTAGCAGTTTCAGAATATTTAGCTTTATTTAATTTGATCATTCCATTAATGTAAGTGTAATGTTGTATTAAAAATTCGTCTAAACGTATTCGCTCCTGCTTTGTATTGAAATATATGGTCTTTATATCTTTGAAATGATTTTCAACATTTGAGCTACTCCCAACATTTCTAACATTACGAAAATACTTATCCATAACGCCACTCCACATTGGCAACTTTCTCAATAGTCTTTTTAATGTATCATTTATTTCTGGTAGATAATATTCGTTTTTATGTTCGTTCGGGTCAATTAACATTAAATACAATTTTTCGGTTTCTAGAATATTGTCGTAATATTGAATGAGTGGGTTTGTACCTGCATTGTTGGTGTCATTCTTTTCATCGGCTAATACAGAACATAATGCCTCATCATCGTTACAGTTATCTAAATCTTGGATGTCAACCTTATACTCGCTTATATTCGCTAAACACGCTACAGCTTGATCATATTTCTTGCATGAATGCCCATCTAAATCTAGGGTTACATATTCATGTAAAGATACAGTAACGATATCTTTGATTACTGATTTGACTTCGTCATAGGACTTAAGCAAGTGAATTTTTTTTATACAATTTATATAGAAGTATTTACATTTTTCTGTCGCTTTATCGAAACAGCTTTGTTTGTATAATTTTTTGAAAAAATGAGACTTATCCAATCTAATGTAACATGCTGGTATAGAATTATGTTCACCTTCTAATATCGAAAAGCACTGCGCTAAATATTTGTTTGTGTCGGTGTTTAAAAAACTGCGACATATTGCTCCTAATAGGGCAGACGAATCATCACTGATAATTTCATTCGGCGTATTACGGTTACGCGCCCATGTGCTTAACCACGTGGCTATGGTTTCAGTAGTATGGGACTGGGACGCCATATAACATAAAGGTATACTTGTGTTTGCAGTGTATGCCACAACGGCATACAAAAAGGTATGTTTGGGTTCTTTAGTTCTTAAATTATCGTTAACATTTGGCGGTGCAATTACTTGAAAAATCGAACCGGTTGCATCGATGGATAAAACGATGTGTGTATTTTTTAATACTTCATCATAATATTTACCTTGTTCTTGGGTCCAAAAATATAAAAAAAACGGGACTAAACTAAATTTTTGAACAAAAGAATCAAAAGGTGGACTTTGTGACATAGCATAAATGGAGAGAATTGTATTCTTATCGAATTGGAGTGCCCTTTTAACTTCGTGTCGTATACGCCTCAAAGTACTTAATTTCGGAAATGTTGGAGGTTCACATGGATCATTTATGCCTATAATTTTGTCTGCCATCTTGGCTCTAACTGCTAATGCCTTATTATGTTTTAACATTACTGCTAATTTTTGTTTTCTTACAGAATTAAGTTTATTCTTTATAGTCGAATCATGGACAAAATCTTTTTTATATCGGCTTAGCAAACAAGTAACATCTATGAAATTACTAGTTATTGGATCAATAGTGACTAAAATATTTGCTCCACATTGGGTACATTTGCCATCACATTTGATATTATTTAGCTTTAAATTTGAAGGAACGTAATTGCTTTTAAATGAAAAAGTGCATTGAATATCCGTTTTTGCCCATATGTGGTCTTGTAGCTCATTCGTCCAATTATTTTTTAACAACTTGTGATTTGTTGGTTCTATATTTCTGTACTCATAATAATCCATTAGAAATTTTACTTGAACTTCATCAGATTCGTCTGTAATATCAACATTGTTTTCATCAGAATCATCAAAATAATGTTTACTGGTGGGTATGTTTTCACAGTGGTCAAAAAAATAATTATAATGGCGTTTAATTGACAATTGTATGGCAGGTTTCTTCATGTGGTAATTAAATAATTCAGCTAACTGCTTTTGTATACTGTCATACACTTCATGGCTAACAGGAGGAACAGATTTAACAAACGTGTCTTTATGTATTCGTACTACTACTTTCATATTATTTAACGGTATAGTACTTTTTCTGCCGGCCATTTTAAATTTTTCCTCCCGTCGGCGTCGGTAGCGCCGCGCGATGCGTTGGATCAATTGGTTTGGTTTGTAGAATTAGGTCGTTGAGGTGTTCGCTTCTAGTGAGATTAAGACGCCATTATAATCTGAAACATTAATAAAAAGTATACATTTACATAGGTACATGGATTACTACATAAAGATAATGAAAAATTGTGATACTTTATTAGTTGCTTTCCTTTTAAGGGGAGTATGTCTTAGTGATATAGAATCATATGCATAATTAATTATTGAAAAACAGCCGTTATTGCCATCTCTACACATAACCCCACAAAAAGAAAGTCAATAATAAACATCTGCCTTATACGTATATGTATTTTGCATATTGGTAATAAATATAAGGTGATTATTCAATAACAATATTTATTTTCAACATTTCGTTACAATCTAGTCGGTCGTTTAGTTAATTCAGTAGTTATTCTGTAATTTTCTATTCAGTAGTTTGTCTTTAACCAGGAAAAACATCTACTTGGTTACGATTTTATTATAATATATTACTACTATTACTATTATACTTTAAGGTACACACACCAAAATAATACATAAATTTTACAATAAAAAAATATAATGTACAAAGGCGAGCTTAACTCATTAATGAGTTCTCTGACAGCAAACCTAGAGCGAAAGAGAGATAGTTCTTAACAGGACAGAAAACAAGTGTACATAGTAAGAAAGGGGGGAAAAAAAAGATAAACTACTCTAATTATAATATTATAGGTACCTACATAAAATAAACTACAGATAGAAACTAAACAAATAACAAATACATAAACATAATATATACTCAAATGATACATACTTATAAATATATACTTAAACTACAGTTTATATTGACAAAAAATGTTCCAAAACTACCAACGAAGGGCTATCGCGTAACGAATGAGTGAGTTCCACAGACGCACAGCACGAACAGTGAAAAAGCCATTATAATATGTCTAGTATAATTTATTATTATGAATTTAAATTCTAAATAGAATTAGATCAATCTGTAGATATTAACTTGGGTTTATGGTGTCTGTCCAATGTTAACGTAACACAATTATTATAATTTATATGCCTCATAAACTACGTAAATGAATAAGTGTATAGTTATTAATTTATTATAAAATCTTACCTTATATCTGTGATCAGCTTCTCACTATCACTGACTCAATATTCCTACTACATAATTACCTATGTTAAGCTTCACTGTTACACTATAACATTAATAACACACTTTGTCAATATTATTATTATCGAGAATTGGCGATGCATAGCAAAACAACAGCGCATACGCACATTGTCCTTGACTGCACATTTGTTTGTGACTGGGGATAAAAAACAAAATCAGGTTCAAGTTCAACAGCAAAAACGAATACGCGCGGGCCGCGGCCAATGAAAACATATTATTGCCCTCTCTTTTCTTCAAGGATGGAAGTACCGTTTCAAGCGGGAAGCCGCGCGCGTCCTGTTCGACTAGCAGTTTGTGGAATATTCCACAGACGTTAAATTACGTGCGTTCACAAGAATATAATTAAATCAAAATATTAACTTTAAAAAAATGTGAATACCTATCGGAACTCCGGAATTATTCCAGTCAATTCTGCAGGCTTACTCTTGATTTTAATTCCGATCGATCGACATTGGAATTGTGACGTTCCGTACTCTTGAGTTTGACGCTAGCGCCACATTGGTTTTAAATTGCGTGTCCATTTTGGGGAACTAAGTGGGATCGGGATCGGGCTTGGCGCACCGTAAACGCTACTCTTGAGTTTATTTTGACAGTTGTCAATTGAGTCAGTATTGCGGTAGGATTGTTTGTTGATTGTGATTATTCCAATAACAAAAGTGTAACTTTTTAGAAATTGTTTTGTGTTTTAAGTGATTTTCAGTAAGTGATAAGTGTATAATATGGCACGGTTAGCAATAATGTACAGTATTTTAAATGATTCCCATAAGAAACAACTGAAACAAAGACGAGATGAGCGTCGGATGATGCGTTATACGGACAAAGCGTTTTCAATGAATGAAGTCGAATTTAAAGCGAATTATAGAGTGAGCAAGGATTTGTTTGAGGAAATTTATGAAAACATTAAGCCCTTTATGCCAACTCCTAAGAGAAGAAGTGATATATCACCAAAATATAAGGTACCCATGTTGACTTTGATAAATGACTTTTATCAATGATATCATGACTTGTTTGGAAGATCAATAACTTAATACTTGTATTAAATTCTTGCAGGTTTTAGTGGCATTATCCTTTTTTGCAACTGGCAGTTACCAAAAACTAGTTGGGGGCACATATGGGACCCTAATGTCGCAGCAATCTGTTTCTCGTACTATTAGAGATGTAACGGCAGCTCTTAACCATCCAATAGTACAAAGTAAATGGATTAAGTTTCCTCAAACTCGGCAGGAAAGAAATGCTATAAAAAGGAGGTAATGCTTATGACAAATACCTAATTATTATCGAATTAAGACAAATTATATGGAATCATTTAAATTACTTATCTAAAATGCCTTGTTTTTATAGTCCTAACATATATTTTTCCTTATGTTACAGGTTTTTTGAAAAATTTAATATACCGTCTGTTATAGGGTGTATTGATGGCACACATGTAGCCATAATTAGACCCATAGAAAACGAAGAGAGATTTTTTAATCGCAAACATTTCCATTCAAGAAATGTTCTAATTGTAAGGCAATACTTTTGATTCATATTTATTTGTAATTCACTCAATAATAAATTATTAGTTGAATGACTTTGTTATTATATTTTCAGATAAGTGATGCCGATTTAAGAATTTTGTCAGTAGATGCTTCATTTGGAGGAGCATCACATGACAGTTTCGTCTGGAATCAGCATCCTGTGAAACAACATTTAATTGATTTGAATAATAATGGAGAAAATGTGTTTTTACTAGGCAAGTAAATAAGTAGTCAGATCCATTTTAGTTTTTTCTGTTTTTGGATATAACTTAATTAGATTTACTTTTTTAGGTGATTCTGGATATGGTCAGAGGATGTATATGATGACTCCTATAGTAGATGCTCCTGAAGGATCTCCAGAACAATATTACACCAAGTTGCACTGCTCTGCACGAAATACAGTAGAACGTGCTATTGGTGTACTTAAAAACAGATGGCGGTGCTTACTCGGACATAGGGTGCTACATTATCATCCTGATGTAGCAGCCAAAATAATTAATGCATGTTGTGTCCTGCACAACATGTGTATCAATAGGGTCGATATTGATCTTGAGGATAATACAGCAGAGGATGGAAATGATTACCCTGCTGTCACTTCTCAAGAATCAACTAGCAGCACAGCTGCTGAACTAAGGCAAGGCATCGAAAAGCGAAATGTTTTAGTCCAGCAGTTGTGGGCCAGTAGGAGTTAGGTGAAAGGGTATTTTAAGATTTAGATAGGATTTTTTCTTTGATAAAATGTATTTCATGCTATTTGTGACTTTGTATTTCTACAGTTATTGTTAAATATTATTAGTTCTTAAATGTTATAATCTTTCTTATGTGTGTGTAATAGGAAACAATGTACCTATATTATGGATTAACTACTATCTACATATTATTTCTTGAAACATGGGGAACTGAATAAATAGTTTTTTTTTTTAAACTTAAATGTACTTTAATTTACTTAATAAATAAAACCTTAACACAAATTAATAATATGAAATCAAATGTAGTATGTGTAAAAACTAAAAAAATCATATAAAATCAAATCATGTAGAAAAAACTAAATATTTGAAGCGCAATGCAAGTATTTAATCAATATCTGAAAACATTATCATTAAAATAAAGCTTTGACTTTAATCGCGAATGCATTTCGAAAAACGTAGCAAAAAAATGGCAAATCATGGATTTGGCATTTTTCTAGCTACATCCGAAATTGCATTAGCAATAGACGTCAGTGCACTAGTGATATTGCCAATGTTTTCGGACAATTGAGTAAATGCTCGCGCTGTTATCAATTCCGCTTCAACCCGCCGCGCTTCGATATTCGTGAACTGATCCATGTTCGCATGCAACGGCCTCGGAATCGAAGATCGGCGCCGGCGGGGCCGTGGTGATATGGTCCTCTGTAGTGGCGTGGGAGGCGCAGGTACTGAAAAATATTTTAAAAAAAATCAGCACTTGACCCAACTATTTTCAAACTCCTGAGTTACTTAATAGAAAAAACAAGTCGATAAATAATACTGGAGTTTTTTTATGTCGCAGCCCAAGCGTGATAAGTCCCCAACCACTTCAATATTACACACTTATGTTGGGTTGTTATGACTGATGGATGGCTTATTTTAAACATTCCTAAACAAATTCGAATAAAAACTTACTTGTGGATGATGCTGGTATTGCGTCATCGCGTGACGTGCCAGGAATAGGGGAAATGTTGTGAAAATAATCCATCTCAGTGTCTGCTTCCGGTACAATATTGTCCTCTACAACAACTTCTGGCGCGGTAGGTCTAGTCTGAAAATATGAAATGATTATTATTAGAAAGGTAAATAAAATGTTAAGCTCCAAATAAATATCACAGGTATGATAAAATTGTAAATATTAAAATATATATTACTGATTGAGGAAATGGATTGACCGTCAATCTTGAGTCACCAGTCGCAAACTCTTGTCCACCCATCACTGCCACCATTCTAATCTCTAAGGCAGACAATGCTGGCATGTTGTCTGCTGTCCCACCACCAGTGCGCCTCATTGAAGCTGAGAGTCCTGCGCACGTCCTCTTTAGAGCACATTTCTTCTCAGCCCAATACTATAAACATTCATAATTTTAATGAAATTTCTGTATATAATGATTCTTAATAAGTCTTGTACTTCATTATTTAAATGAGGTACCTTAGCCCAAGCACGACCTTCTTTATTCGCTCCTCCGATGGAATTTAAAGTGGTTGCTAAATTTGCCCATTTCCTCTTGGTTTCTAACTGGGCTTGAGCGGTCCGAAGCAAACCTTTAGCGATGCCTGGGTTTTGCTCCAAGAATTCCACCAAAGCTTCTAATTGGGCATAACTGGGACGGTTTGTCATTGTAACTGGAATTGGATTTTTTATGATGTACAACATAATATAAAATAATAAAGTTAGTATGATTGTTTACTTACCAGGTTACCACTTGTATAAAACTTTCACAACTTTTAACTTAACGGACAATAATTACGAACAATATCTTTAGGTGAATGTTATAAACAAACTAACTTGCATTTCGAATACACTTCTAAAAACACTTCCACTTAAATTTTGAAATTGGAGAACTTTGACGCCGTCTTTTTTTTAGTAGTGTAGGCAACGATCCTACCGCATGAAGCCAGTCATGGTTAACTTTATGATTTAAATCATTTTCTAACGCACAAATGAATTTAATACGTTAGAACTAATCAATTAAACCACTACTTATATCATATTTGTTTATTAATCCTTTTTTTTAAAGGATAAAGCATTTTAAAGCGCTATTATCGGTCTATCGTAATGAGTTGAACAACACTATTGCAGCCCGTAACATAGCTAACTTCACTCGTAACAAAACAATCACGGGGCAATCCCGATTTCAATCCAATGTTGACAATATTGTTTTCAAGAGTACCGAATCACGTGACTGCAAAATTGACATTGGAATCGTATTGGCATTAGATTGGAATTGAAATTAGTTTGAAGAGTAAGCCTGCTGGAGCTGAAAAATCAGAACAATTGAACAAAAATTTGGTGTACAAAAATAAATGACCTTTAAATTATATCGAAACAACAATTGTGTTATCACCTATACCAATTCAATACCGGTATTATACGGTAAATTTTGGGATGTTACCTAAATATATTGCATGGACGCTTTTTTGTAGCTATCCGAACTTGGTCGGGTTATGTAGGTTTTCGATGCTTCGTCAGTATTTTAATTGATTTCTTTAATTACTAAATTTAATGACATGAAATTTTGCATGTGAATAGTTGAATGAATAAACTAATTTTTGGCATACATTTTACCATGCAATTCCTTTAGAACGTCGTGATATTTGACTGTTTTGTAAACAGTGATCTATTCATGGTAAAATTGTCCTTTAACTCTTTAATTACTAACGGAACATCATTGATACTTGGCAACATGTTTCAGATACTTACAAGGTTTGTATAAACGTGAAAATCTAGACCCCAAAGTACATACTTTAAGAACTAAGACCTATTAAGTGTATTTTACGTTTATATTTTTATCTTTTAAGCCCTACGATTTTTTCTAAATCTGTTTTTTAAACAAATATAAACAAATTCAAAACAACGTATGTAAAAATCTACAGCTCTCTATGTAAGCGCTTTATATGAAAACTAGCTAATGGCCAAACGTTCGCGTAGCGGAAACTTGAATTTCTCCGAAGTTTATGCATGCACTCATTTTATTCATACATACACAATTACACACAAATACACACTAATTTTTGGACACACCTCTTTTCTTCTAAAGTCTATGGATTAAAATAAGTTCCGCCAGGACAACGTTCGCCCAGCGGAATCAGTTTTTGGTGAATTTCTGCACAATGGCTGCGTACACAATTTTTTTTTACCATACACAATTATACGACGTCATACACTAAATATCTGCATAATTAATATCTTTAAATTCAACAACATTCCGCTGCGCGAACGCACACTTAATTAAAGCCTTTGGTTCGAATTGATTTGTAGCTCTCGGACGGTCGTTAGGTACCACACGGGTCGGTACGGGTCAACGACCTTACAGCCCTGCCGTATGGTCGTTGGTACGGGTAGTCAAAAGCCAGACAGTCAGACAATTAATCTAACAAATGGGTATCTTGTTATCAAGTAACTGGTTTGTTGAGGTCTGATACGCAGTCGCCCTACGTGATTCACTGGCACTCCATGTAGTGAGCTGCATACAGTTAAACTGAAAGCCGACCCTAACATAGTTGGGAACAGGCTCGGCAGATTGGCCATGGCATTGTAATGATCTTAAAAATGAGTTATTATTTAGCGAAATTTAAAACAATAGTGTAGGTACATTGTGATTTTCAAATTCGAACTACATCTAAGGTAAAATTATTTGCTATAAGTTGCTGTAGCTACAATAACTTGTACAGAACCTTCGATGCGCAGTAACAGATTTTCGAGTCTTAATCGAAATGCGGTATGACGAGCATCGCGGGGGCTCCCCGTAACCATAGCAACGACCTTCATTGTAGTTTAACGTACGTGCCGCGTTCGTTTCATAGAAATGTGGGCGGAGACTCGTACAGGCTGTGGCGTTGTGGGTTTCGTGGTAGAGGAAGGAACAGAAAGACCACAAAAGTTTAATACATTTAATAGCTTGCTCACAGGTAGAGGGGTGGATTCAGTTCACTAAGAGTTTGTTCACTAGTCACCACGGTAGGTGGGTAAAGTAGGTACTGCCCTGGGCTTAGGCCGCGACGCACGAGGACCGGCGAGGCGACACCGAAGCAGGGCAGCGATGCGGAGAGGTTGCAGGAGCGACCGCGTGTAGCTCGCGGCAGCTGGAAGGCGCGTCCCTTGGCACGGCACTTGGCCGGCTGAGGCAGGCGGCACTCACACGTGGCAGCCACGTGGAGAGTAAGGGTCACTCAGCAGTGACCGGAGCGACCGTCTATCGGTCGCGGTAGCTGGTGGCGGCGTGCTTAGGCACGTCACGTAGGCCTCACACGCGGCAGGCGTGGAGGTATGTCTCACACGCGGTAGGCGTGGAGATTAGGTGTCTCGAACACGCGACAGGACGTCTCTCCAGCGGGTAGAGCGCGGAGGCAGCGATCACGCCCGTCAGCGGTGTCAGTAGTTTATTTCTCTAAAAAAACCCCGGAATCAGCACGAAGGGTGCTTCCGTAAGCGTGGTGCCAGGATTGGTGAACGTCAGCGATGCGTGCGTCTCCCAGCCGTAAACCCAAGCAGTAGCTCCAGGGGGAGGCAGGGAAACTCACCATCGTGATGGTTCACAAAGGTCAAAGGTTATAAGCGAGCGCATGCCGCGTGCCACAATATAAAAGTTCCTAGCCGCGTGGCAAGGCGGATTAAGCGTACAGCGGCTATGACACAGCAGCGAAGGGTGAACACGGCATGCGGATGCTTTACAGATTTAGAAACACTAGTGGAAAATACATGATATTGAAATAGCTTAGTCATGTACAGGACGGAAGCCATTTTGACAACCGAGCAATTACATGAAATACAATCACCGCAGAATATACACACATCAAAAGTGTCTAGGGATCAACATATATTTTTGCAATAACTTTTCTCCTGATTGATATTAATTAAAATTTTCTTTAAGGATTCATCAAATAAAGTGTTTTCGTTTGTCACAGTAACGATAAACCAAGTCACCTTTGCATTAATAAAGAAATTTGCCATTTTCCTAATAAAGGGATTTTTGACATTTGAACCACTAACACAAAAGTTCGAAAAAAAGACTGAAATAACAGTTTTCTTTAAAATTTTATTGGGTAACTTAAACAATTAATAATCCGTGTTTCTACCGCGAACACTAACAACACAAGAACATCGGTTTGGCATACTCAAAATGAGTTCATCCAAATCACGCTGTGGAATGGCCGCCCATGTTCGTTGCAACAACAAAAAAAGATCTTCTTGCGACTGGATACCCTCCATATTCGGCAGAGCTCTTCTCTGTAGCATATCCCATGCATGCTCAATCGGATTCAAGTCTGGCGACTGAGCAGGCCAGGGCAGGACATTGATGTTAGCTGCGGCGAGAGTCTGTCTTACAACTCTTGCGGTGTGCGGTCGTGCATTATCATGCATTAACTGAAATAAGGGACCGATTTGCACTTGTAGAGGAACGATGACGTCTGATACAATCGTCTCAGCATAAATTTGAGCGTTGAGGTTGCCTCTGATCCAAATCAACTCAGTTCTTCCGCCGATCCAAATACCCGCCCATACCATGATGGTTCCACCACTATAAGGATGGACTTCCTGGCAGGATTTTAATCGCTGTTGGCGTCCAGGGGTTCTCCAGTGTCGTATACGTCTTGTATCCGGTCTCATACCAAAACGAGACTAATCAGAAAAGCACACGAAACGCCATTGTTCTTCTGCCCAATTTCTGTGTTCAAGAGCCCATTGATATCGTATCCTACGATTCTGCATTGCTATAGGTGGTACCCGTAGCGGTCTTCGGGAATGAAGGTTCACTTCATGCAAGCGGTTTCTGACTGTTTGGTCGCTAATTAAGTTCCCTGAAGAGTGATGAAGCCTCACGGCTAACATCATGGCGGTTATTGTTGGAGCTCTTCGAGTTAAGATTTGAATGTATCGGTCTTGTCTCCGTGTGGTGCAGCGATACCGTCCTCCATGGCGCTCAGCCACGGTACCAGTGCTTCGGTAACGTGTCCAAAGTCGACTGATAACACTCTGACTTGTATTCAGAGCTAAAGCCACAGTACGTTGCCGGGAACCAGCTTCTATCATTCCCACGGCTCTGAGCATTTCTTCCCTGCTTAAATGACGTCGCCGCTCCATAATAACGTTGGTTTTAATCAGTAGTAGGGAAACAGTAGCACTAATAATGTCTTCAATGCGTTGTATGTTTTTATAGGGAAAATATTGACAGCTGATTTTCATCTTTTACTCGAATTTGATTCACAGTTCCTGATTCAAATTATGAAATGCACCAAAAAGGATCCATATAAATTTATAAAATCATAAATTTATTACAAAGCCACATCTCAATCTCAAGAAATCCACATAAAAATGCTTGATCCCTAGACACTTTTGATGTGTGTAGATGAAATAAGATGAATGCGGTTGACAAGACATGATAGGAGAAAATAGCAGATTACGCAAAGCACTTACCCTTGGGCACAGAGGGGTATCTTATAAGTTTAGTTGATTTGAAGAAGATCGAACGAGAAAAGCCGGTCGCAGACCGGGGTGACAATTTATAGCCAGGCGTATCTACCATAGAGTGTAGACTACGCACAGTGTTGTCACATTGGGATTGAGCATGGTAATCGATTCTAGATTAATCGACTACCACGCCACAGTACCCCGCCTGTTAATGAAGGATTTTCCCTAGGGAAAATCCGCTAGAAGGCCTAAACCACTATTACGGACTACCTATACGTTCATACATCCCATTCATGTGCTTCCATACTATCAATCATACATCCATCCATTCTATGTCCGTCCCTGACTTGGAAGTAGTCTTAAGTCAGTGACTTACTATCACATTCGGGAGGTAAACTAATTGTAGAGTAGTTTAACTCGAGACAGTCAGTTGGAAAAACAACAAGATTAGGCAAGTGTATCTCCACAGGGTTAGGTAACCTTGGTGTTAGGACCCAGGATAATGCTAAAGTTAAGTTAAAAACAAAAAGTAAGTTCATCGTTGAATATTGAACGGATACACGAATTGTAGAAGTTAGCATCTACCTATAAGTTGAGTAAGCGCAGTAGCTTCTGTAGAAAGTTAGAGTTTAAAGGCTATTGTTGTACAGTAGCAGGTTTTATACACAATTAAATACGAACTATAATTCACACTCAGTCTGTATTTGGGCAGAGTAACGTCCTTATCACTAGTTCACAATATAATGCCCGTTAAAATGATTTGCCTCCCTTTTTATACACATAACCGCCATATTCAAATCAACTGTCAATTACTCAATATGATAAGAAATATTAACTGATTGTTATAAAAATCAAATAAATGACTTATGAGAAAATAAATACAAAGAATATTATTTAGATATTAATGAGAATATCTAAAAGTACTTTAAGAATAAATTAAGCAACTACTACGTCATAACCGTCGCGTATCTATTTGGTACTTGTTAACACTCGGCCATCCTGCATAGGCCGTGTCCCACGGCTCTCGTTGCTTCCTTCAGCGGCTTGCCTGACGTCCTGAAATAGAAATAATGTACAGCAGTAACTTGTTTGTGAAATATAATTATTAATATGTTTGAATATATTACTTTGGTTTACGTTCTTTTATTTTCCACTTATCATGCAGCCCTAAGATTTGTTTTTATTTGTCCAGATAATATATTATAGTTCCTTTTGTAGAATATAGATCTGATCTCGCATTTAGAAGTATTGCACAGCTATCTTTACAAATGAAGTCTTGGTCACACAGCTGACTTATGGACTTGGTCACACAGCCGTCCTTATTATGGACTTGATCACAAAGCTGTCCCTGTTACGGACTTGATCACAAAGCCGTCCCTATTGATTACAAAGCGGTCATTATCATGAACACACAGCTTGATCACACAGCGCAGTGGCACTTTGTCTCTATCATTATGGATTTGATCACATAGCCATCCCTATAATTATTAACTAGATCACACAGCAGTCTTCACTAATAGATTTTAGATCACGTAGTCATAAAATATACTGATGGACTTGATCACACAGCTGTCCTTACCTACATAGTACCATATCGTTGTATACGTTTGTGGATTTGTTGCCAATAATGATTGTCACACAGTGAAATATTATGAAATGATTATTATTGATAGGTATAATTCAAAGAAATAACTATTTTTTGTTTTTTTTTCACTTTTTGTTTCATTAAACTTAGCTATAAGATAATACAAGATTTAAATATTGAAGAGTCACACATCTGTAACGATCAGTATATTGTGTTACGAGTAATTAACTTTCAAGAAGATCAATCAAATCGTCTCTGTCTACTTCTCGATCACTGCCCGAACTGTCGTCCTCGGATATAGTTGGTTTGTAGGGCCGAAGAGTTTCTCCACGAACTACTGCGCTAAACTTTTTGTAGCCTTTCATGCCCTTTATGCTCGAAATTGTATATCGGTCCAACGACTGTTCGGCCTTAGATATTTTGTAGGGACCTGTATATCGCCCAATAAGTTTTCTAGTAACCCCAGTGGTTGCATCTCTAGCTACACCACCTTTCCAAAGAACTAGTTGACCTACGGTGTACTTAATACATTTTCTATGTTTTTTGTCGAATCGCGTTTTCATGGAAGTCATATTTCTATCGATACGGAGCTTAGCAGTTTCCCTATTGGCCTGCAGTTGGTTCTGTTGAGTTTCAGAAGTAGAGGGTGCGTCAGACGGGAAGGATGGATATCTAGAATTAGTATGACCGAACATAAGGTTAAATGGCGAAAAGCCAGTAGTAGCATTGGGTGTATTATTGATTCCCCATACTACATCATCTAGCTTATTATCCCATGTACATTCGCTTTCGGATATAGTGTTAAGACCATTTAATAATGTGCGATTTACTCGTTCGACCTGCCCGTTGGAGCGAGGACTGGCTATAGCATTTAATATATGTTTGAATTGATTTTCCTCGGAAAATTGTTTGAAGTACCTACTCGTAAAAGCTTTACCTCGGTCTGTTATTATTCTAACTGGATAGCCAAACTGCATAATAATTTCTTTTAGTAATTGAATGGTTTCTATTGAACTACAATTTTTAGCTGGTCGAGCAAATACAAATTTAGTAAAACCGTCGATAACAACCAGGATATAAGTATTTCCTTTACGAGTTTTGGCAAAAGGACCTAAATGGTCAGCATGCAACGTATGCATAGGTATAGCTGGCTTGTTAATTGGATATAATTCACCCTCCAACCTACCATAGTTGCCCTTATTAAACGCACATTGTAAACAAGAGTTAATATATTTTCGTATAAATCTAGTCATGCCTTCGAACCAAAATTGAGCCTTAATAGAATTTTCACATTTTTCAATACCGGGGTGGCCTATCTGGTCATGAAGTTTTTGTAGTAAACCGTATTTAGCTAACTTAGGGATGACAAACCGCTCACCAGCGACAGTTTTCCTATAGAGTATATTTTCTTTTATTATATAATTTGCAGATAAATTAGAATCGGAGTTATCACGAAGTCTAGAAATAATATTTTGTATATTATCATCTTGTATCTGTAGGGTTATCAACCAATCGGAATTTTCAATCATAAGTATTGCATTAGTCGCGGGATTCCTACTTAACGCATCTACGTGCCTCATGCGTTCCCCTGGCCTATATTCAATCTCAAGATCAAATTCTTGTATTGTGAGCCACCAACGAGCTATTCGCGGAATTAAATCTCGTTTTACAAGAGTGGTTCTTAATGCTGAGCAGTCTGTAATGACTTTAACTTTAATCCCTGTTAAATATATTCGAAATCGCTTAAGAGATTCAACGACAGCGAGCGTTTCAAGCTCGTAACTATGGTAGTGCTTTTCTTCATTACTTGTCACCCTACTAAAATAAGCAATGGGTTTTAAGCTATTATCTGTTTGATATTGCATAAGGATCCCACCTAAGCCTATTTTGCTGGCATCTGTGTGCAATTCAGTCTTTGCATCAGAGTTGTAAATAGCTAAAATTGGCCTTTCTATCAGACGCTGCTTGAGGCCTTGAAATGCATTTTCTTGATTAGAACCCCAATGCCACTTGACATCCTTTTTCGTGAGTTCTGTTAAGGGGCGAGCAATTTGGGCAAAATTTTGAATAAATTTTCTAAAATATGACGTCAAACCGATAAATTGCCTAACCTCATGTACATTCCGCGGCCTGTTATATTCTGCGACACATTTTATTTTCGCTTGGCCTGGTTGTATGGTTCCAGCTGAAATCTCATGGCCTAAGTAAGTAGCGCTATGTTTAAGAAAAGAACATTTACGTAAATTTAATTTTAAATTTGCCTGGGTCAATAATTTTAATACTTTATCTAAAAGCACAAACCCTTCCTGAATTGATTCTGTAGGTAACATGACGTCATCAAGGTACAGGGCAATGTTTTGATCGACTCTACCTAGCGTCATTTGAATTAAACGAGAGAATACTGCCGGGGCATTGGCCAGACCAAAGGGCATTTTCAAAAACTCATATTGGCCTGATGGAGTAACGAATGCAGTCTTCGGTATCGAGTCTTCATGAAGGCTGACTTGATAGTACCCTTGGGCAAGGTCAAGGGTGGTGAAATAGAACTTGCCTGATAACTTACTAACCTGGTCTTCGATATGCGGTAAAGGATACCTATCTTTCACAGTATTAGCATTTAATGCCCTATAATCAACACAAAGCCTGTAATCCCCACCCTTCTTCTTAACCAGTACCACTGGACTAGCGTAATCAGACATTGACTCTCTAATGATACCGGCTTCTAATAAATCTTTAACTTTTCCATTAACTACTTCATTTTCTTTATGCGACAATCTATAGGGCTTGCAAAAAACAGGCTGGTTATTCATTGTACGAATGTGCATCTTTATAAGATCAGTACAGCCTAAATCTTTAGTACTTCTGGCAAATGAGTGAGCATACTTATTTAAAAGCTCTAGTAATTGTTTATTTTCATTATCACTAAGGTGGCCCTTATCAATATCTGTTAAGCTAATTTGTATATTATCCGTGTCTGGACTATCTATGGCTAGTACTCTAGATTCACTACTAAATGCTGGTATTGTTACCAACTCCGCTCTAGCTATCAACCTATGAGATTCCCAAACGACATCAACATGACCTAGGTTTACAACTTTTAAATAAGAATGGTTTGAATTAATAATAGCTGAAGGTATTAAATACGTTAAATTACCTAACTGCATCCATACTGTGTGCGTTAAAAATGTGTGCTCTTTTCCAATGTTTTGTCTGCAGTCAACATAAACTTCTATATATAATTGATTTTGCTTTGGTATTATAACATTATGCTTTATATAAACTGGAAATTTTTCAATAAAGTCCGTTTCTTGTAATTTTATATCCGTAAATATATCCTGTATAATTTCACTTGGAACAAAACGTACAGAAGAAGCAGAAGTGACTAAACTAACATTCTTACTATTAATCATTGTTTGTCCAATTAATAGTTCAATATCTGATGAAATATGATTAACTATTTCGACTATTCCATCTAATTTTAAATTATCTATCAAAACACTCAGGCAACATGAACCGAGTGAGTTTACACATGCTCCTCCAAAACCTGTCATGACGGTTGCACTAGGCTCCATTTTAATTTGCAGTTTTTCAGCTTGTGTGAGACAAAGCATGTTGATTTTACTGCCAGTATCTATGTAAGCTCTGAGCTCCTGTCCATTTACCATCACAGTTCTTTTGTAAGCATCAACATAAATATCATAAGTAACATGCAGCACTTTACTAACCTTTTGTGGTTGCTGTCGCGAACTCCCGGCGCCAAACCAGCAATCTGCCGTCGTGTGCCCGCTGCGCCGGCAGGTCTCGCAGCGCTGCCGCTGTCTGCAGTCCCGCGCCTCGTGGCCCGGCCGCCGACACGTGTAGCATATCTTCGGCTGAAGCTGATGCCCCGATGTTGAGCTTTGCGTGGTAGTGCTCGCTCCTCTTCTCCACGTACTCGTCGATTTCCGCGCAGTCTCCACTCGTTTAAAATTTTCCAATGAAGATAGGTAGCCATAGTATAGTTGTTCAGGAGTTCCACAACTATATGCTTTGGCATTAGCTCTCAATTCAGAAGGTAGTCCACGTATTATACAGGAAATAGCATCTTCACCGTCTATGTTGCATTTCTTCAGTAGGGATAGTTTTTCGTGATAATACTTCGTCATCGTCTCTTTATCTTCCTTTGTTCTTGCCAGCATACGTTCCAATTTGTCCACGTAGTCAGTTGATCGAGGAAAAGCGACCTGAAGCATTTCCTTCCAGCCATCCCATGTGAAATTGTAGTTGTCAAGGTCGTCGTACCATTCTCGAGCAGCGCCGCGTAACCGCAGTTGCATGATAAATGTTCGATCGGTGTTGTCCCAGCCATAGACATCGCCTAGTTGGTCTATTTTGTGGAGCCAACCTATAACGTTGCTGCTGTTGTCTTCGGGTCGAAATTTAGGAATAACTTCAGCATCACTGGGAGCGACATGTCGTTTTTTGTGCGACTTGGTCTTATGAAGGTCTTCAGAGAAAAAAAAATCACTATTGTCATCTTCCGAACTGGATGACTCACTGCACTTTCGTTTGCGTTTCCCCAAACCAAGAAAATATGGTCCTGACATTTTATCGGGATCCCACTTCTGAAATGTTGTACAGTAGCAGGTTTTATACACAATTAAATACGAACTATAATTCACACTCAGTCTGTATTTGGGCAGAGTAACGTCCTTATCACTAGTTCACAATATAATGCCCGTTAAAATGATTTGCCTCCCTTTTTATACACATAACCGCCATATTCAAATCAACTGTCAATTACTCAATATGATAAGAAATATTAACTGATTGTTATAAAAATCAAATAAATGACTTATGAGAAAATAAATACAAAGAATATTATTTAGATATTAATGAGAATATCTAAAAGTACTTTAAGAATAAATTAAGCAACTACTACGTCATAACCGTCGCGTATCTATTTGGTACTTGTTAACACTATACTTGTATCTAATAGGTTACAATTTAAAAGTTAAAAAAAAACTAAACAGGCGAAAGTTAAAAAAAAAATTGTAAAAATATTTTAAGTCAAAGTTCTAAACAAAACAAAAGCTTAAATTATTTTTTTAAGTAAAGGTTCTATTTTAAGTTAAGGCTTAAAAAAAAATTAAGTGAAAGTTCAAAGTTAAAAGTATTTTTAAAAAAATCCTTTAAAAAAAATTTTGTGAAAGACCAAAAATATATTTTGGGTCATGCTCCATGTCTATGTACAAATTGGTTTAAGTTTCAGAACTGGAGTACGCGTCTTATGTCAAAGTCTATTCGAGAGAGTTTCCGAACGTGAGTGAAGTTTAAAAAGTCAACTTTCGCGAGAATATCCGAACGTTATAGTCGAAGTTCTAAAAGGCAAGTATCCAAGACAGGTGACTACGTCGAGATGTCAGATGTCACTATGTCAGTACGTAAACGTCAAAACATAATTTGTCAATGGACTTGAAATAATTAGGTTATCTTATCAGACACGCGGAACTATTTTCTAAGAAAATTAATGAATTTAAGTAGGTCAATTGTGATTTAAGTGATAATTAGGTTACGTATAGGTGCTATTTTTGCTATATTGCTATTTAGACGCTCATTATGTTGATTTGATTGTTGAGCGAAGTTATAGTAGTAGAAATTACGTTATGAAAACTAGTGAATGTTTTCTTTTTTGTTAAGTTTAGGGAAAGATAGTTTGGAAATTACCAAGTTGGTTCATGTGTTCAATATTAAACGATGTGGTTTAAGTTAGGTTTCAGGTTTAGTGTTTAGGTAGAAGGAATCTAGATCAACAATGTAAGAGAAAACAATACAGTAGACTATGCTATAACAAAGTTTTATGAACAGTTTAAAAGTTAATTGGTAGTGAAAAAGTTTTACAGTTTTAATTGGACTATAAAGTTAAAGAATACTAAGTATGTAGGAAATAGGTGCAGTAATTTATATAAAAATGTACCGGCTTGAAACTGTTTTCAGAACAGTAGGGAGACATTACAATTACCTAATGGTGGCTATGGGGAAGTGTTGTGACAACCAGATTAGTTTGGGGTCAACAGCATTCTCCATAGCTACACCTAGCTAGGAAAATAATGTCAAATAATTAGTTTGCGGACACCCATATTTCAGGGGGCCGTCTTGAAGACATCCATAAGGACATAATAACAAAAAATAAAAGTTAATGGTAGTGTGCCATGGGAGACCTACTCTGCCATTAAAACAAAAGAATATCGCCCCTGAGAGCCCACAGTATCTTCCCATGGCCACGCCGTGGAGTTAAAAAATAAATAAATTAGATGTGTAGTGTAAGTGTGTGTGGTCAGCAGATAGATGGTCAGAGAACTAAAGTTATGTTGGCTTAGAACCATGCAGCCACGGCAGTAAGCCATGTTATAAGATAAAATAAATAGTTAATTTAGAAAAATAGGTAACTTTTGTCAATAGGTTTTAGTAGGATTACCACACTGTAGGTGAGTGAAATATGCCACTAGGATAACTATAACTAGAGTTATAGTTAACATAGGTAGTTCGGCGTAAAAGCGATAGATGCTCGCACGCCGGAGACTAAGCAAGACCTAGTCTGAGGTACAAGTCGGCCCTCCACGACTAATATGGTAGGCAGTCGTGGGTGTGTGTTCCCTTGGCATCGTGTGACCTTGTATAGGGTCAAACACTAGCAAGCTAGGCCTACGGGAATTATGGTGGACTGTTACGCCTTAAGTCCTTGGCGTGCCACTCACCCAAAGGCTTTCCTTGCATGTCTACCAACTCATAAACTATAGGGGAGAGTTTGGCAGATACTTTACATTTAACAAATTTAGGAGCTAATTTTTTACTGAAATACTTTTCCTTATCACTCTGGTAGTAAGTACGTTTCCAGACTACATCACCTACATTGAATTCTACATTCTTGCGTCGCAAGTTGTAGTCAGTAGCATTTCTAGAATGAGCTCGTAGTAAGGCAGACTGTACTTGGTCAAAAATGTTAGAGAGACAACCTAGGTTTTCAGCATAATGATCTCTAGGCTGGAATATTATTTCCTTTATGTCAGAGTTTTGATAGATGGAACCGTCAGCTACTAATTCCCTACCAAATACAAGGAATGCAGGAGTGAAACCAGTAACTTCACTAGTTGAGCTATTTAGTGCAAATTGTACAGCGGGGATATGTAGATCCCAAGAGCGTTGGTCATTATCAATGTAGGTAGAAACAGCTGTTATGATTGTCCTATTGTACCTTTCCACAGTGTTAATCTGTGGTGCATACCTAGGAGTGTAGTGTATGTTAGGTATGTTATATTTACTGAATAAGTTTTAAGTTTCATTAGAAGTGAACTGAGTGCCATTGTCTAAAATTATACACTGAGGTATTCCATGTACCAAGAATACATTAACCTCTATTAGCTTACAGATAGTTTTAGCGTTAGCATTCCTCATTGGGAAAAGAAGACAATACTTAGAGAAACAGCATGTTACTACAAAAAGATATGCGTTCTGGCGTCTAGAGACAGGCAGAGGGCCAACAATGTCAATACTGAGCATCTGGAATGGGCGAGAGCATTCTTTAGGTTTACCCATGATACCCAGTGGAGCATGGTTCACCTGTTTATGAGCAAGACAGATTTCACATGAAGTTACAGCTTTCACTACATCACTTGCATTCCTGGTCAGTAGTAACGAAGAGCTAGTCTTTTGTAGGTTTTAAAAATGCCTAGATGACCTGCCGTGGGTTCTGCATGGTTGTCAGCTACAACCTTAGACCTATATTCAGATGGGATAACTTCCTTCCAGTCAAACTCATCAAAAATAGCGAATTTACTTTTCATGTACCGGAGTAGCTTGTTATTTTTAACTAGATAGTTAGGATAAGAAATTGGGTTCTGTAGACAGCCATTATAGATTTTTAGGTACCAAGTATCGTTAGTTACTGGTGGGGTTGACTGGGAAGATATTTCAGCCACTGGGAGAGCGCGGGATAGAGCGTCAGGGAGAGTATTATCCGAACCACGGCGGTGTTTAATGTCGAAGTTAAATGCAGAGAGCCTAATTCCCCAACGGGCCAGTCTACCAGTGGGATTTTGTAGTTTTAGGAACCACTTTAGTGCAGAGTGATCTGTGTAGACTATGAATTTTAGACCATTTTCAAGATAACATCGCCAGTGCTCTAGAGCCAATAATACTGCTAGCGCTTCTCTTTCCGTGATACTGTAGTTTTGTTCTGGTTTTGATAAGGACTTACTCATATATGCTATAGGGTGCTCGATACCATTTTTAGTTTGAGTGAGCAAAGCGCCAATTCCATAGTTACTAGCATCTGTATGTACTTCAAAAGGTAAACTATAATCTGGACATGACAAGACTGGGGCTGAAATTAGTATATTCCTGAGCTTGTCAAATGATTCTTGGCACACATTAGTCCAAGCAAAAGGTGGGGCCTTTTTGCTAGAGCTAGTTAGTTTATTTAATGGTGCTGCTAGTGAACTAAAGTTAGGAACAAAACGTCTGTACCAGGATGCTGTACCCAAGAATCTCTTTACTTCTTTAGGATTAGTTGGAATTGGGAATTTTAAAATTGCTTCTACTTTCTCTGGGTCTGGGTGCAAGCCTTTAGAATTAACAATGTAACCCAGGTATTTGAGCTCATCCCGAAAGTATTGACATTTATTTAAATTAATTGTTAAATTTGCCTCAGTTAGTTTAGTAAGGACTTTTAATAGAAGAGATATATGGTGGTCAAAATCAGAAGAAACCAGAACAACGTCATCTAAGAAGGCAAAAACTCTGTTTTCAAACTCCGGGCCATAGAATAGTTTATCAACTAGCCTCTGTTGAGTAGCAGGTGCATTAGTTAGTCCAAAAGGTGTAGTTTTGAACCTGAAGGTTCCACGGCCAGGAATGTAAAAAGCAGTCTTGTTTTTGTCCTCCTCATGCAATGGTAGCTGCCAGAAACTTTTATAAAGATCTAGACTTGTTAGGTATTTTGCATCTTTTAGGTTATCTAGAATTTCAGAGATATAAGGTAAATTATAAGCATCTTTCTTAGTTACAGAATTCAACTTACGACTGTCTAGACAGAACCGCAATTTGCCATCCTTTTTAGGTGTTAGAAGTACTGGTGAAGACCAAGGACTTTCGCAGGGCTCAACAACATCTAGCTTTAGCATTTCGTCTAGCTCTTCACACAAAATGCGCTGTTTTTCAGGCGACATTCTAGTAGTAACGCTGCCTGATTGGAGGCGAGTCTCCTGTATCTATGCAGTGTGTGATGAGATTGGTACGACCTAGACCTTTTTTATCTGAAGATATAGTTTCAAACTGTTTAATGATATTATCAGCTGTTATTTGTTGAGTCCTTGAAATTTGAGCAAAGGAATGTAAGTGCAAGTCTTTATTAGAGTTTATTATTTGTTTATTATGACTCATAAGAAAGATTGACTTAGTGTTTTTAGGGAACAGTTCAAAAAGATTCCAGAAGTCAATGCCCAGTAGAATGGGTATGTCAACTGATGGTATTACATAGGCCTTAAGTATGTGGTGTTTATTTTCTAAAGTTATAGGTAGATTTAGTATTCCTATTGGTGATAACATTTGTCCCCCAGCGGCAACAAATTTTAAAGAATGATCACATGATTTTAGGGTTAGGCCCAAATCATTAATGAGTTTGTCATGAAAGTTATCACCAATTATGGTGACTGCAGAACCAGAGTCTAACAGTCCACAAGTAGGCAAGTTATTTATTAAAATGTTTGCATAAGGCCTAGTATCATTTAGTGGTTTATTGTGGATTGTTGTAACAGCATAATGAGTAGAAAATTGTTTTAATTTAGGTAGCCAATCTGCCCACTCACTATGGTTATTAGATTTATTATGTTTTTTACAACAACCCACTGCCTTTAGTTTTTTGACTTTCACATTTTACACTTAGGAAAAGTAACACCTTTGAGACCACACTTAAAGCAAATTGGAAATCTTTCTGCTGTACACTTTTTTAATGAGTGACTGTTAACCCTACACCTAGGACAGAAGGGACCTCCTTTAGAGGGAGATTCTTTTTTAGTTTTAAGAGCTGAAACCTTTTCTGTATCTGACTGACCAGTGTTTCTTGTAGTTAGTGTAGTGTTTGGCTGAATTATTAGAACTTGAGTTATAACTATTACCAGACTTATTGTGCCTGTGGTATGCAAACTCTGGTGCAAGAGTGCTCAGATTACTTTTGCTGGGTTCATGGTAGTGTGAAGCCCTAGCTTTATATGTTTCATAGTTTTTGCAAACTTGTTGTAATTGGTCTAACGTTTGCACACTACTTATGGCTAGCACATCAGCATAGATGGGTTTAACATTATGAGAGATAATGTCAAATTTTTCCTCATCTGAAAGTTTTTTACTGAGTCGGTTGAAGAGACCGCTCATTATAGAAATATAAATAGTTATGTTCTCAGTATCGCCCTGTGTACGCTGTCTGATTTCAGAAAGGAGTCTACAGTCATAATCCTCACTATCAAAGGCAGACTTAAGTAGGTCAATTAACTGGTCCCAAGACAATATATTAGTTTTTATGTGTCTGTACCAGTGTAAAGCATTCCCAGTGAATATGTCATAGGAGAAATTTAGCATGTCATCCTTGGAGATTCGCTTACCAAGTCTGAACTCCTCTATTTTTTTAATGAAAGATCTAACGCATGAACTACCATCATATTTGGGCTTGTTGCCTTGGTGACTGGGACAAGTGACAACTATATTAGTTGATTTTGTGGCACTTGCTTCAGCCTGCTGACTACTGGCAGAGCTATCAGACGTACTAGGACTGAGTTTAATCAGGAGAGTTTTGTACTGAGAGTCTAAGCAAACAAATAGAGAATCAAGTTCTTTCTTTAACCGAGTAGTGTCTTGTGTGGTTGGAGTTATTCTTCCTAACCTATAGAATATGTGGTTCCTAGTTAATGTAGCTGCACTAAGAGAACGTTCAGAGTTTATAGTAGTTAAGGAGTCTTTAAAATCTTCTGATGTCTGACTCACACCACTCAAATCATCCTTCTCATCTATCCCGGACAGCAAAATGTCCTCAGTTTCATAATGTCTAGCAAGCTTGTTAATTTGTCTCCTAAGGTCTGTGACTGTGCCCTTTTCACCGCCTCTTATTATGACCTCATATTCTAATTCGGCCTTTCTTAAGTGGATAAAGTTAATTGGGTAAGAGCTCATTGTGATCTTTACAATTAATTATCCAAAACCCTAGTAGCAGAATAACAAATTAAACAAGGATGTCTGCGCCTCGAGACCTACACCTACAGGCAACAGACGGATGGGTGGGAGGAAGTAAGGTGGTATAGGAAATGAGTAACTCGCTGCCGATCAACCAGACTCAGAAGACCGTTTAGTGGCTAAAGGAGTCTTGGCCACAGCGAGGGGAATCCTAGACACAAAAATAACAGAAAAAAAAATTACAACTAATTACTCACTACTTACCGCCACGATGAAATGAGTAAAGGAATAGTGACCAGTGAAGAAAACCTTAGTGAACTTAACCGAGTGGGCGCCACTGTGGCGTTGTGGGTTTCGTGGTAGAGGAAGGAACAGAAAGACCACAAAAGTTTAATACATTTAATAGCTTGCTCACAGGTAGAGGGGTGGATTCAGTTCACTAAGAGTTTGTTCACTAGTC